>FR990102.1:4800000-6000000 GCA_905404275.2 Hedya salicella
AAAAAGTAGATAGTTGAAATCCGTTCAGTCGTTTAAGTGTAATGAAGCCACAACGACACATACAAACATAAAAAAAATAGATTCAGTGACATCCAAATAGTCAGTAACAAACATTTTTTGGGCAATATCCTCAATGTCATCATCATCAGAAACTTAAGAGCCAGGCTCTTGTCGGTGGAGCAGCTTCCATGTTTTTCTATCTTCAGCTTTCGTTTTGATGTCCTGATACGACACGCCGTCTACATTCTCCTTTATTTGGTCTATATAACATCTCCTAGGTCATCCTCTCTTCTTCCTTCCCTTAATCTTTCCTTCTATAATGGTTCTTATGTAATCGCCGTGTCGTAGCAAGTGTACAAACATCTTTCCCCTTCTATTTTCAATGTACAGACATTTAATTTCTACAACTTTATAATTATTGTATAGATAGTCTTTATTATGCTAATCAGCGAGCTATGATGGATGCTTTTGTCACGTGATAAATATAATGACAATACATCTGTTACTCTCACGCTCAGATAAGTGTCCGTGTGTCAGAAAAAACATATGCATATGCATCATTTACATATGTATCGCGTGACAAACGCGACCAACATAAGGCCGGTAGGTATACGTATAACGACGCCTTTTGGAATTTGATGTTTCATTGGCATGAGCTTGCTAATTATGAAGCGGTTAGCTGAGAGCGTGTACATGTGGGAAGGCCACCCACAAGGTGGTCGGACAACCTGCTTAGGGTTGCGGGGACTCGCTGGATGCGGGTCGCCTCTATATTCAGCTCATGCGGAAATCTATTGAGAAGCTGAAATGATGATGATGATGATAACTGAGTCCATTAGTTTACATAAAGGTAAAAATGCGTCATTGAGACTGTAACAAAAAAATGTTTTCGTGACGCCTAGTTTCGCAATGCTTGAGCAGACTGCCCTATTATAGGGCAGTCTGTTGTTACGCTGTTATAATAACATCTTAGAGCAATGAACGAAAATTGGAGTAATGGGGATGAGAAGTCGTGTTTCAACAACAACAACCAAACTTTTTCATTAATTTTTAGCGGGGTGTGAGGTAACACGTACAGCACACTACGGAAATATTCCTATTTCTCCAAACGCACACAATTAAAAGTAATCACCTACAAACAAATAAAAGCCCACACACTGACAATTGGTAAATTGTATATACGGTAATTGTGTACCTATACGGTAGTGTAAACTAACCGGAGATTTTGGGATTACGAGGAATGCATTCGTATATTTCGTATGGTATCTCCAGTGGTTAAATCCTCTAAGTATAACAGCTTCGATTATAGGATAGTGTGCTCAAGTCACGTTGGTCATCAGGTCAATATCGTCTTCACGTCTATTCACGTTTATTTAACGAAAGACAATACACATGATCTTAATGATTCAACAACAATAAACGTTTAACTTAGTTAACGTAAATATCAAGCAGAGGCATGGCGTCAGGCAAATGACAAGGGAAGCCGAAGCGTATTCATCTATACTATTATAAAGTTGTAAAAATGAAATGTCTGTTGAAGATATTTAAAAATAATTCATTGTTACGGACTATTTGGAGGTTATAAAACGAAAAATATTTTTTTGGATTTTCTGTATGTTTGTATGTATCGTTGTGGTTTCATCACGCAAAATCGGCTAAACGGATTTCAAATATTTTTGGTACACAGGTAGCTGTGAATCTCCAGATGGTTATAGGATACTTTTACCCGAATATGCTAAAGAAAAAAAGAGGGGTTATGACTTTTTCTGCGCGAACGAAGTTGCGGGCGCCTTCTAGTTTACTTATATTTAAAGAAAAAGGTGTTTATAGTTAGTAGGTTGTTATAAGCTTGTCCTTGGGCAACCCAGTAAGAATCGGCTTATAGGGACGCCACGCCACTGATATCAAGTAATCTGCACTCAACGGTCCACTCCACAAATGTACGAGAAGAGCTTACAGTACTTAAGGAATGGCGACGGGTTGTGATTGTGAAGCTTGGCACAAACCCTGATGTGATGACCACGACCACTTTGCCAAGAGTGGGACAACAAGGAAGAAACATAAATTTCAGAATCGTAATCGTAAAAAAAAAATTTCGATATGTAGGTACTTGGACTTTACGAAGGATCCCTAAAACGCTAAGGGAAGAAAAGTGAATAATAAACACCGTTAATTTGAGCTTCGACCCGACGACAGCTTGATGGCGACAGCTGGTAATCAATGGAAGAACTTCAAAGAAAATTGACAGCTCGCAGGATGGATGTGAATTATTCGTAAGTCCTATAATGATGACTATTTACGGTATTTGTTTACTGTTAAAATGGCTTATAACTTCTTTAAAAGATTGAAAACTGGGATGCATTTAGTTGACTGAAAGATTTTTACGGATAGGTTAAATGCCTTGCGCTTAACTCTTCCTGGTTAAAATTAAACAAATATCATCATCATTTCAGCCAAAGGACGTTCACTGCAGGACACAGGCCTCCTCAATAAATGTCCACATGGGCCGGATAGAGGCGATCCGCATCCAGCAAGCTCCCACAACCCTAACCAGGTTGTCGGACCACTTTTCGGGTGGCCTTCCACGCTGCGCTTGCCGGTACGTGGTCTCCACTCGAGTACCTTTCTGCCCTAACGGCCATCGGTTCTTCGAACTATGTGCCTAATGTGCCTTGCCCATTGCCACTTCAGTTTGCTACGTCGGTGACCTTGGTTCGTCTACGGATCTCCTCATTTCTGATTTGATCTCGTAGAGAAATCCCGAGCATAGCCCTTTCCATAGCTCGGTAAGTGACTCTGATCTTCCTTAAGAGGCCCATAGTCAGAGACCACGTCTCAGTTCCGTAGGTCATCACCGGTAATACGCACTGGTTGAAGACTTTCGTCTTCAAGCACTGAGGTAACCTGGACGAGAAGACATTTCGCAGTTTCCCAAATCCGAGTTGGATCCGTCGATTGATTCTTAACATAAACAAATATAATTGAGCCCTATTCTGCAAGATATACTAACCTAGAACACGCAACATAGGGCCAGTAACGACGACCGAAACAAAGCCGGTTATTCACATGTTGCGAGAACATCTCAACCTTGGATTTAACACAGTTTCGTAGAACAAATGAGATGACTCGTTATCTTGCTTACGCTTCAAACTAACAATGGCTTAAAGTATCTTTGTGAATCGCACCTTAGCCGTTAGCAGTCGCGTCGTTACAAAAATGGAAATAGATACAAATTCTAATAAAAAAGAACGGGACGAAATTGAAAGCAATGAAGATTATCTTGTTAAGACTATTGGTGCTTTTGGGGCGTGGCAGGCCAAAGTGTGCATCATTGCTACATTGACGCGGTTCCTGGCTATGTGGAACATGCTGAACATAATGTTTCTAACATACGATAATAATTTTACATGTGTTAAATTCAACGGGTCTCGACCAGTGAATGTGACGGCATCTACGTGTTATGAGAACTGCGTGGAGTACGAGTTTGTGGAAGAAATGTTTGTGAAGGGATTTGTGTCGGAGTTTGGGCTGATCTGCGATAGAGCTTGGATGGCCAGCTTTGCGCAGACTGTATTGATGTTTGGTTTGCTCTTTGGAGTTTCTTTGTTTGGATGGATCTCGGACAGGTAAAATAAATGATGAGTTAATTAAAGTGGAAAAACTTTTGTATTTTATTAAATGTTGAAGTCTTAGTCTGACCTGTGATCTATAGCATCATATTTTCTTTGTAGATTGGTCTTTGTATTAATGTTATTTAGTCTTTCATTGTGTTCCTTATTCAAATATTTTGTTCGGTTTCTGTATATTTTCAGTTGTATCTGATATTTGTGTTTGCGGTGCATGCCATTTGTAGGTACTATGTTTTAGGGTTCATTCTCAACAACTTGTAGTTTTTGTTCAATCACAGATTATAGAAAAACTACGTTATTATAATGCGTTCGGTTGTGTAAACGGGGGAGTGACGTCACCTGCGGTCGACCGGTTTGGCTCAGCGGGAGTAACGTTGCCTGCGAAGCTGAAGGACCGGTGTTCGAATCCCGATAAGGGCAAATATTTATGTGATGAGCATAAATGTTTGTTCCTGAGTCTTAGATATTTTCTATGTATATAAGAAAATATATCATCGTCTAGTACCCATAACACAAGCCTTATTGAGTTTACCATGGAACTAGTTCGATTTGTGTAAAATTGTCCTGAAATATAAAAAAAATATTTAAAATTTATTTATTTTAATTATAACATTTTTTTTTAGATTACCATTAGGTAGTGAAACGTCGAAATTAGCTGATTAGCAGTTTATGTCATAAACGTGCATTCCAATTATTATGAGAAGTTAACGGACGAGCGGTTACTGACCGAGCGAGCGCTAAGTGCAAAGCGTCTCCGTTTCAGCTAGGCCAAAAACACTTTCTTATGTGTCTGTCCGGATGTCCGGCTGTTTTCCTCTTCAGGTTGCAATACTTAGTTTTGTGAGCAGGTTTGATAATTATATAGTTTCTTTTTTATCGATTCCGTTTTTGGATTTTATTTAAAATGGCTGAGATATGAGGGTTGATAGACTCGCAAAGTCTATAGCTCACAGAGCTACTAGTTTTAGAAGTTTTTGTAAGTTCTATTATCTATTAAGATGTTTTATTTCATTATCATCATCATCACCATTTGAGCCATGGCACGTCCACTGCTGGATACATGTCTCCTAAATAGATTTCTACATGGGCCGGATAGAGGTGACCCGCATCCAGCGAGTCCCCGCAACCCTAACCAGGTCGTCACTCGAGAACCTTTCTGCCCCAACGGCCATCGGTTCTTCGAACTATGTGCCCTTCATCATATTATTATTTATCACTTCAGTTTGCTTACGTTGTTTGCTATGTCGGTGACTTTGGTTCATCTACGAATCTCCCCATTTCTGATTCGATCTCGTAGAGAGATCCTGAGCATAGCCCTTTCTCGCTGAGTGACTCTGAGCTTCCTTAAGAGGCACATAGTTAGAGACCACGTCTCGGCTCCGTAGGTCATCATTGTTTCATTTGCTGTAGCTTTATTATAGCGTAGGTATATATGTAACGTAGGAGTATTTGACTGTTTCAGATTCGGCCGCAGCAAAGCGATCATTTCTTCGGCGTTCCTCGTGGTCGTTCTGATGGTGGGCTCCTGCTTCGCGCCTAGCTACTGGTCGTTCTGTGCCTTGCGGTTCCTCATCGGTGTGGCTACCGGCGGCCAGATGATCGTCGGCGTGGTGGTCGTGCTCGAGGTAGTGGGGCCCCAGCATCGGGAGCTCGCAGGTCTATTATTAGTCATTGACATAGTCCAAAATTAAGCAAGGCTTATACTATGGACACCAGGCGATACAAATAAAAACACATAGAAAACATTCAAGACTCAGGAAAAAACATTCGTTCTGATCACTCAAACACTTGCCCTCGCCAGGATTCGAAATCGGAACTGACGTTTTCATACGATGTTGTGCAGTCAACTTATCGAAATGGGTCGTCAAACAGTTTGATGTTCATGCATCTGTTACCATGGCGCAAGTCACACATTAGGTTTTCTTTTCGCCATATTTTTGGCGTTTCATTCAGGCGCGGGGTGATGTGCCAGATGCCCCAGACCAACTCAGGGAAGCAATGGAAAAAATAAACCCTGTGTAACATCAATAGAGCGTTTTATATCGTAATCAAAATAGTAATTCAATGAATAAGGAGTGTCTATTTTACAGGCAGCTGCGTGTCCTTGCCCGACGGTATCGCTGAAGCCTCTCTGGTCGCATTCGTCTACTTCTCTCCGACGTGGAGGATATATCTCCTCTCAATGAGCACCATATCCGCCCTCATCATGGTCTTACAGATATTTTTACCTGAGACGCCACGATGGCTGGTGTCTAAAGGACGTATGGATAAAGCAAAGAAAACGATGGTGAAGGCTGCAAAATGGTAAGGATTGCTTGCTTACCATTTGCATTGCTTACCTTTATACAAAGATCACAGAAAAATTAAATAGTGTTTATTTAGTCTTTTAAGAGTCCCCGGTAAGCTCGGTTCTCCATACAAATGTAGTTACGCTCTCATTTTTAAACGACTAGCTAGTTTGCTCTGAAAATTTGTACTTAGAATAAGTTAAGGTATATGCAGGCCGGTAATTAGTTTATGTAGCTTCAGATACCATAGTAAACAAAATACAGGGAAATAAAACAATTTAACGGATTGTATCGCGTAAACTATCTCATTTTAGTTCCCGTCGTTTCGGAAGCTTTCCAGCTTTAAAATGAGATTAAATATATAATACTAAAATGAGATAATAAACGCGATATAATCCGTTAAATTGTTTTATTTCAATGAGTAATAATCGCGGAAACAGAAGAAAATATTAAAATACAGGGAATTTAAGTATTTCATACAAAACTTGTTTTTGCTGTATTTTGTTTGTTTTATAAACTGGAGCAATATAAACTAATTACCTACAGGCATATACCTCATATCATTGTATATGCAAAGTTTCGATACAATCCAACACATACTTTTAAAAGGAGAACGAAACTCCGTTTCCATGGGAAGGTGAAATTCGGCCGTGCTTGCCGGAGACTCTTAAATACAAAGATATAAATAATGAAAACTTCCAATACTCCGTCTGGATTTGAACCAGTAGTGCTTTGTGTCTTGCCCGGGCGCCTGCTCTGCCACAGGTACAAGTCCAGTCAGAAATTCTTTGAATTTTATCACCATTTGATTCTAGATATTCACTTTACATTTTTAACTTGCTTTTCTGCCGTAAATAAAAAAAAACACCTTAAAAAGCACATGGTCTTCATAGGAATCCAATGTAAACGTTGTTTAGTCGTGGTATAGTTTCGTATTCTTACGATCACCGATGTATCTGCCGACCATACTTGTAACATGTTTTTTTTAACCGACTTCAAAAAAAGGAGGGGTTCTCAATTCGGTTGTATTTTATTTTTTATTTTTTTATGTTTGTTACCTCAGAACTTCGTCATTTACATGATGTTTTACATGTCCGTCATTTACATGCATTTGAAAATCACCATTTGGTGAAAAGAAACCGATGATGAAGACCCAAGCCATCAGTTACCACTGTCGGCTCTACAAGTGTTATTTAATTCGCGGATCGCAAGTCGATTTAGAAAATTATTTTTTCGGGTAAGAGTAGGAATCTCCAAGTTGATCCCATCAAATTTTGGTGAAGATCTGATGATGAGATCGATGAGGAATCGAAAGAATTCCTCAAATGTTATGGGCACATCTATGGCGATTTTGGTGTTTATTAAAGTAGAACAAGCATTTACACTCGAAAATCATTATTTGGTGAAGATAAACTGACGATGAAGACACAAGTCACCAGTCACTAATTTAGGGCTCAACCAATCTTATTTAATTCACTAATCGCAATATAATTATTTATCATATTCGCTTAGAGGCAGAAGTTGGTAAAGATCAGGGTAGCAAAGTGAGAACCAGAGAACTCCTCAACGGTTAATGGCCCTGATTCTGAAATAACAACGTTTAGCTGAAGATCGTGAGCAATTGACATTAGAATGCATTATGGCTGGAAGTGCCGTATAAAAGTCGTCGAAGTCATAAAAGTCGTGTATTATGTGTGGCTTCGATAGTCAGAAGGCAGATTTTGTAGTCTTGTTATTTCCGTTAATGATCTCTCATCATGTAGTCGATTAAATAATTTCTTGGCGTCCAAATCTAACAGCGCTATGCCTTCCAAAGTTTTAGTGCAACATATACTCGTATAGCGCCCTTTAGCGAAATTCTTTTTATCTAGGTCTATCACAGCTTTCTCTAGGGTGGTACCTTGTAGCTTATGAACAGTAACAGCCCAACTTAATATTAAAGGTAAGATCCGACGCTCCACATCTCCGTATCCCCTTGTCGCATGAAACGTAGTACATGATGGAGGTATGGGTATGCAACCGTCACTATCTTTTAACCTAAGACCAACAGTTTCATCGTCAAATTTTACGTACACGGCTTCCGGGAGCTACGAAAATATTCCGTCTCAACATCACTCAAGATTCTACGCCAATTTGAGCTGCGAGATAATTCTTTAAATATTATGGGTCAGTTGAGACTGTTAGTCGTATTCTTTTTTAACCAGCAAGCTACTGGACTTAACCATTTTGACCTATTGAAATAAAACAATTTAACGGATTATATCGCGTATATTATCTCATTTTAGTTCCCGACGTTTCGGAAGCTTTCCAGCTTTCCATGGTCACGGGAGGACTGAGAAAAGATGTATTTTCCTCTGTCAAAGTTACAATTTGTGCAAACTACCCATTTTTTTGAAAAAACACAAATAAAGGTGTACATACATGCCAGATGGGCCTAAGCTGTAAAGACAGTTACACATGTGCCAGAAGGGCTTAATTATTTTATTCTAATAATTTACCAAGCAGCATTTCACCAATGAGGCGTACTGAGGAGAAAAGAAACGCTGCAAAGAAAAACTCCCAGGCTACCTCATTACTAATTATAATATTTTAAAAACAGAGACTATTAAACTACTTTAAACAGATAAGATATTTTACACCATTCGGAAATTAAGGTTTTGCAGTCCTGTGTCTCGCTTGTTCCTTGATGAGATGTATTACAGGATCCCAAGCAGGTGGTAGTGACAATCCATCTTCTCTATTGAAATTAGGATGCTTTTTAATCTCAATAGCCTCGCGTAGCATCCTGGGAAAATATCTTTTTTCTTTGGCAAGGATAGAAGGCTTATCAAACTTAATTGAGTGGTTTGGTTTGTCAATGACATGTTCACAGACTGCAGACCTATTACACCGACGGTGCTTGACATCTGCTATGTGCTCCTTCACCCGGGTTGATACACTGCGTTTCGTTTGACCAATGTATGAAAGACCACACTCGCAGTCTAGCTTATAAATGCCTGCACTCTGCAAAGGGGTGCTACTCTTCACGGGTCTAAGGTATTGAGACACCTTCTTAAACGGCTTGAAATATGTTTTTATAGAAGCACGCTTCAAGATGTTTCCGATCTTGTCTGTGACCCCTTTCACATATGGTAATACGGCAGGTTTACGCTCGACTGTTGGTTTCTTCATACTGGGATTCTGCTTGGAACGTGGTATCTGGAGCTCGTTGGCTCGAAGCGCACGTTTGACATTCTGCAACTCAGCAGTCAGATGTTGATCGTCGCAGATACCCCTGGCTCTCTGAAACAAAGATTTACCCACTGTAGCAAGTTGACAGGGATGGTGGTGAGATTTGCCATTCAAATACCTATCTGTATGCGTAGGTTTCCTATATACAGTATGACCTATGTCATTGTTAAGACCTCTAATTACTAGCATATCTATGAATGCAAGTGAATTTTGATTTTCCAACTCCATAGTGAATTTAATTTTACTATGCATGGAGTTCAGATGGTCTAAGAAAGCTGAAACACTAGATCTAGGTAAAATAGTAAAGGTACTCGTATCATCTACGTATCTTTTAAAGATCCTCGGCTTGACAGGTGCCAATGAAAGCGCTCTCTCCTCGAAGTCTTCCATGAAAATATCGGCGACAACAGGAGACACCGGAGACCCCATTGCCACACCATCAACTTGCCCGTAGAATTCACCATTCCATAGCATATAGCCAGATGTAAGGCAGTGTTGTAATAACTCAGCATATTCTATTGCCATCTGTTGTTCACCCAATCTTCTTTTCACAATTTCGATACATTCTTGAACTGGTAGGCATGTGAAGAGAGACTGGACATCAAAACTGAAAGATCCTTCGAGCTAATAAGGATCTGTCGGACTCGCAAACCTTGCTTCTTAAAAAAGGGCTTAATTATGTTGTTACTCCACGGAATATCCAATAGGCTATTGAGATTAAAAAGCATCCTAATTTCAATAGAGAAGATGGATTGTCACTACCACCTGCTTGGGATCCTGTAATACATCTCATCAAGGAACAAGCGAGACACAGGACTGCAAAACCTTAATTTCCGAATGGTGTAAAATATCTTATCTGTTTAAAGTAGTTTAATAGTCTCTGTTTTTAAAATATTATAATTAGTAATGAGGTAGCCTGGGAGTTTTTCTTTGCAGCGTTTCTTTTCTCCTCAGTACGCCTCATTGGTGAAATGCTGCTTGGTAAATTATTAGAATAAAATAATTAAGCCCTTCTGGCACATGTGTAACTGTCTTTACAGCTTAGGCCCATCTGGCATGTATGTACACCTTTATTTGTGTTTTTTCAAAAAAATGGGTAGTTTGCACAAATTGTAACTTTGACAGAGGAAAATACATCTTTTCTCAGTCCTCCCGTGACCATGGAAAGCTGGAAAGCTTCCGAAACGTCGGGAACTAAAATGAGATAATATACGCGATATAATCCGTTAAATTGTTTTATTTCAATGAGTAATAATCGCGGAAACAGAAGAAAATATTACATTTTGACCTAGCCAATTCTTATAATTTAGATTTAATTTACAATAGTCTTATCTACCATTGATCTTATTTATTTACTATAGGGCCTTCTCAATTTTCCCATTTTGAGCTCTAAAAATATTTTATATCAGTAAAATCCATCACTAAAACCAAAAAAAATTTTTTTTTCAATAAAAAAACCGACTTCAAAACAAACTAAAAAGCCAAAAATAATCTTTTATGTACGGTACGGATCACATTTGAATCACCTTTTGAAGACGGTGCCAAACCTGAAGTAAAGTCCTTTATCCAACAAAAATACGAATTACTATAACTAAATTTAAGTAATAACTAAACGCCCGCCGCTGCGGTTCTTGCGTGCCATTTGTGTTAATAGTAATAAATGAATGGTTCGGCACCGAATTCAAAAGGTGATTCAAATGTGATCCGTACCGTACATAAAAGATTATTTTTGGCGTTTTAGTTTATTTTGAAGTCGGTTTTTTCTTTTTTTAATTTTCTTTGTCAAACACATTCTGAGTTCAGACACGGCCCAAGCCCAACGCATTTTTTTGTGCTTTGATCTCCCTGACAATACCTAGTTGTCGCGAAAAACTCTAATGTTTCACAAAATGGACTTGTTTCTTTTTTATTAGCCTTGGGGCCGATTTCACCAACATTTAATTTACACGAGATTGGCTACCCCAGTATAACTTTAGTCTAACGATTTACTAGATGGTTAACTTCAATTTCGTTTCAGCACGCTTGTCTACGGATAACTTCCTCTCGCAAAATTTCTCGGTAACGTTGAATTAATGAATTGAAGTTTGTCCAATGCTTGAGCAATGGTGCTGCGTATTTTTGAAACAAACACTTGCCCTGGCCGGGATTCAAACCCGAGACCGCCAGCTTCGAGACCGTCGTCATTCATAATTGCTCCATTATATATTCAACCTTCGTAATGTTTTGTTTTCAGGTAATACATCAATTAAGAAATACGTATGGAATTCACTTGACAGTGACAATGAAAATAATAGTCTACAATTTAACGGATTATATCGTGTATATTATCTCATTTGAGTTCCTGACGTTTCGGAAGCTTTTCAGGTCCACCCGTGACCATAGAAAGCTGAAAAGCTTCCGAAACGTCGGGAACTAAAATGAGATAATTTACGCGATATAATCTGTTAAATTGTTTTATTTCAATGAGTAATAATCGCGGAAACAGAAGAAAATATTACATACTAATCTACGTCTAACAGTTTACTCGGCCGAAATTGGCGGTACAAGATTTTATTCTAGTGTAGACATTTTATCCTTAGGTTAAATATTGGTGAAACGCAAAATGAGTTTACTTACGAGTAATTAATGCTTTATTATTGGAATAAGACTTATACTACGTTGCTGAAATCGACCCCTAGTATGTCCCACAAAAGAATTTAGTTTCAAGTAATTGGGTTAAAAGTATCCTATAACTATCTGGAGACACCTACCTACCAAAAAAAGTTGAAATCCGTTAAGCCGGTTTGGCGAAAGCCACATACAAACATGCAAGAAAAAAAAATATATATATTTCCATTCAGTGATCTCCAAATAGTCCGTAACAATATATTTTTTAAATGTCTTATGTACAGACATTTCATTTTTACAACTTTATAATAGTATAGAATAGATTATGAAGGAAATACTAACTTTAAACCGAATAATTTGACTTCCAGTAACAATTTAAATGCTGCCAAGGTAGAAGAAAGCATCAACAGTATCATCCTACCAGAGCGAAAGGAGAATAAGACGACCACGTACTGCGACCTGTTTAGGTCAAGGAAGCTGTCGATTCGAACACTGGCGTCCGTCTTCATTTGGACCGTCAACGGAATGTGCTTCTTCGGCATCAACCAGTATTGCACGTTCTTGGGAACGAATGTGTTACTCTCTGTTATCATTATGGGATTGATCCAGGTTAGGCCAATAATATTTAACAACTTTCTGTGGTATGTTACAGAACGACCTCTCAATAATAAAAATATTGGTGGAAAAACTACTTCAATCTTATAAAAATTCCCCGAGGTACAACAATTGTAAAATCACATTTAATAAACGCTTCATACTAAAGCCTAGTAGTTACACGTCACACAGTTAGTACCTTGTATGGGAAATTAAGAACTTTGTTCTGCAGCCATATTAAAACTTGCGTTTATCAAAACGGTTTCATAATAAAAGTTACCATACATTTTATGAATGTGTGCCCGCAAACTTCGTCCGCGGACGAGAAAAAAATTATAACCCTCTATTTTTCTACAGCGTAGTCGGGTAAAAAGTATCGTATAACCATCTGGAGATACCTACCTACCCGGGTACCAAAAATATATGAAATTTCCATTCAGTGACCTCCATCAGTCCGTTACAATCATTTTTTTGAAAATATCTTCAATGTACAGACGTTTAATTTTTAACCGACTTACAAAAAAGGAAGAGGTTCTTAATTCATTGGGACCTTATTTTATTTTTTATTTTTATGTATGTTCACCGATTATTCCAAGACTATGTGACTGACCGATTTCAAAAATGTTTGTTTCATAGGAGGTATCTCAAAGTTGGTACCATATAATTTTGGTGAAGATCTGATGATGGGATCCATGATGAATCGAAGGAACTCCTCAAATATTGTAGGCAAACATATGGCGATTTGAGTATTATAAGAAACGTAATAAGCATTTGCATTCAGAAAGTGTAAATTGGTGAAGTGGAACTGATGATGAAGACCACAGAATGCCATCGGAACTCTACAATGGTAAATGATTTACAGGTGGCGATAAGATATCTCGATTAAGTTAGTTAAGCAACTTCATAGTTACAAACTGAAATTTTCCTTATGAGAATTTTACCACTGAGCTGATTTCATAGTGGAGCCGGAAGGTAGACACCGGATCTCCATAATAAAATAATGTATCCTAGCCATGTTTGGGCTTGTTAGAATCGCCACAAAATACACTATTAAGTAACGTAAAGTTTTAACAAAAAATAAAACCGACTCCGAAAACAAAACTTAAAAGTAAAAAAATAACTGCATAACTCAGTTTCTTCAATTTACTTACAAGTAACCGTTTGTATACTCAAACTATACAGTATATACAATTAATGTTATTTTGGAGTCGGTGCCATCGTGTCACAGCTTACTAAAATCGTCAATTTTATATATTTTTATACATTCTCTTTACGGCACCGACGCCAAAATAAAATTAATTAAATATACTGTATAGATTGAGTATACATACGGTTACTTGTAAGTAAATTGAAGAAACTGAATTATTCAGTTTTTTTCCTTTTTACCCGACTGCGCGACGCAAAGGAGGGTAATGTATTTATCAGTCTATGTATGTATGTATGTATGTATGTATGTATGTATGTATGTTTGTTCCTATCTGGCACTCTAGAGACCAAACGCGTGGACCGATTTTGGTGATTCTTACATCAATCGATTTGTATTAACTGTCCAAATGTCACTGAAGACATGAAAATGATGAAAACTCAAAATGGCGATAATGAGACGCCATATTGTGAAAAATAAAAAAATGAAAATCAACATACTATATCGATTGGGGTATTATTGAATAGGGATTTGAAAATCATTATTAGGTTATCTTTATCATTTTTAATTTTGAATTACCAGTTAGGAACTATAACGATTTAAAGTTGGTTAGCAAGCCGTTCTCACTAATATTTCATTTAATTGTAATAAATCTGTGCAAGCTTCTCAATAACCCCGACGATGAAGATTGCGAAATTTACAGACTTTTATAATTTTGACTAAAAAGTATAAAATAAAAAATAATAATGAAAAAAACAAAAAACTCGACTGCGTAAAAAAAATAAAAAGAAAAGAACAAGTCCAGTACCCTAGAAATTTGTAAAGTTATAATGGAAATGTTTCATGATTCATGATCGATACTCAGATAAAACAAATAATAAATTCTAATATGGAACATAGCGATTTTAAACAGTCGGGACCCATTGTTGGGAACATTTGCGTCGATCTAGATTTCTTATGGGTCCCGACTGTTTAAAATCGCTATGTTCCATATTAGAATTTATTATTTGTTTTATGTGAGTATCGATCATGAATCATGAAACATTTCCATTATATCTGAACAAATTTCTAGGGTACTGGACTTGTTCTTTTCTTTTTAGTTTTTTTACGCAGTCGGGTTTTTTGTTTTTTTATTAGTATTATTTTTGGAGTCGGTTTTATTTTTTGTTATTTCAACTTTATAATAGTTTTCACCCAACTTTAAGAGCTCGTAAAAAAAGCTGCACGTAAGATATCGCACTCAAAATTCAAACGTTGTTCCTTACTTTGCTTGTTTTATCAGGATCTTATTTTTTTTTTACAAATTTGGTTGTTGGGCTCAGGTTGTGCATCAACTTCATATTATTTGTACCCAAACAGGACAAACAGATATTTTAGTGAGTTTTGCTAGTTACCTGACGATATACTATTATAAAGACGTAAAAATGAAATGTCTGTTCATTGAAGATATTTTCAAAACATAAATAATAATAATAATAAGCTGCTGGGGAGTAGCGACCCCACGTACCTGAGTGCTCCTGGGGGGCCCTGACGGAAGGTGTTGGGTCAGGACCCCCACCTCTGGCTTGCCTTAATCGGCCGGCCAGAGTGCAGTCGCTAGAGCTGCGGCTTGAGGGTGGATGTGGAACGTAAGTGGCGAGTTGGCTTCGATAGAAAGTCCAGTGACACCTCTCCACCCTTAGCCCTCCGCACCGATGTTGCCCTCAGGCCACTATATGTGTTGCTATTTACGGGGGCCCATCTAGCGGTGGGCAAGTCATCAGTCTACCAGTGCCTTTAGCCATGGGACACTTTTTCCTGGTAGACGTCCGATTGTCTCATGCAATAGCCCAGTATTTATAGTCCATCATTTCAATCCCATAACCCAGCATATTTAGATCTCATCACTTTCCAATAGTTCTTGCATGTAGCGAGTGCTGTCTCTGTGCACGTCCCATGATACGGACAGGAACAGCACCCGCGCGGTGTACACCTTACACTTCATTAAATCGTCAAAAGGGCCTCTACGCGTTGGCTTCGGCTCCGCGCACGCCTTCTAAAGGTCCGGGACACCATTGTCCTGTGAGCGGGTGCGACATACAGATAATAATAATAAATAATAAATAAATATTACAGGACAATTTTAAAACATTGATTGAAACAGACTATTTGGAGGTCACTGAATCGTAGGCTAAAGGGATTTCAAGATTTTTTGGTACATGCACGGGTAATAATTATGAGCATTTTTCTATGTAACTCTCTGACTTATGGTATCCTAGGGGACATAATAACAATAAGAACATATTGATCTACCCATTACCTTTCTTCTTAAATTTCAGATACCGACATGTTTTGTGGCATCATGGCTTAACAAAGCGTACGGCAGGAAAGCGACAATAATAAGCAACTTAAGCGTCACTGGCGTGACCATGCTGGTGCTGATCTTTGCCCCAAAAGACCACTGGACCGCTCTAACATTAGGAATCATCGGCTTATGGGCCACTAACATAACGTTCAACGTTCTATACGTGTTCGTCTCAGAATTGTTTCCAACACCTTTAAGAAATATGGGTTATGGTGCCAGTTCCTCTGGGGCTAAGATAGGGGCTATGGTAGCTCCCTTCGTCGCGAATCTCACTCCTCAATGGATTCCGTCACTAGTATTTTCTATAATAGCATTCCTAGGGGCAGGAGTTTGTTGTGTCTTGCCAGAAACAAAAGGACAAGTATTAGAGGATGATTTAGATCATAAAGACTGACAATACGTCGTATAATCTTAATACTTACAATTTATTATGTAATGTCTTGCATAGATTTTTTGTTAATATACTATATCGTAAGCAAAACTTTTACTTATCTCTTTTCTAAACGCCCTGCTTAAAACATATAATGTATATTGTGAATACTGAATAGAAAAGTCCTATTTATACTAACATTTTGCTTTCATGAAATTATAAAACAATTTTAACAAGAGTTAGTCATTTCAGGAGGTATCCAGAACTTAATCGTAAACCGGGAAGTAAGTCAAAAACTGGCAATAATTGTTTATATGGTTATCTACTTTCTGATATACTGAATTAATTAGTTAGTTACAGCTGGACCCAATGAAAGCATATTAACAAACACCAAAGCCTTGGCATGCGCATAAACGCAGAACTCAAACGCCCCCACCTGTCAGTTTATCAACTGTGTCAATATCATCAAAATATTTATTTGTAGCCAAATCCGAGTTGAAATGTATTGGTTCCCAAACTAGGTTATAATTGTGATGTGTTGTAGTGAATCAGCGACCTGCGAGGCTACCGTTATGACACAAACACTTCTATTGTCAAACCACGTAAGTAAACAACATTTACAGTGAACTTTGCAAGTCGTCGACACCAAAATTTCACACCTCATTAGTATAACCTCAAGCCGCAATGCACAGTGATAGTAGGAATCAAAAAATATTTGAACAGAGATGGCGTCACATGTCACATATTAAAAAAAAAAACGAATACCTGAAGGAATGCTCTGAGTTTGATGACTATGATGTCAATCGACAGAAAATGTATTTTAGTATAAAGACAAAAATTGGTGGCTGAAAATAATGGTAAATAAAAAAAAAGCCTTCATTTCTGAAAAAAAGTATTTATCTAACTTTATTCATTAATGTCGATAATATACATATATAAACACCTAGTGGACACAGTAATTTAAAATACACTGACCCAGCTATTTACTCATAATGATGATAGATAATTGTGTTCTACCTACCAATCCATAATTTTAGGGTTATTTTAACGAGTATATCATCCAATAATATTGAAGTTGTGTTATTGTATAGGTATACAAGATTATATACTGAAATAAAAACAAATGAAAATGTATTGAACGAAAAGAAATCATATTATTACAATTTTCAATCAAGAAGGCTGCTTGTGATATGCCACCTACTTCGAATTGTAATTGTAACCATACATTTTTTCATGAATTACAATTTTATAATAAACTAGATGGCGCCCGCAACTTCGTTCGCGGAGGAGAAAAAGTCATAATCCCTCTTTTTTTCCTTTAGCATAGTCGGGTAAAAAGTATCCTATAACCATCTGGAGATATCCAACCCGTGCAACAAAAAAGTTGAAATCCGTTTAGCCGATTGTAATGAAGCCACAACGACACATACAAACATTTCATTTTTACGACTTTATAATAGTATTTACTAGGTTCTGTCCGCCTTAAATTCGTTTATCGCGAATAAGGGTATTTTTCCGGGATAAAAACTAGCCTATGTTCTTCCCGGGGACTCAAACTATCTCCATACCAAATTTAATCCACATGGTTCAGCGGTTTAAGCGTGAAAAGGTTACAGACAGACAGACGGACATTTATTTTTATGTTCCTTATCGTACGTGATAGTGTTTACGTACGTACCAAAAATGCCTGTAAAGGCGTTAAAATAAAGAGTTTATGCTTCCACCCCCCCCCCCCCCTCACCTTAAAGAAAAGCAATACTAATCCATACTATTATAAGTTGTAAAAATGTACATTGAAGATATTTTCTAAAAATTGATACTGACTCTTTGTTTGTGTCGTTGTGGCTTCATCACGCAAAATCGGCAAAACAGATTTCAAATATTTTATTTTTGGTACACGGGTAGCTGGGTCTCCAGATGGTTATAGGATACTTTTTACCCGACTACGCTGAAGAAAAAACGAGGGGTTATGACTTTTTCTCCTCCGCGAACGAAGCTGCTGGCATCCTCTAGTTCACTGCTATTTAGACAGAATAGAATAGAACAGCTCCGCAAGTTCTGACCATATTTATGTAAATAACTGGTTTAGAATATACTTTACAATATCGTAAATGCTATATTAACTGAACTCTCTAGCTGCGAGTTACTTTCAAACTTGTTTGTATTCGAGATATCTCATTTATTTGCAACTTTTTATCGATACCCTCAGGTCCAACCACCCGTATTGTTTATAAGAAAAAGCTGATAAGGTTACACCCAATTAAGTAATTAATATAGCTGACATACTTAGTTCAGATTCTTTCTAATGCGGGACAGTCGCGTTTAGTATAAATACCTACGGTAATAAATTGTCTCCATCAATTTGAAGTCCTGCATGTAAGAATTTTCGAATTTTCTGTTGCGCACTTATCACAAAACATAGAAGGAATGTTTTAATATTACGTACCCAACTTCTCATTACCGTGTCAGACTATATACATAACAATTAAGCACTACTGTTTCAGACATACAATTGTTAAACGTGAGGTTTAGTGAATTTCGCCTTACAACAGGACGCAGTGTTAATCATGGAGGGTGATAGACTGAGTAATGGAGTTCATGGAGGAGCTTCGATCAATAAAGACTATCTTGTGAAGGCTATTGGTGCATTTGGCACGTGGCAGGCCAAAGTGTGCATCCTGGCCTCAGCGACGAGGTTCCTGGCTATGTGGAACATGCTGAACATAATATTCCTGACATACGACAGTAATTTTACTTGTGTGGAATTCAACGGGTCTCGTCCAGTGAATGTGACGCTGTCGACGTGCTATGAGAACTGCGAGGAGTACGAGTTTGAGGAAGACTTGTTCGTGAAGGGTTTCGTGTCAGAGTTTGAGCTGATCTGTGATAGGGCCTGGATGGCTAGCTTTGCGCAAACCATATTGATGTGTGGCTTGCTGTTTGGAGTTTCCTTGTTTGGATGGATCTCCGACAGGTGTGGTAGTTTATTATAGAACTATTTTTTTATTCCTTTGTTTTTCGATCCTATTTGTTACTTATTTTGAATAAGTATTTTTTAGATTCACGTATTTTCCACATATTTAAGAATCTACCATTTTAGATTCTAATAAATTCGTGCAAAATTTGCATAAGCCGGACGTAAATAACTGCCCATTTCGTTAACAGAATCAAGATCCAAACATCTTTAATATTGTATGTTTCTTATTTCTTTATATAGGAGTAATCATCGTCGTAAATGTAACAAAACTAAATGGAGTGATAAAGTTGCCTACCTTTTAACAGCCTGTGGTTCGAATGTCAAATCATTGTGTTTGATCTTTCTACTTATTTCATCTTAGCAAACAACCTTTCAGATTTGGCCGTCGCAAAGCAATCCTATCTTCCGCTTTTTTTTGTCGTGGTTTCCATGCTGGTCTCCTGCTTTTCTCCTGACTACTGGACGTTCTGCACGCTGCGGTTCCTCACCGGAGTGGCCACCGGTGGCGTACTGATTGTGAGCATCGTCATTGTGCTCGAGGTGGTGGGGACTCAGTATCGGGAGCTCGCAGGTGGAGTCACTTTTATAAATGTTTATTTAATAATACACTATGTGACGATCTTGTGACAGTTGCTAAAAACCTCTTAATGTGGTTAGTGCAAGATCGGCTATTACGGAAATCCTTTTACCAGTATTGGACGTCTTTTGGTTGAGATGATGATGGCCTATTTAATAAACGCCTCACGGTTTCTGTGGCTTATACCTAGACGGTAAAAAGTGAAATTACGTGAAGCAATGGAGTCAGTAACGAATTCATCAGCGGTGAAATATTAAACTGCTGTGTTATAACGGTGTTCAGTTCTGCTGGAAGTGGAAAGAGAAGAGAAAAGAGAAAAAGAGAGATATATCTCTGTTCCCTTTTAACACAAATGAAGAGGGTTGTTTAGCATTAGGTACTTGCGAAAAAAATGAAGGTCTGTCTGTTTAGTGACAAAAGTTACTCCCGACTTGTGTTTGCAGGTTGCTGTATCTGCTTACCAGATGGTTTTGCCGAAGCATTCTTGGTGGCTTTCGTCTACTACTCGCCGACCTGGAGGGTATACCTCCTATCCATGAGCGGTGTCTCTGCGTTTATAATGGTATTCCAATTTCTTTTGCCCGAAACGCCGCGATGGTTGATATCTAAAGGACGTTTAGATGAAGCCCGGAATTTGCTGATAAAGGCAGCTAAATGGTAACAATTAATACCCTATCCTATACTAGATTGTATTGCTTTTTATTTTATTTTATTTATTAGGCACACTAAACCGACTACATTCATTTATGTATGACATTAGCAAGATACAGGCATTCTGACAAAAATGTTATCCAAAATAAGTATGCACAGCATGATTAAAAAGAGCTCTCAAAAATATCCTAGAACTAAAACTATCCTAAATTTGTTACTTAAGTTGTATATTATATTGAATTATTGCACAGTTCATACATCATCTCATCGGTTAAGCTAAAGCTTTACCATGCAATGTCGAATGAACTGAGCATTATAATGAGCAAGCATGGTTATTGACAGTTAGAGATCCGAACGGGATTTTCTTAATCAAACCATTACTGTAAACTAACCATAAGTTTCACTTTCTGACGTTTTGCTGGGAAGTTATCGTTTTAAGAAAAGCAAAATAATAAAAATTGCTAAACACAAAATTCATTTTTTTTTTAATTTTTCACTTTCAGTAACAATCTGAACGCTGTTACTGCCGAAGATAATATCATCAGTATAATCCCAACTACAGAATATAAGGAAAAGAAGTCAGCCACTTATTTAGATTTGTTCAAGACGAAGAAATTTTTCATCAGAACAATGTGTTCGTTCATCGTCTGGTTTGTCTCTGGAATGGGCTTCTTTGGTATCAACCAGTACTGCACATTCTTGGGAACGAATGTGTTTCTCTCGGTCATCATTATGGGATTCATGCAGGTCAGATTAATTGATTCAATTGCTAAGCTATATATAACAATATCTCGCACGCTTAGAATTATAGTTAGCACTAGAGTGATTTTGGAAAACGTTGAAGAAAGTTGAACATCATTATAACTTCAGGTGCTTTGCATATTTCAAGGCAATTCGAAACTCATGTTCCATAAAAATTCCAGATACCAGCTTGTTTTGTGGCAACGTGGCTAAATAAAGTATACGGCAGGAAAGCAACTATAATGGGCAGCTTAAGCGTCACTGGTCTGACCATGTGTTTGCTCATGTTCAGTTCTCCTGACCACTGGACAGCTCTAACCCTCGGAATCATAGGACTGTGGGCCGTTAACATTACTTTCACCGTTCTGTACGTGTTCGTGTCAGAATTGTTCCCTACTCCATTAAGAAACATGGCTTATGGGGTGAGCTCTTCTGGAGCTAAGATAGGGGCGATGATAGCCCCTTTTATTGCAAATCTTAGTCCACATTGGATCCCATCGTTAATATTTTCTGTATTGGCATTTATAGGAGTATGCGTTTGTTGTCTTTTGCCAGAAACTAAAGGACAGATGTTAGAAGACGACTTAGATCATATAGAATAACAAATGACGGAAGAGGCGTATAAATATTTTTGTAAATATAGATAAGACATATATTTAATATTTAACAATCCAGTTGTACAAATATTCAATCAATTTAATGCTATAAGAGTATATCAGTCTGTCAGTTGAAGTGTGGAAGCGCAGCACCGTCGAAGCCAAACAACTTTGCTGCTGGCTTCCATTTGTGGCGGGTGCCTCGAATGCACATGCTGGTCGCTCTAATTATCGAAGTTATTATACGAGCTCTCAGCCAGCCTAAAACGCAAGACACGGATCTGTCCCAGCGAGATGCGAGTGCTTCCCCGAGGTGTTTAACAAAGGTGGCCAACAATTGTGGTGCAAAAACTCCATCCACGGAGGTGACGAGGGATGTAAAAGTGGCATGGCGCAACTAGCAGGCGTTGGCGTATTTGTTTTGTTTTTCAGACTCGGCAGATTTCAGGACAGAAACAACGGGGCGTGAGATGTAAGAGGGAGCGTCGGTGTCTAGAACACGGATGTCGAATAACGCTATTTTTGTGAATATAGTATTATATCTGTATAATTTGGTTTATTAATTTTATTATACGAAAATACGTTATCGTTTTACTCGTAATAATTGATACTTTATTGCTTATACGCCAGTCAAGGGCACGAATGCTCGCGTTATCAACGTGACCCGGCTCGTCTGTATTATAGTCAGTGTTTATCGTAGGTAATATGTAAATATTATGTTCTGTCTATATTGAAAACTAGAAGGTACCCGCAACTTCGTTCGCGGAGGAGAAAAAAGTTATTTTGCTTCAGTAAAAGTGGTGTAAAATAGTTAAAATCTGTTCAGCCATTCAGGCGTGATGACAGCACACAGACACATAGAAATAAATACAAAATAAATATATTTCAAGACGGGGCCGCTTGTGTGCGGCCGCCGCCGGTGGGGTCGCGGTTGTGTGTGAAAGCGTTCCCGTAGCCCTGTCATCAGGCGATGAGGAGTCATCCCGTGGGGTATTAGACGGTAGTCCGGGCGGTTCCTAGGAGTCCGTCATACACGTTCTGGCTTCCCCGGTCAGATGGGATGCGTAAAACCATTTCCCCAGGAAAAAAAAGAAGTGACTTTCAATTAACCCGTTTCATTGAATTTAAGAAAATATATTTTGTATCTTTAATTGTACATTTCATTTATACAACTTTATAATAGTATAGATAATAACATTGATATTCACAACTTCATAATGTAGGTTCAACCGTGATTGTATCGAATATTTGTACAGTCAGCATCAAAAAGTGTGTAGCATCCAGTGTCAAATATAATCGCTTATTCTTATAGGCATAAAGATACGTGACGATACGTATATGGCGCTTTGGATGCTACAGAACATTTGATGCTGACTGTACCTAACCACTTGCAAAAACACCGTTTTAATGAATTATATTTTCTTTGCTTTTGCGCGAAATAGTGTCTTGTTTAGATGTGACAATAAATTGTGCTCACTTGCGCATATTTTCATGCAGTTCCCACAAAATAATACGCATGCAAATACAAAAAACCACCACCAGACAGTATAAACCTCAACACGTGTTTCACCTCTCTACGAGAAATCATCAGAAGATGTAGGAGATGTTGATGGTCCAGCCACCCGAGAAGTCATCCTGTTTCGCGGAAAGCAAAGGACCTATAATCCATTAAATTATATGGAATTCAGTAAAGTAAAGCCTGAATCTATAAATTATTTTAAAACATTGTATTGCAACATTAGTAAATTATTTCGTATCAGCTTCGAGGTATCTGCTGTTGTAATTTTTTTTCTGAAACCGTAAACTTTTCAGAACTTCTTTAAAACAAACCTGAACTAACTTGTTGAGTTCAACACAACGATTTGAATATAATTCCGGAAAGTCTTTGAGAAAAAATCGAGTTGGGACATGAAACAGGTGCGAAATGAAGAAATCCGGGAAAATAGTTATGCGAAATGAAAAGAGTTTCTGTTTTTACTGTTATAAGCAGAATATATCTATAGCAGAATAGTGAGACATGATGCTGAGGTAAAAAAATCAAAATTGTATTTAGTTTTTCAGTTATATAATGTAAAAATATTGGACACTAGGTTTAGTTTTTTTTAAATGAATGAAAAACTACTCCGATAAATCGCATTAAAATTTAGGAATGTCGGCTCTTGACGTAATAACCTGTAGGCTGAAACTGTAGGCGTGACGTCACGCAACTTTTTGACTCAATGTATCGCCATTATTTTGTCATTACGTGACAAACGAAAAATATGTCTGCCATATTTTTTATTAATCTACATGCTGGACTAATAATTACAATTTAGTCATCATCCCTTTAATGGTAATAAGATAGAAATAAAAAAAGAGCGTACTCCCACCTGAAAGGCCGGCAACGCACTTGTGACTCCTCTGGTGCTGCAGTAGTCTATGGGCAACGGTGATCGCTTACCATCAGGCGATCCGTCTCATAGTTTGCCCCCCATAACATAAAAAAAATCGCGACTGCAGGTCGCTACATCGGTGTGGCCAAACGGTGGGAGCCAACTGTCATCAATGGTCTTTGCGACAAAATAATAATTATTAGTCCGCCATGTAGATTAAGAAAAGATATGGGAAACGTATTTTTTCAAATCACAAAAAAATTTAAAATAATCATCAAGTCCTGATGACTAACTATATACACTATACTACAACCTCGATACTTACAGTAGTAAAATTGGGCATGTCTCATAAAAATAAATTTCCAACATAAATTACGACGTGTGATTGTACATTATCTGCCTAATTTATGGGTGACCATTATCAGTCTATTTAGATACAGGGTCAAAAGCCAAAGGATTTATGGCGAAAATAATATCTTTTCGACAGATAAGTGTCGTAACCATCGCCATCAGAGATAAAATCACAGAAACACTTCAAAAATGATGAATTTAAAGAAATTGTTATTACTAAAAATATCTATTGCGTTGGGAGAGGCCTATGCCCAGCAGGTACAAATAAACAAATAACAAACAAATAAATTTATTGAACCAACATATTACAGAAAGTTACGGCTTAATTCTATAATTGTTACACAATTAAATTCAGATTTTTATATATCCTGAACAAGGGAAGGGTCTAGACACATTCTAGATTTACTAATTATTTAAATTTTTAAAATGATGATTTTATCAATAATAAGTCAGTATTATACTTAAGTTAAATGATCTGATTAGGTTTTTCTGGGTTTCCCTAATCCGTGCAACAAATGTTGGATCATATTGTATGTTTCCCAGCAAAGACTTCTCTCATTGTAACTGACAATTCGAAAGTGCTTGTATATAAGCCTACTTGAATACAGGATATTTTGATTTGATTTGATTTGGTTCCCCCTGTGTTTCAGGCAAAAGGAAAGTCTAATATTATATTATTTTATATAAAAAAAGGTACGAAGATAGACTGAAGATGATGATGATCTATTGACTGTGGTTATACTGATATACCTACAAATATAGTTAAAACTCTTATATAAAGTTATTTTGTAAATATTATTTTTTTTTGGAGTCGGTTTTATTTTTTAGGCCAGTCATTTTACGGTTTCGCAAAATACTAATTCATAAGAGTCTGAATTTCCTAAATATAATTGATGTGACGTCATGCGCCCCCACTCTCAAATTTCGACGCGCTTTATCTTTTTTTTGTTTGTTTGCAAAAGAAACAATGCGTGTCCAATATTTTTTGATAATCTGACTGTCGGACTAATTAGAATAACATTTTTTTACCCAGGAAACTACCTCATTACTAGAGTTAAGATATACCTACCCTTGACACTGGAAAACTAGCTATTATCAATTACTCGTACTTCCATTTCACGACTAGCGATCCGTAAAATGATTAAAATTTTGTATTGTATTGATTATCAAAGCATCCTTTAAAATGTTTTCCTCGAAGCTCACGGATTGGAATTACACTTATTCAGCAGTAATAATCAAGACCCATCGAGATTTTCCCATGTTTATTACTTTCCATCTCGTATCACCCCTCATTTTAAAGTGAGAAGACAAGATATCAAATCAATTCGTGTGATGCACATCCTGATTGGAGCCAATCTGAACTGCTCCGATCAAAAAGGCCGCTCCCCTCGCATCGTGCCAAATTGCGTCAAACGTGCCGGTGTCTGTATTAACTGACTTCAGAATGGACGATTCTCAATTAGACTGTTATTTTTTTATGTTTGTTATCTGGGGACTAGACATAGAACTTTTAGTGGCACGAATACGATATTCCTAGGGATTTTCCTAATGATATTAATTTATCGATAATTTGTATTTTCTGTGATACACTCGTACGTGTAAATATGAATATGCAAGTTGCATATAACAAGAGTCCGTATAGGTTTATTAAGAAAGATGATAACTTTATCATCTTTCTTAATTTCTCACAAAACAAAAGTAAGTACAAATGGTGAACTTAATGCCAAAAGGCATTCTCTACCAGTCAACCATAGGGCCAAACAGAGAAGCATGAAAATGGTGCAGTGGGGAAAAACATTCAGTACTGAGAGCGTTAGGACACACAAGCAAATAAAGTTCAATATATAACATCGATAGTGATCAGCATACAGGTTAATTTCTATTTGACTCAATGAACTCAATATCTGGTATGAAATATCACTTCGAAATTTGTAAGTATTTAAAACAATTATCGATAAATTTGACATTGGAAGGAAGTCCCTAGTTAA
Source organism: Hedya salicella (assembly GCA_905404275.2). Lineage (NCBI taxonomy): Eukaryota > Metazoa > Arthropoda > Insecta > Lepidoptera > Tortricidae > Hedya > Hedya salicella. Next base: position 4,826,461 of record FR990102.1, read on the forward strand.
CTGTCATTAATAGTAATTTTTGCCTCATAAACTTCATGTCTGGTGGGGACATAGATCCCCGAGGGCATTGCGACTACGAGAATGTCTTTAGCTATGCAGCTTGCGAGATGTGGGAAATTGGCGCATAAGTACAGAAACTTGCCACATAAAAAATCTTATAAAGCTAAAATAATATTTGAAGATGTTCTGCAATTTTTTACTTTGCCAATTCTCACCACCACCAATATATAGCATCTAACGTTTAGGATATTCTACTAAACATCAAAGGTAATTTGGAGGTTCATGATTGGATTGGTTTTGGATGTTTGTATTTCTGAATTTGTCTTTGTGGACGAAGACGGTTAAGTCTAAAAAATCCAGTTAGATAACTGAACTCTGGGGTAAATCCTACTATGGTATCTAAATGGATATACGGGTTAAGGAATATGCCTTATTTGTCTAATTATTTGACAAGCCAATGGAAATATAACTCTAAGGGCACCATGGTTGTCCATTGAAACACATTACCATCCTTTTTCGTAACTGGGTCAAATTCGACGCAACAAATAGGTTTTCTTCTAGATATATCCGAGAAATGACCACTAAATATCCACCTTAGCAATGTGTTCCAGTCGAGGTAATCTTTATGATATCTGTTAGCCATATCGCTTGTAAGTTGCTACATTTTTCAAAACAAACTTTTGAGATGAATTACCTATTCGTGTAATAGCATTTTTGACAGACAGATCGCTGTGCAATGTCGCTATGTTGAGCCATGTCACGATAAGGCAATATCTCCTTTGAGGACATGTCGTTTAATGCAGATTGAATAGCAATATCGCGATACCATACTTCGTGCGCCGCGTGCGGGCCAGCCCCAACCCCATCCTGGGTTTGATAGCGGACAGGCTGGACTGTCCGTATGTATATAAGGCACTGTTGTGAAATACATGTTTCAAGCAGTGTCTATCTTGTAGTATAATTCCTAACACTAGTAATAAGTTAATGAAACCTAGTAATCATCTTATGTATGAGTCTTTTGTTACTTGAAATAAATTTTATTATTATTATTATAATGGACACAACACCGGCGTCCGGCGGTGTGACCAAACTATATAGGATCAGGAACGAACACGTTAGAGGGAGATTTAAAGTCATAGCTATACCAGACAAAGTTCAGTGGAGCTAACTGCGGTGGTACGGACACGTGATGCGTCGCGAAGAAGACCACCCGGTTAAAATCGCCCTAAAAATTGACATAGAAAAACAACCCCAAGGACGCCCAAAAGCTACTTGGTGGAGAAACTTGGAAAAATTAACAAATTTAATTACAGTCGACATAAATGACAGAGCCAAATGGCGTAAACATATTCAGAGGGCCGACCCCAAATGAACTGGGAAGAGGCACGGAGAAAGAAGAAGAAGAAGACGACACAATATATGTCCACGACATGATCGATATATTGATTGCAATGCCACACCGAATTCGGGCCCAGGCCTACGGCCACAGACTACGTCTTTAACTATCGACAAACAGGCATAATAATCGCTTTATATGCGCCACACAGATATTTAATGGCCCTCGATAGAATTAAATTGGTCGTAGGGGTCGTAAATAACGGACTAGGAAAAGTTGTAGACGTTTATTGCTAATTCTGTTTGATTCGATTGTGGTTAAACCGGCGATATGAGGGCCAAGCACGTGCTGCGAGCAACAACAAAATAGTTAGTGCCTTTATTTATGTGAATGAATACTAACTTTGCCCAGACTGTTGACATAGCAATGTGACACGTAGGTTTAGTGTTGTATACATCGAGCCTCGGGTACTTACCTACCTATAGGCCGACCATGTGACTGGCTCGTCGCTTGTGTGTGTGTTGTGCGTGATGATCTTCGGTCGGCGAAGCGGTCTTAATGTATTCGCTGTAATCGCCACTTTGTTTGTCGGTGTATCACCATTACAGAAAAGATATCAAGATGACTTAGGATCAATAACGGCTGCCATCTCTTGTCTGGTCTGCGGTTGTATATGCTTCTCGCATTGGCCTTTTGAACGCCAAAGGTGGTGTCTTGCAGGCTGAAGATCCCCTTATGAATTGTCTGTTATATACTGAAAGGCCTGTAATGATGACAATAATCTGCCTAACACGTCAAGCAAACTTGGTCTCTGGAGCCGCCAAAAGTGGTGTCTTGCAGGCTGAATATAATGAATTGTTTGTTATATAATGAAATGCATGTGATGATGATGATGATAATCTGCCTAGCGCGTCACGCGAACTTGGTCTCTTGAGCCGCCAAACGTGGTGTTTTGCAGGCTGAAGATCACGAATAGTCTGTTATAGACTAAAAGGCATATGATGATGATGATAACCTACCTAAAAACCCGACCACGACAAGGACAAGCGAATTCCTATAGCCCAGCAACTTCATTCGTGGCACTAACATGATCTGCGGGCGACGGGCGGAAAGACAGCGGGGGCGGGTAAGACTTGTGCGCGCGGCAGGGTCACCGAGCTCCGCCGCGCGCACTCTTCATAATACCCGCTCCCGCTGTCTTCCCTCCCACCCTCGGGGCCGCTCATTGAAGAGAGAATTCGCTCGCCGCGCCGGTAGTCACGCGTTGTTGTGGCTGACACGCAACGCGTCAAGCGAACCCTCTTATTCTGCCAAGCTTAACTTTTGACTGTTGTAAGATAATCTGAAGTAATCTATGCAATTTTGCTGCCCATTGTATTATATCGATGTACCTTATGCATGGATTTACCGAGATAGATCTTCATGCATTACACACACCTAAAAAGACGTGTGCGTGTATCTTTGGGTCTCATAGGGTGTAGATTTTCGATAACAAATGGTACATCTATACTATTATAAAGTTTTAAAAATGGAATATCTGTACGTTGAAGATATTAAAAAAGAGCGTTACGGACTATTTGGAGGTCAGTGAATCGTAATTATTATTATTATTATTTTTATGTTTGTATGTCTCGCTAAACGAATTTCAACTATTTTTGGTACTGGGTATCCAGTTATAGGATACTTTTTATCCGACTACGTTGAAATAAAAAAGAGGATTATGACTTGTCATGAATGTGTCATATCAGTGTCTCTGAAGCAAGCAAGCTATCTTGCGAAGAAATAAAATGAAAAAATTGCATACTATGTGAAAGTCCATAAAATGGTACAACGTGGTAATTTAGAATCCTGCGAAACCGCAAATCATGTAAAAAACAACACGAACGCGAGCCACTTAGGGACGACAGGGTCCGTCCAACCCCGCACTTAGGGCGATTTATCTGCGTCGGATCATCGCTGCGGACGCCGATGAAGCCACAAATCCGGGCGAGTAGATCACCCGATAACTGACCGACCTAGCATGGAACCACGAAGACGAAAATCCAGATACAGGCATGCCACTTTGTGTATACACATGCCAATAGTTGGCACGTGCAGAGCAAGCTGTTATGCAAGTGTGCCAGCTAAAGGCATGTGTATTCCCGGCTTTACTTCTAAACTATCTGTTTACCGTTATTTTATAAAGCACCTAATTTTAGTTTAGTTTAGGACAATGATGGATGATGATGATGATGATTATTGAAAGCGTTCATACTTTGGACACACCACATGGTTACTATAAATGTAGTACCCGCCTGTGAAAAACGATAATCAATTCGTACACATGTTTTAGAGGGTAAAACAATTGTTGTTTCACCCTCTAAAATCTGTGTACCAATAGTTTCGCTCCCCATTTCTAAACATTATAGTTTGGCATATTAACGACATTATAGTCTCGTTTAGAATGACAGGGTTCGTCGAACCGTACACTCAAGGTGATTTATCTGCGTCTTATCTTCGCCCCGGACACCGATGAAGCCAGAAATTCGGGTGAATAAATCACCCGAAAACGTACTCAAACAGAATAGTACAAAGTAAAATGTTTCTCGTAATTGCTTATCTATGTATACGAGTACACATTAATTAAAAACGAAATATCAGCGGTAAAAGATGATAGACAAGCTAATAAATGAATGCCCTGCGCAGAAATCGAGACAAAATACATCCAAATTCAAGACAACAATAGCCTCTTACCACATTCTTACTGTGAAAATATGTATTGTAAAATATTCGTCTCCCACAAAATTAAAGTATACCTAGATGCACAAAAACACTTGAATAAGGATGAATTGCTCGTCGTAAGTAATCTGTAGTTTAAACCCATCAATTTATTATCTCGATGGTCGCATCCAGCGAGCCCCCGCTACCCTAATCAGGTCGTCGGACCACCTTGCGGGTGGCCTTCCCACGCTACGCTTGCCGGTACGTGGTCTCCACTCTAGAACCTTTCTGCCCCAGCGGCCGTCAGTTCTTCGAACTATGTGCCCTGCCCATTGCCACTTCAGTTTGCTTACCCTGTATGCTATGTCGGTGGCCTCGGTTCGTCTACGGATCTCCTCATTCCTGATTCGATCTCGTAGAGAAATACCGAGTAAAATGTACCTTAAAAATAAATAAGTTAAAAGTATCTATACGAACATGCTAGGGATATCATGGAATCGGCAACGGCGAGAAATGATGGGGATTAGACACGTGTGATCACGGCCCGGGGGCTCGCCAGACCGAGTTATGGTCGGCCAAGACCGGGCGTGATTGGCGGAGCCTCTTGCGACTAAATAAGTGAACTAAGGTATTGCTATAGATACAATCGAATCTACGCAGTCCCGGATTCAGGATTTTTTTGAACCGGGCATAAACTTGACACGGCTTCCAATCTTTTTATGCTACGTGCTTAGTGAAAGATTTTTTGTCCTCAAATATATGAATTGGCGCCCCTGAAGATGCTGAAGGCACCCAGGTTTGCTCCTCTATCTCCTAGTTCTGGCCGTGAACCTAGGATGTGATACACGGCAAGCGTCTAAGAACTTTGTCTCTGAGACGGCGTGACCAAATCCTCCTACCTCATCACGACACCACGAAGAAACACGGAGGAATCAGCAACGACGAGAAATGACGGGGATAAGATACGTATGATCACTGCCTGGGGGTTCGCCTCCGGTAATCTTGGTTTACGGAGGTCAGGTGATAGGTAATTAATATCTTGAGTAGTGGGATCCTGGTCTTATCACGTTTCCTGTCTGGGTGCCCCCAATGGTGAGTCACCCAATTACTTGTCAGGAGTTCTCCTCGCCTCCATTGTGGAGTCACTTCTCCATAATGGACGCGCATTTGGACTTATGACATAGTCAAACCGTTTTTTACGTGAGGGACGTTCACGGGGACATGAACGTGTTAATAATAAGCACACCCTAACGTAACGGGATGACATCAAAGATGTTAAAAAGTACCTCGTATGTGTACCAAAATATATATTTATCTAAGTATTCTTTGCCTTAAAACTAGGCGATAGACAACACTATGATTGATGCGAACGCCTTGTGGGCGGCCGCACAATTTATCTCCCATCTTTCAAAGTATCGGTACCAATGAAATTGGTATCTGGTACCTGGTATCTGTGGTACCCGCACCCATTGTTTTAGACGCGAGCGTTCGTGATTTATTGTAGGTGATTACGATGGAGCCGGATAAGTAGAAATTACAGAATTACACTTACTTGCCGCAAATTACATAGACGGATGGTGGATAGGTTGGGTTCAGTAAAGATTGGTGCCAGACAGAGACAGAAGTTTATCTGGTGTACTGACGGACAGTCATAGTTTCGTAATATTAAGTACTAGGTTTCACCCTGCAACTTTGTTCGTGTATTTATTTTTTTACTCGATTACGGCAAATTCAAAACTAAAGGTAAAGCTATTAGACGTTGGACTATCTATACTACCTACTTATCCGATTTTAAAGAATGAGGTGTCAATCGATTTATTTGTATGATATAGTCCGGTCCAGGTGACTTTTCAAACGTTTAGTTAGACAAAACTACGTCTGATCAGCTTAATCTGAAATAAACTAGCCACCTTACAATAACCAACAAACTGCAATTTTGACGGTTGTGGTGGGGTCGCTATTAATGTCAATGCAGTGTCAGACTTCTATTTGTTATGCACCCTCCCTCTATTCCCTCATCCTATTTCAGGACTTTCAAAAATCGAGAAGCATGGCGCCTCAACGACCGTTTTCACACTGTTCGATGATAAAGATTGTTCAAGAATAATTACATTGAAACAAATAAAGTAACCTCCAAGCACTAGGAGAGAGGACATGTCACTTCGATGCGATTAGTATGCGCACCGCCGTAGGCGCAGCCCACCGGTGGTCCCATCTGTATGCGCGCGCCGCCGCACACACCACGCCTCGTTAACGTGGGGGTTACTGATTTATTTTAAATTTTAGGTTATAAGCACTTTTGCGCAGAAAGGTTCTTGAGTGGCGACCGCATAACGGATGGCGCAGCGTGGGAGGCCCCCATCGTGGATTGGTGGATCATTAGGATGAGGGCGGCGCAAGAACGGTAGTTTTGGTGCTCCTTGAGGGAAACCTTTGTCCAGTAGCCTATAGGCTGATATGATAATTATGATGATGATGCACTCTTCATTCGAAGAAAAAAAGAATTATCGCTTTATCTTATCGACTAACATTTCTTTCTAAAGCGAAGAATTATCCGCCACAGGGCTGCTAGAGTACCATACATAAATATGTATATCTACGACGCACAGTATATCATGATATGGAGGCGAATCTACAGCGCAGCTAGGAGCTTCTAAGTGCAGAGCAAAGATAAAGGCAATAGACCAAGGGGCAAATCATCGGCAAACCCAAAACTCTTACACAAGGGAAGAAGAATCTTGTGACGGTCATAACCAGTGAATTTGGTAGCATTTTTGGTGCAGAAATCATGAGTTAGAGTGTGTTTGTTGTGTGTGAGCATGGTAGGTGTGGCAAATTTCAACCCAACTGAAGGAAGCGTCGCAGCGAAAAAAAAAGCGAAGTATGAACTATGTTTAATCGTTTAAATTGGTATTTACCACATCTATATCGCAATGCCATATGATCGCTGTTCCAAAAATGATATCATACGATCACTAGTCCTAATCATTCTGGCAAGACTGTTATGTCTAAACTGACATAGAAAACCCCCCACAAGTCACATGACTCCAACACTTAGCTCAGCCTTAGCCCTTGGATTTGTGATGTAGACAATGCTACGAAATAAAAATATACTAGTCAACACCTCGTTCTATTTTAAACATTTGAATCAGCATACGCCTGTAAATATAAATCGTCTGATTTACGACGGTCAGAATAACCCCTCCATTAGAACAATCGTAAAGTCCCTCGTAAATTATCTCATTAATTCACATGAAACCAATTGGCTTTCAGCGCATAAACTATTGAAATGAATGGCTGATATTCTAATGTCACTTAAACTTTTTAAAATGACTTATGTACATACATTTTCAATAACCCATCATACTTTTTGATCACGAAAGGGTTCATTATGCTGAACATGCTGAAACGTGAATAACATATAGTACTAAAACTAAATATTTCAGAACGCTTTGATCGTGCATGCATTCACGATGTGTCATGTCGATTAATGACATTATTTTACATGTGATTTGTGAGTTCTTACTTCACGTTCACATATATTTGAATGTGTTGTTGTAGTATCATCGCGCCAGAACGGCTTAACGGATTTTTTTGGTAAATACACGGGTAGCAGATTTATTTCTCCTCCGATGACGAAATTGCAGGCACCTTCTGGCGTTATACAATGTGCTTGCGTATTTTTTTGTGGCGAGGAAGGAAATTAGATAATATTGTATAGATGGTAGATTCATTGAAACTTGTTTTGAGACCAAATTCTAGTCAAAGTAATTTATTGCATTCATGGTACAAATAGATGTTATAGGATATTTACAGTTGCGGTCATGAACCGTGCCAGAGCACAGCCGATTTTAACAGAAAGATAATTGACAACCATGGCAAAACCATCTGAAAAAATTTGATCGTTTTATAAAATCGCTCAGTCTTGCTATCGGTCATCTAGTTTATTTATCAAGCAGTGTCAAATTCATAATGAGAGATCTACAACACAAGAGTTTGACACTTTTCTGTCTATAAGACACTACATAGTGGCGACGGCTGACGATTCTTCGATTTCAAAAAGTCCTCACCCCTAGACCAAATTGAACGTTTACTTTAATGTTTCCGGATAGTTTTTCTAGTTGTTCACATGTTAATCCCGGCTGTAAAGGCCGCTTCACACGGCGAGGCGACGACGTGTCGTATAATTTTCACATTGAGACGTGGCCCCACTTGCCTGATACTTTATTCATAGTGTGCAGTCAGCCTTGCTTACTGGGAAGTCCTTGAAGGATTATGGAGGTATGGAGAACCTTCTGGGTTTGAACTTTCATGGTATCAATATTGATAAGTTCTTAGTGTCCGGCCTGTTGTTAGTGATATATTTATGTTTGCATAGCTATGAGGAGTGTGCAGAGGACAGGGAGAGATGGCGGAAATTAGTGTTGGATGAGACTCAGATGACAGAAAAGGAACACAGCGCCATCTCTCTCGTTAGCTTGACACTACTGAAATGGCAGGTCAGGTTGAAGTATACTGCGTAAAGCGCATGTTCTTAGAGTGGTGCTATTAGGTACTAAACCGTTCAAAAATTAATGGTACATAGGTCGAGAGTAACGTATCATTAAGAAAGAAAGAAAGAATGCTTTATTTGCTGGAATACTTAAGTCTAGGTACAAGGTCTTATTGTAATATATAAGTTCAGTATTCTGTCGAATGATATCGACATGCAAAATAAATGTAAAAAAAAAAATGAATGAATGCATGCATTATTAACATTATAGAAATATTTAACACACAATAATATTTAATTTGTGATACAATAGATGAGGCTACTACGTTCCTCTAGTGTGCCTGTTATGGTCCATGAATTCATTAACACTATAGAAACAATGTTCTGAGAGCCATTTGGTAATAGAGTTCTTAAAAGCATTACCCTGTAATAGTTTAATATTCTCCGGTAGGCTATTATATAAAACTATGCACATATTGTAGGAATTTTTCCGGTAAATTAAAGTGCGACATGGAGGTTGATACAGAAGATTCTGATATTGTGCTCTTTGCCTACCCACAAAAACCTCACATCTATTTTGAAATAATTGTGGATGATATTTTACATGTAAGCATCCCTTTTTTATATACATGCATTGCAATGGCAAGATATTAAATTTTTTAAAGAGTGGCCGGCAGCTATCCATTATCCACGCTTTGGCTATGGCACGAATACACTTTTTCTGTAGTAAAAGTGCCCTTTCAGCGTCTACAGAATTTCCCCACAGTAGTAGGCCATAATTGAGGACGGATGAAACGTATCCATGGTAGGCTGTAATAGCTGTCTCAACATTAACAGTGTTTCTTAACCTCCTTAATGTATATACAAATCTGTCTAACCTAGTACAAACATAATCGACATGACTTTTCCAATTAAGATGTTTGTCTACATGAAGTCCCAAGAATTTAATACCATCAGATTTAACAATTGGGTAATTATTATATTTGATATCTAATTGTATTGGATTATTATTATACGAATGAAATTGAACATAGAACGTTTTTGTCATATTTATATTTAGATTATTACTACATGTCCAGTTGTTAATGTCTGTCAAGGCATTATTTACATTAATTTCATATGATCTAATGTCATCACCTTTCACAATCAGTGTTGTGTCATCGGCAAATAATATGCATTTATGTGGCGAGGCCCGTGAGAGATCATTAATGTAGACTAAAAATAACAAAGGACCTAGATTACAACCTTGTGGAACTCCAGTGCTATTTTTACGGAATTCTGAGAGATATGTTACTTTCATGACACTAGTTTCTGCATTAACTATCTTTACTACTTCCGTACATTGTTTTCTATTAGTCAAAAAGTTTTTTATCCATTCCAAGGCTATTCCCCTAATGCCATACAATTCAAGCTTTGATAGTAGTTTAGAATGCTCAACACAGTCAAATGCTTTACTTAAATCTAAAAATATCGATAATACGGGCAATTTGTTATTAATACATTCTGCCACGTACTTTACAAAATTGAAACATGCCAATTCAGTAGAGCGCCCCTTTCTAAATCCATATTGATCGGGATGTAAAATCTTCTGATTTTCTAAAAAATGTGTTAGCCTACTACACATAGCTTTCTCAAAAAATTTTGATATTACTGGTACGATTGTGATAGGTCTGTAATTGCTAGGGTCTTCACGATCTCCTTTCTTAAATAATGGCCTTACTATGGACAATTTCAACTGATCTGGAAAGATTCCGTGAGTAAATGAAAGATTTACAATATGGGCCAGAGGTTGACATATCAAATGAGCATTTAATTTCAGTATATCTGTTGTTATATCGTCATACCCACAAGTCTTGGTGTTATTTAGGGACATAATTATCCTGTGAATTTCTTTGCTGTCAACTGGTTTCAAAAATATTGTTGACGGATGGTTAGTTAAATAACTTGTTCCATTTGTTGGTGTATTTTTAGCACCAGAATTACAAGCTATTATATCAATAAAATAATTGTTGAAAAAATTACAAATGTCTTGTGGATTTTTATATGTCACATCATTAGCGCGTAGAGAATTAATATCGTTATAGTCAATTATACTTGCAGTAGTCGATGATATAACGTTCCATGTTGCTTTACATTTATTTTTATTCTTCCATATATAATTATTGTTACTGATTTGTTGTGATTTGAAAATACACTTCTTTAGAATATTACTATAGTTTTTAAGTTCGTAAAATTTTGTCTTATTTCCAGTTTTTACTGATCTCAATTTTAAGTAAAATTGACGTTTGGTGTGACATGATTTTCTCAACCCTTTTGTTAACCATTTAACTTTATTTTGACTGTTGGTAATTCTGACCTTTATTAGTGGAAAACACAAGTTATAAAATAAACAGAATAAGTCATAAAACGAGGTAAATGCTTCCATAAAATTATCAGATGCTAAGACATCAGTAAAAGATAACGCCGCGAGACACCGGGTAAATTTACCGACATTTTCTTTGCAATAATCCCGTTTAAAGTCATACCAGTTTAAACACATTTTTTTCTCTTTCACTCTGAATGTCAATGTTTGAGCCATATCATGGTCACATAAGCACAGTCGATGTGTCTTCGCTTCAACATTTTTTAAATTACTGGCTATTTGGTCTATGCATGCCCGAAGGTAGAGAATAAATTCGTTGTGAATCACAAGCGGTCTGATGGTCTTATGGTTTCAGGACGCTGGTTCAATGCCGGCTAAGGCTGCAGTGGATCGCAATTATTTTTTCTTTATACTTAGATTTCTGTATTAATATTGTAGAGAAGCAACAGTGATTTTTGATGTGGCGTGATCCAGAACACTCGTAGCCAAACATTCTAAAAGACATCAGCTCGGCACTTGGTCACCATGTCTAGGCATTGTTAAGCCTGCCTGTCAAGCGTGCGGTCGCACGGGGCGCTCGCGTATTAGCTGCCAAGAAAAATTTCTTCATTATACATTTAACGTACTAAAAGGTTATTAGTTGATGTATTTTGATATTAACAAATGACGACGAAATACCCGGTATTCATCAGAAAGCAAGTCATCGAAATGATTTCTCAATCGTTCTCTTACCCTTTTAGAAATTCAAAGTGCATTCATTACCTACACTTTGTAAATCACTTCATGATAATTTCTTGAGGCATCTTTATAACCATTTAGCTTTGGCTCCATTCCGGCTGACGATAAATCAACTCCTTTTGAGTTGGGATCTTCAACTTAAATTATGGTCTTTTGCATGCACCGTCGAATCCATTGTGAAATAACGGAAAACGAGCGGCCCCACAAATCACAAGGACTATAAATGCGGCACTAAACAGCAGATTTGCTTGCGCGCGCGCACCGCGCCACTCGCATTTATTTCTTTATTTATCGAAGGCCAATAAGGCCTACATTCAAATTGTTCATTAGCGGAATGACAACCCTTTATATGCGAGGTCTGTTGTGTTTGTGTGTTTGGCTGAAGCGTCGTGACATAATGGGCGGTATAGCTGACTAGCTTCAAAATGAAGTTGTGAGTTGTAATGAGTGAAAAAACTCCGTGGACATTTGTGGATCTTGTAGATATCTTACTATTATAAAGTTCCAGAAATGAAAACTTATACATTGAAGATATAAAAAAAACTGTTGTATCGGACTAGTTGAAGGTTACTGAATTAAAAAATATTTTTTGGATTTTTGTATGTTTGTATGTTTGAATATGTGTCGTTGTGGCTTTATCACGGCAAATCGGCTAAACTGATTTTAATTATTCTTTGTACACGGGTAGCTGGGTATCTAAAAATGGTTATTGGATATTTTTTACCCGACGACACTGAAGAAGTGAAGACCTAAAAACGAGGGTAATGACTTTTTTCCCTTCCGCGAACGAAGTTGCGGGCGTTTTCTAGTGTACAATAAAATTGGGACACGCGATCGTGGTATCATCTAATTCACATCAACTTTACTCACAGACATGCCCGCTCCATTGCGATAAATGCTGATGATGATAACGAAAAAGCTGTCGTGTTGATCGTCACGATTAAGGTACGGACAGTCGTGCTCATTTATAGCACGAAAGCATGCTTTTATTGAGCAAGTACTCGTTAGTAATACGTGTGTAACAACATTGCCAGTCAGGAGCATGCTTATTTAGGGCGTGCTAAAAAATAACCGACGTTTGATTTTCGATCATGCTACCTGAGGCGGGGGTAGAAGGGGGCGTGCTCCGAGCGCGCCTTAACAGGTAATGAGCATGCTTATTCATGAGTATGTCTAAAACAAGCATTATTGCTGACAAATGTGAACAGTTGCAGAGCATGTTAATTTTAAGCAAGCTTATGAGCGTGCTTTTTTTAGCACGTCTTTGCATAACAAAGACAGTTAAATTCCCGCTATATATTATAGTGCTGTCCTTATCATCGCTATAAACTTGTGGCATTTCCAGACCAATCAACTGGTGTGCGTGACGTCGCGGAATTTGTCGCTGACACTTTGGCTTTATGGGGCACTTCGGGTTTTATTCATATGAATAGTGTGACCATAACTAGGCATTTCATTGGCGTGTCAGTCTTTTATGTGTTATTCATGGATGCAGGTGTAAATCATGCGGGCGTGTGTGTGTTGATGGTGCTAGAGATATGTGCACCGAGGATTGCTGGTGTCGGGAAATAATTGGCCAAGTACATGTAGCAATGCACAATGGAGGATTTCTTATGCTAAATAGCGTAAACTAGGGTATTTAAATTTACTTATATTACTAATGCTATAGACTAGAGCATATCTTTACAATCCAAAAAAGAATTGACGTTGTTTGGTAACAAATTAAATCCTACGAACATTATGTTACCAGATATGCACATAATGTAATCAACCAGGTTTTCCTTTATCCAACAAACCGTGCATTTTGCTGGAATAAAAAGCCGATCTATCGTAAAGTCGACCTATTGTGACGTTGTTAGTAAAATAAGACCCATCCAATCATTTACTCACAGAGCCATACACTCACATGGTTCAAGTCATGAGCCTGAATCAGCTATTAATTTCAATACATGTCTATTAATTAGAAAAATTCTAACTAAACAGATACATTGTGAAACCACAATGCTTACCAATAGGCAAAAAGGAAAACAAAGACTTCGCAATGCTGACAATATTTTTGTGCCTTTCTCCCGCACGAAGAACTATGGCACAAAAACCATAAGGATTGAAGGAGCTCGGATCTATAATAATCTACCTAGAAAAATTACGCAAACAGATTGTTACAATATTTATAACATAAACTTAAAATGCATATTCGTGATAACACCCCAATAACTTTAATTTGAATGCGGCCCTGGCGTTCTCTGTTTATCTGCTAAGAGCGGTGCATCATAGTGTGCGTTCTATATTATCCATAGATTCTACCCCACGCCACAAAACGTATTATTGTAATAGCACAAATTACGCAATGATAACTTAAACTTGTTTCAACTTATTTGTATCTAATCTAATCTAATTATTCTAGCACTTAAGTAGTACCTACATTAAATACGAAAACAGACACTAGATTTAATTAACAGACGCTCACGGCCGAAGATAGATAATTATAACATTTAATTAAGCCGTGTAATTGTCATTTAAGTGAAATGTACATTTCTTTATGAGATAATAAAAATTCTTTAAGCATAATCTAAAACTGTTTTTGTACTAAATACGTTTTGTACTAACAAACCAGGGCCGGTGCCAACGACAAATAACTGTCATTCATACATTGTTTACACTTTTGCTGAATACATTCCGATAATAGAAAGATGATTCAGCAAAAATGGAAAAGATTTACGACCCGAGCGGTTTGAAGTAGATCCTGGGTCAAACATCGACAGTTTTGCAGCTTGGGTTTCATTGGAGGAGAACGTTCGGAAGCTTCCTTGTCTCGGTGACACGGCCGACAAGGAACCGTGAACCGAAAAACTTACATACGAAATCTTGGTCCAGGGGTTATACGTGCTGAGAAAAAGTACCAAGATGCCATCGGAAAACTACAAACACTCTGCGTCAAACCGGCCAACGAAACTTATTCTCGCTTCAAACTGATTAAAAGGCATTAACTATAGGGTGGAACGATCGACAAGTACGTCCAAGAACTAGTTGGCCAAGGACTGCGCATTAAAATCCGTGTCTGCAGAAGAAAACGAGACCGAAAATATTAGAGACGCATTAATAGACGAAATCGTAAAGACGAAATTATAAATAAACGAAATCCCTCCATAGTAGTCAGGAAGCCAGCGATATGCAGAACTTCCTTTGCTAGAAGGCAATTTAGTTCATCGTCAGTTAACCTATACAATAAAATTAACAGAACAAATAAAATCTATCAAATGACATATGGAGAATGCAAAAATAAAATCACGTCATGGTTAAAAAGTAAAACTTACGAGGAAACTGAATCAATCATGCAGTGACACTCCAGTCCAACCTAAGACACACATACCTTTTTCCTAATAACGTACTTTAGCACCTATTTCATACGCACACAAACAAACTTATACCATAAATATTTATATATTTTTTTTTTTTTTATCTTAATATTTTGGTTTCACCAGTTTCACTAGTTTAAGTTAATATTCATAGTTTGAATTAGAATAATAAAACCCTACTTCTATATTGTTAACCGTGTAACCATATAAATAAAGGAAAGAGCGAATACCTCCTAACACAAGTGTAAAACTTAAAAGGAGGATTCGACAAGTTATTGTAAAAACTTTGTTGACAATAAATGATTTTGATTTTTTTTGATTTTGATTTTTGAATAGGTCTGTCTTCGACTGCCATTTAATAAAGACTCCTACAAAACGCCTCTCCTAGCCTAATTTTAATAAATAAATATTACAGGACAATTAGAAACAAATCGAACTAGTTCCACGGTTGGATATAAGGCTTGTGTTATGAGTACTAGACGACGATATATTTAATAAACGTATTTTCTTAAATACATAAAAAACATCCAAGATTCAGGAACAAATTCACACAAATATTTGCCCTTACCGGGATTGGAACCCAGGACCTTCAGCTTCGCAGGCAACGTTACTCCCCTTTAACTATAAACCAGATGTAAATTTCGGGACGTCTTTCTATTATCCCTACCGGTATTCAACTATCTATCTATCTATATGAGTGAAAATGAGCAATCCTACGAGACACATCTGCGGCAAGTCATCGGATGTAGTACGTCAGTCAGCGTGACTAGTGACGGCGTCGGCGTTAAAAATAATGTCGATAAATCGCGGGATCAAAGCGCGCGCGCCGTGGATGCGGCAACACATCCACAACGACGAGCTGGACATGCCTACGTATGCGCAGAAAGAGATTTGCGATAACCTTTAAAGCACTGTATTTCTTTGCTTTTTTTTTGACTAGTTGCCACCACGCGACTTGGTTGGTGACGTGGAATTTGTTTTTAATATTTTCAAATGTTCAGTCCTGTTGAATCCCAGTAGGAGTTGATTTATGGAAAATGTTTGTCTATAGACTGCAGAGGCGTGGCGTCAGGAAAATTACAAGGGAAACCGAACCCTATTAATTTACTCATATTTAAAGAAAAAGGTAGTTATAAGCCTTTCTTTGGGCAACCCGGTGGGAATCGGCTTATATGGAGATTATATAGATTGCATCTTTACACAAGAGAAAGGAGCACGTGTTCCAAATTGAAAAAACAATTTTTTTTTTTGGTTTTTCGTAATAAAATCTCGGGTGGATTAATAACGCTGCCGTGTTCCCTGTGAATCAACGAAGTCCGTTGTAGATTTATTATGAAAAAGGCTGTTGTGTTACAGGCGGGGCGTTACCTGTAAACCTGTAATAATAATATCTGAGAAGACGCTTTTAAAAATGTCAGGAAAGTCTATTCGTTATATTTTTGCCTGCATACTATTGTTAAACCTCCCTCTAGGATATTTTCATGGGGGACGGGTGGAGGGGGGAGGGTTGGCGAGCGTAGTAATTTACACCGTTCTAGGAGCTGGACTGGTAGATGCTCCTACCCATTCTTACGGTGGTCTTGGCTATAGGCGTAGAAAATACAACAACAGTCCGAGCCTTGCAGATTAGCTACGATTAAATTCAGACCAGTTGTCCTTCAAACAATGCGAAATCTACACAAAAAGACAGACTCACTCCACATTCGCCTAAAAAAACCCGCAGGTTACGTGCCGTCAGTTCCAAATCTTTTCGCACGTCGCGAGCGTGATTTACTCGCGGGGGAGGGGAACACTGGGGGGGGGGATACTCGACTAATAAAAAACACCCTGACGCCCTGACTGATGCGACAATTAATTTAATCCCATTTCTCTGCGTCTTCCGAGCTAGGGTTGTCGACATTTTTTTCCTATACAAGATATATTTTGTGATAACTATTTTTTATTGTGACAAAAATAATAGTAATCATTTCAAAATCAGTAAAATTGTATTTCGTTAGAAAGCTTTTAGCGATTATTAACTTCAGTAGCTTAATTTATATTGTTATTAATTCATCCATTTTAATTATTATGTAGCATTAGCTAAGGTCAGAAAAAGTCAGGTAATTTTTTATTACACTTTCATTTCGGCCAAAAGGCCACATGCAATGTGTCACTATCATTAATAATTATTTAATTGTTCTTCAAAGTATTATTGAGTTATTAACCGAAAAGCCAGACATGCTTATAATCACAATTATGTGTTTACTTTATTAGGTTTAATATATATATTTTTTTTAAATGTTATAGGGGGCAAACGAGCTGACGGATCGAGCAGACGGATCGCTTGATGGTAACCTATCACAGTTGCTCATAAACACCTGTACCTAGTGCACCTGTAACCCCAGAGAAGTCACAAGTGCATTGCTGGCCATTCAGGTGGTAGTACGTTCTTTTCTTGAAGGTTTGAAGAAAAAATAATAAAAAAAATAATTCGATTTCTGAAAGTGAGTAAAATTTAAACGATTCGATATAAATCGATCATTCGATCGAATCGAGCTTTAGTGCTTATGCGTCAGTATACTGATCAGTGTAAAAAAAGTTCTTTTTATTTTAAACTGAAGGTAAAATGTTGCCTGTCACTGATTAGTGCTTCCGCATACCAAAGTTAAGGTAAAATCAAATAAAATCTTTATGTTTATACTAAACATTGACAAACAAGCATACGGCCTGCTTGATGGTAAGCAATTACCACAGCCCGTGGACGCTTGTAAGGCCATTTTGCAGATAACCGTTTTTTTAAAAAACGTTAGTAGTTAAACGCGTTAATGAAAATGTCCCAATTTTTGACACCGTAATTCCTGTATTTGACATCTCATGTGCCTGCTCTATTGCAATCAAATGAAGGTTTAATATGCCATCTATTGGGACAGCAACGAGCGTAACCTTATTATTTATTTTATTTTTACTATACGAAGGATTCTGGCGAGTGGCAGCCCTGAGATGCGGCGCAGACATCAGCGCGGCAGGCGGCTATTAAACAAGACTAATTGAGCGATAAATTCACGGCGATAAAAACGAGAAAAATCCTAGATGAAGGAATATTGAAAGCGGCCTGGAATTGATCGCACCAATTACCCCCGACACCCGTCCGCGCCAGATGCGCTCTATTAGTGGCCTTGTTGTCCAAATACGGGGATATTTGTGTGTCGCTTGCTTTTCGGTAGGACTCTTTTATAAGACGGTGAGGAGGGTGTTATCCTTAAAGACACCGACTTTAGTACTAGAATATGCCTTACGTTAAACTATTAATCATCATTATCATCATTTCATCCATAGGACGTCCACTGCTGGACACGGCTCTACATTTCCACGGGCCGTGGAAATCTAGAGCCGTGTCCAGCGGGGGCAGTGGGCCGGATAGAGGCGACCCGCATCCAGAGAATCCCCCCACCCTAACCAGGTCGTCCGACCACCTTGCGGATAGCCGATCGATTAGTGGCCTTGTTGTCCTAATACAAGTGTAGGGGTGGTATTATTAAAGACAATGACTGTGGTACAATTATTCAAGATGTCTGACTTTAATAGTCGTTTATGCAACTGGTACATAATGAGAGGCCTTAAAATACGAGTGTAGTTTTATGAAACGAGCGTTAACGAGTTTCATAATAGGATCACACGAGTGTTTTAAGGCCTAAGTATGTACAATTGCATACACTACTTTATCTACACACATATTATCATAAGTACTCTAAGATGGGTTCAGAAATAGCCGGAGGGAATTGACCTGCATTGTTACTAGTGTTACCTGTAAAACATCAATAGACTATAGATATTAAATAAAGCAATAAAAAATAAACTTGAACAAAAACAGAAACAAATTATTTATTCACATCGAAGTCGTGCGTTTGTTCTCCAATCTATAAAATCTTAGTACTTTTTTACTAGTACTAAATTTGGTTATCGATTTTTCTGATAATAAGTTATTTGTTGCAATCGTGGCTGCATTTACTATATCCGGCGGAGTGTTAATATAGTTCTCAGAGTCACTTCTACTCATATTTTCAACTTAAATGTAAATTACAAACAACATTTCACAATTCTACTTTCGTAACAGCAAACAACCAACAATCAAATGACAACATTAATGGCGGCAATTCGATCCTCCGTCAAAACTAATGTATTTTTTAATCATAGACAAACGAATGAAGTCCTTATTTTCATATCACTCGAGATCAAATGTCTTGCGGTTTATATTAAAAAACATACTGAATTGACGTTTCGTATCGATAACTGTTTTAATATCTATGGATACTACAATAGAGACCCACTTGAGTTT
This sequence comes from Hedya salicella, assembly GCA_905404275.2. Classification (NCBI taxonomy): domain Eukaryota; kingdom Metazoa; phylum Arthropoda; class Insecta; order Lepidoptera; family Tortricidae; genus Hedya; species Hedya salicella. The sequence goes on from FR990102.1 coordinate 4,845,760, forward strand.
TGACAGCTGTTCCAAATTTATATGTAATTAAACTATCGGTTGCTGATATCGTAAAGTAAAAATTACGATGCATCCACAGATACAGATTTTCTAATATAGTCTATTTGCTTATCGCTGCCAAACATATTGTAGAGAACTTATAATATGGATGTAGATAAAGTATTAAATTCTATCAGTGGCCTTGTTGTCCAAATTCTAATAATATTATAAGTGGAAGTTTGTGCCGATGTACGTACCTCTTTTTTTATAAGTAACTTTCCAGTAATGTTTATACACCAGAATGGCACATCCATACTTAATATTATAAATGCGAAAGTGTGTCTGTCTGTCTGTCTGTCTGTCTCTCTGTCTGTCTGTCTGTTACCTCTTCACGCTTAAACCGCTGAACCGATTTGGATGAATTTTGGTATGGAGATAGTTTGAGTCCCGGACATAGACTACTTTTTATCTCGGAGAAATACCCTTATCCTCGATAAACGAATTTAAGGCGGACGAAGTCGCGGACAGAAGCTAGTAGGCTTTAAATTGCTTCTCTACGCGGACAAAGTTGCGGTCAACAGCTAGTACAGGATATTTGTTTGTGACTTGCTTCTTGGTATGACCCTATTATGAGAAGGTGTGGGGGTGTTGTTCTTGGAGACATTGTGTATGTTAATTACCGGGACGATGTTTTATTTCTGTTGTTAAAATAGGAAGCATGCAATGTATTTGACATTGGTGTCTCGTTGGTTTTTAATTGTTCCTTTTTTGTAAGGTATCGCTATTATTATTGAAGGCGCCGAAAACTGAACTGAAACTTTGAACAGGAGCTGAAACGATGAAGTTCTATACTAGACTAGACCACGATGATATGATAGGTCTATTACTATCTTATCTATAGGACTTTCATGTGAAATATTATAAAGAAACTGAATCAATATAATTATTGATATTTTTTCTGTAAATGTGGAAATACCACAGAATTAGTGCACAAATAACTCAGAATTAGATTTCAAAATAAAATTAACACAGAGGGCGCTACGAGTGCTAACTTTAATTGTGTTCTAAAATTTCAAGCGACGTACGTAATGTTGCGGTAGCTCAGTTAGTCGGAGCACTTTTGTGTTAAAGAAGAGGTCGCAGGTAGTGTTTTTTTTTCATCTGTAGTGCATTTTTTGTATAAACGGCTGCGGAAACCTACATTGAGCATGGTCCAACATGCTCTTGGCCGATTTTTTTTCCTTAACAATCGAACTCTTGGTTATAATATTAATTTGATATGTTATAGTCTATAAGATTACAGGGATGATATCCTAAAGGAACTCAAATGTTGTCTTCAGAATGGGTTTATTTTGTACCGCTTATTATTTAATCTTGAGTTCAGCTTCAAGAATGTACAGTTGGCATTAAATAGTTTGCAACATCCTAATGGCCATTTAAAACAAAAACATTGTTCAGAGAACAGAAAACATACTTGCATCAGCGTCAATAAGCAAGGCTAGCGACCTAAATGCAAGTAATCAAAATGAAGAGAAATATGCAGAAAAATAGCTGGTTCACGCATTGTCTGCAATTTACACGTACAGTACACGAGATGAATGTGTAGTAGTGTGCTGTAGGTGTTATTTGTATATATAGCGTAAGAATTAGAAATAAATTAGATACCAATTGTCCGTTGGTGTTTCACTACCTTCCCATACCCGAACCTATGCGTGATCAGGGATACTCTCTGAGCGTATAGACCCACCCAACCATTAGACTAAGTTCCTCTCACTGTGGCGAAGACCACCTTCAAGCCTTAATCGATCATTCTGAGTCTGGAAGATCGGCAGTGAGAAAATCACCATTCCAAAGACCCTATTCCTCCCCGTAGGAATCCATCTGTTACCTTAGGTCTCCTGGTAACAGATATCCTGGTTAAAGTCGTAAGTTAAGGTTAGGTTAGGGACTTAGGGCAGTAGGCTCCCTTGGCATAATCAACCCTTAATCTACGCAGTCTGTGCAGACGCACAGACGCACGCTGAACAATTTACTTACCAGCTTACCTAATTTACCAATACCAATCTACATAACCTAATTTACCTATACCAATACAAATCACCAGATTTGTATTTTGTTCCCATCAGTGGACCCTTATAATAATAATAATCGATTTATTTAAAGACAACAGAGTGCTCCAAACATTATTAGTATTTACTAATTCTAATGTTAGTTCCTTAATAATTAATATACAAGACTGACTTAGTCCTCTGACCCATTCTCTACAACTGAGGACAGTCTAGCTTGTTAGCTATCATGCTTAGGATGCTGTGCTTATTCAGCGTGTGCTTGTACAAACATTGCCACGAAACTTTATGCTTATAAGAATAAAGTGAGTTGCGATATATTTGGAGCTTCAGATGCTACAGACTATTTCATGCTGACTGTACTATTAATTGGGGAACTTGCGATGGGACAAGCCCGGTGACTATAGACAACAGTTTTTACTGAGAAGCTGAGAAATAAGTATGGGTTTTGGTAAGGGAATTACCCTGAAACTGATAAGCCAAGATGCAAAACATATAAACTGTACAGTGTCTGCAGAGTTTCTGAAATTAGCTACTAATTTCCACGTCTAATTTTCCTTTTGTGTCCCAGGTTCCTAATTTTGTACGTTACAATGTAGAAGCGTTTACTATCCCTTTAATTAGCAATTAGTACTTAAATCTAAATTGAATTATGTTCCTTCCCTGTACTTTATCTATGTTTAAAACCACTAATCTTGTCACATGGCATCTTATTGCCAACGTTGACTGATAACCGAGATAATTTCAAAGCAAAGAGCATTCCATGAAGATAATGATAAAAGGTCGTATGTGTATACGAAGTTTCAAATAATAATACGCTTTCATTGTCTAAGGATGTCATTTGTTACAGTATTGTTGTGACAGCACAGTACCTTTTCATCATGTCGTTGTATGAACCTGACTGATTGCGCTTATTGATGTAAATAAATTGAAGAAACTGAATTATGCAGTATTTTTTGGACTTTTTCCTTTTTTTGGAGTCGGTTTAATTTTTTTGTTAAACAGTTAATTTATTTTACACTTTTTAGTTAATCGCTACTTAAAAGTGTATCTTGTGACGATTCGAACAAGCCCAAACACGGCTAGGATACATTATTTTATTACAGAGATTTGGTGCTTACGGCTCCATCATCAAATCAATTTGATGGTACCATTCTTATCAGGAACATTTAAGTTAGTGACTAGGTAGTTGCTTAACTAACTTAATCGAGATATCTAATCGCCACCCGTAAATCATTTATTATTGAGGAGTTCCGATGGCATTCTGTGGTTACCCTTTCTGAATGCAAATGCTTATTATGTTTCTTATAATACCAACATCGTCATATGTATGCCTGCAATTTTTGAGGAGTTCCTTCAATTCCTCATAGACCCCACCTGCTATAAAAAAAACGAAATCGGTCAAATAGTCTTCGAGTAATAGGTGAACACCCATAAAAAAACATTCCAACGAATTGAGAACCTCCTCCTCCTTTTTTGGGAGTCGGTTAAAAAGTAAACATACTACGCAAGCATTGTAGGTATCGTTCAGACCGTGTTCATTGCAGATTTTCTTCACAAACGCTTCTTTTCAATTTAATAAAAATGTTAATGGATATTAAACCTAACGAAGCGTAAGAAAGCAATAAATATGAGGTTACTGAAACATGAATCATAAATGCTATATTCATTATTCGTACTGTACCCATTACCGCTTTTATTCACGACATCTTCGATATTATTAAAACGAAAGCGTCAATGGTGATGGAATATAGCGATGAGGTAGTAGGTTGGGTTGGTGACACGGTGTGCGCGGGAGCCGTTCCAATTAATATCGTTTACAAGATAAAAGCCACGTTAGTCGCGGTCCAGAAATAAAAAGCAGCTCCATACGATAACTCAGACGGGGTTACTTACAGACTTCGGGTGACCATGCAAGAGACTTAGCTTAGGACATTTGTGTCAAGAGCCACAATTATTCAAAAGGACATATGAAGAAGTATCTGTAGGCAAACGACAGGACCGCTTTTGTGATATAGATACAAGCACAGAGAAAAATACCATTGCCCTCGCACGTGGTCAGGCCAGGATTCGAACCCGGTACCTCTCGATTACTCATCGAGCGTGTCACCCCCCCCACCAGCGACCACTGTGCCATCCGCCTCGAATATTATCTTTCCGATTTGATCCCTGTACCTAACTTTATTTTTGAAAGGTACGCTAGGTTACGTTTATATCACAAAAGATAATAATGCGGTGTTAATTTCCCTACATTAAAAACACAGAAACAAAGAATTTGTGTTTCATATTAAGAAGGACCACTTTATTATTACCTGATCGAGATGATTATGGAAGGGAGATCATCATAATGAAGCGCCATAAGGCATATTGCGTAGTATGATTCGGCATGATTATGGTTATTAATAAGAACTTAATAATCATACTTCGAGTAAAACTTCAAGACAGGGGTAAGGAACATCGAGATCCGAAGACGTGCAAGACTGAAGAATATTTCCCAGATCATTAACAAAAGAAACACGAAGCGAGCTGGGCACGTAAGTCGTAGAACTGGCGGCAAAGAATTGCAAGGTTCCCGAACGAAGACCTATAGGTTCTGAGTCCCTAGAAACGTGGATCAACAGTCAGTGAGATAGACTGATGATAGCCAGAGTGGTCGGATAAAATTTGCTACAAAGAGCTTAAGACCGAAAATAAACGTTAAACACACGATATTTCCAAGTGGCCGTGAAAGAAGTCTGGCGTTACTACTCCGCGCTCTATTTTCACCGGAGATATCCTTTGTGTGGTATATTCTCAAATCCACGGCGCTTGTGTGCGGCCTATATACTGTCCCCAAAATCTTTGCAAGATAGTTTTATCTTACCCAAAAGGATATGTACCCTGATAAAATGTGGGACGGTATATAAAGAGCCCACAAATTCGGGTAAAATAATTTTATTTATCTCAAAAGAAATTTACATTTCACTTCATGAGACTGAGTACATAATAATATTCCTTATAACAAATTCACAGGATCATCCTATGTTGTCCCAAATAGATATCCACCCTGGATACAGCGTGCGATGCGTGTCAATGTCACCGAAACTTCTTATACTTAGAATTATTTTGTGAAGATAAAGATGAAATATTAAACTATACCTACTTTTACATGTAAACCACACGATACATCTCCACAACTGTTTCTACTCTATTTTCTGTGGTGATAGGTATAGTATGTTTTGGAAACTCCATAACTCTCCCCGAAAAAGTTTGTAGGATTGTCCCATCTTATCCCAAAGGATATGCATCCTGGTGACACATACAGCGTGCGACTAATAGGTGGGACGGTAAGGAGCACATAAATTAGTCGTGTCAGCCATCTGTTTGTCGATATGTCACCGCGGCGCGCGCCTTTTGATATTTTAATGCTTTAGGGAACCAACATAACGTATTATCATGGCGACCGATATGTTATGTTGACGCAATATTACAATGTTGTGGTTGCGTGATAACTAGTCATTCAAAGAAAGAGAAAATGCATTTTATTAATTAGGGTTCCGTACCAACAGGGTAAAACGGTACCCAATTGCTAAGAATCCGCTGTCTGTCCGTTTGTTCGTCTGTCACCTGGCTCTATCTCATGAACCGTGATAGCTACTCGTAAACAGTTAAAATTTTCACACATGATGGTTTCTGTAGCCGCTATACGTGACAATCAAGGTCACCGACATAGCAAACAGGGTTAGCAAACTGAAGTGGCAATGGGCAGGGTTCATAAGTTCGAAGAACCGATGGCCGTTGGGGCAGAAAGGTTCTCGACTGGAGACCGCGTACCGGCAAGCGCCGCGTGGGGAGGCCAAGGTGGTTGGACGGCCTGGTTAGGGTGGTGCGGACTCACTGGATGCGGGTCGCCTCTATCCAGCCCATGTGGAAAGCTTTTGAGGAGGCCTGTGTCCAGCAGCAGTGGACGTCCTATGGCTGAAATGATGACGATGAAATCGAAAATATTTTGTTTTTATATTTTGTAGGTTTGTATTTGTATGTGTCGTTGCGACTTCATCACGCTAAATCGGCTAAACGGATTTCAATTATTGTTGGTACACGGGTAGTGGGCATCTCCTGATGGTTATAGGATACTTTTTACCCGACTACGCTGAAGAAAAAAGGGGGGTTATGACTTTTTCTCCTCCGCGAACGAAGTTGCGGGCGCCTTCTAGTTCTTCATAAAGTCCTATCATCAATTTATTTAATAGTCGGGGCGTGACTGAAACGTACAAACTCATATCGCTTAAGATCTCGGAAGTTAAGCCATTCATGGGTGAAATGGAAAGAGCGGCAGTAAATTCTATACTGTCTTGCTTGTACAATGATGTATGTTACTAGAAAAGTCTTGGTGCTTATGTCTTTTCGTAAATCAGTAGCGTTCGTATAGTAGGCGCGACAAACATCTGCTTGTCGATATGTCATCAGTACCCTGGTATCCAAAAGACGAAAGTCATTGGCATCTCTCATTTAAAAATAACGTTTTGTTTCGGAAGTCGGTTCAAGTCAAAAGTAAGCTCATTTAGTACCTTGTCACTTTATCTAGTCTGATATATCCGAAGAGTCCTTATATTGTTCTTTATTGAGACAAAGTTCTAAATAAAGGAGCTACTTGTGACTAACTGATACTATTGTGGTCACGTGTGACAACAATTCGTTTTGTAAGAATGTGGATATCTTTTGCTTTATTTTGAGGGGCGTGAAATTAACAGAAATAGTTTATGGAAATGTACAATATTACTTGTTACACGAACTTGGCAATTAAATAAGAATGTTAGCCTTTTACTTTAAATTAGGTACGCCTGCTTATTTGTCATGTACATGACAGTACATAAATATATAAAAAAAACATGTTTTCCTTAAAACCCTACCAGGCGTTTCAATAATCAATATAAGGCAGGTATATAGGCCCACCAACACCTTTTCATCTTATAATTTTTTTCTAAGCCACAGAGAAATCTGTAATTCTTTTCTGACAATAAGGAGGCTTATTCCTACTCATAAACAAAATTTCAAAAAATTTGAAAATTTTCATCCGTTCCCCATTATATGGCTTCAAAATTGAAATAATGATGATGATGTTTAAAGCTTCGAACTGTGCGATACGTTGATTCATTTAAACAGTCAGTCGAGAAGATTAAATTATTTTCTTGAATTTTATTGATTATGCCCTTATCTATATGTTTTTATTTTGCTCACCCTCGTATTACGAACAATACGTTTATTACTAGCTAACCTTTGATCCAAACTCCAGCTATATCAATCCCGAAAGCCAGTAAGAAGTGAAGAGGTCGCTTTTAGCCTCAAGCCCCCGCGGCGTCCTCCGAACACGCCCGATAGTTTTTTGGGCCGTTAATTGCGACGCATTTATCTCGGCGACAGAAGCTGAACTATTTAAGAACAAGAAACGGCTGCCATACAAATTTATTTTTAACCAACTGCATCAGCAAACTAGTATAATCCGCCCGTGACTTGTGTGCGGCATTTAATTTTTCTTCATGCAGGCCCCTCCTTTAGGATTTTATTTTCGAAAAATCATTATTTCCATACGTTTATACTTCTTCATGATAAAAAAATACACCCAAGAGCAAAAATTTCGGGTCGGCTAGCTTCAGATATCATACTGAAGAAATACGATGAATTTAAGTTTTTGATACAAAACTTGTTTTTGCTGTTTACATTTATTTTATAAACTGGAACCATATAAACTAATTACAGACCTAGATATACCCCATGTCATTGTATATGCAAAATTTCGTTACAAGCCAACACGTAGTTTTAAAATGAGAACGAAACTCCGTTTGTATGGGAAGGTGAAATTCGGCCGAGCTTGCCTGGGACTCTTAAGATGTTAAATTACATAAAGATCATGATAGGACTATAGAACTTTGCCACCCCGCAGTATTGTAGGAAGTATAACGGTATTTTACCGACCCGAAGTTTTTACTCTTTAGTGTATATGTGTTCCAAATTTCAAGTTTCCATATTCAATGGTTTCGGTTTTAGATATATTATTGATTAAAATTTAAAAAAATTGCGATGTCAGGTATGTCGCAGAATCAGTAACGACTAAGTCCCGTTTTGTAGAGATAAAGATAAAGGCCTTTCTATATAACAAGATCAAAACACTCAAAATTGTTTTAGAGTCTATATTGTCTGTCACAAAATCGAAAGTAGTACTGTAGTGTTGTCCGAATTTTCGTTGGTAATAATCGCATTTTTCGGAAACCTTTAACTTTTCAGGATTGTCACAAATCAAACACGAAATTTTATTACCGGGTTTCTGAATAAAATTATGACAAATGTTTATATGACATTACATTATTACAGTTTTGCACCTTGAGGTGCGTCCACATTTGTATCATTTGCCCGTATCAGGTCATCGTCGCGTGGCGTGATCGCGTGTCACGATCCCGCGTTTGGGCGTTGCGCCGATCCGATCGCTCGAAATCCATGATGCTACGCGTATCACACACTTATATAGGACAGTGCGGCATGATCGGCGCGCCGACAGTGAGCGTCAAAGCAGCGCGATAAGCAGTCATGCCACGGCACGGTGATCGGATACGAGCAAATGATACAAGTGTGGACGCACCTTTACACACAACCTTTATAGGGGCGTATTAAACCTTTTTATATCGCTCAAAGTAGTTTTATATATAATATTCGTAGCTATATATAAGCTCTTATACGGCATGTGTGCTGCTAAAATAAATCTGTCTAAACTAATAATAAACAACATTGTACGGCTGCCGGCCCACATCTCAGGCGACACGACACCGATTAAAATAATAGTCCGAAAGCTTGAAAAATAGTCGCTTGGTGGCGATAAAACGGCTACTTTATGTCGCGCACGATAAATAAGCCGCGTCGACATGTGTTGTTGTCACATATTTCAGCTAACGACTCATTTAATGCCGCTATTTGTTCGTGTCTTTATCTTGGGTTAGACGGGTTTTTATTTAAGTTAGTTATGTAAGTCTACTGGATAATTAATAACAAAAGTTATATTATATTTTGTCACGGATAACAGATAACGAGTCGTTTATTAGGGCCATTTGTTTGTGCCGTCGTCGCGTTCTTGAGATTTTAGGATTGTGAAATTTGTAAAAAAAAGTTATAATGCTACAATATTCTGTTGTTTATAACTGTTGTGTTCGGGTTCCCATTAGATATAAATTTTCAGGGATAGTTTACTAGATAGAACATTGGGTTAGAACTGTTAGTGTCCTTTCAATTTGAAGTGTTGAAATGTTGTATTATGTGAAAACGCTGCTTAATTAGTATACAGAATATATTCTATCTATGCTTTCAAAATGTGAATACTACGCGGTCTACTTTTTACGGTATAAAGGAAGTAAGAGCACCTGAGTTTCATCTGCAATTTAAACAGCGAGGAGTCATCATCATTACCTTGCCTTTATCCCTTTTATTTGGGGTCGGCGCAGTTTCCTTTTTTCTTCCATGCCAACAGCTAGGACTAAGATATATACAAATATGTAGATGCATATCGCTATTTCCCTGCAGCATGATTCAGAAGTAGATTAGCGATTTTGACTAACCACTAAAATGTCCGTGATTCACAATGACGCCTCCTAAACAAACATTCTTTGTAGCTTCATAAACCTAAAACCGGAAACTATAACTTAAAATTCACACAATAATTTATAATCCATCTCGTCGCCATACTTTTACAATTAGTGACCATAAATCACGCTTCCATTAGCAATGTGTTCGGGACTGTCCCGCGGGAGTCTCGCGTCCCAGGGGCTCATGGTCGCCCTACGATGTAGGTACGATGCTGTTCGACTGAAAAATGAGCGTGTTAAAATACTTTGGTGATTATTAAGCGGAATTTGGTCCTTAGTTTTGAACGTACTTATTCTTTAAAATCTGGCCAGCTAAGGTTTGATTATACTCGACCTCAGTTTTATCCATAGTCCACATCTGGGCAAAACCGCCAGGCGGCTACTAGTTGCTCTATGAGCTGTAGACCACGCGAGTCTTTCAACTCCCATATCTTCGCCATTTTGAGAAAATTTCAAGAATCAACAAAAAAAAAACAATATTTCACGAGAATGTTTTGAGCAATGCGACCTGTAGAGGAGAACAGCCGGACATCCGCTAGACAGACACACATACGAAAGCATTATTGCCCAAGCTGAAACGGAGACGCTTCGCTTGCTACTCTCGTTCGGTCAATTAAAAGCTTTATTATAATTATATTATATCATACCTTTAATAGACTACTGTGGAACTTAAACATATTTAGACCACAAAACGATTTCCCAGATCGTCAATACTCACGATTTAGGTCCACGGATTAAAACATTCAGCGTAGTATTCGGATAACAACGTAAGTAACAATACAATACAATACAACAATTATTTATTGCACACCAACAACAGTAACAGTACAATAGAGCCTTAACATAAAATACGGTAGACAATAGGCAATAGTTAACCATTTTCTAATGAAAATATCTCTCAAACTACTGATTATTTTACGTCAAATGTAGGGGAGAGTCGGTTATATCGTACCACTTTTTACTCATACGTGGTTATTTTATTTGTGAAAGTACTTACATATATGCTTGTCAGTGCATATAAAAGTTTAGTACTCCAGCTTCATTAAATAGCAAGATGAGCATTCTGGGATTAAATTAACATCGTCAAAATTGACTTTTTCAAAAGGCCTTCCATCGGTACGATTTAGCCGACGAGTTGGTTAATTCGTACCATCAGGATTTAAATCGCACCTAAGAAGCATTTCGCAAGTAAACTGTTTAATTTAGGTATTAATACAAATTATTTACTGTCAGACATTTAAATTGATCTGATATAATCAAAAAATAGTTGGTCATTTAAATCGTACCTATGCCATTAAACATTTTTAAACGACCAGGTATTTTTTTGAAATAACGAATATAAAAATATAACCATAAAATTTGGCTATACCTAAGAACCACCCAATAAACCCATTTGTATTTTATAGTTGAATACTATTTATTGCGCATATTTAACTTACCTTGATCATCAGTGATGTCGTTAAACAATAAGACAAAAGATTACATTAAGTCCGACGGAAATCATTTTTCTGCTCTATCACTGTTATGCTTAGTTTAATGGTATTTTGGATTCAGGTTATAGATGGTGATACCAACGGAGCAGTATTTTTTGCCCCGAAGTGTAAATAAAAAGATTATTTTATAGGAAATCTCGCAGTGGTACGATTTAACCAACGGTACGATATCGCCGACTCTCCCCTAAATCGGGTCCAACGAAAATTCTCGACCTATACGACAGTTGTCTTTTCTTTAGCGATTGTAGAAATAAAAACGCCGCGCTTTATATTATTTTGACTTTCTGTGTAAAAAGCGAGGGAAGTTCGTTGTTAGATGGTATCTTAGTGGAGGTTACATATACAGTCTAGTTCCCACTTGTACTTACTCAATGGGAATAACAGTCCAACCCAGCTGTGTATTTCTTTATAGTAAGCCGCTATTAGAGCCACGTTTAAAAAATAAGTTTCTCGAGAAATTAACAAGTTCCTATTTAATTCCCTGGTGAGTTGTGAGTTCCCACTTGATGGTGTTTAAGAAGACAGAAAAAATCTAAACCTATAAATATACGATTGCGCAGCTAATATTACAAATATTACAAAAGCGAACGTAACTCTGTCTCTCTGTTACTTTTTACGCTTAAACCCCTGAAACAATTTGGATGAATGAAAAAATTTGGTTTTGTAGATAGTTATAGAGCGGCAAGTTCGTTCGTAACCCTCCCATGGTCTGCGGGTAACGAGGGAAAGATAGCGCGGAAGTGTGCGCGCGGCAGGGATAACGTGCTCTGCCGCGCGCACAATTCATACCCACTCGCGCTGTCTTTGAATTTTGAAAATGGTTGGACACGTCATCCACAATAAAAAATCGATAGAGTGTTTAGTAGTGCAGGGGAGAGTAGAAGGTCAACGTTCTCGCGGCTAATCTCCTACAAGGTGGACGGATCTCGTAAAATCCACGACGAAATGTTTCCTAACAGAGTGTGTTCGGAGTGCCACAAACCGAGAGAGATGGAGATGTATCGCAAAATCTGCAAGAAGAAGACAAACCATAACCACGACCATTCCGACAAGAGTGTACGACTAAGAAGAAAGGGATCTATGTTACAGTTTAATCTTCTTCTTTATCCTCAAACTCTACGATATTTTTAAACAGATGAACAAAATCTTTGATAATGCTGTCAACATCTATTACGCTTTCTCAGCAACCACTTGAGATGACCTTTCAATGAAACCAAAAACAACTTTCGACACACTGCAAACACAAAAATAACTCAAGAAAAAAAACACATTGAAATTTCAACCAAATTCTAACCTATTTTAAGTGTTGATGGAAAGTTGTACAGCTGAAAATCTAAGGTGACACTTAAGGAAAGAAATGCGTGTGTTAAAGTTAAGGCAGTCTGATTTTGTGCTTTATTTTAAGATTGTTAGAAGTTTATGTATGGCTGGGTGGGTGTATGAGTGGTGTGTTTCACCTCATATGTCAGGCGCGCGTGGGGCAATTTGGTTGAAACTGTAAAACGAGCGGCGTTGGAGATCCACAAAAAATAATTAATGGAGCGGTTAATGAATACGCCCCTGTTTAGTATAGCGTCTGCAGAACAAATTCTAAAGGCAATCAAGTTATTTCGCTAGCCAAAGGTTGTCTAGACGAGGTTGGGGGCGTTCATTAATTACGTGATCCATTTAGTGAGAGGGGAGGGTACGCAGAATCTCATCTATTACTGCAAGAAGTGTAGAATTGGAACAAGACGAGTTTTTATAAATCCAACGAATTCACACTAGAAGCACACATTTTGTGTCCCGTCCCACAATCTCACATGAAATTGAGCCAAATCTCTAGAAATCTTACCAGGGGAGGAAGAGGGGTCGGAAAATAGGCAAAAACACTTCACGTAATTTTAGCCATCTTTATCTTTACTATCTTTAGCGATAGGATTAACCTGTTATTAACCTTTTAATTTTTCTATGAACAGTTTTAAACATTTCTGGTCTTCTAGACTTATAATTCTGTTGTAAAAATCAATCTTCTTCTTTCATTTAAGAGCTCATGTCGATGTAAGAATCGTCGGCCATTTCTATCTAGCGCCATCTCCTTCACTTCTTAGCAAGACATGAATTTAACCTTCTCTTTTATCTGCCCAAAGTAATTTTGTCTGAGATTACCCCTCCCTCGCCTTTCTTCAAATGTTCCTTCTATAATGTTCTTAAGGAAAACGCCATGTTAATATCCATTAGGCACATCAAATTTAAAGTCACATTGTACTCTCGCTGTCATTATCTGATTCGTTAAGAGGGAAAGTGACAATCCGCAGCTTAAGGGGGAGGTCTATTTTTAAGAATAAATCCAAAATCTTAATTTTTGTAATATATCTTTCGGTAACTACAATTTGGAATAGAATAGACTAGCATTAAGCTTTCTTCATGATAATACATCATAACAATTTCACGACGACAAAACAAACAATACAATGTAAACCAGTTCTCTGTGGAGCCAGAAGAATTTTCGCAATCTGATTTCTTGCATTGAAATAAAATATGGGCCAAATTTTATAAACACAGAAACGTCACCGATAAGTTGAAAAATTGTATGCATAGAATGTGTGTATGGTTTCTGAGGATAATCAAAATTAAATAAGTTTACTGTACAGGCCAAACCGCGGGTAAGGCCACGTCTCACCACCAAAGATCTCAATTGTACTGACATGTGACCTCTCATTACCAACGGTTCTTTCTAAAACCGCAGTAAATCATTAAACCGTACTAATCTGCCGCCAGTACTCCCCCGGGCAGAGTTAGCTGTGATTTATTCGACTCATTTCCGCAACTCGTCGGCATCTCTACAGACACACACTATTCACACTCAGAATATCTACATCCAAAATGGCTAGTAACCCTTAGATCTCCAGCCACACTTACGTCCTTTTACCATTGTTCTATAGGCTATTTACGCGCGAGCCTGTTTTATGTTGAAAGGACGTAAGAGTATTGGTAGATTGGAGATTATAATGTGTTTTGGAGCGGTGTGTCGCGGGTGTGGGCGACAAATTGTCGCGTAGACGTATGGTGTGGATGGGGATGACATTGCGCGTGCTGATCTTAGTTTATTAAGTTTTGTCTATTTATTAGAAGCGTTACAATGCCGAAGTCTTATATATCAATAATAATAAACATCTTTATTTGTCTTCGTATTAGTTGGTTTCAGCACCTCTTTCTACCATGAGCGAATATTCTGTTTCTTTGCATGCCACATTTTCGGGTCTGTAATCACTTAAATCAATATTTATTCTGACTTCCACTACTGGACAAAGCCCTCCTCCCCCAAGGATTTCCTGAACGACCGGCCGTACGATGCTCTCATACAACAGTTTCCTGTGATCTTCACTAGATCATCGATGGATCTTCCCACTTGTGCCTTCCCACGCTGCATTGTTCCGTACGCGGTCGCCATTCAAGAACCATCTGTTCTACGAGCAATGGGCCCCTCCCACTGATATTAAGTCTAACAACTCTTGGAACTATGCCGGTGACCTTAGTTTTTTGGCAGATCTCCTCATTTCTGCTTCGGTTCAACTGAGCTTAACCGGCTTAAGAAAGGAAGCAAGGAAATCGGCTGTCCATGAGGAAAATCGCAATTTTGGAGTGTCACAGATAAAGCAGATATAGGTAGATATGGAAAATATATGATTCAAACTTATGGCAGGCCGCAATTTATTGTATATTGAAGGTTAAAAATAAGGCGTGATAATTTTGGAACCTATGTGAATGAATTGATTGTACTTTTTAAAGAAGTGGATTGGTTTTAGTCTTTGGTTTTTAGGTTAGTTTAAGTTAAGTTTAGTTAGGTGGTTAAATTTTTCTTGAATATATGTATTTAAGTGTAAATGCGAAAAAGCAGATGCTTTTAATATGTAAGTATAATATACAACGAGAAACATTAATAAACGTGGTAACAATGTTTAGAACTTATTTCTACCCCAAATTTCACTGACACATGTAAACCATTATATAAAGCGTATCCATCACAAGATCACATTAATCTTACCAGCTAGGCCATGTCTGTTATTCCACCACACATTTGTATTAATAGCCCCATAAGAAAACAAAACGCAACCATTAGCACCAAATGATTCGTAAACGGCAATATTTCAGCCCTAAGCCTCTCACTGATCTACACTTCCCTAGATTAAGCTTATAATAATAAACTAATATGGATATCCTTGCCAAGCGTTTAAACTCTTATACCACCTATCCTTATAATACAACGTTCATTTTTGCTCGTATCAGCTGAAATGTTTCAGTTTCATACGCTAGCCATGCTTGCTGCACTTGAGATCGACGGTTACGAATGAAATAGGGTTGTCAATTGTGTGTTTTGTCAGTAAATAGGTATGTTGTGTTATGATATGTTAGTTTTGCGTGCAAAGTCGTAATTTGTGCTAACAGGCTGTTGGTTCAGGCGCTTGTTAGTGGGACCCGTGTTTGCGGATCAGCTGACTCGCGATTTATAGTTTTGGGGACGTTCTTATTGGTTTCTGGCTTATTTCCACGTCTTGAAAGGAATGATTTGATATTGGGATGTAAGTCTTAACTTCGGAAAAGGGTTGTTAAATAAACAAATCGGATTAGAAAGCAGTGTCGTAAGGCAACTTTTCATTCATAATACGGTAACGTTTTTTTCTTAAAAGCGGACCGTTTTTTACGAATCTAGGTAGCAGTGCAGTTGCTCTCACATAACTGACAGTTAATCATGATAAATGTGTATGCAAAAAATGGAAAAAAGACACTGGCGTGTGACGCCTTCTATTCAGCCAATGCCTTTTTCGAGAACGTACACTGTACGAACAATAAGTCGGTTTTTAATCTGCTACCAGTTATCAATAACATAACTGGTTCGCTGGATCAGCCTTGCCTCCCAATCTTGTGTCTATACCTAATCTAATCATAAAAACTAATAATATGTTCTTCGGTTTCCGCGATTATTACTCATTGAAATAAAACAATTTAACGGATTATATCGCGTATCGCGTATTTTCTTAGTCCACCCGTGACCATGGAAAGCTGGAAAGCTTCGGAAACGTCGGGAACAAAAATAAGATAATATACACGATATAATCCGTTAAATTGTTTTTAAAAACTAATATTAAGTATACATAATTGACTTGTACAATTTTATTTTATTAATAAATGAATTTAATTGAATTGGAAATATTATACAAAAAAAACCATACAAAGTTGATCGTTTCTTATTGTTTCACTTCCTATGAAATATGAATTATTTAATAGTGATCTTATTTTACACAAATGATTTATTTAGTTGCGCACTTGACAGTTAACCTCACTCCTAATTGCCACAACCTCCGCGACATAATCTGTAAATTGCTTAATAAATTGCACAGTGACAGTCTCCGAACTCGCTTATTGACATTTTCCAGCTGGCAACATGTCACATGTCAAGTACTTTACAATTACAAGGCAACAAAATAACGTTAAAAATACATTTTGCAAAATGATATTGCATTCCTTTCAGTTCAGAGTGAATTCATTTTCATTACTTTGCTCCCGAGCAAATAACCAGCTATATATGTTGATCTGTCAAGAACTAATCTATAGTATCTTTATTATTACAAGGATACTGCACCTACCTCGATATTTCTAACCTCGGCCTCGTCCACGGCCACAAAGGGACCATGTGCACCATGGTTTTGGTAGATCAATATAGTTACACTTATATATCATACGCGATTAAGTCCAGTTTTATTGGGATAATAAATGAAAGTTGTATAAATTTAACGTTGCCTGTGAAGCTGAAGGTGCTGAGTTCAAATCCTGGTAAGGGCAAATATTTGTGTGACGAGCATAATTATTTGTTCCTGAGTCTTGGACTTTTTCTATGTATGTAAGTTTTATTTATTCAATATATCGTCGTCTATTACTCATAACACAAGCTTTATTGAGCTTACCATGAGACTAGTTCGATTTGTGTAAAAATTGCCCAGGAATATTTATTTATTTTATTTTTTATAACATATAATGCAATTATCCAAGTAACAATTAACCTTAACATAATTACCCCAGCCTCTCATATAGAATATGTAAATAAATTGCGCAGTTTCAGCATTGACATTTCCCAGCAGTTAAACTGTTAGCTATCAGGCGGTCGCTCCGTCAGTCCGCGCTGTCAATTAGACGCAGGGCATAATCGCTTGATGTTTTTGCGACTTCATCTAGCGGTAATATCTCCTTTTAGTATCGAAACAAGTGATTAACTGGCCTCAACATAACTGCCCTAATCTCCCCGATAAAATATGTAAAGTACTCAATAAATTGCGCATTGCCCAAACTCACCTATTGACATTTTCCAGCTGTCAGCCCGTTGACTGTCAAGCCGTCAGTCCACGCTGTCAATTACACGCGGGATTACAGGATCGCTTCTTGTTTTTGCAGCATTTTTTGATGTATGAGTAATGTCTGTTTTTTACCATTACAGTTAGTCGCATTATCCTATTAAATTGGAACTTATTTTGATATTTATTAACATTAACCCACGCGACAAGACTATGGTCTCCTGGTACGAAAATAAGTAATATTAAATGCGATTAAGCCTTGTTTTGATGAGATAGTGAAAGGCGAATGTTTATGTTAGTATATTGTGTATATTTGTTCAATATTTATCGTTAACATTATTGAAGTGACAATTAACCTCAACATAACTGCCCCAACCTCCCCAATAGAATCTGTAAAGTGCTCAATAAATTGCGCAGTGACAGCGTCCCCGAACTCGCCTATTGACATTTCCCAGCTGTCAGCCCGTCAGCTGTCAAGCCGTCGCTCCGTCAGTCCGCGCTGTCAATTAGACGCGGGATTACAGGATCGCTTCTTGTTTTTGCGGCTTTGTTCGGTGTAATTATGCCTTTCGTTTTGCAGTAATACATAAAGGTACTGAAATATGTCGTTTTATATATACTTTCGTACTTGTAGTACTTCATTGACTGTTTCAACAATAATTAATCCTCTTATTTATTACACTTAGGCAGTGAAATTTTGATAATTTGTAGCTCCACAAAATTCCAGTGAGTTAAGAAACAGTATTAGTCATTTAATTATATTCCTGTCTAAAACGTATGGTTTTCAGTGTGGTAGAATTCTTGGTAATATGCCATACTAAAATTTTCTGGTAATTAAATTTTATATCCCATTTATGTCAACAATAGTTAATAAATAGAGATTAAGACTCTTGCCTACACCTTATATCAAAATCTCTTAGGTCAGTATAAAACCAATCAGTCTTCAACTCTCTTAGATCTGTTATCGGGAAAATACATTCAAATGTCTCTCATGATTATTAAAAAACGTACTTGTGGCACGCCATGCATTCAGGCAAACCAATCCATACTATCCATCCATACTAATATTAAAAATGCGATAATGTGTCTGTCTGTCTGTCTGTCTGTTACCTCTTCACGCTTAAACCGCTGAACCGATTTGGATGAAATTTGGTATGGAGATAGTTTGAGTCCCGGGGAAGGATATAGCGCCAGTATACGCATGCTTCTTGGACTTGCCGAAGGCATTTGACCTGGTGTCGTACCAAGTGCTGTGGAATAAGTTAAGAAGGGGCACGGGTTTGCCTTCTGAAGTCATTAGAATATTCAAGTACTGGTATGACAATCAATCAAATGTAGTTCGTTGGGCAGGGGAATACTCTGAGGCCTTCAAGATGGAATGTGGAGTGAGACAGGGGGGATTAACGTCTCCCACGTTATTCAACGTGTATGTCAATGGTCTGATTGAGGAGCTCAGCAGCGCGGGTGTTGGCTGCTCGGTGGATGGCTGTTTTGTTAACAACATAAGCTACGCAGACGACATGGTGCTGCTGAGCCCCTCAGTCAATGGCCTTAGGAAGTTGCTTTCTATTTGTGAAAGGTATGCTGTGACCCACGGACTAAAATATAATGTAAAGAAGAGTGAGGTACTACTGTTCAAGTCTGGCACGAAAACATATCCCATTCCGCCAATAATTCTCAGTGGTTCTCCTCTTCCCATAGTTACAAAATTTAAATACTTGGGTCACTGGGTCACAGATACTCTTAAAGATGATGTTGATATGGAAAGGGAGCGCAGAGCACTGTCGGTAAGGTGTAACATGTTGTCCCGCAGGTTTGCGCGTTGTTCTACTGAGGTGAAAATAACCCTGTTTAAATCGTACTGTCAAACCCTATACACGTGCAACCTGTGGAGCGACTACACCAAAAGAGCCTACAGTGCTCTGCGCGTCCAGTATAACAACGCCTTCAGGGGGTTGTTGGGGCTGCCCTGGCGCTGCAGTGCGTCGGGGATGTTTGCAGCGCGGAGAACTGACGGTTTCCAAGCCGTGATGCGCAAGCGGGTGGCGTCCCTGAGTGAGCGCGTACGGGGCAGCACCAACGCGCTTCTGAGGGTGGTAGCTGAGAAGATGGACAGCCCTATCCTAGCTCACTGGATGTCTGTGCACGTTAGGTCTAATTATAATTACAGTTTCCACTAACAAACTTAGAATAAATTTTACTAACACAATATGGATCAATATTTCCGAAATAAATGCTTTCATTTCATTTCATTTCATTTCATTTCATAGGCTACTTTTTATCTCGGAAAAATACCCTTATCCGCGATAAACGAATTTAAGGCGGATGAAGTCGCGGGCAGAAGCTAGTAATATTATAAATGCAAAAGTGTGTCTGTCGGTCTGTCTGTCTGTCTGTTACCTCTTCACGCTTAAACCGCTGAACCGATTTGGATCAAATTTGGTATGGAGATAGTTTGAGTCCCGGGGAAGTACATAGGCTACTTTTTATCCCGGAAAAATATCCTTATCCGCGATAAAAGAATTTAAGGCGGACGAAGTCGCGGGCAGAAGCTAGTAACTTATAATTTTCAAAAACTGAATCGACAAGAAAATCCATATATAATTAACCTGCTCACAAAATTTTCAAGAATCGGTTTTGAAATGCGACCTGTGGAGGAAATCTGCCAGCCGGTTATCCGCCCGCCGGACATACGAAAACATTTTCGTCCAAGCTAAAAGGAAGACCACGCTCGGTAATATTACATTCACTGCCAGGAACCCGACTAGCGGGCGCTCGCTCTGCTCGTAGACGCGTAGCCTTTACCATGCGTTTACCCCGTAAGTAGAGGAAAGTGTGTAGCGCTACGAAAAGCTTGGCAGCGAAAGTGTTAAGTAATAATAAGTTTCTGACAATTTTGTTTGTGACATGCTTTATTTCCGACTGTATTTTTCACTAAACACCCATCAACTTTTTTGAGACGATTCTAAAGGGCCCAAACTCGGTATGATTGCATTATTATGTCACAGATTTCCTATGACTATATTCCGGAACATCAGATCAGCTCGATGATGTTATGATATTTTACTGTCACCTAACTTACATATGTTCAAGCACCGCCTACACCTTTTTGGCTTTGCCGTAAGGTTGACTGGAAGAGAAGCCTTGTGGCATCAAGTCTGCCTTTTGTGCGATAAGTTTTCTTTTGTGCACTAAAGATTAAATAAATAAATAAATAACTAGCTTCTGCCCGCGACTTCGTCCACCTTAAATTCGTTTATCGCAGATAAGGGTTTTTTTCTGGGATAAAAAGTAGCCTATGTCCTTCCCCGGGACTCAAACTATCTCCATACCAAATTTCATCTAAATTGCTTCAGCGGTTTAAGTGTGAAGAGGTAACAGACTGACAGACAGACACACTTTCGCAAGTTTACCTCAATCAGAAACCAAAAAGTTTAGTGGGTGTTTAACTAGCAAGATTAGAAATTATGGGAAATATTCCCATCCAATTATTCAGTTCAGTTTTTAAGTTGAATGGCTTCTGTCCATTAGGACAATTTTGCGAGCGTCAAGGTTTAAAAGCCAAAGTACGGTTTTATATGAATTTAAAATAATGAGTTGATCCACACCGATTCATATCGCCCCTCCGAGATGGGTGACAAGAGTCCCTCATCTCTTAACATGTTACATTCTAGAGACAAAATGTCACGTCACCGTGTCAAAGTGCGTCGAGTCAAGTGGTACAAACAAAGGCTCGAACACGCCACATGGACAATAAAACAGTATTTAAACGATATGTCGTAAAACTACACATTCTCAGAACTGTCTCCCTCAGAAAGATGTAAGTGACAGGATATTCTTATGAAAATAAGGCCTTTTTAGTAAACATGGAGATGCGTACCAAAGTGGCGCCGACGTAAGTGGCTGTTTCCTGGGCAACACGGTAGATTAAAACAGTAGGGCAACAGAGGATATCTCGGACAAAATTTTCTGAGGCAAAAGGGGCAGTCAACTTCATAGTAAAGCCACGACAATGAGCGACCGACGGCGCGGCAAGCGTATTCCTGATACATTGCGTGTGATCAACTAACTGCTGTACGGTGAGGGTCTCGACCGCGCAATGAAGACAGAATTCACTCGGCGCGTCACAATATAGTCGCGCGTTATCGTGGCCCATAATAGATCCTAAATACTTAGTTAAATATGACTGAGATAATTTATAATACAAATTAAAAAAATAAAAAAATTATTTGGCTAAACTGTACTATGAAATATTAAAGGCCCTGGGCCTTACATAGAGTCTACATTATCAGTAGGCTCAGTTACACCCAGACGTCTACATTTTTTTGAAGTGAAAACTTCTTTAGTGGCGCTGTGCACTTTTTGTGATGGGAAAATGTTAAACTCGCGACAGATCACGTGACCGACAGATTTCAATTTATACAATTCGAAAGCGTCAAGTTTTATAACCTATTTTTGACACATGTCATCGGATTTCAAACAAATTAAAACAACTAGCCGCGCTGCACTACTGTTTTTACACGCACTGTCAAATTAGGCATCGAAGTGTAAGGAAATAATAAATAACGGCTATCGCTCGAGTTAGCGGATATGCGCAGGCGCAAAAAATCATCGTGAAGCGAGAATTAAGCATTATCTGGAGTAGGTACTTGAGGCACTTCATTTAATGGAATCCAACTCGAGTGTTGCTTAAATTTGTTGCTTCCTGCACAATTAGTGTTAAGATTAAGGATCCTTGAGGCGTGCATTGTTTACTGAAATACGTTTAATTTGTTTTATGAGGTTTCTGGTACAGTCAGCTAAAGAAAGAGAAATTTAATAAAAAAATGTATAAAATAATATATAAAAATAATAATGTTTTATAAGATTAGTGAAATAGTTCCTTTGCTATTCCGCGAAATAGTGTCTTGGTTAGATGTGACAATGAATGATGCTTATCCATATTTTCATACAGTTTCCACAAATAAAAACGCATAGATGTACGTAACGCATAAATGATGACAAACCACGACCAAACAGTACAATCCTTTGAGAATTACCAAGTGACTTCTCGGGTGGACGCCTTTGACTGACGCAACAACAAAATAGTGTGAAGACTAGGAACACTATTGCTGCTCGTAGCGCCCGCGCGCGGCAGCCCCACACGCTAGGTGCCGAGGATGTCGTGGCATCCTGCCGCCTAGCACAAATGAATAAGGTAACAGCAAACATGTTGCCGTACAAATTAAATTACATGACATAACATGGGTTGACGCCGGACCGTCAACATCTCTTGCATCTCCTGATGATGCCTCGTAGTGAGGCGAAATACGCGTCATGTTATACTGTGTGGTGGTGGTTTAAATATTTGCATACGTAATTGTTTGTGGAAACTGTATGAAAATATGCGTATGTCAGCACATTTTACTGTCTCATCTAACAAAGACACTATTTCGCAGAATAGCAAAGGAAATATAATCCTGTACTAAAATATGGAATTCTGCAAAGTAATGCCTGAATTTACTTATTTTAAATAGCATTTGCATCCTAGATCAGAACATGGAGAATGTTTCAAATAACAATACCTATTAATACATACATTTTTAAACGTTTAAAAAAATACTACACTCATGACAATAAATTAAATACCTCGTGCAGCAAAAACCATATGAGATTTGGTTTAGTCACTAACTTAAGTTTTTTTGAGACTAACACAGCCGGCCGCGTTAAGTCTTATATTTATGTATGTATGTATGTAAACACTTTATTGTACATAGTAACCAGTTACAAAAGCAATAAACCTAAAAGATATAAGTACAAAGGGGAAATGATCCCTATTAGGGATCTCTTCCAGTTAACCTTTGAGCAAGTGAGTGAAGATATAAGGAAGATAGATAAACTAACACCCTGTACAAATTATATGTATATGAATAAAAAATATAAATAAATA
Source organism: Hedya salicella (assembly GCA_905404275.2). Classification (NCBI taxonomy): domain Eukaryota; kingdom Metazoa; phylum Arthropoda; class Insecta; order Lepidoptera; family Tortricidae; genus Hedya; species Hedya salicella. Next base: position 4,869,166 of record FR990102.1, read on the forward strand.
GATATATATCTACATAATATATAACAAAATAAAATATAACAATAATATTTAATAAATATAAATAATATTCAACCATTTTACAAATCACTGGAAAGCCACAACTTATTCAATTTACTCTTGAGTGATGCCACAGACTGCGACTGTCTGAAAGATAACGGCAGCTCGTTCCACAACTTAACCGCGTGTACCGTGAAAAACCTGGAATATGTTCGCGTCTTGTTAAATGGTATAGCAAGTGTCAGGTTGGTGCTTGACCGCAAACGATGTCCACTGCCAACAGCTATATAATTAAATCTCTCAGAGAGGTAAGGAGAAGCCGGGTAATAAAGTATTTTAAAGAGCAATGACAGGATATGTACGTCTCTGCGCCGGCGGATCGGCAACCATCCGAGCTGTGCGCGATAATTTGAAACATGGTCATACTTCCGCAGACCAAATACGTACCTGATACAGACATTTTGTAAACGCTCAAGCCTATCAAGCAGCTCTTCTCTGAGATCCAGAAACGCAATGTCACCGTAATCTAAGAGAGGTAGTAAGAGAGATCGAGCCAGAGCGAGCTTGGTAGGAAGAGGGAGAAAATTCTGCAGACGCCTCAGAGAATGAAGAGATGCAAAGAGCCTCTGACTGACTCCAGCAATATGAGCCGACCAAGAGAGTGTCTGATCTAAGGTGATACCCAAATTTCTAACAGTAGAGGAATAAGGAATAGAAATTCCATCAAAAACAATTTCGGGAACCAACATTTCAGACAACTTGGCTATATAATGGGAGCTACCAGTGACAATCGCCTGCGATTTCTTTGCATTCACTTTCAGACCGAAATTAAATGCCCAAGACCGAATAGATTCCAAGTCAATGTGGATTTGATCAACCAATGCCGAGAAATCCTCAATGTTAGCCGCTGCATAGATCTGTAGATCATCTGCGTATAGGTGATAAGATGACTTGAGGGTTTCAGTAATACCATTAATAAAAATAGAGAAGAGAAGAGGAGCACCCCTCCCTGAGGGACACCAGCGGAGAGATCGCACCACTCGGACAATTTGTCGTCAACCTTAATCCTCTGGCGCCTCCCAAAGAGGTAATTGCGAAACCAAGATGAAGCATTCTGAGAAACATTTAGAGTTTGGAGTATACCCAGAAGAATATCAAAATCAACCGTGTTAAAAGCGCTGCTAAAATCGAGAAGTACAAGGATAGTAAGCTTTTTGTTTTCAATATTAAAACGAATGTCATCGGTGACCTTAACCAGAGCGGTGACTGTGCTATGCCCGGGGCGGAATCCGGATTGAAAGGGATTAAACAGCGCATGTCTGTTTAGGTGGGATAGGAGACGACGATTAACAAAGTGTTCAATAATTTTTGACAAGACTGGGAGTATAGAAATGGGGCGATATTGTGAAAAACAGCCAGGATTCGTGGTTTTAGGGAGTGGAATGACTTGAGCATTCTTCCAAGCGGAAGGAAATGTACTAGAGGAAAAGGAGAAATTTATAATATCCGATAGGATGAGAGCAATGAATTCCGCTACGAGCATAAGCATATCCACACTAAGGCCATCCTCACCGACGGCCTTCGTTTTAATAGACTTGAGAAAGACAAGAGTTTCTTGCGGAGAAATTGGCCCAAGCTCAAAGGGAGGAGTGTCAGGGTGTATGGCATTGGCAAGAAGTGATAGAGTTGAATTTTTAATTGAAGGATCAAGAATTACCGGAGAGGTACAGAAGTGTTTATTAATAGCGTCTAAGTCATGAACGCCGGAAGAAGTTTGTTGAGTTTTGCCCACCCCGAGTGACTTGAGAAACTTCCACAATTTGGCAGGGGGACATTCCTCGATGGATTTATGAATGTAGCGTCGTTTAGCTTCCCTACAGACCTTATTGCAGCGGTTCCGCAGTGTAACGTAATTCTGTTGGTTTACGTTGGAAGAATCGTGTCGTAATTTTACACGTGCTCGATCTCTTTTGGCCATAAGGAGTTTGATTCCTTCCGAAAGCCATGGAGCAGGGAAATGATTCACTCGCGTCGGCTTTAGTGGTGCATGTTTGTCAAAAATCGCAAGTAAAATGTCATTGAAAGTCCGCACCTTGAGGTCGATGTCAGATAGGAGCTCAATACTACGCCAATCAGCACTGGAGATATCGTCTTGAAACGCCTGCAGGTCTATATCATGTAAATTTCGACGCATAATAACTTTATGCTTTTTCTTCGGAGGACGAATATTGAAGGCAGCATAAATTAATTCGTGATTAGAGAACCCTGCAGCATTAAACTGACCGTGAAAAGAAACCAGATCGGGAGAAGAAGTTAAGGTAAGATCTAGAAGAGAAGGTGGACCGTTATGCGGAAAATGGGTACGACCCTGAAATAAAACACTGAGGTTTAGAGAAGTTGCAAGTGAACGGAGTTTAGAGAAGCGAAGGTCATTTTTGAGGAGACAAGTGTTAAAATCACCCATAACAATGCTGTGGTCGAACTGTGGACTTAAGTCACTTAAAGTACCGTGTAAGGTGTCGAAGTAATTTACACTCGAGGATGGGCTATAAAAAACGCCAAGAAGAACTTTAGAATAATGCAACACAACTTATACTCAGCAGAGTTCGAATAGACTGATGGTGACTGAGCGACTACACGATAAGCGAGATCACTTTTTAGATAGATGGCAACACCGCCACCACGAGCGGTCCCCGAACCGCCATCACCAGTACCGACCCTGTCATTGCGTAACAAACAATATCCGGGTAACGGATAAAGTGTTGAAGGAAGGGTCGGCTTTAGCCAAGATTCGGAGATAAGGATTGCATGAATATTTTTATTCGAGCTAAAGGACGTGAGTAATTCCGTGTAATGAGCTGGTACACTCTGCGCATTAATGTGAACCACGTTAAAGTTTTTAATGGACGAGTCAAACGCAAAGTGCAACCGGTCACTCAGGTCAGGCATATCTGAGGCATCACTCAAGGAGTCGTAAATGCTTGACGAAGAAAGCGAAAAGAACTCGCTGTCTATACTAGAATTAAAAACATCTGACATTGTAAGTACGGTAGAATAGAAAATAATATACTATTATATATATATATATATATATATATATATACATATATAAATATAACTTATTAATTTAATATAACTTACGTATTTAATACAACTAAACAAAGCAATTTGCCTCAAATACTCGCCAGCAGCTGGGGAAAAAACAAAATGTAACAGCATACATCCCAAAAAAAAACGGTAGAATAAAGCAAAAAACTTCAAGATCGTATAAAAAAAAGATTAAACATATGCACAACATTCAACAAATAGAAAAATACAGCGCAATAACGCAATAACTAAACGCAACGTCAGACTACTCAAAGTGACAGATTGTGACGTTTCGGTTTTTTAACCGACTTCCAAAAAAAGGAGGAGGTTCTCAATTCGACGGAATTTTTTTATTTTTATCTGATAACCGTAATGACTTTGTAAATATTGGCATCCACAAAACCATAAAGAGAATGTATGAAACTTAACCTAACACATGACATCATTGGCATCAATCACTAGGAACTGTTAGCCGGTTTCTGATTTTTGCTCGTGCCGGAGCCGCCAGATCGGGAAGTCTTAACCCGACGCGAGGATCCGGAAGGCGGCCCGGCGCCTCGCAGCGCTACCGCTGCCTCCGCCGCCGTCGATCCCGCCTTTGCCGCGACCCCTCGGGAGTCCTCTACAGCAACAGGTGCCGGCAGCGCCCGTAGTTCCTCCATTGTCGTTATTTTTCGACGAACTCCATCGTGACACTGTACGACAACGCGCCCATCACTGGTCCAGCTGCCTTTGACCCCATACAAATTGCGAGCTTGCAGGAACACACCGTCCCGGATACTAGTTAGGAACTCAGACAGAGTACTTCCGGACCCTTTGAGAAGCTTATTAGATGCCCAGACTGCATTCCGAACTCTCTGGCAGGCGAACTTCAAAATAATAGGTCTTGGCTTCAATGGGACATAGCGCTTACCAAGCCGATAGCAGGCCATGAAGGAAAGTGCAGAGACACCTGGCACTTTAAGGCTCTGGAGGATGTTTACCACTGTCGCAGTTGTGTCTTCGCCTTCAGCTTCAGGAACACCATGCAACAGCAGGATACCAGCACGGGATCGGGCCTCCATAACCTCCAAGGACCTCAAAACATTTGCTCCTGTAGACTGCCTTCCAAACTAAAGTTTTGAAGGCACAGTACTCGCTTGCCAGACTGTCTGTTCCCCGAGTGGTCAGAGAGCTCTCAAAAGCAGTCATTTGGGAAATGAATGTGGTCTTCAGCTCGTCCATGCTGTTTTGTAGCTGCACTAAGTGATCCATTATGTGGCAAAAGTATTGCTTCAACTTGAATGAACTTTGGACTTTTGGGTGTTAAGAGAGAAATTTACACAAGTAACTGACAGTGATGACTATTAGCTGTAGGTGGCAATGAGGCTTGAATTATCACATGTAAGTGCACATTAGATTTAATTATTATGTTTCTCTATTTTTTTATCAATAAAAATTACAGCTCTATAAATATGACGTGTTAATTGTTTGCCTACCCACTTGATCTATATTTACACTTATTTATTTATTTATATTTTAGACTTGATTTATATTTATAAAGTGTATAATACGAGTACAAATAAGGATTAATATGGATATTAAATCTTACTACTATTCAAAGTCCCCAGTGTTCAAACGACAAGCCCAGTGGTCAAACACCCGGGCAGCTGGACAAAACTGCAGCTGATTTATTAATCCGTATTAACCCGTCGGCAACGCGACATAATAAATTATTCACGGCGCGGGGTGACAGCCGCACAAAGCGTGAAAAACGACGCACCTCAAAACTTCTATGAATAATATTGTGTCGCTCGACACGTCGCTTATACACCCACAAGGACATAAAATCTGTGTATTCAAAAGGACATTGTGATGTTCTTCTTCTGGGCACATGTTTTGTTTTACTGTCGCTCCGTGTTATGTGACGTCATGTTATTCTGTAATAGCAGGTGTGAGACGGTAAAAAGAGTTTTTATTATTAAGCACGAGCTAGTAATTATTCATATGTCACGTCTAAACAAATGCTTCTTTTACGTTTCTATGATTTTGTTTTATTTATAGGTTTTGCTGCAATCTTGTTGAAACCGGGGAAATAAACCTGTTGCAATCTGTTTCGAAGAAATAAATAATATTTGAACATTTTTTTGCAAATTTTCTTTAATACTTCAAAGACAAATGAAAAGGTACCAACACTTTGAATAATATTCCAGTTATTTTGTATTGCTAGTTTCATTCAGTGTGCCAGCATGAATACAGTTATTTTTATGAAAAACCAGACGTTCATTTCATAACGGTTAAAAGGATAAATTGTATCTTTTTGCACGTCAGCATGCCCATTTAAAAAGTTATCACTTCGTGTCATCGAAAATATCAAATAAAACACATAACCGTACACATAAGTTATAACAAAAAACCCTACTTTTATACCAAAACCACATTCGAACGGAAGCACATTCAATTGTCACTTTTTGCACAGTGGTTCGAATTACGTCACTCTGCGGACAAAAAATTGACAAGTCGCAGCGGGCATCGTCGCGCCGACGGGCGTGACAGCTGGCGTGATTAACACCGCGGACTGCGGTATGGACGAGTGGGGTTTACATGAAGTCAATTATGTATTTTGGTGTATGCAAATTGGTTAAGGTCGCTGCAGTGCATATTCTCTTTATTAACCTATTCTTGTCGCTCGTTGCGTTTAGATGGTTTCTTGGTGAAAATGTGTTCGAGTAGCTTTCTTTACTTCATTTCGGAACTTTGCCTATGTATCAATAATTAACTTTAAATATGATAGTGCTATAGTAATTAATATTTTAACAATATATTACCACTATGATTAGGTTGTCTCAAAGAAATCGTTTTTAGAGGTGAAATTGCATATTGTTTACGATTTGTCATACAATACATACATATACTCACACATGTATCCCACTGGGATAAACAGATACTACCGAATGTACTCTAGGATTTGTCATATTGTTACAAATTTAAGTGTTTTACGTCATTTTCGTTTGGAATGCAATAAACATCGTATTGCAGCTCTGTAGCAGTTCAAATATTATAACTTACGTGGCCAACAGTCGTAAAAGCCGGATATCGCTGAGTTCAACTTGGCAGGTGTGAGCTTGTTGAAGTAATTATTTGATGTACTATGGAAATTACTCGTTTTACCAAAGACTGAGGCATTAATAAAAAAAACACGTACTCGGTAATTATAACAGGTTTTGTATCTTGAAATTAGCAACAGTGCACGACAGTAAATAATAATGAGTGCTGCTGGATTATTTGTCTCATAATAATTAACAATGGCTTTTTATCGTTGGTACTTACGTATGTCGACCAATTTATTTATTAACAAGTCACGCAGTCGAATTATATCATATAATACGACTACGAGTCTTGGCCTTAACTGGAAATTTGAAAAATGATTCAACCTTACCTTAAATACTACTTATACCTTAAATATTACTCATAATCATAAGCATTATAGAACCTGGGTGACCGAGCTTTGCTGGGTGAAACCTATTTTGATAAACTTATATGGCAAAACTACGTCTACGTGCTAAATTTCATCTAAATTGTTAGAGCCGTTTCTGCAAAACCAATTACACATATATTTTCTTGCACATATAAATATGCTCGTTGAAAGGACTAGGATTCATTATTTTTTACACCAAAGAAGTTAGTAACAAATTCAAACACAACACGACGTTAAAAAAATAATTAGCTTTACATCCGATAGGTATATAACGCATATCGACCATCAGCGTAAAAGTAAACAAACATATCATGCAAATGAAAAGCCTCCGCGCCCCAGCGTAAAAAACATGAAATTTACGACAAATTTACGAGCTTTGCTCCTGCACTTGTCTGTCCCGAGCCAACACTCTGGACATAACCGTTTCCTCGAAAATAAAAATTTAGCACCGCACAGTGGGCCGTGCCGCTGAATTATTGGGTTACGCTCTTTCGGGGAAGCGCTTTGCACGTTTTATTTTGTCCGGGGTAATGAGGATTTATCGCGAGGTGGCGTGTGATGGATAGAAATTGGCGGGTTTGTTTACTTCATCGCAGGTTTAGAATAATCCGTTTTTGAATCTATAATGGGTTTAAAGTATCCTAAGAAATTCTCTAGGCAGCAAATGGATATTCATATTTATATCCCCTTTTCTATTTGAAGGTTAATTAAATAATTTATGGCGGTTTTTTATACTCCTAACGTGACCTTTTTTATGAGACAGAGGTTAATAAAAATCGGTAGTCAATTAATTTGTATATTTCAACGTCAGAAGTTATCTGATTATGAAATAAAATAATAACTTTAGTATTGAAATTGGCAGCAATTTCATATCTCAACCTTATCTTGTCGTTTAATCTTAAAGCTTCAACGTGCTGACCCTAAACTTAACATCTTAAGACAAATCACTCGCGTTAAAAACGCTAAAACCCGACATCATCGGCCGGCATACATCATTCAGCGTTATTAAATCGGCCGGAGTTACGGCGTCATAACGTGGAACAGCCCTAAACAATTACGGCGAGTCGGTTGTAACATAAAGCGGTAAGTGGCATCAATGTGCCGGGGTCGGTCGTAACGGCGTATCTGCTCTGTTAATAGCGCATCATCGAGATAGCGGCGGCCGAATGGGGTTGCGCACTGGCCGAATGTATTGGGTTAGCCGAAAGAAATGACAATCGAAAATATTCTACCTTACTAAAAACATTACACTGAGAGTTTCTGAAATCGAAATTTCATCAACATTGTAGCGTAAGGCTTATTTGATAAGAATTATAAATCCACAAATCACAGCGCTGCATTTTAACAATGGTGACTTGGTAATTTTTCGTATACTTTTATACCTACAATGAGAGTTTTATAAGCTCCAAAATGCTCCAGATAAGCGTATATTTTCCATCCTGCATTTTGATGCTTATTCTCAGTTAGTGATTTTTCGTCAGAAGTTGTAAAGAATATCTAATACATGAGTATATAATAATTGTTAGTTGGTATGATTATTCGTATCAAGGCTATCTTTGATAAGAGATTTAACATATGAGAAGAACACTTCAACAATTGATAAGAAAATTAACGACTAAAGTCAGAATGTCCGAAATTGCATTCAGACGTTTTCTTAACAATCTGTTTTTTGCGCCCGATTCAAAATAGTGTTACATGAAAAAAGAGATTTTATTTATTTTCTATATTGTAGCTTAATATATTTTTCCAGAACTGCAACGGTTGACAAAAAAAGTTAGATTTAAGTACTATTTATTTTGTGTGATTGGACTGAAAATTCTTATATCGATACTAAATTTCGGTTTTCAATATCACACGCTGACAAAAATATACATATCGGCCGTTCAGCGGGTCTCCAAAAAAGGCTGACCTAAAATAAGCGTTGTATGTGGCCAAATTTGGTCTACAACCCTATAAAGTATGTTTTAGCCAAAAATTAAGGCCGAATGTGACACTGCCTAAGCTACATCATAAGCTGACCGGTTTTATTTAACGATATTGACCCCGTTAACGTTTTTATGCTTAGTGATAACTTTAATGCTCGTATGGAAATTGAAGTTATGTTTGTTTTAGTGATTATATCGCGCTGATTGTATATTTCATGCGGTGTTGGTTATTTAATTGGTACAGTCATATTTATCTTGTCCAAAATATGTATACATAAACCTTATTGTCATAATAATAAGACCTGTATACATATTTTTGGAATTTTGTGGTGTATTTGGTATACATACTATATGGGGTATTGGTGCCTTTGACTGTACGTGGTTTTTGGTATAAACAAGATATTATTGGTTCTTTCAACGACAGTACCAAGACACCCTTCATGAACTTCATTGAACTTTTTTCCCGTCCAGATCAATCAGGTACAGGAAGAAGTACCTGGTTGAGTCCTATTACTTAGGTCGTGTGGAAGGATGTACGCCTACTATTTTCGGTCTGTTTTTACTCTGGCATCTAACCTTACTCCCACTCAGTGATCATTTTGGTCCGCCTATTTACGCTATATATATGTCCAACCCAGTTCATTTTTAACTTACGGCTATTTAGCTTATTGCTTTTTCTAAGATTTTAAACAACTTAGTACAAATACGTCACCACTTTGAACAAAAAAACTCTTATCTCATTTTGCTCCAACAAAAAACGTACTCTATGTGACGCTAGTATACACATACTGTCCTTTTCCCCGGTTGGTTTTCTGATACAAGCCGTTTTGAAAGTAGTGGCGAACTGTTTCTTCTAATTCGTATAAAACATGATTTTAAAATATAATACAAACATTCCTTGAAATAGTGGCTGAGCCATTGCGGAACCTAGTTACAAGCAAATAACCTTACAAACACATTTAAATAATAAGTATCATAACCATAAAAAATATATAAACAAGGGAACTCTAAACCCGCAATTATACTGTAAAATTATGACCATCGTTTATAAATGACCAGCGTTAAGAATTTATTACAATATTTTATGCCCAACAAATTGCGGTATACAGCTTTTATATAGTTCTTGTAATGGCATGAAGACATGCAAACGACTCGGCGGTAAGTGGCGGGGCGACTGGAGCCGTAAACATTGATTATACCACCGCTGTAGCACCGCGAGTGTCTCTCAGTTTATCTCACTTATGTAGCGGATAAGCGCGTGTGATAAACTAGACGCGGTGTTTAATGCGCTAAGGGCATGTTCCACGCGATATTAGACGTTTACTGCTATCGTTTAGTAGCTTCGATAATGCTTCTCAATGGCTTGAAATAAGATAGTGCTAAATACTATATTTATCCCTTTTTGAGCTTAAATTTATGAATACTAAAATGACTATTTCAAACTGTATCGTCAGTAAAGCAAAAGGTTAAGAGTTGAGTTTATTGTATATAAAACTATTAGGTTTATGATTCAGCGGTAACTTTTATGTCAATAATTTATGCAGTTGTACTGCTGGTTGTAAGTTTTGTGTGTTTATAAGACGAAGTTCATATTCATATTTATTGCGATCATGTTCATTACAAATTGATGGTACAATATACATTTATGTAGGTACATGATACCATATGTGGGCATTGCAATTTCTTACTTATTAAAACATTAACATATTTAGTATTCACTATACTTAATTTTACATTACAAATAAATGTGGTTTATTATTAATCTAACTTAAAAACTAAAATAGATACAATAAATTTGAATTTTTAATAAAATTAAGCAAAAGATACTGAGTTAATTAAACTATTTTAACTGGCACATTATTATACACATTGAATACCTACATGTCACAGAGTTCAGTATAAATTATTATTTAAAATCTTCCGGAACGGTACCTATTATAACATTTCGAAATCAGTCGTTGTTTCAATATTTTAATAAATTATGTTAGAATCTTCATTTTTGATTTGGTAAGTTAACAAATAGCGCCCTACTACACTGCGCTTGCGCGCTGGGAATGCCACCCCCAAGATGGTCCGACGATCTGGTTAGGGTTGCGGGGACTCGCTGGGTGCGGGTCACCTCTATCCGGCCGATGTGGAAATCTATTGAAGAGGCTTGTGTCTGAAATGATGATGATGAAGAACAAATACGAGATATGCGATTAATTTAAATAAACATAACTTAGTCAAAATGTTTACACAAATTATCATTGTAGTCACAAAAGAACTGCCGTCTATTCCACGTCAACCGCAAAAAGCTTTTAACTGAACCACGAACGGCTATCAAATAACACTAATTGTCGTGAACCACAACGAAAGCCCTCAAACCGAGCCCATATATTAATTCTGTTCACGTCCGCCAGACGTTACACAACATGCACTTTTAATTGTCACTTACCACTTTTATGTAAATCGACGGCGACGGGCGGGTGTCAACTGTCAGACGTCGGCACGACAGCTGACAGCTCTGACACAGTGACAAGTGATAGCTGCCCGCCGGGCAATTTGCGCGCAATGAGAAATAATTTTACTTTTTTGTCCACGCGGCGGACCACTGGCACTGTTTTATATGGGCTTTGATATTTGAATGTTAATAATGTGACGATGGAAGGTCGTGTCAATTGTTGATGGAGATTAGGTGGCGGGTACACCGGGTTAGCATAAGCAAGTGAAAATAATTAAAGCTTGTCCAGAATTCGACAAATACATATATTATTTAGAATAAAATGCTTTGTAGCGTTGTCTTAAATATTGTGTTTAAAAGTGATAAAGCTTCATACAAAGACGGAAAAATTCTCAATATTCAAAATTTTATCAAATGTTCGCTGGCGTTATAATAAAAGGTAACCTACTCATTCACACTTAATGATATATGTCACTCGAAATAAGATGTAATTATGTCGGACAGCGGGTCATACTTTTTTTATTTTTTCCATATTATTACACTACAATTTCAATACAATACAATAACTCTTTATTGCACACCTCACAAAACAGAGTACAGAAAAAACAGAGGTAAACAGCAGGCGGTCTTATCGCTAAACAGCAGTCTCTTCCAGACAACCTTTGGGTTGTGGGAGACGTTAATTGTATTGTGAGAAAAGTTAACTGTCAATACTAAAATTATTAAGCATTTTGAGAGTAAATACGACAGTGTTTTTTGATCAATAAAACTTACACTGTTTCAAATTTTAAATACGCTACTTATACTTTAAAAAAAAATTCATGCAAAACATCTTAAAAGACACCTGACTTTTTACGACAATACCCTATTAAAATACATGTCAGGGCGCGGGTTGAATAATAAATAGAGCCCGTATCGCCGGTAGTTCCCTTTCATATTTTGAATGCTCCCGAGTTATAAGAATTTACGCCCCACTTAGTACCGGGTAATGTTACCATAAAATGTTACGGCCACTCAGCTCTTATGTATTGACTTTTAGTGCCTTCGCGTTGTATTTTAAGGGGGAAATTTCAATTCGCCGTGATAACGTCAGAATAGCGGCGAGCGGGCAAATGCGACGTGTTCGCGTTTACAGTGCCGATAACTTCGCATTGACAATGGGTTGATGACGGCATACAGAGATGTTAGAGATAGATACCGTATATCGGAAAAATGCAGTTAGTGCCTTCACGCTATATGTACAGAGTAAATGTCAATACTAATGGCACTTATGTGCAGATTATTTAAAAAGAAGTGTAATAATATGATACGAATGGGCACCGTGGCGTTATTCTTTTATTGACTGCTATCGGCTACATTTTTAAGATTCAGTCGTTAAACAATAAATAATATACTACTATTTAGTGTCTTATACCACTTGTACTTAGTGTCTTGTTCGGGGCAAGCGAGCAAATGCGACGTGTTCCCGTTTACAGTGCCGATAACTTCGCATTAACAATGAGTTGATGACTATGTTAGAGATAAATACCGTATATCGGAGAACATGCAGTTAGTGCCTTCATTTTACATGTTCAGAGTAAATGTCTTTGTTGTATTTTAAGAGTGACATTTCAATTCGCCGTGATAACGCTGGAATGAGGACAAGCTGGCAAATGTGAGCTGTTCGCGTATAAAGTGCCGATAACTTCGCATTTACAATACGTTGATAACGGCATATAGAGATGTTTGAGATACCGTATCGTATATTTGAAATGGTATGGTAAAATTCAAGTAATGCCTTCGTATTGTGTATTAAGAAAAATGTTTTTAATCTTTTTTTATTCCGGCAACAAACAGTCACAATTGAAAACTTACGTGGCTATTATTATAACGGTAAATTACTTAACACAAACAACAAGAAGAACAAATAGTGATTTTGTGCAGGTCATTTTAAAGTCCGCGCGTAATCGTATATGCTACGAACAGGTAACATGATGTTTTTCTTTGAATTGACCGCTATCGGCGACATATTTAAACGGTATCGGCAGTCGTTAAATATAGTGGATACACAATACAATATAATAAAACCGATACTTAGTCAGGCAGTTTCAATTCACGGAAATGGGGGCAAACGGGCAAATGCGAGGTGTTTGCATTTAAGAAATCGGTAATTCTTTTATTAAAAATAGGTCGATGAGGGCATATATAAAGAGACTAGCTGTGCCCGCGGCTCCGCCCGCGTAAAATTCGAAAAGAAGAGAAAGCGGCTACTTCACCCCTCTACCCTGGTGGCGTAACTTGAAGTAAAGTCCAGATAAAATATTATACAATTACCACTAAATAAAACTACACCAAAATCAATAGTTTTTCGCCCATATTCAAATTTTTGACGTGATTTAAAAGACATAGGTATACTCAGTAGGTGTATATCGGACGATACAGCACCACTTTTCTATTTTTATGTCCTTATCCAAATCAAGTCCATGACAAATATCATCCAAAACGGTTCTCCAGTCCAATCAGTCTAAGCATGAAAACGTAAGAACACATATAAATCCATACTTCCTAACAAACTTTCGAATTTAGGTCTAATATTATTTAGAAGTAAGATTCGAGGAAAGGTGAATATAGATATCAAAAACGAGAGGCCAAGTATTTATATTTTATACATATACATACTCCAAAAGTAGGTGTGTAGAGTATATTTACATAACGTTGAAATTTTACAATATTTTTTGTACACCCCATTGTGAGACTTCCCGGAGGGCATCAGCACGAACAGCTCCGTGCAACTGGTGCCGCGCGAGCACGCCCCGTAGAGCTGCCCGTGCGAGAAGCAGCCCGTGCGCAGGTCCACGCCGGCGGCACGCAGCGTCTGCCCCTGCGACTTGTAGATGGTCATGGCGAAGCAGACGCTCACGGGGAACAGTAGGCGCTTGAAGCGGAACAGGAAGTTGCTCGGGATGAGGGGGATGCGGGGGATGAATGTAAATCTCAATGTAAATCTTTTGGAAGATTCAACACTAAGTATTAGATTGTTGAATATATTCAAATCTTTTCGTTTAAGCCACGTATTTATGGAACCTACTAAGATTCAACACTAAGTATTAGATTGGTGAATATATTCAAATCTTTTCGTTTAAGCCACGTATTTATGGAACCTACTAGGGTGACCGATACCAGCGCCACCTGTATTGATTACATTTTCACTGATGTTTCTCCTTCTAAACAAAGTATAATCCGTAAATTAGAATTAGATCATTTAGGCCAATTAATGGAATTTGAGATATTAAGGGAAAATATAGTGAAAAACCAAATTACTTTTGTACCGGTAACCACCGTGTGGAAAGAATGAAGCAACATTTGTTTCAGGCGCTACCTGTTCTGTCTCCTGAAATGAGTCCTAATCACATGTATGATTCATTCTTTGCAACTTTTATGAAACATTATAATACAATATTTTCTTCCAAATCGGTTGTGGCTAGCGGTGCACCAGTATTTAGCGAATGGGCTACTGCGGACTTACACAAACGTAGACAAGCACTGTATGCCTTGTATGAGGAACGGCGGTTTAATACGAGTGATGAATTTAAAGTACATGTATAGCAATATTCGAAACAATTCAGTATTGATTGTCATATTGCCAAACGTAATTATTTATCTCAGAAAATCAAAAATAGTTCTAATATTATCAAAACCACCTGGAACGTGATTAATGCGGAGACTGGTAGATCGAGGCACGCAATTAGTGATCTAGAATTACAAATTTATGGCAAAATTATAGATTCTACTTTAGATGTAGCAACAGAATTTGAAAATTTCTTCACCGATATACCAGTATCCACAACAAAGTGTTTAAATTCATCACCTTCGTCTGCCGTTTTGTTGTTAAAAGAAAACGTCCCAGAATCTAGTAAGGACTTTTGTTTTGAACATGTCAGTCCTTCAGATATAGTAAAGGCATTTAAATCAATTAATGTCAAAAAAACCAATGACCTATGGGGGGTCTCAGTCCATGCTGTCAAATCCCTAATAGAAGTCATAGCGCCTGACTTGGCAGATATATTCAATAACAGTGTTGACTGCGGTGAGTTTCCTGATCTGATGAAACATAGCAAAATAACTTATTTAAATACCTCTGACCCCACTAACTTTAGACCAATATCTGTACTACCTACATTTAGTAAATTTTTTGGAAAGCTAATTCTATATCAATTGTTAAAACATTTTAATTTGAATAATTTGATGCATAGTAAGCAATTCGGTTTTACGCAGGGTCGCTCGACATCCAACGCCGGAGTTGAGCTCGTAAAACACATATTCGATGCCTGGGAGGAATCGCGAGATGCTTTAGGTATCTTATGTGATTTATCTTAGGCCTTCGATTGACACGATCAGGAAGCTACACCACTACGGAGTTAAAGGATCAGCACTAAATTTATTAGTCTTATTTAAATGGTAGAATACAAAGGGTTGACGTGAATGGAAAGCGTTCACCGGGGTCATTAGTCTCTATCGGTGTGCCGCAGGGATCAATATTGGGACCTTTCCTGTTCCTTATCTACATAAACGACTTGCCACACCTCGTAAAGACCCACCATGAGATAGATTTGTTTGCAGATGATACGTCTCTAATTTTCAAAGTCGTACGAAATCAACGATCCTACAATGACGTAAACAATGCTATCTGTGAAGTAGTAAATTGGTTTACTGTAAATAATTTATCATTGAATGAGAAAAAGACTGAATGTGTTAAGTTTGTCACGAGTAACGTAAAACACGAGCAAGCAAGCGTTATGGTTAAAGGTGAGGAACTGGAACTAGTTAATAGTACAGTGTTTCTCGGTATAACATTAGATTCTAAGCTCCAATGGAGACATATTGCTAATCTCTCGAATAGACTGAGTTCTGCAGCTTTTGCAGTAAGTAAGATTCGTCAATTAACAGACGTGATAACGGCTCGATTAGTGTATTTCAGTTATTTCCACAGTATTATGTCGTATGTCATCTTACTATGGGGCAGTGCTTCCGACGTTAATACTATATTTGTTCTGCAGAAGCGGGCTGTTCGAGCGATATATAAAATGAACTATAGAGACTCGCTTAGAGATACGTTTAAGGACATTAATATAATGACAGTTCATTGTCAATACATTTATGAGAATATTATGTATGTACATAAAAATATTACCCACTTTAAGAAGAACTGTGATATACATAATATTAATACTAGAAATAAGCATAAGCGCGCAGTGCCTGCTACTAGGCTCCATAAAATAAGGAGATCATTCATGGGTAACTGAGTGAGATTTTATAATAAACTTCCTAGCAGCATAAGTGAGTTGTCTATTGGTAAATTCAAAAATATTGTGAAACGAAAATTATTTTCTAAAGCTTATTATAGCACACAAGACTATATGAATGATGAAGCCGCGTGGGATTAATGTAAATTTTACCGTCATGTAGGTATATGAATAATTATTTTAACGAATACCTAAGGTATTATTATTATTTTAATCTTAATAGTTTTATATACTCTGACATTTAGAATTTTATTCTAGACACATTTTTATTGACAATCCTTTTGGGATTTATCTTTTTGATTATTTTAATTTTTAAAATGATGATTTTATTCATAATATTATACTTAAGTTAAATGATCTGATTAGGTTTTTCTGGGTTTCCCTAATCCTTGCAGCAAATGTTGGATCATATTGTATATCTCCCAGCAAACATTCACTCTCATATAACTGACATTTCGAAAGTACTTGTAACTAGGCCTGTTTGAATAAATAATATTTTGATTGATTGATTGATTGAATACGGCTTCTCCGACGCCGCACACCATCAGTATTTGCGCCTCGACGAGGTTTCGCTGCAGCTGCACTTCTTTTAGCTTGTTTCCGTTGCATAACTTTTGAGGTGACCAATTCCGAAGAAGCCTGATCGGAACTCCAATTTTCGGCAATGGGGGATGGATGAAAATTTTTAATAATCTTGAAATTTTGTTTATAAATAGGTAGGAATAAGCCTCCTTATTGTCAGAAAAAATACAGATTATTCTGTTGCTTAAAAAAAATAAAAAGATGAAAAGGTGTTGGTGGGCCTATATGCCCGTCTTATACGGTACGGCAAAAATAACAGTACATTTACAGCAATTTTTAACCGACTTCCAAAAACGGAGGAGGTTCTGTGTTCGACAGTTTGTATTTTTTTTTATGTATGTTCACCGATTACTCCGCCAATAGTGGACCGATTTTAAAAATTATTTTTATATTTGAAAGTATATACTCCTGAGGTGGTCCCATTGCCACCAAGTTCGGATCTGATGATGGGATCTCAGGGAAATCGAGGGCAATCCTCAAATTTTTTAGGCACTTAGAATGTTTTTCATATATTCTTTTAAGCTATTTAAGTATTTGCATATTGGTAGTCATCGTCTCATCATGCTGAGATGATGACGGAAGGTACAACTCCTTAATAGTTAAGAGTTAGAGGATAATTCTTAAAAAAATCATCTATTATTGGTAGATACGTTAAGACTGTTAGCCATATTCTTTAAAGTGTGTCCCTAAAGTAGTCTCCTTATCACCAAGTCAGGATCAGATGATGGAATACCAGGGAAATCGAGAGAAACCCTCAAATATTACAGGCACTAACAATGTTTTGCATATATTTTCTAAAGTTATCAGTTGTTTTCCTCTGGTTGTCATCATTTCATGCTGAGCTGATGATGGAAGGTACAATGAACTAACCAACTTTTACATTTCTTACTTCCACAGACTCGAGATGCGTGCAAAGTGCTTCCTCAATCTTCCGATTCTGGGCTCTAAAAAATACTTTATATCACTACTAGAATCCATCACTAAAAAGAAAAAATAAAAAAAGAACCGACTTCAAAATATACTAAAAAGCCAAAAATAATGTTTTATGTACTGTACGGATCACATTTGAATCACCTTTTGAAGTCAGTGCCAAACCTGATGTAAATAAAGTTCTTTATTCATCAAAAATTCGAATTACTATGACTAAATATATATGTAGGTAGATAATAACTAAAGGCTCGCTGCCGCGGTTCTTAATAGTAATAAATTAATGGTTTGGCACTGACTAAAAAAGGTGATTCAAATGTGATTCGTACCGTACATAAAACATTATTTTTGGCTTGTTAGTTTAGTTTGAAGTCGGTTCAATTTTATTTAAAAAAAATTGATCGAAAATATCAATGCTGCAGGGGGCCAACACCTTTTCATCTTTTTATTTTTTTCTAAGCCACAGAAAAATCTGTAATTTTTTTCTGACAATAAGAAGGCAAATTATTACTGCCTATAAACTAAAATTTCAAGATTTTTGAAATTTTCAGCCATTTCCCATTGTGTGTGCTGGGAGTCCTGAAGCGCTCAACGAGTTTAGGAACTCCATCGGGTATGTTGTGACGTTGCCTTCATCCACGACAGTGTTAATGGAATTATATACTGCCTGTTCACCTTCGATATCTGCCAATAACCGCGCATTAACAGCTCTCTCACAAACCCAAGAGTTCTCACGTCGCGTCACCTGGCTCAGGTCTCCCTATACGCTCCGAATGTGGTCTTCATCGGACGGAATGATCCTGCATAACGTCTCTGGTAATCGAACCAGGGCGTTGGTTCCCTCCAGAAGTCCTTCTCCCACCTGAAGTACCTGGGCGAATTTCTGCACATGTGAGCCTCCTCCTCTGTTGATACCACCGAGCCGCTTATCTCGTATTTTGATGTATTATTAAATCAATTATTCAATTAAATTTGTCGATATCCGTTCCTCCTCTTCTAAACTTAGAGTTAATTTGGCAAAATGATTCCTCAGTGGCTTAAGTTATATCACAAGATATTTATTTTAGCGCCACCTAGTAGTTTAGCGGGGTACTCGATAGTTCGTAGTCTCGAGAAACAGCTAGAGTAGGTTTGAGAAAAGTTTGCACCTCTTTCCTAAGTAGCGCCATAAGATTCAGGTGCAGACTTAACTCAATCAAGTGTAGTGGCGACCCCCCCTTTTGAGGGTTGAATTTTTATAGCCTATAACCTGGCCGGGGATTTGCTCGACAGATTCGTAAAGTTTGCATCAAAATCTGTTCAGCCGTTTTCACGTGATGCGCGTACAAATAAACAGACAAACAGATAAACAGACAAAAATTCTAAAAACTGCTGGAACGTGTTCTGTTATCAATTCTAAGTATCCCCAGCCAATTTTTTTTCGAATATCTTCCATGTACAGACTTTCGACCCTCTTCTCTTATAGGTATAGATATTAGAGGTACCTCTGTACCATATATGTAAATAATGGTTAGAGCAAATACAGTCGGTGCCTTCTGAATTCTCTACCTCAAAACCTGAAATGCTATTATAGCTGAATTGGTGAATTATTTTGGGAATTATCCACCGGCAATTGATGCCAGTGCCACCGTGATAATGGTAAGTGACCACGAGTCTAAAGATATACGTAGCTCGTTTATTTAGTAACGTCTCATTCATCGGAGACGGTGCAGGCCTTGATAATTTGACAAAATCATCCATACTGATACTTTGTTTTAGCAGATCCAACCTTAGTTCTAAACTGAATCTATATCCATAAAGTAATTATACATCGAATACACATAAATATGCTGTAAATACGTTTACTCTGTAGGAAGCATACGACAAAATTTATAAGTTGCAATATTTTAGTTTTCCACTCATGCTTTATAAATGATCAGGGGGCACGGCAGTGCCCCCGCCAAGTCAAGCGCGAAGCAAACACTGCCGTACCATCCTTTACTGCTACTTAAGCTATAATCCCATACTTATGATCCAAAATTTCAAGTCTGTGGGTCATTTAGTTCCGAAGTTAAGCGAAAGCAAAGTTTCGCACTTATGACACTCACTCACTCATGATCATCAGAATAGAACTAGTACTTCCCATAAACTCAGAGAGCTGAAATTTGGTACAGAGTTGGGGTTTAATGGCCACATAAAGGGAAAACTATAAAACTAGGATAATCGAAGATCTGGAGTACCTGGTGACCCTGATTAGAAAACACAAGAGCCCAACCAAACTATTACTGAACGACATACCTACCGCCTTTACAAAAAATATTCAACTTGGTGGGCCGCTTCATATGATTGATAAAATAAATCAATATGCCCACGTTTCTACAAAAAGAAGTGAAATCCCACCAAAAACATTCTGTAAAAAAATAGCCAAGTCTCGATGGAGCTGCTTGTTTATCTCTAAAAAGTAATGAAATCTAGACAAAGTCGTGCCAAGTCTAAGGTTCTTTACTGCGATTTTTTATTATTATAGTTAATGTTGTGTGACTTGGTCGTTGAAGGGTTCACAAGGGTACAAAACCAGGTGCTCCATGACACCGTCCGACGTCCGACCGTCAACGGATGGTGCAATGGTGTTCACAGCATACAAGCAAATGACAAAAACCAAATTAAAAAAGACTTAATATCCTTGTCACCAGAACCTTTGTGTGGACCTTATTATAGTGGTCCTGGAAGAGAGCAGGTTACAGTTACAGCGTGGCAATCTTCATTAGTCCACGTCATATCACCGGTCTCATTATATTTTTCTATTCCAGTGTCGCGGTCGTCAATTACTTCAGATTTATGACTTTATAATGAAAATGTAGTTGACATCCACTGCAGAGATTCCGGGTAAAACTTCTGTGTAAAATGTTAAATATGAGAATAACGTGACTTTATCTTATTATTTGTTCATTTCTTTGCGCTACAATACAATACAATACAAATACTCTTTTCACTTCTCCTGCTCAAAAAGTACGTCATATTAGCTTTGCGAAGAAAAATTTGCGAAAAAAAAGCCATATCATCCCGTACAAATTTCTATGACACAGAAAAAAATAAATAAAAAAATAAACAAACCAACCTGATCAGATTGGCGAAACTTTCTGATAGAATCGCTCAAACTGTACTTTTAGTTTTTCATGAAATGTACAATTTTAATGTTAAGTCTTTTTTTATTTTCTCGCAGTCGACGTGAAAAGCAGAGTGTTTAACACTCCCTCAGATATATTTGTCCTCGCTCACTTCGTGAGCTCGTCCAAATTACTTCGTGTCATAATGGCTTAGTTGAGCCCCTTGTCAAATAATCTACTATTATTGCACACCTCAGATACACAGAAATACAGAATATGACAGTAACACTACCGCACCGCACCGCCTGTTGTTTACCTCTGCTTATTCAAAAATAAAACTGCCGCCGCCGCCTTATTGCTAAATAGCGACTTAAATACCAATCCTTAATACTATTACTAATGAAATGGAAGATGGGTCGGCTTTTGGTGTGGGACGAAACTTGTGTCGATACACTTGCGTTATCTCATCTTCCATAGACGAGAGAGCCGGCGCTACTGCAGACTCAGCGAAGTGCATGAAGCGGCGCAAATATGCAGCCATAAGAAGTAGCTGCATGTTTGAGCCATTTGGGGTACAGACGTTGGGGCCGTGGGGATCGAGCGCAACAGCCATCTTTAAAAATACATCAAAGAGGTTATGCGAAGTGTCGGGTTGAGACGAGAGGTGAGAGGGTTAGCACTTTTTTAATAGCCCAGAAAATCAGCATTGCCATTCAGCGTGGCTGCCAGCCTTCAGGGCACCCTGCCATCCGTGAGTGACATGGGGGAACTTTTTAGGGTTCCGTAGCCAAAATGGCGAAAACGGAATCCCTCTAGAGTTTAGTCATGTCCGTCCGTCGGTCCGTCCGTATCACACAGTCATTTTACTCGAAAACTAAGACGTATATTTATGAAATTTGGAATATTGGTGTCTTTTATAAGCCACTACTTAGTTTGATAGTTAAATGATAAAAAAATATCTAGGGGGGCAATCCATACAGGTAACCGAAAGTGAAAACAAAATTAAGCGTATATCAATATGTGGTACATTATTCAAGAGTTCTTTTAAAAACATCATGATAGTGGATGTGCTACAACGGAAAAAAAGCTACTTTGCCGCATACATATCTACATCGACGATTTTTGGTACACAGGTACTTTAGACCAAAACATTTAATTTTTCCACTAGTTCCTAAAAATCCCCCCTTAGGGGAGGAGTAATGACGTCATCAAATTTTTGTATGGGTTTTGTATTTTTTTTTTTCAAAACCTATTGTGTGGCATATCAAATGAAAGAATATTATGAGACGATTCTAGAAATATACTACACTCTTACCTTTTAGTCACCGGTTTTCTAAAAATCTAAAAAAGATTTTCAAAACATGCCAAATTTGGGCTCCCCCAGGTGAGATGTGGCTCGGTGATTGACACGGAGTATGTTTTGGAAAAAGTCTCGTCATATCCTCATACCAAACGTAAAATAAAGCAATTTGTAAAATAAAAATATGTATGCGGCAATTTTAGGCGTAGCACATGTACTATGAGGTTCCTAAAAAATATTTTGATGTAGTGAATATTTTCGGAATTGTGTAGTGAATATTTACAATCGCTCCAAAAGTAGCATAAATTGTGCCCCCCCCCTCTATTTTCTAAACGTAATGTCCAACATATATCTATTATAAAAATGTATATTTTTGAGTCTTTGCCTCAAGGTGGTGTTCTTTGGGAGTAGACTTGTTTAATCTATAGTTTTCATTTCTGAAGATGATTGTTGATTTGATGATCTTAACATTATTTGCATCCGTAATCTAATATTAAAATACAGGATGCATTCTAATGTAATGATATACATTCAAATTGAACAACATCCGAAGTATATACTTTGGGACAGAATTAGATTAATTTAAATATGCTGTGTTTTGAGTAACACTGATGGTATTCGTTGTTCTATAATTGCACATTAAATTAAAATTGTAAAATCTAATCCAGTGTCTTTTAATATTTTGTGTCAACTAACAAATAATAAGATCGTTGTTATCTGTTTGAAATAAATGACGATTATAGCGGATAAGCAATAAACGACTGAAAACTAAACAGAACAACGAGAAAAAGTATTTACTACTGATTTACTGAATGAAATGCGGTTTAGTCGTTCCGTTTTATTTCAGCCATAATAGTATTTTATGCAATCGTTACATAATGTATGCTTTTTCAGTCGAGTACCGCGTAATTAAGGTACGGGAAAAAGTTTAATTATAGCTTAAGGGCATAAGTATCGTGGAGATACGCTAGTGTTATTTTTCATATAGTATTTTTTTCATCTGTAGTGCAATATATTTGTATGAACGGCTGTGGAACCCTACATATTGGCCGGTTTTTTTTAATTCATTATAGTTCTGTCTGTGTCGGAATTGTATAATATAGCTATTATAGTTCAATGACATATAAAATAAACCATAGAGTATAGAGTGATGGTCCAATCTAAGAAGTATGCCTTTTTCTTTCACAAATTAGTTTACGAGTAGAAAAACATTACTACATACCTACTTATATAGGTACCTAAGCGATACAGACTACGTCGTAATTCACCGACTTCCTAGTAAACATCGCACCTACTCGTAACCTACATAAAAGAGATAAAAACAAAACGCTAGACAAGGAATCTATTAGCGATAAATCAGTTGAATGCAGCGATTGAGCAATAAATATCAATGAGTTTAATGTGCGCGCGCGGCGGCTGTCGGGCGGCCATGTTGCCGCGATGATTTACGGGGACATACTGTGAACTTGTCAATAGACTGAGCAGATGTGCGACAATTTGGAGGAGGCCCTATTAAAAGAGGCACGGAAATTAATATAGGTACACTCGAGGGCAAAACTTGTGGGAATTAAAATATCATCAATAGATGTTTATTATTATTTAACACAGTTTTATTTACATAACTAAAAGATGCCGTTCTTCGTCCGCGGAAGAGAAAAAGTCATAAACCCTCTTTTTTCTCCAGCGTATTAGCTACCCGTGTACCAAACATAATTGCAATCTATTTGGCCAATTTGGCTTGATGAAGCCGTAACGACACATACAAATATATAAAAAATGCAAAAAAAATATGTACGATTCAGTATCCGTTACAATATTTTTTTGAAAATATCTTCAATAAACGTTTCAATTTTATATCCTTATAATAGTAAAGATGAAAAATGTGACATGTAATTAATTAAGGAAAAACGAGTTTGAGATAGAAATCCTGTTTCTACCCTTCCATGTTTCCTTATCGAGGAAAAAATAATAACGCCAAAATAAAAGGTGATCGTCGGAGGACAGAGATGGCACATGAAAGAAGTAAAAGAAAAGCAAAGATTGAACTTAACAAATCAAGCCTTTTGCCTCTTTCAGTCTCTCGATGCGTGTCTGTTGTATCACTTAAAATGTGACTGGTGGGAAGGAAAGAATTAATTTTAGAAAAATCTGGGCAAACAAATGAATTGAGCCTCTGTTTTTGTAGGTATATATGTGCATCACTTACGTGGACACTATCTACCATCATTGTAATGTTTCGTTTCATACCCTCTAAAACTTTTGCAAAGTAAGGCCTCTGTTCTAAAATAACTGAACGCCAGCTTCATTTATTACTGTACTTTGATCCCTCAATGTGTCAGGCATGTCGTTTTGAGGTCTGCTCCAGACAATGCCTCCTCCATCTGGTCGTAGCTCGTGTCTCCAACGTCAGAGGATGTCGTATCACTGCCGGTCAACTAGGTGGTAATAGGGCCGCTCGTTATTCCCAATTGATTCTATAGCTTTTCTATGAGCTACGTATCTATAGCCCAGGATATCCAGAACTGAGAGTTTTTGCCAGTTCTATACAAGCGAGGTTCTATATACTCTGGTCGGTAGCAGCTTCAATTGATGCTGTAACGAGTTATTTTATAGTTGGGCTTGTGTGCCAATGGGCCAGGTCGGGGCAGATGAATCGATATTAATTTGGCGGAAGGCTTCGAACGTGGGCTGGTGGCAGATCTCAATTAATTTGACACTATTGGAACAGGGTCACAAATGACATGGTTTGCAAAACATCATTCTGAAACGTCTCTATAAGAGCAAGATTCTTCTGATATTTCATTGTTCCGACAACTATCTTTCGTAGTAAGAGAAATTTAACACACGTTAGATGATCAGAAACAAAAGTAGTTTGGGTAGAATAACACAAAACACGGTTTTGTCATGTACGAAACTCGAGAGGATGAGTCGGACACACGTTTAAAAATCACGTCAGTGTATTAAAAAAAAAATAAGCTGTGAACGTCGGCTGCAAATTGTTTTATTTATAAATGTTTATTTAATTTAACGTTGCTATACTTTTGACGACACATTTGGCTCAGTAAGTTGCACAACGGCATACGAAGTTGGCGGTCCTGGGATGCGAATCCCGGCCGGGACAAGTGTTTGTGTGATGAGCACGAATGTTTGTTCCTGGGTCTTGGATGTTCTATGTATTTAAGTGTTATAATTTATCTATGTATTATGTATAAATATCGTCGCCTAGTACCCATAGTACAAGCTTGCTTTGCTTGGGACTGGGTCGCTTTGTGTAAGATTGTCCCTGTGTTATTTATTTATTTAAACTTCACTGTGGTTAATCTTTGCCTCATCTCATTTTCGTCTGCGATTGCAAGCGGAGTTTTTCATCTTTATTTTCAGGCTGCAACTAGTTTTACCCTAAAATTAAGATTGCTGTGGTCGCACATTCAGATAAGCAACCCTTTAACCACCTAACCCCAACTGTTCTCAGAAGTTTTTGGTCCAATGGCATTTGCACATTGGCAACGACAGTTTTGTCACTAGCTTAATAACAATGTTACTACGTTATAACTCCATTGGTACTATTGGCATTGGCATTACGTTTTTGGCATTTGAACACTAACAGTACCTACTGACACGCGGCTTGTTGGCATTGAGTCAGCGTCTTCTACCGGCTAATTATACAAATAATTGTCTAAACGAACGGAAACATGTGCGTGGGCCGCATACATCGGTCATTATCTTCTGTAGAAATAAATAAAAATGTTACTGCAACGTTATGTAGAGTAATTTTATTTTATTTATAGGCATGTAAATTAAGTCGTATATTTATTACGCTTACATCAAAGATATCCACGTCGTGACTGTGAATCATTCTTATATTGATGATTTTGACAAAAGGTTGTATTTGTGTTGTTTTAATGAACATCGTTACGACCTTTGGTAATTAAGTAATACACGGTTAACCTGCAATAATTCACGCTATTATTGCAATTATTTACGATCTGCATAAAAGCGTACCAGTAATTTATTAATAACGTTTCGTTTTATTGCTTTTGCGTATTAATTTATTGTTGTAGTTGTCGTTGTTAAATTAAACGTGATGTCTTTATCGGTGCTATGTATATTGTTAAAATGTAAATTAATAAAACATATTACATATGGACTGAAATAAATGTGTCCAATCGACGTTTCAATGTTCATAAAATGAATTAATATTATCTGGCAATGAAATTTATTTTTTTCCTGAGCACTGGGACTAGTGATGTTTATTATTTACTACGAAGATAACTAGAATTCTGAAAACGTAAAGCTTGTTCTACTGCCTAACGTCTAACTTAATTTATCCTAAGTTTACTTCATATACTTAGACATACGTATTGCATCAGATTAGTATAAAAGACGCCGTAAGAAGAGGATGCGTCTTATTTTACAGTAAACATTTTGTCAATTTTAATGCACATAATACAGAGTCATATACTGCCCTGCTAACGATAAGTGCAATAACTCCGCACAAAGGCGAAATGTAAACTAAACCTTGCCCGAATGAAATAAGCTGTTTAATTTTTTTACTTTTTGACTGCAGTTATTGCACTAATCGTTAGCAGGGCAGTATACCGTTTGTGCTATTCCTACTAGCATGATAATAGAAAGTAAGGAGGTCAATCCTGTATATCCAAAGTGTCCGTCAAATGGGGTTAAATAGGTGGCGCCACTGCCGCAGTCGCTGTTGTATTTTTTTTATACAATTTTGTGTAACACGGCTGCACAGATTGAATACATATTTTATTTTCTTTCTTAAGGGGATGAATCGAAGTTTTAAGCTATTCTGTACCGCATTTTAATCTAGTATATAAATCAGGCTGGTTTTCAGATATGTGTTTCTTGACTATATAACCTATTCAGTGATTAACGCGGAAACATGTTTAAAGAAAATTTCCTCGATAGAAAAGTTATCCGAAAACGCGTCTTCATTTCCCGTTTTTTGTCTAGTTTGTACAAACGACTGATTAATAAACGGCAAAATTATGTTATAATGTCATTCTTCCCTTTATCTTTTAAGTGATTAACTTAAATGTTAAAAAAACATAATAATATCTTCGATTTCATGGGTCTTTTACATTTGGCCCTTACGCCAAAAAACCCCAAGCATGTAGGGTATTAGCTTTCTCTTTCTTTGATGCGCGCGAGCAATAAATGCGTCTCTTTTTACCCGACTGCGCGACGCAAAGGATTGGTAATGTGTTTACAAATCACGCTTATTGGCTGGCTCCGCGTTTGGGGCGTGATTTGCAAATGACGAAGAAAAACACTTGTATCATTTGCTCGTATCCGTTCATCGTCCCGTGGCATGACTGCGTATCGCGCTGCTTGGACGCTCACTGTCGGCATTCCGTATCATTTGCGCCGCCGCGTCAAGAAACGCGTCCACACTAAGCCGTAGCGTATCACCGTATCCGATCACCGCGGCGATCATTTTGCATGCTGCAGTTTGGACGCTAGCCGTATCGTTTCACCGCTCCGATCATTTTGGCATTTCGCCGATCATCATTTTTCGCGTGATCGTTCTTCTCTAGTAGCGTTGTGTTCCGTGTAAAACTGTTGCACTCTGCGATTGCACATCAAATTGGTTAACACCCGTGCAGAAACTTGAGGATCATTATCAAGACAGCTGATAAGCCGCGAGCGCCGAGCACCAGCGTGGACAGCAGCGCCCATGCGTCGGCGGCACCGCGCGCGTAGCAACTAAAATGGCAGTACTTTGGAAATTCGCCGTAACACACCTGCGCCAGCGACTCAAGCCACGCCTCTCGGCCATCTCTTTCATGCGTAGCTGCTATGGACGAGACAGAAGATGATCGGGCAAAAACCAACTCGAGATGGATCGCGGCGTATCATAACCGCGTAGCATGATCGCGTGTCATGATCGCTAGTGTGGACGTCGCACCGTCCCGATTATGCCGCGCTCGACCGATCGGAGTATTTGATACGCGTAGCAATATGGATTTCGAGCGATCTGATCGGCGCAACGTCCAAACGCGTGATCGTGACACGCGATCATGCCACGCGACGATGATCTGATACGGGCAAATTATACAAATGTGGACGCACCTTTAAGTACAAAAAAGGGTTAAATTCGGAGCGTAGTTTTATTCCAACTGCCAATATACTGTCTTGAACAAAACAGTCGAGACATAAGTCCTTCTACTTATAGACTTGCACTTCATTCATCAACGTCGCCGCTTTATGAATGTCCTGTCAAATCATAATGAAAAAGTTAATAGAAAAAGTTTGACAGTGCCAGGGCGCGGTGACAGTTTAAAATTTAATTTCCTCGCAAGCCGGAGGGACTAATGGCCGTCGCGAGGATTGGACCCTTCTATTGGTATATAGTATGTTCTAAGTTTTCCTGCAGCTTTTCCGGCGTGGACAATGTATTTTCTACCTCACTAGGTCAGAAAAGTTTCCTTTTTTAGCGCTAAATCTGCGTGAAAAACTCAATTTCATCCGCTAGCGCGGAAAAGTATTTGAAATTTATGATTTTTAACATGTGAATTTGTTTATTATGTTACAAGTGTATTTTGTCGTTTTAGTTTTAAGACACTAGTTTTGAACAAAGAAATATTTTGATTTGTTTTATTTTCATATATGAAAAATTGTGCGTTTCGCACAGCTGCAAAATTATTCAGCTCTCTTTTTCTATATTTAATATCAATTTTAGATTCCTGGACTTACTGAGCTTTCAAGTCAAGTACTCGCGCCAAATAACAACTTTGCAGCCTTGCATAACAAATTACTATTGTTTATCATTCGTGACCCAAGCATTTTATAAAATTTCCACGTACAGTCAAGAGCACCAATATGAATATTGGTGCCCTTGACTGTACATCACAAAGTTTCGAAAATATGTATACAAGTCTTATTATTATGGCAGTAAAGTTTGTGTATACGAGTACATAATTTGGAACTTTGTGTGGATATTTATCTTTGCCTGCACTAGAAAACTACGATCACGGCGGACAAAACGGCATAACCCTCTTTGTGATTAGTCCACTTCAGTGTAATGAGATAAATAGTATCCTATAAGTATCGTTACATTTCTTTCCGTATCAAGAATAAATCCATCCAGCACTTTTGGCCCGATGAGTACACAAAGATATTTCGACATTGCGTAGTCTTGGAGATAGATTTATCAATGCCCATAGGTTAGGTTTTTTATAATGTGTTTATATTTTGTATTTGCTTTTTGTATTTTACTTTTTATATCCATTTTATAAAGCACCTAACTTATGACTACAAATAAATAAAGTGAATTATAATAATAATAATGTTTATTTGCCTTAATCATGGTACAATTCTTGGTCTTAATATAGATTCACATGGTTAGTTTCACACGATTAGCCACCTAGTGGCGTGCAAAGTTTTTACTTAAAACTAGAATATGGTTTATTTATTTTTTATTCTTAATTTTATTTATTTGGATCATTAAATGAAATTGTAGGTACTTACTGTAAAACTGTTTTTTTACATAATAATTTCCTTAAAGTTATAAATAATATTTTCAGTTAGCCATTCATAAAGCTTTGGCTTGAGTGCATTGGCATTTAAAGTTTGAAATTCCTGAGGCATCTTATTGTAAAGCTTAATACTCATGTTTAGGCAGCTTTTACTGTAGCGCGCCGATTTTGGAATAACATCTAGTACGAGCCTGTTTGGGTCTCTACGAGAACGTTGCTTGGAGTCACCTACTTTTTTGAACAAATTTTTATTTCTACTGATAAACATACAAACTTTGAACATATAAAGCGATGGTAGAGGTAACAATCCAAGATGTTTAAATAAAGGTTTACAGCTTTCTCGAGGCGGTAAGGCGCAGATTGCTCGAATACACTTTTTTTGGGCTATAAACACTCTATGTTTGTCAGCACCATTACCCCAGGCTAACGAAGCGTATCGTAAAGTGGACTCTACATATGCACGATATGAAATATATGATACTTTTTACTCGAGTACGCTAAAGCAAAAAGAGGATGATGATGTTTTATCCTCTGCTGACGAAGTTGCAGGCAGTTTCTAGCACAACTATACAATCCTGTTGTCTTACCAGGGTTTTGAAGTCAAGAAAAATAACGGGTAAGCACCCCAGGGTTATCATCTGAGCAACATTTCTTGGTTCGGTTTCTGGCGAGGTGGTATGGTATTCCGGAAGATACCCTGATCAAACCCCACTTAACCAAATGCTCTCATTTAGCCGCTACCCAGGGACTCAAACAGTATTATAGTTATCCCCAAGTAAATATGTAACAACATAGTTCTATCTGTATGTTTATTTCAATTCCATACTCCGCGGCATAACCCTTTGAATGGGCTACGTACGGGCACGTAGAATAAAGACAGATACTCGCGTAAAACGATGTATAATAATAGAAAATGCTTGGTTGTTAAGACCTTTTGTTGGAGGTTGACGCAATAACAATATGTCAGACGCAGGCGCGTAATTTCGACGACACGTCCTAAGATGGAGATTTATATTGAAACTCTTTTGAATGTAGTGTGAATGTGCAGGGTTTCAACCGACTTAAAACTGAGGTTATCTTGAACTATATTTTTTTCGTGTTACGCGAACTCGTCACCAATTCTAAATATTCTTTTTTTTAACGGAACCCTTATAGGTTCACTTTGTTGCCCTTCCGGTCAAAACAGATCATTAAAAAAAGGTGTTTTCAGAGAAACTGAAAACCTGTACTTAGGCTACCTTCAGTTGTTCTGAACGAAAGTAAGTACCTATCTGATGTGCTGTTTATAGTTTCCTAGAAATTCAATTGTTAATACTTACTTCTCTTGATTGAAGCCCCAGCCTCCTCTATGCATACATTTCTATTAATTTTATTGCATTAGTTGTGCTGGACAGTCTAAAAACAGATGTAACGAGGAGTGGTAGTTTCTTCAGGACATAATACCTAGGTGCAGAAACGGGAGGTATTAAATACACGGAAACGAGGTAGTACTAGAAATTTTTGAAACCATGCAATTGGTTAGAGATAAAGGTAACAAATGCTCAAGTGACGGTTTTAATGGCGGTCGAAATTCAGTCAACATTTGTCTCTTGTACCTGTGTTATAGCTGCGGTACCTACTTAAAGCAGAAAACCTTAACGATAAAAAAAAGTTTTATTTGAGAGAAGACAGCAAGAAGATGTAGTAAAGGGTAAATATCATCATCATCATCATCTAAAAGACGTCCACTATATGTACTAACCACAGGTCTGCCCCCAGAACTCCATCCCCGGTTCTACACCGGCCTCATCCAGCGGAATCCATCAACCTATCTTTAACTATGCTATTATAAACTTGTAAAAAATTAATTGTAAATTGAAGACATTTAAGAAAATATATTGTAACGGATTAATTGGAGATCACTGAAACAATTTTTTTAAGTCGAAGTGGCTCAATCACGCCAAATCGGCTATACGGATTTCAAAAATTTGTGGCAGACGGGTAGCTGGTTATGAACAGATGGTTATAGGATACTTTTTAGCCAACTATGCTGACG
The DNA here is from genome assembly GCA_905404275.2 of Hedya salicella. Classification (NCBI taxonomy): domain Eukaryota; kingdom Metazoa; phylum Arthropoda; class Insecta; order Lepidoptera; family Tortricidae; genus Hedya; species Hedya salicella. The sequence goes on from FR990102.1 coordinate 4,900,786, forward strand.
AAAAAAGTGGGATTAATGACTTTTTCTTCACCGCGAACGAAGTTACGTCTAAAGTCAGTCTCAAACTCAGTCTAAAGATAAAGGCAAATAAATGAAGACATTTAGTCGGGGCAAAAACAGGAAATGCCTCTGAAATGTAGAAATTTGCAAATAATTGCGGTATCCGTAATGCGCGCGCAGAAGATACGACACAACGCAGAGCTGCGCAGTAACAGCCCCAGAAGCAGGTTATGGGCAATAATGTGATCAGAGTTACGTTGGCAGAATACCGAAACCACGATAATAATCCATTCACATAATAATGGTGTACCTATTATACTTCGTTTTGGCGCCTTTTCATTCACATATGGCCCAAAACAAAAAAAATACTATTTACTATTACCGGGACACGGTTCTTATAAGGTGGCATATCAAACGTACTTAAGTTTTAAATAAAAAAACATATTTTGTTTTTTATCTTATATTATTATTGTTTTTTTACGATTATAAGTTTTGATATGTTTTCTTGGAGAACTACGCATTGAGTTTTGACTTAAAACGTATATTTTGGATAGGCTAAGTACAAATATTGTAATAGGTAGATATAGGAGTTATTTCGAAAAAATGACTGACTTTTGAGTTTGTTTCGGCTTTCTTCTCCACAGTGGTCTCCTCTTGGGAAACGCCGTAGAGTCAGACTTTTAAAAGTGCCCTTGTGGCCTACTTACAGAATAAAGATCATTATGTCATTATTATTTCATTTTATTTCATTATTTCACATAAGAACTGTGTATATCCACTTCGTTTTGGCGCCCTTGATTGCGTGTTTTGATACGTTTTTGTATCATTATTAAATTAAACTAGAAGGTGGCTACAACTTCGTGAGCGGAGAAGAAAAACATCATAACCCCTTCTTTCTTTCAGTGATCTTCAAATAGTCCGTATCACAATTTTTTTTGAAAATATCTTCAATATACAGACAGTAATTTTTTACAACTTTATAATATAGACTCAATAGCAAAATAACGTTCTTCCTACAATAGCGGTTGTAAATTTTTTTAGTCCTGTCATGATCTATATTTAATCTTACATCTTTACTGCAAAAATAACAGTTAAAAATATAACGTTTTCAGGTTTAAATCGGACTCATAAAAACCCATGAAATATTGTAAAAATCGTAATTTTTCGATGTTGATTTATGGTAGGATCACGGAAATTGCTACTATAGTTGATTATTCAGAAGAATATGGCATATCAATAAAACTCGTGTAAAATAATTTAAAAGACGTATTGCGTTATTTAAATTTGGGTGACCTGAAATTAATGTAGTATAGATAATAGGGTGTTACTTTGTGGAATTCCATATTAGATTACCTAATGAATTCCTATGCTATTTCCGCGAAATACTGTCTTCGTTAGACGTGACAAAAAGTTGTGCTCATCAGCGCATATTATCATGCAGTTTCCATAAAAAATACGGCGTTTGTTTGTCATATTTGCATGAGATTCATTTGTTTCGTGGAAACTGCATGCAAAGGAACTATAATCCATTAATTAGTATATCAGCCGAAAGACTGCTGAACGAAGGCCTCCTCAAGGATTAATGCCACAACCGAACATGAGTTGCCCTCCTTCAACAGTTCCTTGCAATTTTGGTAAGATTGTAAGTCCACGTTAATGGAGCCCTTCCTACGCTGTACATGCTCACCATCCAATAACCTAACCCTGCTCCAATAATCATCAGTTCTACGAGAAATATGTGCCATTGCTTCAAAGTCTGGCAAATCTCTGAGCTATGTCAATGTCTTTCGTTTTGCTCATTCTTTATTTGATCCTACAGAGAAACTCCTAACATGGCTCGCTGCGTTTCCCATTATTAACTCGGAGGGTTAATTTTCAGATTTTCTGTATCTATGCAAAAAATCACGTCGATCTCTTGCATTACCGACTTCCATTAGTAGACATAGAAATGATTGCCTCATAGTTCGATTATATTCTGGTACGACATTATAACAATCGGCGAAAGGAAATAAACATATATATGAACCATGCACGAAAGGAAGATGATATAAGGGCTAACGCTGATACTATTGTAGAGCCAAAGTCAACGTCCCTATAGTGTCATAAATCATAATGCCTGACCTCTCACTAGAGTAGGGCCAAAATAAACAGAGCGTTGGAGTCATACACACTAAGTCGCACCACTCGCTTGCACTTGCTGTTTCTTAAAAAAGCGCGAGCGAGAAGGCCGATATAAAGTTTATGTTTATGACTCTAACGTGTTGGCGCTACAAAAGCAGAGAGAGATAGATCGCCGGCAGTTTGAACAGCCAGCGATGAACTATAAATAAATCTCTCTCTTTTATTTACACGAGAGCGATTATCTTTTGTTCGTTTCTTGGGCGAGAAAATCGCCGATAGCTCATAGCTTACTCGCCGGCGGAGGGACAAGTGCCTTCTTCTGAAGTGCGAGCGAGAGATTAAGCTTTATGTTTTAAGGCTCTATCGGCTCGTTGACTTTGGCCCTGCAATAGAGTATCAGAATAAATGAAATACTCAAGATGATTCACAAATATTACTAGGTATGTACGGAACCTAACCATCTCTACGTTCGTTACCGAATTTTTACGACTCGGCGAGCAGTCAAAACACGCAGTGTTGTAGCCCGACTGGTATAATTTATGGCGAGTTAACTCCAACAGTAAATTTACCCATAATTAACACTGGTTTACTATCGACTGGTAGATCTGATTTTATTACTGCTATCTTTATGCTATTTGTTTTTGTAAGGCGGTAGCTTCGTGGCAATCTGACGTTGGAGTTTTCGGTAGACAAATTTGGATTAACGAAACATATTTCATACACCGTTTTTAGGGTTCCGTAGCTAAAATGGCAAAAATGGAAACCTTATAGTTTCGTCATGTCCGTCCGTCCGTCCGTCCGTATGTCACAGGCATTTTACTCAAAAACTATAAGATTTATTTTGATAAAATTTTGTATATAGGTGTCTTTTGTGAGCCGCTACTTAGTTTGATAGTAAAATAACAAATAAATATATTTCTAGCCCCCCCGTAACCAATAACCTAGCTAATAACTTAATACATATAAACGAAACTGAAAAAAAAATCAGCAAATATCAATGTGTGGCACATCATTCGATAGATCTTATAAAAACATTTTGAGGTTTCTAAAAAAAAAATTTGATTTAGTGAATATTTTCGGAAATATTCGCTCCGAAAGTAGCAAAAATTGTGTCCCACCTCATCTATTTTCTAAATGGTATGTTAAAAAAATATTGAAAAATTTGCAAATATAAAGCTTAATAAATACTTCTAACGAAAATTGTTTTCAACATGATTGGACACACCGTTTTTAAGTTATTGCCAAAAAACTGCGCTTCTCAGCAAAAGGACGTAAGTGCCGGGGAAATACGCTCTTTTGTTACTGTTTTTGCATTTTTTTGTATAAACCCTACATTGAGCATGGTCCGACGTGCTCTTGGCCGGGCTTTTTATGTTAAAGGGGGCAAATGAACAAACGGATGATCTGATTGTAAGCGTGTCAGGATCAGGAGTCACAAGTGTTGCCGGTCTTAAAAATATGATGAAGTTAATGATACGAGTTACGAATCCACTACTCGGGCGACTAATGTTGATGACAAACCTGCTATCTTATTAAGAATATTTGCTAAAAGTGATACCAACATAATAACATAAGTATTCAAACTCTTCTTGATCCGAATCAGCTGATCCTTTTTTTTATGTTTGCCTTTTTTTCTCGTGTTCAGTGTTGTGTTGACCACTTTAGAGGTTCTGAAATGTGTCAGTGTGTTCCGAGATCCGAGCGTGGCATTTAGCCAACAATGTTTTTTTATGTGTTTTCATCAACAAATGTGAAATACTCTTACTAGTGAAGTGTTTGGTTGTATAGTCAGCATGAAAAACAGCTGTTAATTTTACTACTGGAATATATCAAATTGCATACTGAAATTATCACGTACTTTTGATGCTGACTGTAACTTTTCAAGAACGCAGCACGCGTAATCTAATTAGGCCCAGGTCATAGCATAACTTTATCACCTATCTTATTTAGCAATTAGCTGACGTCACTGAGTATTTCTGCTATACTTCCACTAATTCGATCATCAGTTCGCCAACGGACGTTGAATACACCGGTTCTCGTCCGATCACCGAAGTTAAGCAACGTCGGGCGAGGTCAGTACTTGGATGGGTGACCGCCTGGAAACACCTCGTGTCGTTGGTTTTTTGCAAACTATATATATATAATTTTTTCTTCTTTTTTAAACGTTGTATACTCCGAGGTTATGCATATACTAAAAAAGAAATACAAACGAAATGAGAACCACCTCCTTTTTTGGGAATTGGTTAAAAATATACCTTCACCTTGTATTTTGATTTAAAACCTGACCAAACTCATATTGATCGTACAACGGACGCTTTAAAAATATCCTTCATTAGGTATCTGTTGAAGCCAACCATAATATTATATCGTTTTAACTAAAAACCTGAACATCAACGAAATCGTCTGGTTTCGCCCAATTATCAAAGCGAAGCGTGCTGAAATTAGGTGTAAGTTATATATAATAATACATACACTATCTTGTTTGGCAATAAACTGACGTCACTGATAATATCTGATACGGATCCACTAATTCAAACCAATACTTGCCAACGTCCATACCACGCTGAATACACCGGTTCTCGTCCGATCACCGAAGTTAAGCAACGTCGGGCGAGGTCAGTACTTGGATGGGTGACCGCCTGGGAACACCTCGTGTCGTTGGCTTTTTGCAATTTTATTTTTCGTTATTAATTTTAACCAGGGTTACACATAGACTAAAATATACGCTCTGGAATCGGGTTTAAAACATAACTTAACCAAACTTCAATTTGGCTTAAACTGCCACTTAACATATCATTAATATTCTGTTGAAGCCAACAATAATATTGTTTTAATTAAAAACCTGAATATTAATAAAAACCGTTTGTTTTCGCCCAATTATCCCTCACAAAGTAAACAATATAAACGCCGGAATTTACGAGTACATTTGGAAAAAAAAATACGACCAAGTAAATATATCGCGGCGAACAGTAAATTCGCATTTAATACAATTACTTGGGGATATATAGGTGTTTATTCTGTAGCGAATGTTTGCTGTGCTGTGGGGTAAAGGAGGGGAGAGGGCGGAATGACAGTAATCCCATTGCCATGGTTATTTGTGTAATGACGTTTGACTGTAAGCAGTCAAGTCAATTTATCCATTGGTGGGTGCTGGGATTTGCAATTAACAATGAGGTTTGAAATACGATTAGTAACAGGTACACAGTTAGCCAAACAGTGTTACTTCATAAGAAGTAATGTTCTCTACAACTGACATAATCAATGTAGTCCGGACCGGGAACTTTACAAGGTTCTTTATTCGGGTTCGGGTTAGTAAAATATATTGTTAATATTCTCTTAAATTTCCGCGATTATCACTCATTTAAATAAAACAATTTAAACGAATTATACTGCGTATATTATTCTCATTTCAGCTCTCGATGTTTCGAAAGCTTCACAGCTTTCGTGTTCACAGGGTTCTCTTAAATAACGGGAACTCAAATGAAATAAATATACGCGATATAATCCGTTTCATCATCATCATCATTTCCGCCATAAGACGTCCCCTGCTGGACACAGGCGTCCTCAATAGATTCCCACATGGGCCGGATAGAGGCGACCCGCACTCAGCGAGTGCCCGCAACCCTAACCAGGTCATCCGACCCGCTTGCTGGTGGCCTTCCCACGTTGCGCTTGCCATTCCGTTTAAATTGTTTTATTTAAAATATATTCTTGTTAGGTTTGCTATATGGACAGTCTACATGCGTCCGCTGGTGCTTCATATTAATCAGACCATATGGTCTAACATAACTATTCATGACTACGCTTGTCGCTACGTTTGCCTCCTATGTCATAAAAAAAAAACAGAAATCGCGATGTCCTGTCACTCCTGACCCCAACCCGAAACATATAATCGTCTATCAGCGTTATTTGCGGCGTCATTCCCGGCCGAATGACACATCGCCACGCCGCTGAATCTATGCGACACTTGTCTTTTAGTCACTGTTATTGTCTGCTTTAAATTCTGTTGAAAGAAGCAACTGTCGCCATCTTTACAACTGAACTGGGGCGCTAGGGGTTATGACTTTTTCTCCTTCTAGTAGGCTATAAAGTGCTCGCAGACGAAGTCACGAGAAACAGCTAGTTAATTATATGTAACTAGAAGGTGCGCGTGCGTTCGTCAGCGAAGGAGGAAAAATTATAACCCTCTTTTTTTCTTCAGCGTATTCGGTTGAAACGTATCCTATAACAATCTGAAGATGCCCAGCTCAAGCTTTGAACAATTTTTGGTATCCGTGTACCAAAAATAGTTGAAATCCGTTAAGCCGTTTTGGCGCGATGACGTATTTTCGCTACAATGACCTTCAAATAAAGACTGTACACGATAAAATCTGGCCACGCCTGATCTGGCATATTTTTCTATCAACTGCTTGTTTAGAAACAGCACTTTTTTTAAAATAATCAATGTAGATATAATACTAAAACATTCCGTCGAATTGAGAACCTCCTCCTTTTTTTGGAAGTCGGTTAATAAAATAGAAATACAATCATATTAATATACATGAGCATGTGTGAGATTTGCGTTCAATATACATCAAATATTTTGTCCAACATTATTTGACAATGGCCAATATGGCCGTTCACTTTCTACTACAACACCATAATTGTATTTACATTTTAACATGGCGTTTTACGCTTTTTAGAATATCATCTGACCAAAAAGTTACAGTAGCTGACTGATTTCTACTCAGAGTAGCCAGCAAGACTGTCCATTTCAAGCACTGAAAGTAGTTATTGTATGGACGGCAATTAAGTGAAAAATATTAGTTAAAATCAAAATATACTAAAGTAGTAAATATCTTCTAACTGCCCTGAACAGAAGACAATAAAAAAATTGGTTATTGTGGAAAGAATATTAATAAAGCATAAAAAACTCTTCGAACCCTTACAAAAACCTTATATATCAATAAATTTGAGACAGAAACATACCAAAGACTGTAAAAAAATGCTGTACAAAAAATAATAAGTATGTTAGGATATATAAAGCAGAATCTCACAAATAATCATACATTTTAATATGATTGTACTTTGATTTTATAGTGTTGCATCCATGGATTATTAAAAAAGAAGTGGTGATTCTAAACGAGCAGTTGATAGAAAAATATACCAGACCTGGCGTGGCCAGATTTTATGGTGTACAGTCTTTCATTTCATTTAACTGTCGTAAACTTCCAGAAGATTGATTTCACCATAGTGTACCTAATCATTTATCTTGGCCAGACGGCGGGTAGACGCCATATTTGGCAATAAATAGCCACCATCAATCCTAACGTAAACTATCAGTATTTGCCTCTGATTATCCTAAAGCGGCGTGGCTCTGTCGGTGAGAAATTCATCTTCAGTGAAATAAAGACGTGTGTCCCTTTGATGCTGTAGGAAGATACGTCTTTGTTGAACTAAGGTACTTATTCACGCCATTATCTTGGACTGCCCTCGTATTCTACAATTCGCCGTCGAAATCGTCCTTAATAAAAATACTTTTTTACTTGAAAGCATATACTGTTCATGTCCGTATGTGCTGGTTGGTCAAAGTTGTTAACCATCATGAGTAAACCAACTTACTGCGCCTAATTTTGTACAGTTTTTAACTGCAGGAAAAATGCCCCGTCATCATTATCCACTACTGGACACAGGCCTCCTCAATAGACTTACTCATGGGCTGGATAGAGGCTACCCGCATCCAGCAAGTCCCCGCAACCCTATCCAGGTCATCTGACCACCTTGCAGGCGGCCTTTAAACGCTGTGCTTGCCGATACGCGGTCTCCACACGAGAACCTTTCCCCGTAAAGTTATATCATATCTATTAAATCTTTCTGACGAATGTAGTTTATCTTTCCTATCAATCATTTTCGTATTTTCGTATCTGTTCTGGTAATAATAAGATCAAAGATAACCAAAATAGCACAGATTTATAACATACCAGCTTTAGCCCGCGACTTCGTCCGCCTTAAATTCGTTTATCGCGGATAAGGGTATTTTTCCGGGATAAAAAGTAGCCTGTAAAAGTATTATGTCCTTCCTCGGGACTCAAACTATCTCCATACCAAATTTCATCCAAATCGGTTCAGCGGTTCAATCGTGAAGAGGTAGCAGACAGACAGACAGACATACACACTTCCGCATTTATAATATTAGTATGGATATACGTTTATGACGAAAGATCTAAGTTTCTGTAATAACCTGCGTCCCCTAACTTTTTAAGAGATTCATTATCATGCTGCTAGACTAGCTTAGCCGGTTTAGTCTCTCGCTGTCTAATAGTCCCTGTCACTACCTATAATTGTATTCGATTGACGAGTTCGACACTGGATGGCTGAATCCTATCCCCGAGCGAGAGAAGCGTCAACATCGTTATTGCGCCTCACAGTTAGATCAAACCATTGGGCTTTGGATTTCCGGGACGCGTCAATTTGTGAGTAAAAGGCTTAGCCTGAGACAAACGCTGTAAAATTTGTCGACGAACTGTGCGTGCACTTGTGTAGAGTCCTCTGGCGGTGAGTCAAACTTCGGTAGCGTAAGATAGAGGTAAAAATATTTTCTATTAACATTAACGGGTTATTCCCATCTATTCCCAACAACTTGTCACCAGTAGCAGCTGAGAATTTTTTTCCCTATCTTATACCCCTAAAGTACCTACTCAGTGGTAGGTATGGGGATTTTTCCCTATCTGCATCTGTTACCACTAAAGAAATTGCTGGTAACAACTGTGAAAAACAACTCGGTTACCCACCACCAATTAGTTCAATCGTAATAGTTAGGAGTTTTCATTTTCTCAGCGGTAAAAAATGAAGAAAAATATCCCAGCTGTTACCACTCGTGGCAAGTTGGTGGTAACATTTGGGAATAACCCACATTAACCTGCAGCTTCGCTCGCGTTTCCGGGAATAAAGTATTATATGTTTTAATCCATGATATGATATATCTGTGTGCAAAATTTCATCTAAATCTATTCGACGGTTCACGCGTTATTGAGTAAGAACAATCAAATATCTAAACATCCAAATATCGAAAGATAATATTAAATATTTTCACAAATTATAAAGTTGTAAAAATTTAATATCCGTACGTTGAAGATATATTCCACGAAATAAGTGATACAGACTACTTTAACGGCACTGAATCGAAAAATATTGTTATTTGTATTTTTTGTACCTTTGTATCGCTGTTTCTTCATCGCGCCAAACGGCTAAACGGATTTCAACTATTTTTGGTACACGGGTAGCTGGGTATTCACAGATGATTATAGGATACTTTTTACCCGACTAAGCTTTCGAAAAAAAGAAGAGCTGTAACAATAGTTGAAATTTGTTTGGTCGTTTTGTGAGATGAAGCCACAACGACACACACACAAACTGGCAAATAGTATTTTTCAATTCAAGTTCCATTCTATAGCTGTGCTAACCTAACCTAACCTAACCTAACCTAACAATATATATATTTTTAAATATCTTCAATGTACACTGTACAGACATATCAGTTTTAGAACTTTATAAGAAAAAAAATGAACGATTCCACAGCGTGTTTTAGGCTCCATTTAATATTTCTACGCATTGCATTTTCCATATTGTGCGGCATCAAACTATATATGTTATGTGCAGTATTGTGTTACGTGCAGATTAGTTTTATTTTAAAGCGGCGGCGCTATTGCATTGAAGCTTACTATATAGGTAGCAATTAAATATTGGCAATAAGTTCTGCTATAGATATTTGAGCTAGTACAGAATAAGATGACTTAATGGCCGCGTTAAAACTTAACTACATTTCAAAACTTCCAGACAATCCGATTAATAGTTTATTGGATCACCTACCGATATCTTCAGACTCACAGGGCGTAAACGTAAGAGACCAATACCTTTATCATCAACACTATAGGTAATAGTCAACTATTCCATTTATTCTGAAAAAACGAGTATAACAATAAAATTGACACTGTCACGGAAATATAACTTGAGACATTCCCGCCGACGTATATGTAATTTGTCACGGAGTTCGCACGTCGGCACACAAATGTAGGCAGGTGTCGCGAGAGATCACCGTGACAGCTGAGGTGCGATGCAGAGCTGGGGTAACAAGCGTCTTAGACGGCTCGCGGCTGTGGAGACAGCTCTGTAAGGAATGAAAATCATAAAATCATTGTAGAAAGATAGAAAAGTAGACGAGCGGATGGAGAACTCTGTGAAAAACTAACGTCACAAGTTCACAACATTCACGAAAGACAGATTAAACAAACGGGGCGGGAAAGGTAGACAGGCGGAAGGCAGAAACGGACGGATAGACGCCATGTACTGTACGGGTGGTTAGACCGACAGGCCGGTAGGTTTAACTTGAAATTCTAGCGACCTACTTGTATAGCATACACAGAAAAATAGATGGGTGGACGAACGGACGGATGAACCGCTCTGTGAAAAACGAACGTCACAACATTTACGAAAGACAGATAGAAATACGGGTGGATAATGAAAGACGAGTGGACGCAAGAAACGGACGGATGGACGCCATGAACGGGTAGTTAGTTAGACCGACAGGTTTGACTTGAGGTTTTTCTGGGTTTTCCCTAATCCTTGCAACAAATGTTGGATCATATTGTATGTCTCCCAGCAAACACTTCTCTAATGTACTGTACCCGACAATTCGAAAGTGCTTGTACCTAGGTATATTTTGATTGATTGGTTGATTGATTGATTGAGATTATAGCGCCGTACGTGCATAGGAGACAGACAGGAAATTAAATGGGTGGACAAAGGGACGGATGGACAACTCTGTGAAAAACTAACGCCACAACATTCACGAAAGACAGACAAGAAAAAAGGAGACGGGAAAGATAGACGGGTGGACGCCATCGGCGGGAGATTGGGCCGACAGAGGATAATAGGTTGCCTTGAGGTTTTGGTGACGTGAGTGCGTGTAATTTGTCACGCCGTATGCACGTCGGCACACAAGCGGAGGCAGCTGTCGCGAAAGAGCAGCGTGCCGTGATGGTTGAGGTGCGATGCAGAGATGGGGTAACAAGCTTCTTAGACGGTTCATCTATTAAGTTTGTGACACACACAATGGCAGATAAACACAACAAACATACAAATAGATTTGACGACCTAGAGATTTAGGCAGGCTTGCCTGTCTTTTTTCTAAGAATTTTGTGATGTAATTTTCCATGGTCTTTACATGGTCGTGATCTTGAATAAAACTATTTTGATTTTCTACGAACTTAACACCAAGTGTGATAAAGTTGACTCCACAGCAGTGACTCATCGAATAGAGCTCGTTAGAGGCTGTCGACAGCAGCGCATATCGAGGCGTAAAATCAGGGCTGAGCTCATTAAACTTGTCTACGCTGTCTTTAGTATAAGGACAGTTATCATCATCGTATTAGCCGACAGCCATTATAGGATAAAGACCTCTCCCAAGGATGAAAAGCAATGGTGATCAGTCTCGCGTTACCGTTACCTACCTTCGGTCCTCCTTGTAGAACGCTGCCCACGCTGCGTTTACTAATCTGACTTTGGCTAGTAAGGTTTTGGTATTCTACGAAATTTGAATATAAATAAATTTTGCCAAGTTCTCTCCGTAGCAGCGAGCCTTCGAATAGAGCTCGTTAGAGGCTGTCGGCGGCAGTGCATGCCTAGACGGACAATCAGGACTGAGCTGATTAAACCTGGTCTGTGGTATATCTAGCACCACTGGAGTATTGAAAGCTAATACAATAAATTAGGCAACTTTGTGGTTCTCGATATACATATTTTTAAAGCAGAATCATCATCATTCACTTGTCCTTATACATTTTTACTTGGGATCGGCGTAGCTTTTGTTTTTTCTTCCATACCTCTCTATCACCCGTCAGAACCACATGCTTTTATAAAATTTGCATAAGTTTGGGTATACATCGTTTCAATCAATTTCTAATTCTCAAAACATTTAGAGACTTTGGGGAAGAAGTTACAGAACTTGCTGGTAGATGGCTAAAAGCCTCTCTAAGGCGTATTACAAAATGAAGCTACTACTGGTTGATAAAACTTGATACGAAGATTAGGCCGTAAAATCGTGCCAAAATTAGTTTTTATCGTTATCTAAATATATGTCCTTTGAGATATCTAATTATTAATGCATCTCATCGCCATACCATTATCGGTTTTCTATCATTCTTAAGAGCACTCTTCTTTCGTTACTATAAGGTAATTGCCCCAGTGCTCGACACAGACCCATTAGTCGGCTCCTTCAAACTTAATGCGTAGCAATAGGGGTGACACAGGGTGTCAATTATTGGTATAAAATGGAACTTTACGTTACTCATAGTCTATAAAACACTTATCATTTTTTCTTTCTCCATTTGGGTCGCACGGGTTGCACCCAAAAACCCAAACCATTTAACAAAGGCAGTTAAAAATTCCGAGCTATCTAATTTGTACGTTATTAATTCTGCCGTGACAAGTCGCGGGCGTTTTGTCGTGTCTTTATCGCCGACATATTTACGAGCCGCCGACAAGCTTATCGACCGAAGACAATATTATCGGGCCGCCGATTGACTTACGGCGTCGAATGTCGGCAGACGATGCGCCGCGGTATGAAAGCGATAAGTATTACCTATGTATGTAGTTATTGGCAATATTTGGCACTAGGTTGTTACTGTAACTTCGCTCGTCGTGGCGCAAGAGGTAATAATATGAGCTTTAATTCGTTTAATTCTACACGGTGCCTACGAGGAATGGAAAAGATTTTAACCACGCATTCCTTATCGCGTTAAGAGCAAAAAATTTTAAATGAACCCCAGGCAAATCCGGCTTAATTTTGAAGATATTAGTAGTTTTCTTGTAAACAAACTATATTGATTACTAAAGTACATTAAGCTCTTTTGATCGCGACGTTGCTATATATGTGGCCAAGTTTCGCGTCGCTATTGACAGAAATTAAAGTGACAGCTACTACTCACTAAAGTCATCCCATTTTGTTAAAGTGTTTGTTACTATTTTATTAAAAGAGTTTCATAGAGAAGCGACATTTATTAATAGTAAATTAAAATTAATTGAAAGATGCTCGGGAACCACATAGTACGAGTAGGTGGCCCTAGACATACCGACGACGAAGCGTGGCCGCGGAAGACCTCCCGCCACCTGGCTAACAACGGTCCAAAAAGACCTGAAACAAGTGGAAATGAACCCAGAAATCGCTCAAAATGAAGGAAATTGACAAGGAGAAGGAGAAGGATCAGGGGTCGCCCTGATAGTGGGTAAAGGCACAGGCAGATGATGAATGAAATATGCTCGGGATGTGTTCATCCAGGAGCTCGGCATCACGCAGCTTTTGTCAGCCGTAATGCAGACGTGCATACTGCAGTACTTTGGACATTGTCACGATACAACAAACAGGGTATAAGTACCTATGATTTATTTAATTACCTACCTTTCGTTGGTATCGACGTTTCGGACGACGCGTTACGTCCATGGTCTCGAAAGAACAACGACCGATTTATACGCGATTAAGCCCCGTTTGTTTTGTTTGTCATAAAGAGCGAAATTCATATTAGTTTAAATCAATGTTTTGTACCTTGGACATGTCTTTAGGCGGGATAACGACTCCATAGATCCGCTGATCGAAGAGGGAAATGTAAAGGGAACCAGATCGCGTGGTAGATCACCTATGGCTTGGACTGACCAAATTATATCCGCAGCAGGAAGCCGCGTATCTGACTGCACTAGACAGTCTGCCAACAAAAACAGAAGAGAAGAAGGAAATAAAATTAAAATATCACTCTTGCATGGCTGCATGCACCGTACAAAACTCATTTTACTTAATTTTCCTAACAGGATAGGTACAAACTTGAAAGTTTTACCAATTTTATGGTAAACTAGAAGGTGCTCGTAACTTCGTCAGTGGAGGAGACAAAAAAATCTTAACCCACTTCGGCGTAGTCGGGTAAAAAATATCTTATAGCCATCTGTGAAGGACCACGCGTGGACCAAAAAAGTTGGAATTGTTTAGCCGTTTTGGCGTGATGAAGCCACAACAACACATACAAACATACAAAAAAATCCATTTCAGTGACCTTCAAATAGTCCGTATCACTTACTTTTTTGAAAATATCTTTAATATTTTCTTCTGTTCCCGCGATCATTACTCATTGAAATAAAACAATTTAACGGATTATATCGCGTATATTATCTCATTCAAAAATGGGTAGTTTGCACAAATTGTAACTTTGACAGAGGAAAATACATCTTTTCTCAGTCCACCCGTGACCATGGAAAGCTGGAAAGCTTCCGAAATGTCGGGAACTTAATATACGCGATATAATCCGTTAAATAGTTTTATTTCAATATCTTCAATTTACAGACATTTCAGAGTATAGACTATAAGGGTGCCCACCTTCGTTCGCGGAGGAGAAAAAGTCATAACCCCTCTTTTTTTTCAGGGTAGTCGGATAAAAAGTATCCTTTTACCATCTGTGGATGCAGCTACCAGTGTACCAAAAATTTAAATCCGTGTAACCTATTTTGGCGTGATGAAGCCACAACGACACATATTACAAACATATAAAAAAATAAAACTTTTCGAATCAAATAGTCCATATCACGTTTTTTTAAAATATCTTCAATGTACATGCATTTCATTAAGGATTTGTTACAGCAGACTACAGGTGGCAAAGCTAACGTCCCTTGGCAAAATTATCAGATTATACGGTACTAAACTATAGTCATAGGATTACAGTAATAGATCTTGTTCCAAACCAACACTTATTTTGAAAATTTAATTAGTATAATTACAAGTAGGTAGGTAATTTATAGTCAGGATATTTGTCTGTAAGTTATGTAGTGAGTCAATGTGGAATGAATACATTCCACATTGACTCACCCTTGATAGACAATAATGAACGGATATTGAAGCACCTATCTTGTCACCGAACAGATAATGAAACGCATTTAACTACGCTTCTAATCGCCTATAAGGGCATGTACAAGTTTATTTACACTGATAGCGAGTAATTACAGGAAGCTACAATGTGCACGACACTTTATTTTGCTCTTATTACCAAAAAGGCATAACCGACGTTGGACTCATAGAAAGTATCGTCCTTTAGTTTCAGAGTATAATCTTTAATTTCTAAAAAGGTGTATCCGACTCAAGTTTCTTAGGAACTAACGTCGTTTTGCTAGAGAGTATACTTTTAAGTATGTGCGACGTTATGTTGTCGTCGTTCCTAAAAGGCGTAACCGATGCGATTTTCTTAGAAAGTAGTGCCCTTTTGTTTTAAGGGGATTGTAATTGTATAGTTATTTACGAGTTGGGCTGTGGACCGGTTCCTAATTAAACTGTAGCAGGCCGTGACGTGGTCTGATAAGCGTGTGTTTTATTGAGCTGGCAGAGACATGTAATTCTTAATCGCCTTGGCAAAACATTTAATTTGATACCTTGTATGTAATTCTGAAGGTGTCCGCAACTTCGCTTCGTTCTTCTGTTCGTTGGCGGAAAAAAAAAATCTTAAACTGCCTTTTTTTGGCGTAGTCGGGTAAAAATTATCTTATAACCATCTGTGGATAACCAGCTACCCGTGTACCAAAAATAATTGAAATCTGTTTAGACGTGATGAAGTCACAACAACACATACAACAAAACAAAAAAAAAACGATTCAGTGACCTTCAAATAGTACATTTAACGTTTTTTATAAATATTATAAATATTTACTACATTTACAACTTGATAATAGGATATAGATTATAATTTAAGTCCGCTAAGTCTGATTTCTGTTCGTTAATTTATTTTTGGGCAATGGATTAAGTAAGTATTTAAGTAATTGATATATTTGGGCAACTTACTTACACTACTTTTAAACCTGAATATAAATATTTTTATGATATAGGGGGCAAACGCGCAGGCGGATCGATCTGATGGTAAGCGATTACCGTCGCCCGTAGGAAGGTTATCTGCAACACCAGAGGAGTCACAAGTGAGTTGCCGGCCGTTCACGTGGGAGTACGCTCTTTTCTTAAAGGTTTAAAGGTCGCATCGGTCTGGAAATACTGCTGGCGACAATTTCTTCCACAGTTCAATCGTGCGAGGCAGGAAATTTCTAGACAAACGCATAGTTGTGGACTGCCAACCATCTAAGTTTCTAAGTGGTGAGGATGGAAATATCGTCGCGTACGACGATGGCGGAAAGATGCGGCAGAGATCAATCCGAACAACTCCTCAATCAATTTCAATATACTCGTAAGTTAACTATTCCCCAAGCATATAAAAAATACTTTTGCGGAATAATTGTAATTGTAACACAAAAAGTACTTTTTTAATATTTGTACGGCATCATTTTTTTTTCTACTTAACGCAAAGACGCGTTTTCACTTCCATACCCGCAGAATCTTATTTATGTTTACAAACCACAATTTTGATAAATTATATCACGCTATGGCAAGCCAGTTCGCACTTCCCGCAAATTATAAATAAGCACCTTTTAGCCGCGTGAGATATTGTGGCGTGAGCCTGACGCATCGACGGCTTAAGTGCAATTTATAAGGATCATGCGCACACGCACCGCACATGCAGGGATGCCACAAACCATAAAAGAGAAAATATATTTTTTACATATTAAGGTACGTCCACACTTGTATCATTTGCTCGTATCCGATCACCGTGCCGTAGCATGACTGCGTATCGTGCTGCTTGGACGCTTACGGTCGGCGCGCCGATAATGCCGCACATTTCCGATACAAGTGTGTGATACGCGTAGCAAATGGATTTCGAGTGCTCGGATCGGCGCAACGTCCAAACGCGTGATCGTGACACGCGATCATGCTACGCGACGATGATCTGATACGGGCAAATGATACAAATGTGGACGCACCTTTAGTTGAGCAATCGCGTACTGTCGAAGCGAGGGAAGGCCCCAAACAAAATGGATCGTGGGAAGCCGTTGGATGTGGCAGTGCACGACCGTTATAAAGATTCTTAGGGAAGGCCTTTCTCCAGCATAGGATGTCTTTCGAGTGACATGATTATGAGGCTATTGTCATACAGGATGGCTATGTTACGTTACCTCACCGCCGTGTAGATCTTGACGTTGTCATGCTCATTAACATTCTCAACCCCGAAAAAATACCGTTGCTGGACAACAAACAAGGTCAAGATCACGCTCAATGATTTTCACAACAACCAGGAAAAACCCAGGACCATTTCCATGAGGACAAAGTACGAACTCTATTCACGTGTGCCATACGATCTTGAGTAGATCGTTGATCCACCTTTAGGGTTCCCACACTACGGCTTCTAAAAAAACGACCATTGGCAAAACAGGAACTTGAGGCACTTATGGAAAAATTTACTCAATCTGGACTAGGAAACATAGTTAATAAAGAAGGTTTTTCGGGTTTTCCCTAATCCTAGCACATGTTGGATCATATTGTATATCTCATAGTAAAGACTTGTTTTAATTTAACTGACAATTCGAAAGTGCTTGTACCTAGGCCTACTTGAATAAATAATATTATGATTTGATTTGATTTGATCCACCTTAGGGTTCCCACACTACGGCTTCTAAAAAAAAGAAGAAAAGAAAGGCCTCAACACTTTCAACAGGTCAAATGACAGCTAAAAAAGAATGTTCCTCAAAGTTTTCCTAAATAAGTTCCTTGTCGTTTCAGGTTATAATTTTAATCCAATTTTTCTTTTCCGAAGACGGAGTGAGAAGCGATACACTGATAGATGGCAACCCTAGAACACACGTGGCGGACCAACGCGAGGAGAGCAATATCTCATCACCCATGTTTGCATCCCACAGTTTAATACGGTATTTAATCGCTAGAAGATACACCGACCACTTCTGACTAATGGTACATGAAGACAAACTCATATTCTATTAGCTATCGCCTCTGAAGATGCATACATTGTGTGGGATGCAAATGAAAAGGTGTTACATCTGTTAACTGTCTTGAGTCCCTGAAAACAACATTAAGATCGTTATCTGACATATTTACTCGTTGCTTTTGTGATTAACATAAAAATAGTCACTATTAAAGTACAAAGTTAATAATGCACACATTGTATTGAGGCGGTAAAACCATCAGGCAGTGGTGAGTCGCTACGTAAGAAAGTAGCTATCGTAAAGTACTAGTAAATGCTGGCACAGAGTAGAGGGACAGAGTGGACAGCAATGAGTTTGTTTTTTTCTCGGAGAATTAAAAAAACTCAACCCTGCGAATACGTCTGTAATGGTTTCATAGGCACTTGTCCCACTGCCGACGAGGAAGCGATTAGCTATCGACTTTTTCTCCCTCAAGAAACGAACAATATACATAGATCCATAGATTAATAGATGGACTGTATTATTCAACTTTATCAAATAGTTATTATATATATATATGCAGTATGTGTGTATTTAAACTAATTATTGTATTTGTTATATATGTATATTTATTTATTTATATGTGTAAAATACTTCAATTCCAAACTGCTTTGCGCCACCTACTTATACACGTACAGTTTCTTTTTCTCAACGTCTCCCACTAACCAAAGGTTTTTTGGAAGAGATCGCTGATTAGCGATATCACCGCCTGTTGTTTTCTTCTCGGGCGCTCTATACATATACCTAACAGAACCGGATTTCTTTCCAGCATATATATTATCAATTTGTTGCGATTGTTCTTTTAAATAAATTGTGAGGTTTCTAAAAATACTTTTTAATTTAGTGAATATTTTCAAAAGTAATCGCTCCGAAAGTAGCATAAATTGTGCCCCCCCCCCCTCTATTTTCTAAACCTTATGTCCTAAAATTGGGAAAAAAATACAAAGATAAAGCTTTATAAATACATTAAACTCTTTTGCTAGTACACTTTTTCATATCGTATTTTTTTCATCTGTAGTGCATTTTTTTGTATGAACGGCTGCGGAACCCTACACTGAGCATGATCTGCCTTGCTCTTAGCCGGTAGTATTATAGACAGAAGAATATTGTTTGTATTACTTATAAAATAAGTATTGTTTTAATGCTTATTTACTTGTAAATCGTTTACTATGACTTTTATATATTCTGCGATACATGCGCAATGCTCACAAGTCTCAATTATCTATCCGTTCTTTTTATTTTTTTTACATATTATGATATTTTATTGAAGTATTATACATTAGGTATTTTAGGTCAACAATTTTCCTTTGAGCATTTTCGTGTAACAATGCAATCTTGTACATATATTGACTCCGACCTACTTTCATACATGGTCGTTGGGTGTGGAATTTGATATTGCGTGTTTGGTTCTGATTGAAATGATTATGATTTATATGTTTTGAAAGCTCTGTAAAAACAGTAGGCGGTATCGTATATTAACAATTCAATGTTTCGGCTTACGAAAACCACTAATAGGGACGATTAGGCTTCGTTTTAACTGCATTGCGCTAAAAGGAAGAGTTAGGTAGGAATTGGTGCCTAACAAACTTATTCGACTATGATAAATACGCTTATAGCTATTTCTTTGTCGATTTAGTAACCCAATACTATTCATACTGATATTATAAACTAGAAGGTGGGCACCTTTGTTCGCGGAGAAGGAAAAAGCCATAACCCTCTTTTTTGCTTCAGTGTCGGGTAAAAAGTACCCTATAAGCATCTGTGAATACCGAGCTACCCGTTTACAACCAATAGTTGACATTCAGTTTGCCGATTTCGCGTGATAAAGCCACAACTACACATAGTTACATAAAAACATGAAATGTATGGTAACTTTTTTTATAAAACCGTTTCGATAAATGCAAGTTTTAACATAGCTGCAGAACAAAGTGTGTCGTCATCGTCACACTTTCCTATAAACTTTTTTTTGGGTAGGTCCAAAAATGTGACTTTAACATTGTTGTATCTCAGGGACACTGAAGTAGTTTTTTCGCCAATATTTATATTATTGAAAGGTACCGCATTTTTCGGTACCAAAATAATACCGGTTGACTCCGGTTTTAAGAAAAGTTCGAGTATACCTATGAAAAATAGAATGGAAGCACACCGTTCCTCGAGAAAGGCAGAATATCTCTTCTTGTACCTCGCCTGCGCAACCACCACCAGTCTGACAAGAGTGCCCGACTCAGAAGAAGAAGATGAAAATTATCGATGTCGTTATTTTCTATCGATAGCGTACCTTTTTATTTTACCTTTTTTGACCTTTATAACGAAAACGAATACCACTACAATACCGTTTATACCGTACCGAAAACGGCCCCTGCTTGTCAGACAGTGACGGGTGGTTTAATGTCTATCAGACACTACGAGTATATCATTACAGAACCGAAGCTAAAGGCTAACTAAAACTTTGGCAGTGGCTACTACTAACATACTGAGGCTTAGGACATTTTATTGCAAGCAACCCTATACAAAAGAACTCTTTGGTTATTTCATCATCATAACTTCAGCCATCGGACGTTCGCTGCTGAACACAGGCCTCCTCCAATGGAGCGGATAGAAGCGACCCGCAATATGCGAGCCTCCGCAACCCTAATCAGGTTGTCCGACCACCTTGCGGGCGGCCTTTTCGCGCTGCGCTTGCCGGTACGCGGTCTCCACTCGAAAACATGTGTGTATGTGTGTATTTGTGATGTTACAATGACATCTAATGAATAATAATAATATTTTTTACGATCATATTTAATGTACACATTGATGAAATAAGTGTATCTTTGTATACCTACATGTGAAAATAAATGAACTATGAACCTTTCTCCCCCAACGGCCATCGGTTCTTTAAACTATGTGCCCTGCCCATTACCACTTCAGTTTGCTTACCCTGTTTGCTATGTCTGTGACCTTGGTTCGTCTACGAATCTACTCGTATCTGAGTCGATCTCATACAGAGATCCCGAGCATAACCCTTTCCATAGCTCGCTGAGTGATTCTGAGTTTGCTTAAGAGCCAAACTTAGAGACCACGTCTCGGCTCCTCTCGGCTTATTTATTTTGGCCTAAACCGTCGGACACAATAATCTAAGCCATTTTGTTGCCCTAATGGTAACGGCGGCATTCATTATAATAAACATGTATTTGAATAGATGCTACCATAAACTAACTATTACTACCATTAGAAGTACTACCATTCCTAAAGATACTCGTATTTCTGCGAAAATGTGTATGTATATTCTTGCCTCGTCTGCAAACTGAACGCAAACCTCCGACAGTCTCGCAATTTAAAAAATCATAAACATTACTCTGCGCCAAGACAACCACGCTGGCCCGTTAGATTTACAACCGCCTGACGTTTTAACTATAATGCGTATTTATGCGTATTTACGCATATTTACGATCGCCGGGAATGCGTCGGTTTAATTGTCGAATAAAATTGAATTTACAGTCACTGATTTACGTGCGTTGGTTGGCCGATACGAATGGCGTTTATGGCTCTGGGGACCAGACGAGAAGACCCCTGATTTCGAAACGTATGTTTTGATATAGAGTCTTTGCTATGGTGGTCAGGTCATATATGAGTTACTGAGCGGAAGAAATAGGACGTCCATTTTGAAACATTTCGTTACGTTTGCGATAAGCGATTTTGGTGTTCGACTTTGTTTTTCAACGCCATTCGTCTTTCGATATTGGGGTGGTATTTTTGCTCAAAATTTCTTGTATTTTAACGTACTTGAATGAATGAATGAAAACTTTATTTCAGGCCAGAGACCCATAGAATTGTTAGTAACATTGTTACTTACGCCATGTTAGTTTTAGTTTTATGATCCAGAATAAACAATAAACATTTTATGTCACTAAATCCAGAAACATTTGAAATTATATAATTTAAACAGTCATATGTTATAATATATGTGTCATAATGTATACTAATTCAGAAAATACAATTAACTGGGAAAATCTAAAAATTGACTTAATTACAATATAATATACTTTAAAAATAATAATAACAATGACTTTTTCATTTAATATATATATATATATACAGTGATTATTGCAGTGTTTGCACCCTTACATTTCACTTAAATAAGATTTGGCCATCTATAATCAGTTTTGTATAGGTGTCTAGAAACACTTCATTAGAAATTAAGTGAATAATACATAGTAAATAACTTTAAACATGTTTATGTTTAATTGAGGTAGCGGGCGAGCCAAAAATGTAAGCGACAATATGCCTACTTGATTCCATATCCTTATAATTCAGGGTTGCTCCTAGATTAAAGTTTCTTTTAGAACACGATGTCCAATTTATTAAGTATGGACGTAACCGGAACCCCGATAACAGAAAACACCAGTTGGAACAACAAACATCATTTGAACGTTCTTCGGAGACATTCTGTAGGATCATATTTGCGCTTTAAATGCATTCAGATGAATCGGCGGTAAAACATCGTCTAGCGCAAACGCAATAACGCGCCTGGGCGTGCAGTTATCGTTAAACACATGAATTATGCTTCATGCACCTGATTTATTGTTCATGTTATTTGCTTGCAGCCTAGGGGTGTCATTCTTTTCACACTTGACCGCTTTCGCGTCCCTAATATAACTAGACACAGTAGTGGTAGATGTTCCAGATCACAGGTCAAAATATATTGGTACGTCAAGCAGGTTGACAAAACTGACTTAAGAAAATGAAGCTAAGCTAGCTAGCTATATAGTAGTTGCAACGAGTCTGTCGGCGCTTTATTGGACGCTGACGGACATAATGTGAGGAATAGCCCGTTGAATGTAGGCTGGCCAGGACCTGCTGGTCTGGCTGAAGGTCTTTCGGCTGATTATGATTGCAGAAAAGCTGATGATAGATACATTCGGCCGTGGCTTCTTTTTTTATAGAACACAATAAGTTGTGATCGCATTCATAATTTAAATATTTGCTATTATGGCCTAAGAACTCAAAACATTCTTCAA
Source organism: Hedya salicella (assembly GCA_905404275.2). Taxonomy (NCBI): domain Eukaryota; kingdom Metazoa; phylum Arthropoda; class Insecta; order Lepidoptera; family Tortricidae; genus Hedya; species Hedya salicella. Next base: position 4,923,774 of record FR990102.1, read on the forward strand.
AAGTAGATGAGAAGAAAATTAAGAAAGAACTTTTGTGTGATCAGCTGATGGAGTTAAATAACAAAGTTCTTATGAAAATTCCATTTGGTTAGTTTACACGTTCCGTTTCTTGTAGACACGCATTTCTTAGAATTCCTATTGCAGTTTAACAGACAGACGTTCATTTATAACATTTGTATGGATGAGTCCCTCATTGTTTTGAGCTGATTCATCGATGATGCTCTTACGTATGTTCAATTGTTCGCAAATGTCACGGAATGTTACGAAATAGTGTGTAACTAAATGGGTAATGGTGAACAAGTACACAACATGGCGATGAATCTAAATTGCCATTGTTTAGTGTTTGTCTAGATGTGATTTTGTTTGACCAGAAAGATTTTAGTATAGAACAGCTAGATGGTGCCCGTAAATTCGTGCGTACGGAGAAGAAAAAGTCATCATCGTTGTCATCATCAGCATATTTCTGTCCACTTCTGGACATAGTCCTCTCCCATGAAATGCTCTGAATTCAGTGTTGAGTTTAGCTTTTTGTTTCGAACCGAATCTTTGAATGTTGCCGACAGCCACTTTTCATATGTTGTTGCTACGCCAAGGAGTACGTTTGCAAAGACGCGGTCTCCACTCCAGAACATGCTCACCCCACCAATTGTAGGTACTGGGACAGACATGACCGGCCCACTGCCACTTCAGTCTGTTAATCTTTTGCCTATATCAACAACTTTGATTAAAGAAAAAAGCCATAACCATCTTGTTAGCTGTACCAGAGTCGGTCAAAAAATTCTAAATATTGACCGTTTTTGATTACAGGGATAGTAGATCATGCAAGAATTATATATTTGCAGAATTTTACCCCATATATATAATAATTCTGAAATCGTTAAATTTTTGCGACCTTCGAAGAACACATCCCATACAACCTTTAAGTAATAGGTTCATCATGGTTAGGTCATGTCTTGTTTTATGAGAATTTTGGAAAGTTAATGATTTCGGAGAATAATGGCATTAAGTATAAGTAACGAAAATTCTGACAAACATTCCTGAATGAATGAATGAACGAATGTAGTTTATTCACTAGAATATATAGTACATATACAGTGGTTCAATTATTATGCTTTCCCATAATATATTCAGCCACTATGTAGTGGCATGTGAAAATTCCAAGGGCAACATAAAACTAGGTACATATTGCCTAAGAAAATTACGTTATGACTATAGATTTTATGGGAGTCAATATACCTCTTTACCGGCCTATGGTATACAAACAAAGAGCCTTATTATTTTTACTGATCCAAGTCCCTCAATGAGGAGATCCGTAGAAGAACCAAGGTAGTCAAAATACCTCAGCGAGTTGCAAAACTTACGTGGCAGTGGGAGGGGGCACAGCGCTCGTAGAACCGATGGGCGCTGGATTAAAAAAGTTCTCGAATAGTGACCATGTACAAGATGACGCAGCGTGGCAGGCCTGTAATAAGATGGACCAACGATCTAGTAAAGATCCTTGGGGTTTCACAGCTTTAAGGGACTGTAGATTTGAGTATATTCTGTTAATTTCAACTCGATGTCTCTACGCGTTCTTGAGATAAAGGGTCTTGACAGACAGACAGACGGACGGACAGACGGACAACAAAGCGATCCTATAAGGGTTCCGTTTTTTCCGAATGAGGTACGGAACCCTAAAAATTGAGGGCTTTTTATGTCAGACTAAACTGGCTGGTCTGTCCGGCTTTTCAGTTTTAAGACCTGAGGGGCTACTTCGAAATCCGAAAACCAAAGTTCGTATAGCGCCCTCCCGCTCACTCAAATACAGCATAACATAAGAGCGAGCGAGACAACACCATATGAACTTCGATTTTTGAGTTTCGGAGTATTTAACCCCTCTGACAAGCCTACTTGGGGGCCGCTTTTGTGCAGTAACAGTGGCATGCACAGGTTTTTTGGCCAAGGTAGGCAGTTTTTGTGTACCTATAGGTACACAAAAAGGGTCATACTTTTTTACATATATGGTCGTTCAGGGTTGGCAGTGCCTTTATGGACCGCACGCCACTGTCAAGCAGTGTCCACTGCTCTCTATAGGCTGATATAAATGATATCAATGAACGAAGTTGTTGCGCTTCCTAGTATCTAAATATACCAGCGTTTATAAACGGATTCGCAGACAATCTTTATCCAAGGCTATCTCGTATAGCCTCTAGTGGTGATGAAGGCGTAAAACACTCAGGAAGTGGGCCCTCGATCGCAACTGCGTTTCTCTCACCTTTGCGTTAAGCTTGTAACACACCAATGGCGAATTTTACTATGCACAAACTATACCTACTATACGTAGTCTATTTCCTTAGATAAATGGCCATCGCTGAGCAAAACTTATTTTCCCAACTAACGCTTTAAGTCTGATTGAATAGGTTGACAATTGACTAGGAGGACAATTGGTTAGGAGGCATAACCAGAGCTTACCCAGTTCAAAGTGAGGTTAAAAAACAAAACAACTAGCCTAAACGCTGGATCATTATATTATGCGAATGTCATGCCCTCGCCAGACAGAGAATGAAGGAATTTGGTATTGGTTACCCACAGCCAAAGGAAATCCAGACGCTACCACTGGCATCTATCATCCGGTTTATGGAGATGGTAGAACAATCCATTGAGTAGCAAGAAGGGGTAATTACACAAAAGAACCCACTGGGTCGAAGTGTATCCGTAAGGACCCCTGATATCAAGATAAGAAGGTAAGTACTTAAACGCTGTTGAGCAAAAGCAAAAAAACGATTTTCTAATTACATAACTAAGGTAGATGCAGCAAAATGCTATAACGACGTCATACAGATTTAAGAATAGCCGTATTTCCTGTGGGCTATCCAATTGCTAATAGTTTGGGTAGATGTTACTCGTATTTATATTAAAGAATTTGTACATGCCTTATTAAATCTAAAGCACTTAATTTTGGGATATATACCTTTTCCCACTGGGGTAGGCAAAGACTACCGAATACCAGACTCTACGGTCCTTACACACTTATTCATGAGATTGATACACGCTCGTTGTTTGCTACTCCATACCTCGCCTTTTTTCAGTATCTCTGCAATTTGGTCAAGGTACCCTCGCCGAGATCGTCCTCTTTCAACTCTGCTATCCATCTTCTCGACATAAATTCTCCTTGTCAGTGTACCTTCACTCATCTTCTCGACATGCCCAAACCACCGAAGCATACCTTTCTCAATTTTCGTCACTACATCCTCTTCTATTCCATATATTTCTCTCATCACAATCTTCGTTATCCCCACTTATACTTTATTAGTTTGGAATGTCTACAGATAAGACGTATAGCGTTGATTCATAAAACAATATTAAAACATTGATTGATTGCCAAATCATTCATTCATTTTAAAAATAAAATACCTTGCTTTGTATATTACTGTATTTGGAAGGTGTTAGGATAGGATACTCGTACAATCAATTCCATTTCTCGCATAGTACTGTGCAGTAGGCTTAACCAATAAGTATGCAACACGCGTCGCCGCAGAGAAATTATCATATAAACAGCACTCAGTACAAGCCATTACGTTTCTTAAGGCTCATAGCGGCCTTATGAATGCTAAGCGCGCCTTATGGGGCGAGTGGTCATACGTCGTGGGCGAGCTAGGAAGGTTTGGAGGAGGTCCAACAGTAAGTTCTCACTACTATTATAACTGCGAGAGTGTTTTTAGGGTTCCGTACCCAAAGGGTACATTTTTTTTATAAAGCGCGACCCTATTACTAAGACTCCGCTGTCCGTCCGTCTGTCTTGCTGTCCGCCTGTCACCAGGCTCTCATGAACCGTGATAACAGTTGAAGTTTTCACGGATGATGTATTTCTATTTCCGCTATCACAACAAATACTAAAAGCAGAATAATTTTATTGAAATAAAACAATTTAACGGATTATATCGTGTATATTATCTCATTTTATGGACTCCCGTCCACCCGTCCACCAGTGACCATGGAAAGCTGGAAAGCTTCCGAAACGTCGGGAACTAAAATGAGATAATATACGCGATATAATCCGTTAAATTGTTTTATTTCAATGAATAATAATCGCGGAAACAGAAAAATAATTTTATGTCTGTCTGTCTATATCAGTAACGAATATAAAATGACCGAGTGCCGAAGTGTCAAGAATGTCAAGAGTCAAGACATAGGTCATGATTTTTACTCATTCTTAGAACTTTTCCGATGTGTATTTATAGACATTGTTTAATGTGCACCAGTGTGGAAGTTATCCAAAAATTTTAAGCAGTGTTTTAATTGATCCTTTAAGCAAATGAATGATGAATGAATGAATGATGAATGTTCATATTTCTTTCAAAGCTTCTTCACTACAAAAAGGTTGTCAGGAAGAGATCGCTGTCTACCTCTACTTGTGTAATGTAATTGCATTATTCGTAAATCCCTATATACTTATGTGGTGTGCACTAAGAAGTTTTTGTATTGTATTGTCATATTACTTTAAATGCCGAATTGACCACAAAATAGTTATAGTGCTGTGTCAACCCTATGGCATTGCTTCAATGAATTTGCTCCACTGATAATGCAATTAATGGGGCGATGATTCAGTTCTCTTTGTCCAAATTTTATTCAGTCATAATCGCATTTTTCTACAAAACCATCAACTTATATAATCTAATCAGTGGCGCGCGGTCCATATAGGCACAAAGGCACTGCCTATCCTGAAGGACCATGGCTTCATATAGCTATAGAGAAACTGCCTACTCAGATGATCAAAACATTAGAACTGCCTACCTTAACCAAAAAAATCCTGAGCACGCCACTGAACCTAATGGGATCACAGGATGACCTATTCAAAGACCCTAAAGAAATACGGTTTCCGAATGATGACAAATGATTTTATGACAAATGCTATGAGTACAGTTGGTGACCTGACTTAAGTATCCAGGCATATTCGTGGTTTTGAATGCACAATCGGTACACTTTTGCAACTGTGCTCAGGTTCGAAACCTGGCTCAACGTACTTTTTTCTTTTTTTTGTGTTTGATTAGTTAAGTAGTTTCTATTATTCTTATGTAAATATTAATATATGATGTAAAGGAGAAAATAATATATTTTTACATCAAATTCCAAATTTTATTCTTCAAGTAGGCCTCAAGGGCACGTTACAGGTCTGATTTTACAATAAACAGAAGAAACATTTACAATCTACATAATTACATTATAGTTAATGACAGTATATACAACAGACAAATACTTGGGCATACTTTACAGGAAGATGTATATTGTCTGCGGGTCTAAAAGGTTTATACATTACTTACCCTATACTTTCAGAGATGGGATCTCGGCGTCAAAAAAAGGAAAAAGGAATAATAATAAATAACAATTTAATTATAAAAAAGATTATTCTAACTTTAATAAAGAGTTCCCGTACTTAAAACATTACATCTATGCCTATAAAAATTGCAAAGATTTTTTTGTTCGACTGGTAATTTATAAATTGTTGAATTAGTAAATATATAATAATAAAATAATACCAATGTGAACCTTTTCTGTGGTCGCTATTAAAGATGGGTTACAACGCCATACAAATAGCGCCATCTATGTACCGGATACGGAGACTGCATTGGCAAACCTTACTTTTTGCTGGTTTCTGCTAATGCCATTTTAGTTCGTTCAATGGGGATGACTACTGTCAAAATGCCTCAGTTAATTTTAAAAACAAGCCGAGTAAATTGTGTGATATATATATAAAACCTCATTAATGACAATATGATGGACAAATTCCTTATAATATAAGTGACTGCGCTGTGGTCATTCCATCTAGAATTAATCTTGGCAAGCCTGGTATTTTGCTCGTAAGGGTATAAATGAGAATGAAAACATTTAATAAGAAACATTTTATTTCGTAAACATACTAGTGCTGCATTCCACCAACATTAAATAATTTCAATACGATTAACAGATGAAACAACTATTTACTTATTATGTTTTTGTTACATTTTACTAGAATTTTGTCACTGGTAGTCTGGTGTAGTCAAACACACCATAAATAAATAGAAAATGAGATAAACAAAATAACCAATTGCAATGAATATAACTATATGTAGCTATTGATTAAAGTATTTCTTCTAACTACAATGAAGAGGCACCTTGTGAATCAACATGTGTATAGATAAAAACATACGTTACATACTTCCATCTTAAAATACAATAACATCACTCGGGCACCTACTTTATTAACAATAAAAAAAAACAACCTGTGTGTTTAATGTTGACAGAATAGCATCACTACAGATTTTTTTTTATTACATCACTTAATACTTTTCTATCACGGACGGCCAGATAACTGTTGTGATATCACTTTGGGAACCGAGCCAATCTGTTACAATTTTGGCTCCGTGCACCGAACAGTTGTATTGGATCAGGTATATTTGACCCTCGGGATAGGCAACTCGCACAGTTGGACACGTGACATCACGCAAAATTTCCTAGTTTTATTCACTACGGCCACCGACTTAATATCACTATAATTTCGCGTGGCCCCATTGATGACTTCCAACCCCAATAAGCTGATGTTCCCGCTAGTTCTGGTAGGTAAAATACAAGATTTGTAATATGTCTTAAATCCAGCAGTGGAAAGGAACGGGTCTCGTAATTATATTCTGGTGACGTGCAGACTGAGGAGTAAACATCATAGAAGCAAACCCTGACCGCTTCCTTTCTATATCTCCAGTTTCAACATGCCGTTTGATCCACAATTTAACGGTTTTTCTCTGTAAAGAAAAGTTATTTTTATTTAATCATCCTTATAGTAACTTTAATAGACGATAAGCAACATAAAATGATGCAATGCATTTATAGTGTAGAAAAACATCATTTTCATAATAATATTTTCTTCTGTTTCCGCGATTATTACTCATTGAAATAAAACAATTTAACGGATTATATCGCGTGTCCACCCGTGACCATGGAAAGCTGAAAAGCTTCCGAAACGTCGGGAACTAAAATGAGATAATATACGCGATATAATCCGTTAAATTGTATCATTTTCATAATGCTAAATACGTATACGATACGGTATTCGTAAAGTGAATTGTAACTATAAATTATAACAAAGTAATATAAAATAGCATGTAATATCGTGTTATACGTAAACCAGTTTTAATAGTTTCCTATGATATCCTAATAAACGAAGGCAAATTTGACCGCTAAAATTATTCATAAATATGAGCTATAAGTAAAATATAATGAATATATTCAACTTACCGTTAAATGCCATTGACGAGCAATTTCGCTTATTAACGTGTTGTTTTCAAACAACACCACTATTTTTGCCTTCCAAAATGCTGTTAATTGCAGCATAATTCAAAATATAAATATGTAATGAATAGGTTATGTCGACCGTGATTTGTTCTGAGAGTAATAGACGAAGTATGGATAATAAACGACATTGCCCACTAATGTAATAGCCTACTACCCACAAATAGCTTAAATTGTGGGTAGTTATGAGACGACTCCTAAGTAAGATATATTCATACGGCTGCAAAAAAAATACGCATGCAAGGCGCCATAGCAATGTTAATTTGAAACAACGGGTCTGTAATTTTGTCACAGTTAGTAATCGGTCCCGTGGTCTAGTGGTAACCGCGCATGACATTGAATCAGAAGGACGATGGTTCAAACCCTGACTTATGGGAGAATGTTTTTTGACTTCTTAGTCAAGTTTGCTGGGATTTATTCTAAGCGAAATATGCATTCTTAGGAAATACAATATTTGTAAATGAAACATGATGATAAACTAAATTTAGTGCTGCCACCTACACTAATATGTAATTTGAAGAGGTCGACTAATTTGTTTAGTGAGACACTCGCTCGCTCAGTGTTGCCAACGAATATCAAACAGGGGCCGAATTGATAAAAATAAGGCAATCAAATATGAACATTGACTGTTAAATGTGTTAGTGCCCTCGAGGCTTACTTGCAGAATAAAGTGTTGAATTTGTAAATATTTTAAACGTTTTCAATTGTTGATTACTGGACTTTAATTTTATGCAAATACGTCCGCAATTTATTAAAATATGAAATTCCTTTTAACCCCTGTTTTTTTAAATATATTCTCGCTGTTACATATCTATATTAAAGTAAATCATGCAAATTAGTTTTAAAATAATAATAAAAAAAACAAAAAGAGGGACAGACAACCGGGGTGCAAACTCACGCTACTGGTGAGTACCAGTGCGCGTTCATAGTCACGAATATGCCTGGATACTTATGTGAGGTCACCGACTGTACATTATGACTCAATGATTATGGGTCACAAATGGAATCCACTCAATAACAAGTGAGTTCACCAGTGGCGTTCGGTACATATAAGAACAAAGGCGCTGCCTACCCTGAACGTCTGCGGCTCCATATAGGCACACATAAACTGCCTACTCTGAAGCCCTGAACGACTATGGCTCCATATAAGCACAGGAAAACTGTCCACCTTGCCCAAAAACCTTGAGCACGCCACTGGAGTTCACAATCACAATACGAACCTAACATAACCTAATGGGTTCAACAGGTAAAATTTTCAAAGATCCTAAAATAAATCGATTTCAGAATGATGACAAATTAGAGGACACTAAGAAGTATGTGTGAAGTGCGGTTGTGTGATAAGATAAAAATCAGTGTGATAAGAGAAAGGTACAATAGAAGAGGACGTAGTGACGAAAATTGAGAAAGGTAGCTCTGTCGAGAGGATGGGTGAAGATAGACTGACAAAGAGAAATTATGCCGAGATGGAAGAGAGAGAGAGAGGGCGGCTTCGGCGAGGGTATCTCGATCGAAATGAGAAGTACCCGCAACCGACAAGTGTGTATGAAGAGATGCATGGATGAACTATCAGCAAACGTCACGTTTGACCAGTTCAAATTATTATACAAAGCTGGCCACAAAATTAACGGAATGTGCATAACAGATTTTATTGACGTGTCGGCTAGCTCTCAAGATGTTAAAATATGTGAACACGACTGTCAAGTCTGTTCGAGCGTTCAAATATTTTTAACTTGTAACTTGAAGCGAAAGAAGTATGTAAGGACCGTAGAGTCTGGCATTCTGTAGTCTCTGCCTACCCCAATAGGAGACAGCCACACAAAAAAAATACGGATGTTATTGGTGGGGCGCATCCATCGGTTCCTCACTCGACGTCGCATGCCCAGGATGGAAGGTACGCTCTCCGCTATTTTAATTGATATGTCTTCGCTCGCAGCACATACCGATTAGAGGTTTCACATTTTCATAGCCCATGTTCGATTTTCTGTCATAAAAACGTACAAATTGTTACTGTCGTAGAAAATATTTCATCAATGTCGATAATGGATTAGAATGTACGAGTTTCCATACAACTTGGAGCCGTACTAAATACTCTACTAAAAACTACGTATGGCTATTTCGTTTTTTTAGTAAGTTGGGACATTATTTGAACCAGACAGTGCTACCATATTTAGTCGCAGCACTACCAAAAACGCAGGCGTTTGGGCAGGAATTTAAGTAGAACCGTTGTTCGCTGGGGCTGAAAGGTTCTCGAGTGACGACCGCGTACGAGATGATACAGCGTGGAAAAGCCCCCAACCAGATGGACCAATGATCTGGCAAAAATCGCGGGAAACCGTTGGATGAGAGCGACGCACGGATATGATGATGACGATGATGATGACCTTGACTTTGCCTCTTCAATACCCTAATTGCCGACAAGCCGCCCACAATGCTCTGTTGCTACGGCGTTGGCGGATCAGGTTTTTTAAAGAGATTGATTGAAAGTCCCATAACCATAAGTAGTTAAAATAAATATCGGGGACAATCTTGCTAAATCGTCTTAGTCCCAAACTAAGCAAAGTTTAACTATAAGTATGTACCTACCTATGGGTAGCAGGCGATGATACATTATTGATATACGAGTACACTATTAGAAGGTATCCACAACTCCGTTCGCGGAGGAGAAAAACTCATAACTCTTCAGCGTAGTCGGATAAAAAGTATCCTATAACTATCCGGTAATCTCCAGCTGCTCGTGTACTGCTGGCGTGATGATGCCACATGCAAAAATCCAAAAAATGAATTTTTCTATTGACCTGCAAATAGTCCATACAATCTTCTGCAAGTAAGTATACGCCTATGAAACAAAGGTATTTTCTCAAACATGCAATGAAATATTGATGTTATGTTCCTTACAATAGGCTGCGAAGTATGACGTTTCAGGTGCAAGAGTTCGTTAATGGAATTTCAAACAAATCATGCAGGTCTAGGCCGGCAAAGTTCTCTTTTTTAATTTCCATTCCACATAAATTTGTGGCACAGGCTTCATGGCATTCTGCCACTATGCGTATTAAAATTTTATTTGATTGTTGTTATTTCATTACATGTTTGAAAAAAGCACTACACATACCTCGGCGGGCAACATGGGGTTGTCCGCCCCAGACCTATCCGTCTATATGTCTTCGGCCGGCAACTCCTTTCGTCCCGGCTTCTGTAGTAATGTCGTATTATTCTGTGAGTAGGTATATAGTCGGCACCATGGTCTGTCTTAGTCGTGAAAACCCATGCACAAGGGCCACGTGAGCACACTATTTATACAATTGTAGCTGATAACTGCTCATGAAATCAAAGCACTGAGATAACGGTCTCGTGGAAATCCTATTTATAGAAACGTGACAAGATATCACTATTCAAAACATTGAATTTCCATCAGATTATGAGTTATTTCCCTGGGGGTCAAACGAGTCACTCTACGCTATCTTACAAAGTCATAGTTGTAGTTTTTCTTTTGTTTCAGAAAATATTTGCGATCAAAAATATGACATGAACGTCTCTACCATTTACTTCCTAACGTCAAATTAACACGCTTTTTTCACCTCTATAGCTATGCATTAAGGTTGAGGTTAAAGGGACCAAATAATAGCCGCTTCACTTCAAGGCACTTACACTCTTTTGTTGAGAAGAGTAGTTTTCCAGCAAAAACTCAAAAGCGTTACATCAGATCGTGTTGAAAATAATTTTAGTTGAAATTACATATTTATTACACTTCATAACTCTTGTAATGACGTATAGTAGAGTCGTCGTCCTCGTGCCCCCCCCCCCCCCCTTCCGAAAAAAAATTTAACTACAAAACTAAGTAGCGACTTATACAATAAATCTAAACTCCCCAAGTTTCATCAATATAATATTAAATTTAATATTTTTTGCAGCTTTTGAGTAAAGTAACGTACTGTAACTTACAAAAGGACGGATGGATGTTGCTGGTATATAGTAGTCTAATAATCTAATGAACACAATTTAAACGTAAATTTCTTATCGTAATTGGTCAAACTGTTCTTTACGTGCTCGGATCAAAGATACTGGTAAATCCATTTGTGAAGCTTTTCCTAATTATTTTCAGTCACGCGGTCTTATCATTATTTATAATTATGATTGACTTCAGACTTCCCAGACCTTGTTTACAAATAGATAATGCAATGTGGAAAATATCCACCGTCCACTTATGCTATATAAACTAAGACACGGTAGTCTACTTCACACAACTTATCAAAGTCACTTCGAGTCACATTCAAGATCAAGATGGCTACTGTGAAGACGCTGTTGGTGTTGGTGGCGCTGGTACTGGCGATGACAGCGGTGGCAGACGAAGCCGAAGTACTCCGGTGCGACTTTGCATGCTTACCTACGGGTACACGAGAAGAGCAAATCAAATGCTGCCAAGAGATGGGGTACTCAACTTCGCGCGGATGCATAAACGGGCACGATGCCTGCGTGAAGGAAGGAGCGTGAGAGGCACTTGCTCTGAAGCAAAGCTTTAAAGCTTTACAATATTAGCAGTGCAATGATAGTGCGTCATCATTATTAACAATTATTTATTTCCATTTCTTCCATTTGAATAATATATTAAGCCGCTGACAATTTCCTAACTGCTTTTATAAATATTAGAATTATTAGAAATATGGAAAATGCATTAAGAAAACGACATCGCCACGCGTAGATATATACGCGTCCTTCTCCTCACAACTGAGTCCAAGTATCCAAGTCTCTTCAAGTTACCTTTAAGTCACCTTCAGGACCCAATCTATGCAAGATGGCTGCTCTGAAGACGCTGTTGGTGTTGGTGGCACTGGAGCTGGTGATGGTGTCGTTGGTGATACCCCAGCAATGCGACTTCAGCGTACGGGAACAGCTAAGTGCCTACGATATCGTGGCATCCTACCGCCTAGCATACCGACGACGGTAGCAGCAGACATGCTGCAGTTTCAGCCTAAATTATGGCATGACACACGGGAACAGCAAATCAAATAAAATTCTTCCAGAGATTGGGATACAATAGGTTAGTTTTCTTAATATAAATGAAGTGACACCAATAAGTGATCCAACTTTAACCATCTTACGGAAAATATTCAGGCTACAGGTATATATTTAGGATAAGCAAAAACCAAATGAAAGGAAGCTATTTATTTGGCCATATACACAACGACGTTAGTTTATATTTCTCTAGTTTTCATACTATGTATTTGGCATTCCATAATTTCATCAATAAACATCTGTCAAAACATTTAATTAATTGTTTCCTTAAATACCATATCGTTCTAGGAACAATTACTGTCCATGAACAGTGATTGTCCACTTCAATTTAGGAATTCAAAAATTAAGAATAGGTTACTTTAATAAATGGTAAAATAAAACTAAATTGTTAAAAAATATATTATTTTCTGCCATGAAAATAACGTTTTTCTTCATTTTTCAATCCCAAAATTGAAGTGGACAATCACTGATCGTAGGCAATAACTGTACGGTTTACCTAGATCAACTTTTTTGTGGGTTAAATATGAAGAGAAATATATTATAAATCTTAAATATTTACTAACCACAAGACGTGATGGGTTATAACGAATGTGAGTAAGTGGCGACAGATGGCGATGGACGCAAATAAAACACGACATGAATCACGACAGGGAAATTAAGTGTTTTTCAGAGCGCTTGATATTTTTTTGATGCTAACGAATTAATGAGTGGAAACTACTTTATTTTGTTTCTTGGCATTGCGTGAGAGATAATCTAGGCGTTTAGTTGTTGCTGTAGATTTTCTAGTACGGTCGGCCAATAAATTAGTTTACCACTTTTGAACCTGAAATAAAAGTAGAAAAGTAGTTATATGATATTACTGAGAATCGCCAAGTTGGGCATTTGCAAAAATACATGGCTAGTTTTTGCAAATGCCCCACTTGGTGATTCTCAGAGAATTTCAACCTGTATCACATTCAGTCGCATACGGTGAATAAATTAATTAGTTAATAAGGAAAAAGAAACTAACAAGATTTACGCAAAAATATAGTGTTATCAAGCATTTATTTTAGCACATTTCATACGAACAGTAGCGGTTAAAACGTTTTGGGCATCGCCCTACTTCACTACTAAAATTAAAAGCGGATCAGGGGGCACGGTAGTGCCCCCGCCAAGTCAAGCTCACTCATGATCATCAGAATAGAACTAGTACTTCCCATAAACTCAGAAAACTGAAATTTAGTACAGAGTTAGCGGGAAAACTAGGATAATCGCAGATCTGGAGTACCTGGTAACCCTGATTAGAAAACACAAAAGCCCAACCAAACTATTAGAGATCAACATACCGCCTTTACAAAAAAATATTCAACTTGGTGGGCCGCTTCATTTGATGTAAAAATCGAAAATTGATGCCCACGTTTCTACAAAAAGAAGCGAAATCCCACCAAAAACATTCTGTACAAAACTAGCCAAGTCACGATGGAGCTGCTTGTTTATCTCTAAAAAGTAATGAAATCTAGACAAAGTCGTGTTAGGTCTAAGGTTCTTTACTGCAATTTTTTTATTATTATAGTTAATGTTGTGTGACTTGGCCGTTGAAGGGTTCACATGGGTACAAAACCAGGTGCTCCATGACACCGTCCAACGTCCAACCGTCAACGATTGGTGCAATGGTGTCATGGAGCACCTGGTTTTGTACCCTTGTGAACCCTTCAACGGTCAAGTCACACAACATTAACTATAATAATAAAAAAATCGCAGTAAAGAACCTTAGACTTAGCACGACTTTGTCTACATTTCATTACTTTTTATAGATAAACAACCAGCTATAAATTGCCGGAAATATGAAGCTAAGCGAATTAATTGCCGTACCTGCGTAACTGTACACGGAGGAGGCAGGTTTGTAAGAGCTACAACTTTACGTGAATTAGGTCTGATTTCCCCACGAGTGACTTCATAACCCAAGTACTCAACGTGATTTTTCAGAAAAGAACACTATTTAAGATTTAAAGAAATGCCAGCTTCTTTCAAAGTTTTTAACACAATATCAAGCCTCTCTATAATCAGCGCATAGTCTGTCTGAACCATCTTTCTTTTAAACCAAAAGGATAGGGCTCGCAAACGGAGAACAACTCGGTCTAATAATATTAGCTGCCAAAAGCTCATTGATTTTATCACGACGACCTTGTCTCTCATCAGTACTCAATCGGTAAAGTCTACTTTAAACTGTACGGTTAGGGTCAATAAGTTTAATTTCAATTTCCCCTGTGTTAGCGCTCCCCGTAGGTGTGCCTACAACAAATGAAGTACGATACTTCTAAAATATGAATTAAATTTTTTGATGGTCACCGCAGACATCAGTGTCAACATTTTTAAAGTCACACGTTGACTTACCAACTTTACACAGGTTAACAACTTTAGATTTTTTTATGATCAGACTATCATCCGAAATCTCAACTGTTAATCCTAGGGTAATCAAATCCCTGCCAACCATAATGCCATTAGTAATTGCATCATCAGGTACAACATGAAAAATTAATTCAATCACATTGTCATCAATACATACTTGAGACAATATCTGACAAGTACTGTTAATATCGGCAACGTGACCAAAGACTCAAAACGTTTACCACAAAATTTGTTTGCTAAAGTTTCCTTAATCAGAAAACATTCGGAACCGGAGTCAAAACAGTAATCATACGACTGACCATATCGCGAAGCGGAAACGAGTCCGTGGGGCAAGTGGTATAAGGACACATGACTCGCACTGCACAGTAACCTGACGGGAGAGCGTGCGTCCCGTCACAACCACAGGCCGAATAGTAATGCCCGCCCGGCACCCAAGCCAAATCGTAGAACAAAGAACTAATTATCAAATTACATTAAATACTAAGACCCACGGCCAAGTTCGGCAGTGTTTTCTTACAACGCTACACTGCGCCGTTTCACCGAACAAAGACTTCCTCTGTGACAAACCATAATCACACAGCTAATGCTGTTAATGTAAACATTGGGGCCCGGAATGCGCATCACCTACGCGCCCAGCCAATGCGAGCTTTATAACTCTCTCGCGCCGACACGGCGATCCTGACTGTCACACGTCCTCGTGTGCCACCAAACACGTCACAGGGCGTCTGTAAACAAACACAGTTCCACACAGTACAACTTGTTCGGTTATCCTGCCACCAGGTCACAACGATGACAAACTGGTAAGTTCCCAATATTTAGAACTAGTCTGATCACCAAGACGTTTATATCACTCAATATTCTCATAGGACACAGATCAGATACAGCCCAAAATCGAATTACTCGATTCGATACAAACACGTCATGGCTCAACATCACACATGTGATATCAATGATCACACAACAAACAGACCAATCAGGGCAGCTCACATACTCTAAATTGCAACAACACAAAGGTCTCTCAGACCACAACTCCACCAACGCAATGTCATCTCACGGACCAAAATGCAACGGTATCTCTCCTGCTTGTCATCACACCGCGCAGTATCCGTACCAGCTAAACTGGGTTTGGAATACGACCTACGATTAATGACTAAGTCAGTAAATCACGTTGCAAGAGCCCAAACCAACCAAGTTGCCATACACCATGCCAGACGTTGCAAGAGCCCAAAACAACCAAGTTGCCATACACCATGCCAGCCAAGTGTATCAATTTCAGTATCATGCCAGCCATGTGCGTCAACTTCAGTACCATGTCACTCATGTGCATCAACTACATCTCGTCGACATGCTCGCCGACGCGGGCTGATTCTGACTATTCCTCACTTCCATCAACATCGACTGTGGGAACGTAACAATCTGGCATCGCACGTAACCTTACGTGCGCATACTTGTAGGTTCTATTGCCATCTATTGATTTATTACCTAACTATCTTAAACGGACTACTTAAACGGACCCCGAAACTTCGGATCCAATTTAGTTTGATTCCGTTCATGATTCTCAATCAAAACAAAGTCACCAACTGTGAACTTCGAAACTTTAGCCTTTCCTCTATCAAATCGCTCTTTATCCAGACGAGCATTATCGTTGATAGAATTAACCGCTTGTTCTCTGATTCCAACAATATCCACATCGTCTTTGTCTTGGTCACCTAAAGCAAGAAGCGACAGTGGTCTCGCTACTTTACCAATCAACAATTCAAGGAGGCTGGCTTTGACTACCCTATTAATAGTACAATTAAAAGCAAGTTGAACATCATCAACAGCATCCTGCCATGTCCTTTCTTAATTGACTTCAACTGCAGTTAGCATGTTCATTATACGTTCTACTTGGCCATTTGCACGACAAGTACCGGTTGATATTAAATGAAGATGGATGTTACTTGTATCAAAATAAATCTGGAACATGTTTATGAGCTGCGACGTCACCTGCTTGACACTGCAAGCGTCATCTCGCTGGTGCTCCGCAGTAGAAGGCTTCTCAATTCCACTCGATCGGACGGCCAGCGACGATGATGCTCGACGGTCAGGATACTGAGGAGCGATGTGACCAACTCTTCCGCACTTGAAGCACACCGCAGATCTCTTCTGAGCTAAACCTTTGTTGTTTGTTGCCTTGAAGTCCGTTTTGGTAAGTTTCGCCTTATGATTCCTCAGGCACTCATTAGACTTATGGCCTATCCGTCCGCAGATGTAACAGGTTACTGTTTTTGATCGCTTCGCTGGCTCATTTGAAGCACGATCACTACTAGGACGTTTTTGTAAGTATGTGCCATAAGTTCCCGCTGCATCGACATCCTGTCTTTCACTTCAGTAATGTGAACCAACCGTTGCAATCCTGGCTCTATTTGCACGCATCGGGCCAGCATTGTAGATACAGCAATTTGCTCAACAGTTAAATCCTTCCACCTGGCCATCAATGTTGTGAAGGTTCTGTTTGCGAACGCTGCCATGGATTCTCCATCAGCAGGCACACTGCAGTTCACTCTCACTAACGCAGCAGCAGAAGTCTCAGTAGCGTCAAATCTGGCCAAAAATATTTCTCAAAAATGGCTCCGGTCCATTCCAGAGTAGGTAATTTGTGAAAACCATGACGAGGCTGAACCTTTCAGTGCAGTGCTCAAAGAAATAATTTAATTACTCCCCGTTAATGGATTCTCTCCCATACACAAAGCCACTGTATCGCACCAAGCTTTTGCTTCCAGTTCGCTCTTATCGGGATTAAGTTCTGGAAAAGTAGTTTTCTTGTTGTCACTTGTAGTAGGTTGTTCTAAGGCCTGGATAATTTTTTCAATCTGATCACTTTGCTGTTTCAGCATCTTTTCGTAATACACCTCCATAGGCACATTAGGCACTGAACGCAAGAGACGATCTTGTTCTTCCAGATTATCTTCTCCATGATCTTCATCAGGTTCTCGGAGCGCGGATCCCACTTTTGATGTCGGACGTCAATCTCTTTAACGGCATCAGAAGTGCCAGTGGTAGGCTCCATATTTGTGGGCGCAAACGGTGGGTAATCACGCACACGAATACAGTTACAAGATGTATAAAGAATCCAAAGCAATAACTATAAATCACTAATAAACAGTGTCAATAAACCACGATAAAAGTCACAATATAAAATAAATTCATCACTTAACAAAATTAGTAACTAATTGAGTCCTTTCTCTAAGTTCACCTACGCGCCCAGCCAATGCGAGCTTTATAACTCTCCAGCGCCGACATACATATATTAAGATTTCAGTCAATTGACCTAACGACAATATATTTTAATGTTGTTTTCACTAATGAGAAGCTAAGTGTTAAACGTCAATATAATAAGTGATTCAAATATAAGGTATGCCTTCCAATCACAAAAATACATTATTTGGTTAATCCGAATTCTGACAATTGCGAGGAGCAAATTTTTTTACAAGGTATGTTCATTCAAAAATCATTATGAGGAATAGGTTTATTAAACCGCTTGCTACTATCAGATTTCACATATTTGATTTCTGGGATACGTCGTTCGTGTTTTTAATTATGACTTTTATTTGTCTTTGCTACGCCCTAGTAGGTACAGACGTCCGTTAGTAGTGAAGTCACTTCAAATATCTCCTAGGCAATAAAAAAAATTACGCATCCAAATGAAATTAGTGTCTCAGAAAAGACTTTAAAGAAAAAACAAGGGCATTTTTTTTGCTTCATCCCAATTAACACCATGAGTTGCCATCTCTTTTGCCAGGAGTTAAGCTTGAAAGTGTCAATTTATATGGCAATGTCGAAAGTTGGAGCATTTAGAAGGATGGTAGCAGTTTGAAAAGTATACTTTGAAATTGCTTCTTCTTAGTTTACGCTCCGATGTCATCAAGTTTCTCGATACGAATAAATACAAAATGCATAGTATTATCATGTTTTTAAATAAGCGCGTCCTCATTATGCGGACATTCTATCCAGCCTCCCGGCCAACCTTCAAAGTTCCACAACCCACAAAAATTGCGTTCTAAAATTACGTTCTTATCCGCTCCCTGACAGAATGCGGCCGGACACCGCGTTATAATTATCATTTAAATTGTGCCCACCGCGTTACTGGCTGACAGTTGACAAATGTAATGGCGATAGAGGGACCGGTGACAGCGCTTCAAGAATTTTTATGCGCTCATATCCACCATTTTATACGAGCGTGTCAGCTCCCCTTTAGCGCTGAGGCAAGGATACATTTTCTGGCGCATCGAAAAACCAGTAGCTTTAACACGCTACTGATAGGAATCAGAATGGTATGGATTTTTGATTCGAATTTGCAAATTTATTGCAGTTTTTTTACGTGGACAAACCAAACGTTAGTTACACTTATATAACACTGCACGCTTTACTATGTCCCATGTTTTAGAGACGATATTTCAGCGATTTTCAGTTATTCCATTGCCGGTTTATCTTAGTACAAGTACAGATACGTAGTAAATGTTTTACTCGTAAAAACGCAACGATAATTCCTGCTTATAGATGGTGTTCTATTTAATTTCCAGTTGATTGCTCTGTAATCCACGGGCTCGCTTCGGCGCTGACATTTTTATTGTTATGAATTGTTTGTTATACCAACATGTTTTTCTATGTTCACATCAGTTACTTTTTGTTACTGGCTACTTATTTATGGATGACACGGGTCTTTGAAAAACTATGGCATGTATTTAGATGCCGATGAGCAGTTTTTAATGCTGGTTTTACATCTTTACAATGGAAGCGATGTCGAGGCATGTCATTAACATTGCAAAGTACATAAAACCTGAGAATGTATCTCACTTATTTCTCCGGCCCGATGTTTTTATTGTATGTACCTAGCTCTTTAATTAACTACTTAATGATGGCTGCTCGCATCGACTAGCTCGTGTTAATCTATATTAGCAAGTCATCAAAAAAACTTAAGACAATGGCACGAATTTTTCAGTGTTTTTTGTGCTAACTTTTACTATCATTATGTATTCATAGATGCGATAGTATCTGACTAGTAATTTGTTTAAAAATCTTGAAGTCTCACTTTTGTATTTTAATACTTTCTTCTTTAGTAAACTTGATGATATTGTCGCCGTTAGAACAAGCGTACTAACGGGCATTATGAATATCTTGGGGGAGGCTAGAACTGTTTCGACTGATATGGTCTAACCAAACATTTGCGAACTTAGCAACTTTTCTTGGCATGAAAGGTAAGACAAATTGGAAATTATCAACTCACAGCATAGATTATCTTTGCAACCGATTTTTTTTTTAGTGACTGGCATGGTATACCAAACATTACCAACTGCTCAAAAATAGATAGCCTTAATAGGCGTAGCCCATATATCAGAGGATTTGCTTCTAGTCTATGGATCTAATACCGTACTGCACGACGACACATTCAAACAGTTTTGTATATCTTAAGCAAAAATACGATGCTGCAAATATGTACAAAAATAACATTTAATGAACTTTATATTCATAATTAGCAGATGTTATTTATGTATGTGTTCATCTTTAGAATCGTTAAATCAATCAGATTCGGAGGTCAGTGACTATAAGTTAAAAATGTTACGCTTACGCATCATTAGAAAAGATCAACATTCTCACCTGGCGGCCTATCATCCTCATCTAATAACACCTAATACAAACGGTTGATAATCGTGGCCTCTAAATTTCATTTATTACCATTTATCCATCGCAACACGAAAACTAAAACGCGTTAACACTGATTTTATTAAGACTCGAAATCCAAACTTATGAAGACTGAAATTTAGTCGGGAATCGTGTATAAGTATGTGGTGTTTCTGGTGCTCTTTTGTTTATAGAACACCACAAACACCACATTATTTGGTCACAATTAACATCTGCCCACATTATCAGATAAGTTACGTGCGGGAGATGGTATCGCGGCTCGTAAAAGTTCGGGGTTAAATAGATAGTCGTGTAATTCGACACCGCCGAGAAGCGTCGAGGCCCGTATTGGTGTGTGTAGTAAGGGTATGTTCACACTTAGCGCAAGGTTCAGGTTAAGTAACATTTACTGTTTTTTTTAATAAAATGTGTTTGTTTTTTATGCTTTTAGCTACTTAAAAAAAATCTTATACATCTTATATGACTCCCTGATCTTTTCTGAATCCAACTAAATGCCGCCAGACAGTAGGGACGCTATTGAAAATAATAATATGTACTTATTACTAACTATTAAGTTCTCACAGTATCCTCTTTATTTGCTTCAGTGTAGTCGGGTAAAAAGTTTCCCATAACTATCCGTGGATGGGCATCCTACAGGTATCTCCAAAAATAGTTAAAATCTATCTACGAGTACCCGCTCAGGCGTAGTGATTGCAAAAGGACACATACAAATTTCGTGGGCTTCAAAAACATGTTCCACTTACTTTTATGAAAATATATTCAATATGCAAAATATATTAATGATTTGCAGTCTTTTAATACTTAGTATAGTCATAGATAATTGATTGTAACTCAAAGTATTAAAGGCATCAATGAGAAAAGAAATTCAAGAGATTACACACGCTAAAAGTTCGAATCTGAAGTTTCTGCATATTTTTCGAGTCAAATATACTTATGCAAACAGAAATAAAAAATGTTTACTATACGTCGAGTGTTAGAGTTTACATAAATACATAAACAAATAATGCACAACACGCAAAGTTCCAACAAATAACGTTTTTTTCCCATTGATATTTATATTTAAGTTACCTGTAAGTAATAACACTGTGGATTATAATTAAAGTATCACATATCATGCATAGATGATCGCTCATGCGCGAGAAAACAGTATTTTAGACAATAAATTAATTTGTAACACGAAGTGGATCTATTAATATGCTTACTCAATGTTAATTATAAATAATCGTTAGCCATTAATTTCATTTGTGCGAAGCTTGAGTATAATAAAGCTGTCTAAGTGTAAATTAAAACTGAGCATTGTTTAAATACGCTTGCCCCTTGTCAGGATAGTTAGGTAGGTGTAGCGCAACCAAAGACGTCTGCTGCTGGACAAAAATCTCCCACGAGAATCTCCAAAAGCAACGGTCCAGCGCCTGCTTTCTACAAACGGGTTCCACGATCTAATTACCATAATATCGTCGGCAAATCTTACTGGGAGCCTCTCTTCACGCTTCATCGTCTAGAACAGGCGTTACAGTAGGGACGGGATAGTTTTTGCACCCAAATAAAATTAGTTTCCATACAAAATGTTTGGCAGGGGAGTAACTTTTCTCAAGTCTCAAAAGTACGAAGTTGATATCATTGTACCTAATAGGCTAGAATGACTTAAAAATATGTAAAAAACTGTTTCTTCTCTACAAGTCTCCATCTCGGGAAATGCTAGTAGACTCGAACTTCTAAAATGTCCCTGAGGTGCTACTTTACATAAAAAAGTTCCTACACTGTAAAAATAATAAAATTTTACATGCAATTACAAAAGCAAAGATTTTTACCAAAACTTATACAACTTTACATAATTATTGTTAATTTAATATTTTCTGAATTTACATATAATTAACGAAAATTATGTGATTTAACGTAGTGTTTTGAAAATTTCCTTCCTTTTTCGGGAATTTTACAGGTTTATGTGTTTTTTTTTTTGCATGTAAATTTACATAATTTTTAACAGTGTAATTTCTTGGCTGCTGCTGATTGTACGGCAAATTACATTCAAACTGATCTAATAAAATCGGTAAAGAGCCAACTGGTCGTAATTTTCTGGTTCTTATCCATTGTCCCAAAAAACTATTTGGGTCGGGACACCAAGTTAAATAGAGTTGTAACTAGTTACAGTCTTGTTACTTTAGTCTGATTAGTATTTTAGGCGTAATACATATAGTTTCTATATTGGCGCTAAATGTATTAAAAGTTGTGTAAATGTTGCATGTGACCATAGATAATATTTTATTATTGATGGTATATTCCAATTCTAATTCTAATATTTTATAGGTAATAAATAACTCATCCATATTTAGTGTTAATACTACAATTAAGAAGCGTAGGACAACCTCAGGCAAGGGGGAGCGATGATATAAGCAAGTTGGCTGGTGGTGGCTGGAAGAGAGTGGCTGAAGATCGTGCCACTGGTAAACTGCAACAGGTTTTTTGATGATGATGCAACATTTTATATCTTTCGCGGCGGTACAGCGATAGGTGCGTGCACGTACCGCTCGACCAGAGGCGAGTTCCAAAGCTGGACCAGGCGCGAGTCCCAACGTGCTGGACCAGGAGCGAGTCCTAACGCTGGACCAGGGGCGAGTCCCAACGCTGGACCAGGGTTGAATCCCAACGCTGGTCCAGGGGCGAGTCCCAACGCTAAGCCAGGGGTGAATCCCAACGCTGGACCTGGGGCGAGACCCAACGCTGAACCAGGGTTGAATCCCAACGCTGGACCATGGGCGAGTCCCAACGCTGGACCAGGGGCGAGTCCCAACGCTAAACCAGGGGTGAATCCCAACGCTGGACCTGGGGCGAGACCCAACGCTGAACTAGGGTTGAATCCCAACGCTGGACCATGGGCGAGTCCCAACGCTTAACCAGGGTTGCATCCCAACGCTAGACCAGAGGCGAGTCCCAACGCTGAACCAGGGGTGAATCCCAACGCTGGACCAAAGGCGAGTCCCAACGCGAAGCAGCGTACTCAGGATGTTGTTTGTGTCTGCGGGTGAGGAGTAACGTGAATCGTTTCCTCATGATGGAGAAAAGCAGTCTGTTCGAGCCGCAGCGCCCGCAGCAAGCATTTGAGGCGCTACAAAAAACAAACATGTACAAATCATACGCAAATTGCTGAATATATGTTTTCAAGATTAAGAGACCCATAAAAAAAACTTCAAAATATCTCATCTATGGTAAGAAATATAAAAGTAAACAGAAAAGATGACAAAGAGGGTGTAAGCTGTGAGGATGGATCATAATTATTATAAACACCACATTTTTATCAATAACAGAAGTTATTTTAGGACACAAAGCTTCAAACTTACAACTGACTTAATTATAATCATAACATAAAGTACCTAATATTTTCTTCTGTTTCCGCGATTATTACTCATTGAAATAAAACAATTTAACGGATTATATCGCGTATATTATCTCATTTTAGTTCCCGACGTTTCGGAAGCTTTCCAGCTTTCCATGGTCACGGGAGGACTGAGAAAAGATGTATTTTCCTCTACCACATAGCAGATGTCAAGCACCGTCGGTGTAATAGGTCTGCAGTCTGTGAACATGTCATTGACAAACCAAACCACTCAATTAAGTTTGATAAACCTTCTATCCTTGCCAAAGAAAAAAGATATTTTCCCAGGATGCTACGCGAGGCTATTGAGATTAAAAAGCATCCTAATTTCAATAGAGAAGATGGATTGTCACTACCACCAGCTTGGGATCCTGTAATACATCTCATCAAGGAACAAGCGAGACACAGGACTGCAAAACCTTAATTTCCGAACGGTATAAAATATCTTATCTGTTTAAAAGTAGTTTAATAGTCTCAGTTTTTTTTTTTTTTTTAATATTATAATTAGTAATGAGGTAGCCTGGGAGTTTTTCTTTGCAGCGTTTCTTTTCTCCTCAGTACGCCTCATTTGTGAAATGCTGTTTGGTAAATTATTAGAATAAAATAATTAAGCCCTTCTGGCGCATGTGTAACTGTCTTTACAGCTTAGGCCCATCTGGCATGTATGTACACCTTTATTTGTGTTTATCCAAAAAATGGGTAGTTTGCACAATTTGTAACTTTGACAGAGGAAAATACATCTTTTCTCAGTCCTCCCGTGACCATGGAAAGCTGGAAAGCTTCCGAAACGTCGGGAACTAAAATGAGATAATATACGCGATATAATCCGTTAAATTGTTTTATTTCAATAAAGTACCTAAATTTAAAATAAGTTTGCATTCAAAAAGTCCGTGAGCAACTACTTTGCTGGAGGAGCCGAAGACTCTTAGTTTATCTGCTTAGTATGTTTCATCGCTATATATATGTATCCCATTATTTATTTTATATATATTTGTATATAAAATAAATAAAGAGATAGGTATATATATATATATATATATATATATATATATAATATTTATGCTATTCATGTATTTAATATGTGTTTTTGTATTTAATATGTCTAAGTAGGTGGTACAACGACCTGGTTAGGGTTGCGAGGGCTCGCTGGATGCGGGTTGCCTCTATCCGGCCCATGTTGAAATCTATTGAGGAGGCCTGCGTCCAGCAGTGGACGTCTTACGGCTGAAATGATGATGATGATGTGTTTTGTTGTAAATACATAAGCCTCAACACCGCCCATATTTTTTCTCCTTCACCATAAGCTTGACTAGTAGAGAATGCCTTATGGCATTAAGTTCCCATTTTGTACGATAAGTTTTCTTTTGTGCAATAAAGATTAAATAAATAAATAAAGCATTCGTCACGCACTTGTCTAC
The DNA here is from genome assembly GCA_905404275.2 of Hedya salicella. Taxonomy (NCBI): domain Eukaryota; kingdom Metazoa; phylum Arthropoda; class Insecta; order Lepidoptera; family Tortricidae; genus Hedya; species Hedya salicella. The sequence goes on from FR990102.1 coordinate 4,948,947, forward strand.
TTGAAAGAGACGGATATTTTATAACTTATCTATCTTGCGATAATTGTAACCATCATAAGCCACTGGATCATTATGGGTTTACTACTGTCACTGTAAGTTCTCCTTACAATGAGTAATAGGTGTTAGGCCAAATCACTTGTTAAAATAATAATAATCCGCTTAAATTCACTCTATTCCCGAAAACGAGAATCTATATTTTTTACACCCTCTGCAAAAAGGACAATGACTCCATCAATGGTCCTTCCAACCGGATCCGCGCTGACTATCAAGTACAGTAATGTACCGCATAAAGCTTATCAGCAGCGACGGCCATGTTTATGACGCTTCCCACTTCCGGCACTTCCGGCGGCTTTGTGCTTTGTTCTTTCAGGGGCGCGGAACCCTTGGGAAAGAGTTTGTTTGCTGATTAAAAGGAAGCTTTTTTTAAGGTGACCCAATTTTCGTTGTTTAAAGCACCGGTTTAATAAAGGTATTATGTGAACTTTGTAAGGAGTTCGTGGGTCGTTTTTAAAGAATTTGATATCTACTTAGAATTAGAAAAGTATGCATAATTGTTAAACCAGTAGAAATAAGTTGAACTTAGCAAATATTTGGATTTATACAAAAATCATGATGTATTATGATCACGATCTTAGCGATTTTTGAAGGCCCGTTAAGGCACAAGACACTGTTTCTTTTTAGATAAGATAGATTTTATTACTGTATATGTCACTAGTGCAATAGATGCTATTGGGGGAAAAAATTATGCTTCTGCAAGCTAGAAATTTAAACTGAGACATTAATTTGGTACATGTAGTGTTATGTTGGTGCTCGAAACGATAAGGTTACCAACGAACCCTAATCGGAATTATTGAATACTGTATCGAGAAAGAAATACAAACACAAATATCGCGTAAGATTTTGAGAGGTAAAATACAAGCAACTTTGGGCGCCAAAACCGATATTTTCCAGATAACATGTTGATTTGGTTGAATACATTTACAGTTTATAACAAGTATATGATCAGAGCTCAGAAAAAACACATTTGTAAAATTTTACAGACTATCTAACTTCCACAACTAAGACGAATCTAACGACACCTCGTACATCAAAATCCATCAAGTCATTTAGTCTGAAGAGCCTGCCAAAGAAATGACTTCCGAAATACATCTATACTACCTACATTTAATAAAGTTGTTAAAATGAAATGTCTTTACATTAAACACATTTCAAAAGAAATTATTGTAACGGACTAAAATTGGAGGTTACTGAATCGAAAAATATTTTATTTTTATATGTTTCTATGTATCTTTGTGGCTTCATCACGCGAAATCGGTTAACCGATTTCAACTATTAATGGTATACTAGTAGCTGGGTATCTACAGATGGTTAAGTATAGGATCCTTTTTACCCGACTACATTGCAGGAAAGAAGAGGAGTTATGATTTTTCTCCTCCGCAAACGCAATTGAATATAAGGTGCCCTCTAGTATGTGCATATTCTTGAAAAAAATAAATTCTCCTTCTTTCGCAATCGCAACTCGCACTAGAGATTACCCGCAACTTCGTTCGCGGCTAAAAAAATGTCTTAACCCTCTATTATCTCGCCTCAGTGTAGGTGGGTAAAAAGTATACTATAACCATCTGGGACCAGGCAACTGCCCGTATACCAAAAAAGTTCATTTAGCCATTCATTCATTCATCCAACTTCCAAAAGAAAAAATATATTTCCATTCAGTGACTTACAAATAGTTCGTTTCACTTATGTTTTCTTCGATAATATCCTCACTGTACAGACATTTAATTTTTACGACTTTATGATAATATATGTCTACATACAGTTGTTTGGTTTTAGTTCTGTCACATCCACTTGAAGGAGACAATATTATAGTGCAATTAACCGCAAAACACCAAAATTACTATATTGTAAAAAGTTGTTACAGCCACCTAAAACTCCAATAGATGTTCTACTCTGTCTCCATGGCAATCGATAACGAGTGCACTAATAGAACAGTTATGTTCCCGGTGCCTAGATATTTGTACCATTGTCAGGTAAACAGGGTGTATTGTGCAAACATAATCTTGCCCATGGAGATAGAACTTTCAAGGTGACTATATAAAGCCTTTTTTACTATACGGTCAATTTCGTGTTTTGCGGTTAACGACACTATATGCTATATAGCATATAGTGTCGTTAACCGAACTACTATAGCATAATAAGCTGCGCACGGCGAAACTTTTGAATGGAGCATCGATATCGGCAGTAAATACCGTAAGAAAGCGAATTCCTCCTCAATTGCCTCTAGAATTGCCTAAGTTAGTGCATTCGAAATGAAATTAAGTTTTCTGGTAGAATGGCCGATCGTAAATAAGGCCATTTCCAGTAACAAATCGCCTGACCTCTGGAGAGGACGGGATTCTGGGAATTATTGCCCTGTTTGTACAGTAAGTGCAATAGAACGTGCGTTAAAACGCCTTTTGTTAATAAGGAATGTTACAAACAAGATCACATAATTTTCTTATTAAATACGCTCTTTAATCATAAGCAGAGGTCGGAAAAGGACCCTATCTACAGAGGCGTGGCGTCAGGAAAATGACAAGGGAAGCCGAAGCGTATTCATTTACTCATATTTAAAGAAAAAGTTGGTTATAAGCCTTTCCTTGGGTTATAAGCCTTTCCTTGGGCAACATGGTGGGAATCGGCTTGCACGCCACGCGACTAGTTCTACCTTATCTTCGGAAAGTTAAGGTAACACTAATAGCTAGTATCATACCTCATCCGGGAAATCTCGCATTTAATAAATTAAATGCGGGATTTCCCGGATGACTTAATACTTAATACACATAAATACACTGGGTCAGACCTACGAGTATGTCCGAAGGAGCTATTGTATGTCCACTTTTGGGTTCTCAACGTATTTGAATTTTCTGCATTAGATTTATATTATTAGTAAATCAAATCAAATCAAATCAAAATATCCTTTATTCAAGTAGGCTTAGATACAAGCACTTTCGAATTGTCAGTTACAATGAGATAAGTCTTTGCTGGGAAACATACAATATGATCCAACATTTATTTTGTTGCAAGGATTAGGAAAATCCCAGAAAAAACTAATCAGATCATTTAACTCAAGTATAATACTTACTAATTAGTGATAAAATCATCATTTTAAAAATTAAAATAATTAATAAGATAAATCCCAAAAGGATTATCAATAAAAAAGAAAAAATAAATAATCTGTCACTGAGAGCGATTTATTAGTAATAATTAACGTATTCGGGAAATCCCGCATTCAATAAAAATTAATCATTATTTTTGGTGGTTATGACCACTCTTAATTAAGTCCTCCCGCGAAGTTTATGTAAATGGGCAATACCTATTTCGACCTCTCTTCATGAGGGATTAAATCAGTCCTCTAGCACAAAAACCCGTTGTTTCTTTTCAAACAAAATAAAACACAATACTTATGTATTAATTATAGTAGATACATATAGCAGATGCATATATTCTTCATATCGTGTCAATAGGCTAGGCACATTGTACGTAGAACCGATGGCCGTTGGAGCAGAAGGGTTCACTAGGCGACCGCGTACAGGACGAAGCAGCGTGGGTACCCACCAAACAAGATGGATCGATGATCTGGTGAAGATCGAGATAAACCGTTGGATGAGGGCGGCGCACGACCGGTCGTTATGGAGATCTTTGGCCAAGAGTGGACGTTATTTGGCTAGTATGATGATGATGATGAAAAACAATAGTGGGACCCGATACGAAGCAACAAATATTATAATTACTAGAAGGCGCCCGCTACTTCGTTCGCGGAGGAGAAAAAGTCATAAACCCTCTTTTTTTTCAACGTACTTGGGTAATTATTATCCTTTAACCATCTGTGGATACCCAGCTATCCGTGTAGCAAAAATATTTGAAATCCGTTCAGCTGATTAGGCGTGATGAAGCCACAACGACACAAACGAACATACAAAAAACGCAACAATATTTTTCGATTTACTGACCTCCAAATAGTACGTAGCAATATATTTTTTTAAATATTTTCAATGTACAGACATTTCATTTTGACAACTTGATAATAGTATAGATGTCGAAGGACTTACAAAAGTCTTAACATAATACAAAGTCTATCATATATAGGTGTACCACCGCTCCAATAGATCAACAGTCTTACTAAAGCTTGTGAAAATGTTGAAATGAAATAGAAATAGACTGATGTATGAGCAGTAAACGTAATTTAGAGCATAGACAGTGAATGGAAACATTGTTATAAACCAAAACAAACACAGTGTGCTTGCAGCGGCCGTAAAGACGGCTTTTTACGGCGTATATTGCACTATGCGTTTTTGATTCAATTATGTTACGTTGATCTTTTTAATGTAGAAGAAGAAGATGATACATTTATTTTGTAAACAACAATAATGGTACGTTTAAGAAATGACTTGTATAGACTTAACCTAGACTTAAAGCTAAACCTAGGAGCTATAATCAATCATATTTGCGTCTACAAAAATGGAGTCCACTCAGCATATGTCAGAGCACTCATGAGTGCCATGATGCTGATCTGATGTAAATCAGATTGCTCTTGAGTATAACCATGCCTGTGGCACTTGTCCCACCGCCAACGAGGCGAGTAGCTTTCTTTTGTTTTTTGCCCTTAAAAAGTGAGCAATAAATAGGAAGCCTGTTGCAGTAAAGTACATGCATATATTACTTTCCGGCGATCAACTATTAACAAACATGGTGCCCGCGAGGCACAGGAAAGATTTTCACCACTCATTCCTTAGGTCATAGGTCTAGTTGTCACTGGTTTTTATCAATAGCAATGTGAAACTTGGCCATATATGTGACACCGTCGTCGCGATTAAAAGAGCTTAATGTACTTTAGTCATCACAATATATTTTTTGAGGTTTATATAACATTTGTACACCTAATGACCTAAGGAATGCGTGGTGAAAATCTTTGCCGTTCTTAGTGGGCACCGTGTATATGTATCTCTTTTACTTCCGATTTATTACTCGATTCTTAAGCAGAAATGGTCGGTGTTGGGACAAGTGCCCAATGGTAAGCATTATTTAAGCTGACGATCGAGCGATTGCACTAATGAAAATAAATCATATGATACTATTTGTGGCAACACGAAACGAAATCTGCGAATTTTTTCACAAACTATCACTATAGGTGAATTTTTTCAGAAACTATCACTATCTAGACTCAATGCACTTGATCTTGAAAATATCTGGATCTGAAAAATAATTGGTCGGAAATACTGACGCATACACCATATCTTGGCTGTTTACAAGATAAATGAGCATGTGAATTGGTTTGTGCAACAGGATGATATATAGCTACTAGATGGACATGGAAAGACATAGGCCGGATAGAGGCGAGCGAGTACCTCCAACCCTAACCTGGTTGTCCGATCACCTTGCAGGTGGCTTCGCCACGCTGCGCTTACCGGTACTCGGTATCCACTAGAGAACCTTTCTGCGCCTTCTTTGAACTATGTGCCCATTGCCACTTCAGTATGCTTACCCTGTTTGCAACATATGTCGGTGACCTTGGTTCGTCTGCGCATTTTCTCAATTCTGATGATGATGACTTCTGAGATGGATGATAGCTATCATGGATTAAAATGGAAGCAATACTTGGACTCCGTCAAGAGACAATGAAATACAAACTGACTAACCATACCAGCATTAAACCAATTTTGCCGTTTCGACCATTTGTATCCAGCGGACCGACATTGGCCGTGCTTATGGCGCGATAGAGAAATGATAAAAGTTCCATTACTTTCCGACACGTATGTGTATTTAAAACTCAAGAGTGAGAGTGACAGATGCCATTTATCTATTGCGCTACCACAGGTTGTCCAATTTCCACATATTATTTAACACCTTAGAGCATTTAACCAAAGTCATCGCGAAATTGACGGTCAGTAAATTGTCAATGGGTGGGTGCTTTTGGTTTGTAAGTGATTTCTTTTAATTGTGTGCGATGTAGAAATAGAAACATTTCCGTAGTGTGCTGTACGTGTTTACCTCACCCCTCCGTTATAAATGCATGAAATATTTATTTGGTGATGACATGGCTTGTCATCTCCAGTAGTTAAATGCTAAAGTTTAACACACGTTATGGTATTGGTTTTCGTTAGTAGTAGTATTCGTAGCCAACTAACAACCTAAAAGCGTATATCAATTAGCCACCGAAGACATACTGACATTAATAGTTCCACAAAAACCAGTAAAACTCCAAAGCCCTCTCACACTCCAGTCGTATGTCAACAATTCTCACTCAATATAAACCTCCGCATCGAGTTTAAAAATACCGCGAGGTGTTTGTACAATAAATATGGCCGACCGTTATGGTGGTAAATTCGTCGGCTAATAGGCCAGGCTCTAATTGGCGCCATAAATATTGTATGTAAAACAAACAGCTGGTGAGCTATGGTTGCTAGAGTAGCTTTTACCTCGCAGAGGTGACCTGAAAGTTACTTTTTTTCTTCTTCGCCTTCTTTCGACCTTTCTCTATTCCTCTTTCATACCTTTAGTGACCCAGATAAAGCAATGAATAAACGAATCCTACCCTGAGTCTTTTGTTTCATCATTTCCTTTTTTTCATTTCACATCCTCTTTCCTTTCACTCCACCCCATGTCTGTTACTCTGTCCTTCAAATCTTTGGAGGACCGGGTAACACGACAGAATAAATCGAGTATCAGAAGAGCATGTGAAATTTTGGTGACGGTTAAGAAAACTGAAATGGCAATGGGCATATTTACCGTTGCAATGTGTTACAGACATATGTCCAACAAGATAAGACCTACGATCTGGTCAGGATTGCGGATAACCCGTTGGATGAAGGCGGCGGCGCAAGACCAGCCCCTGTGGGAATACATAGGGGTTGAGGGACACATTTATCTGCCAGTGGACGTCTTTGTGCTGATATGAAGATGATGAGACGTGCCCTTGAGTGGAAACCGCGAAGTGAAATGTTGATATTTTGCTGGAAAAACTTCTGGTTGATGATGAATTCAAAAATTTGCAACTGTCTATTAAAAATAATACATATTTCATAACAAACAGACAATTGATCCCAGTACTAACTGATAGTAAGAGTCAGGGTACAGTTCGAAAGTTTCGTTTCCTGGTTCATTATCAGATCTTATTGACGTCAGATGGGGCAAAAAGTTCTCCTATCACTTCTACCAGGCGACCATATACTGAAAGAGAAGGTGTAAGAATGCTTTTCACAACATTGACTGATGATCTGGTAAAAGTCGCAGGCAGTCAATTGCGGATTACGAAAATCGATACTAATCGCGGTCTTTGAGAGGCTTATAGTCAGCATTGGTGTTTTCAGGTATACTTATTCGTAATCTATGCTAACTGTACTTAGAAAGTGCATGTTAAGCTACTGTTCTACGAAAATATACAATAATTACTTGCGTGTTCCGCTAGAGGGGTTAAGGCTCAGTCCTTTGCTACGCTTCACTGAGGCAGATGGACTTTATGGTTGATACAATTTTACAACTATTATTTACCCGAGTTACGGCCTATGTTTTAATGATTGATTCCCTATACAATCTTCCATCCCCTTTTTCACATCCTTAGATGCCTTCCGGGATAAAAACTATCCGTGAAAAACTTCCCATGGTCTCTAACTACCTTCATACCAAATTTAATTTAAATCGGTTCAGCGGTTCAAGCGGGAAAAGGTAAAAGATAGACGAACAGACAGACAGAGTGACTTTCGAATTTATAATATTAATATAGATTACATGTTGTGATATTCGGTTGAAGCCCAAAAAGTTGAACCATCGTTAGACGTAGTTAACCATACTAACCGGATGAAAGTGAAATGTTCTGCTGTGCGACGAAAATATTCAATACAGTTGAATGGTTGTCCGTCGCACAACGGAAATGTTCATAGAAAATTTCATTAGGTACGCGAAACACTCATTGACTTTCCTATGGTGTTTGTCGTGTCTATTTGTAATATTTGGTAGTCTGTGGCGTTGTTGACGAAATAAGCCGTCTTTTAACGATATAATCGTAAACAGACGCGGACTGCTATAGTAATTTATAGCTCACAGCTTGTCATGTTGTTATGCCTTACATAAATGGCGTAACTTAGCTGGTAATTGTTGTAAATAAAGCCCTTTTCGTTTTTGAGGGGTGTAAAGTTCAGCTCAAATACGCCGCAGGAGCTAACAAGGTTAGATCGCTTGTTTACGAGACCAAAATGTTCTTTTGAACATTATTATTATAAAATATACTGTAAGATTCAGTACTGGACAATGTTTCAATAGATGGCACCACCACACATAACAGGTGGAAAACAAAGTAACAGTTACATGGAATTAGGATGTCAAAATAAAACAGCAAATATCAATGTATGGCACATATTCCGGCAGTACTTTTAAAAATACTTTGAGTTTTCTAAATACTTTTTTTTTTCGATTCATTGAATATTTTCGGAAATAATCACCCCGAAATTAGCATAAATTTGTCCTCCCCATCTATTATCTAGACGTTATGTCCAAAAACATAAAGCTAAATAAATACTTTTAACGAAAATTTGTTTGAACAAGATCGGATATGCTTTTTTTGAGTTATTGTTTGTAAGATACGATCTTTTGCTAGTGCTCTTTTTGGTATCGTATTTTTTTTATCTATAGCGCATTTTTGTAAACGGCTGCGGAACCCTACACTGAGCAAGGTCCGACATGCTCTTGGCCGGTTTTTTTTAACCTGACTTTGATCTTAGTAAGGCTGGCTATAGGCCTCCTTGCCATTAACCGGATTTAGTTGGGGGAGCGCATCCACGGTCACTTAGAGTGCGACGCAGTGCGCAAGACACAAGAATTGCGAAGCTAATTAACGTATCACTATCGTTGAGAAAGAAATAGTGTTGCAAATATAACATAGATATGTCTAAACCTAATGATAATGTCTAAATCGCTTACGTTTCCTAGAATCCCTTTCAATACGACACGTTTGGCTCAGTGGGTTGCACAACGGCCTACGAAGCTGGCGGTCCCGGGTTCGAATCCCAGCCGTAGCGAATGTTTGTGTGATGAGCACGAATGTTTGTTCCTGGGTCTTGAATGTGTTCTGTGTATTTCAGTATTATAATTTATCTATATATTATGTATATCGTCGCCTAGTACCCATAGCATATTACAAGCTTTGCTTAGTTTGGGACTGGGTCGATTTGTGTAATATTGTTCCTGTGTTATTTATTAATAAAATCGAAGCTGCGAGAATTCCAATTTATTATGAGACCAATATGAATGTCTTCCTTCCCCTGACAGTTTGTTTGTCTGTCTGTCCGCAATAAAGCCCCGCCTAATGGATCGTGGCGTGTTTACACGCCGCTCGCGTGTTCTTTACACTCTGACGTGTGTAATAAACTAACGTGTTTATTGTTTATGTTTCTTAATTAGTTTAATTTTAAACCTATCATAAAAAGTAATGGGTTCGACGTGGATGAGTGGTTCATCCCTGTCTATATTTTACACAGTTAAAGATAAGTGGGTACTGTATCGCTAATTTACGTTGTTCTCAAAGGCTTGGCAATGTATACGGTACTTGTATTGTAGGTACTTGTATTATAAACGGATTGGTTCAGTAGGTCATTCATTCATTCATCTTGAGCATCTTTCCGACCAGAATTGGACATTATGTCTTCTACTCCTTCCTGGATGATGTTTCTCTTCTCCAGTTCCTTCCAGCAATTCCTACAATGTGTGTATCGAACTATGGGCGGTCTGGTCTTCGGCATCCAGACCGAGGCCTTCACTCCGTTAGTCGTTAGCTCCATCGTTCATCTGAACACCGCACCGCAGAGATGGGATATCCGATTCCCTACATCCGTAACCTTGAGGCGTTACTCCGAAACTCAAAAGTTGAAATTCGTATTGAGTTGCTCCTCTCGCTCTCATATTATGCTGTATTTAAGAGAGCGGGAGGGCGCTATACGAACTCCATTTTTCGGATTTCGGAGTAGTCCCTCTGGTCTTTTTGAGAATCACCTCATTTTTGATCTTTTCTTGGAGATAAATCAGGTACAACAAACCATCATCAGACAGTAAACGACACGTGTTTCAAGACAGATTGTGGCTTCTTGGGTGGACGCCGGACCGTCCACAGCTTCTGCATTTTCTGATGCGTCGTATAGTGGCGAAACACGTGTCGAGGATCATACTGTCTGGTGGTGGTTTGTTGTATTTGCAGGCTTGTGGAAACTGCATGAAAGCTGCATGTGAGCACAATTTGTCACATCTAACCAATACACTATTTCGCGGACAATTAAAGGGACTATCCATCTCCATATCTATCAGCCACGGACGTCCACTGCTGAACATAGGCCTCCCTATAGTTCGCCACAGGGTGCGATCCTGCGCAAAAATCATCCACTCACTCCCGGCGACCCTTACGAGGTCATCCGTCCACCTAGTCTAGGGTCGTTCTAAGTTGCGCTTTCTTATGCGTGCGTATTTAAAGCACTATAATCCATTAATAATTAGATTAATGGAATTCCGCAAAATAACGCTTGAATCTATCAATTATTTAGTTGAGACCATAATTATGTGCTTATAAAGAGATAAAGACTCTTGGAATCAAAGAAGTTCTTTGCATCAACAGAACTGACCAGGAACTATAGAAGGTGGCGAACACAATAGATCATAATTATATGGTCGCAGTGATACGGAGGCTGTATAGCCTGGAATAGCCACTACCATTAGAATTAGAATTAGAATTATCTGGCTACACATTGTTCGTTTAATGCACAAAAGGCTTAGTTGAGATTTACGTTCGGTGGCTTGTACGTCCATTGAGATAAGTATAGTGTTCGTGGTGAAGTTATAAATTGATATCTAACTCAGCCACCAAATCTCCAGTATCTGACAGCCGTCGAGATTACAGCTATATAAATTACCATGTTTTGTCAGGTTGTTAGCTACTTACCATTCCAAATATCCACTATAAATAACGTTCGAAAAACCCGAACCGTCATTTACCGAAATAAAACGGCTTGTCTAAAATATGGCCCCTCCTTAACAAGACGTAAGTAACGTCAGCAAATAAAAAAACTAACCGAAGCGGTAGCCGACGTTAATCTGAGCCGACGACGCTAGCGCAGTAGAATTGGGGTAACAGTACGATAGACATGTTTTTAAAATATCCTGCGACATTTTTGACATGTCATGTTTCATAATGATCTATTGATGTTAAAGCGTGAAGACAACAGATCAAAACAACAAAATACACGTACGCATACAGTGTCAGCAGAACCTTACGCCTAAGACGCTAAATGTACGCGGTGTGGGGTCATATTATGTTGGTGACAAATATAGTCATAAAACAATAAGACAACAACAACAACAACAATTCTTCATTGCACACTAACAACAGAAACAGTACAATAGAGCCTTAACATAGAATAGGTAGACAATAGGCGGTCTTATCGCTAAAGAGCGATCTCTTCCAGACAACCTTTGGGTAGCGGAAATGACATAAAATAGCTAGAAATGAGTAGGTGGTGAGATAAGATTACACATAATACAAAAATAAATAAAAACAAACATACATATTATACATACATAGGATTATCAGATTTATTTTTACATTGTGCTATAAGAACAATTTCTTATTATTATTTATTCATTTGGAGCATCATCAGCATTACAGAAAAAAACAACAATTTCATACCAAATTTCAAGTTCTAGGTCTAGGACAACTGAAAGTAATAGGTTTTTCATGGTCGGCAATTTCTATAGAAACAGCTTTTTAAGGACTGTATTTATGGATTGTGTTGACTTAGAAGCTTGGTTTTTTTTATGTTAAATTCAACTAAATACCTCCACGCGTACCTGAAAAAAGGGTCTTAAAAGACCGCCGGACGGACAGACGGATAACAAACTGTTCCTATAAGGGTTCCGTTTTTTCCTTTTCAGAGAAGGAACCCTAAAAATTATTGAAGTGTAGTCGTCAGTCGTTTAGGCATGATGTCACAAAGACGAAGATGTGAAGATGGCGCATACAAAAAAACAAAAAAATAATGTTTGTTCTTAACTCAAATAGCAGCCTTTCACATTGTATTTGAAAACCAGAAGGTGCCAAGGTGCAACTTCGTTCGCGGAGAAGAAAAAATCTTAACCCCTTTTTTTATTCAATGGAGTCGAGTAAAAAATATCCTATAACTATCTGGATCTGGAGAAACCCAGCTACACGTGTACCAAAAATAGTTGAAATCCGTTAAGCCGATTTGGCGTGATGAAGCCACAACGAAACATACAAACATAAAAAAAAATCGTTTCAGTGACCTGCAATTAGACGAGATTTGATTAGATTACATATATTTATTTATCTTTGAAAATTACACAATATGTTACATATCCTAGAAAATATAATGAATTCACAAAAATATCGTCAGTTACATAGAATAATACAGTAGATAGTCATATAAACAAAAACACACAATGAAAGCAATAGTCAGTTACAATTATTATTATTTTAATATCTTCAATGTACAGACATTTCATTTTCACAACTTTATAATACTTCAGATGTATTAATTGTAAAAACATACCATTTTTACAAACTTTACAATATAATTTTAATAGCTTACTGTTCAAATCCGGGCACTGCCGACGCGGCTTCAAAGTGGCGCGGGCAACGTTAATCACTCTTCCACCCGACTGTACGATGGTTATCTGCTTATTGCCTGTAGTGCTACACTTTAAATTATGTTGACGCCGACTGTACGGGTATCGTGTTTCTTTGAGCCTCCCTAGATACTTCTACGTTGTAAGTTTGACTTTAAATGGACTAGATGAGGTGTAATGAAAAAGGGGATATGGAAGCTTACCGACCTGTTAGACTGATGCGTCAATGTGGATGGTAAATAAATGTAGGGTTTGGAAGTCTTTGAAGGACAAAGTGACATTTAGAAATAAGAAGATAAGTATAGGTAAAAGGTAGTAGTAACGAGTCCATATATATATATTTGACACTCCATCTTAAAAGGGTACCATACCTAAATCATCATTCAACAAAACGTTCAGAACCGAGCCTATGTCCAGCAGTGGCAGGAAGTGGGCTGATGATGATGGTGATAAGGTTCACGTATAGCACACAACGGAAATATTTATATTTTTACAAACGCACTCAATTAAAAGAAATCATATATATCAACAAACAAAAAAACACCTACACACTGGCAACTTACCATGTAAACTAATCGGAGGTTTCGCGATTACTTTGGCAAAGGGGAATGTATTTGTATGGTTGAATGCTCTAAGTGTAGAGCTTATGGACATGAATAACAGAACTATCCCCCATCGTCATTTTTGTTTGATTAGTTGGGGGTACTAACTGTATTGTGAGGGTGAGAAGACGGTCGAGTCCACTTCAAAGGTTAGGTGGAGTGGCAAGAGACAGGTCTGGTAAGTTGAAACGGGGAGGACAGAAATACGTTAAGTGGTTATAGCTTTAACATGAATTTTGAAGTATGAAGAAGTTCTTAAAACATTGTTTAGAATTTAATATATCTCTTGTAAAATTGATTTCTATTTCTCATTCCTAAAATATCTTGTTCTTCGTCGTAGTTTCCACATAGCCAAGAATCGATACCTTCACGCGTTCCTGAGAAAACCGATCTTGACAGACAGACGGACGGGCAGACGGCCAACACATTGATACTATAAGGGTTCCATTTTTTCGTTTTGAGATACGGAAACCTTTTTTTTATTATGTTATAGGGGGCAAACGAGCTGACGGATCGCCTAATGGTAAGCGAACACCGACGCGTATAGACAACTGCAACACCATAGGAGTCACAAGTGCGTTGCCGACCTTTCAGGTGGGATTACGCTCTTTTTTTGAAGGCTTGACGATCGCATCGGTCCGGAAATACTACCGGCGACAATTTATTCCACAGTTCAGTTGTGCGAGGCGGGTTTTTTTTTATGTTACCCTAAAAAACTATGTGAAAAAGCGCACCAGCAAAAGAGTGTATCTTCATGGCACTTAGGTCCTTTTGTTGAGAAGCGCAGTTTTTCAGCAATAACAATAACTCAAAATGATGTAATGTCCCTTCATATGCCGGATTATGACATGTTTTTTTTTTACTTTATTGCGCAATATAAGAAAGCTCAAATTGCGTACTTAATGTCATAAAGGCATTTTCTACTAAGTTAACTTATTAGTAGGATTCGTAACTGGGACCGTCAGCTTCGTAGGTCGCTGTGCAACCAACTGAGCCAAACGTGATGTCTAAGTTGAACTTATATAACATGTAAGTTAGACTAGTTTAACTTATATAACATGTAAGTTAGACTAGTCTTACTTTTATAACATGTAAGTTAGACTAGTCTAACTTATATAACATGTAAGTTAGATTAGTGTAACTTATTATATAATATGTAAGTTAGACTTACTACTACTGTTACGAATCCCGTAACGGTTTGTGTGATGGGACGAATGTTTGTTCTTTTATCTTGGATGTTTTATATGTATTTAAGTAATTATTGTAATTGATCTATGATATTATGTTATATATATCATCGTATACTCATAGCAGAAGCTTTACTTAATTCGGGACGAGGTCGATTAATGCAAAAATGACCCTGATATTTATTTGTCGGCTGTTATCGTCATCTGTGTGCGGTATAGGATGCTGCACCATCCTCAGCACGAAAAGTGTGGTTGCTACGCTTCGTTTGTGACAGAATAGTGTACTCTAGACTAGGTATTTGGTTATGTATCAATCAGTATGTTAGTTCCGTCGAACCTAGCTTGATAAAGGATTGTGAGAACAAACTGTTACCGCGGTGGGCGTCCCCGCTGATGGAGACACCTGCGTGCATGTGCAGTGTTTCGTCAGTTTTATCTTTCCTGTTGTCATTGGTCGTTTTCTAAGTATATTCGACGTCGTGGTTGATGTTCCTGTTATCATCTATGACGTGGTCAAGGGTTATGTGGGTTATCCTCTACGCAAACAAATAAAAAAAACATATTGTTATTCTAACGGTTCTGTATTCGCTGTTTATAAAAGTTCTGTGGCGACTGCTCTGATAATTAGTGGGCTGCTATTAACCCTAGTTTGCTGGCTTCCGATCGATGTCGCCTGAATCGGAGTCTCGGCCAAGAAGCTAATCGCTGATACTGATAGGTCAGCTTTAGGGTTGACTGTACTGAAGAATAAACTTTTATTTGGCACGAGTGAAAAAAAAAACAGACGAATAACTTTATGGGGCAACATAACATACGGAGACCTTGAACCGTCATTTAGATGTGAGATGGAGTGGCAAGGGACAGGTTAGGTGAAGTGATTAGGTGGCGAAGACCTCTGGTACTCGAATGGTGGTGATTCCTAGCGCAGATTTTGAAGTGCTGTGTTGAGTTGATAATTGCGTAACAAGTTATTTAACTTACGAAATATTGTAAAATCTGTTTCTGTTTCTGATTCCTAAAATTATGTTCTTTTTGGTTGTGTACTCGCTGATGTAACTTATCTGTGGCGACTGGTTAGATAATTAGTGGGCTGCTATTAACTCTAGTTCACCGGCTTCCGATGGATGTCACCTGAATCGTTGACTCGGCCGAGAAACTAATCGCTGACACTGACAGGTCACAGCTCTAGGGCTGACACTTCTAAAAAAAGTTTTGTTTTGTGGTGTGGTGTAGTATGAAAATCTAAATTTTTAAAAATTCAAAACTTTATTCTGCAAGTAAACCTCAAAAGGGCACTTTTTACATGTCAGATTTTACAATAAATAGAAAAAAAACATTCATAATCTAGTTATTAGACATAACAGACAAATATCTGGGCACACTTTGTAGGGAGATGTATATTACATTGTCGTCGGTTCCATTAGATTATATAACTTAACCTATACGTACAGAGATGTAAATATATCTAAGCGTAAAAAAATAAAATAAATAACACTTATATAAAAAAGCTTATACTAAGTTTAATGGAGATGTAGAGAGTCTCTGTAGTTAAAACTTTAAATTAGTAGATGTAAAAGGCCTCCAAGGTAAACATATAATGTTTTGGAGGTGTAAAGTGTCTCCAAACGTCAAAGACAGAAATTTCAAAATAAATATTACATTAGAGAAGAGACTACTAAGCTAACAGTCATCACAACTAAGGTTACTTACTTATAGATAAAAAGATATGAACCCCCTGTAAGTGGCCATCAATGCAAATGGACATGTTTAATAGGTACCATAACATTTCCAGACATGTTTAAAAGATCTACATCTATCGAGTAAAGTACAAGATTTTCAAAGGGTATTTAGGCTGATCAAAGTGTACGCCAAAATGGGCAAAGGCGTTTTGTGCAGTGATATACTATGATAAAGCGTATATACTAGTCATACAAATCCATAAAATATGCGTATGTATGTATATGTCATCTTCATTTGTTCTCAATCTTACATTGGGTAATGTAGGTGGTAGTGTATCTATATACAAGTACTAAGGTGTATTTTGAGTACTTGCGTAGAATTGAAGACGGTCAGGTATTGAAGTCACGGAAAAGTTTTATAACGTAATAGTTCTTGATCAATCGTATTATATGTGCGATAAAATCATTTAGAATCAATATCAACTCCGACTCGACGCCTGGTTACAAACCATACCATTACCATTAGGTACCATTATACCCATTGTTTTCTCCTAATACTGTGTGGTCACACATTGCACTAGAACAGAATAAATTAAAAGCAGTAACCATCAACTTGAAATCTTTTAAAATTTTATCGCCAAAACTACAAAAAGCGCGTTAACCAAAACAAACCAGCTTTCAGCAGCAGGTGGCAGCCCTGGCGGCGACTTCAAAGCCCCGCGCCTTTGTGAGCGCCGCTACTGCCACGATTTCATAATAAACCGCTAAGTGTAGCGACAGCGGTGAGTGACGTCACGCCGTTATCGCTCACGACTTGTTTGATGGGATGGTCATGCGTGCTTTGTCTTTTGTTTTTATTTGGGAATGAAATAGTTTAAAAATGGTTTAAGGCGATTAGCATGCGCCGAGTACGTAAAGTCGATTTCTTTTCTTTAGCAAAAACACGACCTCACACGCAATCTTAAGGTCAAAACAGGCTGTTGCTTTACTGCCGAAAGTAAAGTCTTGGAGTGGCGATCCCGCGTAGGAAAGCGCAGCGTGGGATGGTTTCCAACTAGGGGAGTTGGTAAATGCGGCCTGCGCAGGATCTGGTGAAGATCGCGGGAAACCATTGGATGAGGACGGCGCGCAACCAGTCATTGTGGAGATCCTTCGGGGAGACCTTTGTCCAGCAGTGGGCGTACTTGGGCTGATATGATGATGATGATGAAAATTGTATCGCAAGCACTGTATGTCGTAATACAAAATCTTTACGCTCATTGTATCTCATTGCTTAAAAATAGGTATATGATAGGAAAGTGAGAGAGGTTAAAACGCCTGCAGAATTACGCACCTACATACGAACAGATTTAAGCGGCTTCATCAGCTCTCATTTTTTCAATTGTTTTAAATCCGTCGAGGATAGTGACGGTGACCGCAGCGTACCCAATCATCCGGGGTTGCGTGAAAACGTCCGGTCGGTTGCGGTCCACATTCGGCGGTCAATGGTCGGTCGGTTAATGACAGCAGCAACTGATTACCAGCCTACACTTTACTCTGTCTGGAAGAGATCGCTGTTTAGCGATAAGACCGCTGTTTACCTCTCCTTGAATGTATTGTTTTCTGTACTCTGTTTTGTGAGGTGTGCAATAAAGAGTTATTGTATTGATTTTTTTTATTTAGAGCTTTATTTATTACTAGCACATATACCCGTGGCTCCGCCCGTTAACAGAGACCTTCATATGCTATTTATTTATTCGGGGCATCATCAGCTATACAAAACATGAAACATAATTTGAAAACACTACAGCAAAAGCCAATAGTAGAAGTTCACAAAAGTATAATTTAGTTACACGTTACAGAAAAGCGAGTATAAGTATTTATGAGGAAAAAAAAATACATTATACATGCTAAAATATTAGAAGAAATAGTTAAAAGTAATCATATATATAAAAAAAACTTGTTTTGTTGATTTTTGTACATAAAACTTGAATAACTTTCGCTTCTCTATGAAAATTATCTCTTTTAATAAAATGGAATTTTCCAAGAAAGGATGACTTTAATGCGTGGTAGCTGTCACTTTGATGTCTGTCAATAGCGACACGACACTTGGAAAAATACGGTGCAACGTCGCGTGCAAAAACTTTTTAACAAAAAATAAAATCGACTCCTAAAAAAACTAAAAAGTAATAAAATAACGCCATGATTCAGTTTCTTCAAATTACTTACAAGTAACCGTTTGTATACTCAATCTATACAGTATATACAATTAATCTTATTTTGGCGTCGGTGCCATATAAAGAATGTGTAAAATATTGAAAATTGACTATTTTAGTAAGTTGTGACGCGATGGCACCGACTCCAAAATAACATTAATTTTATATACTGTATAGATTGAGTATACAAACGGTTACTTGTAAGTAATTTGAAGAAACTGAATCATGGCGTTATTTTTTTACTTTTTAGTTTTTTTGGAGTCGGTTTTATTTTTTGTTAAAAAGTTAATTTATTTTACACTTTTTAGTTAATCGTTACTTAAAAGTGTATCTCGTGACGATTCGAACAAGCCCAAACACGGTTAGGATACATTATTTTATTACATAGATCTGGTGCCTACCTTCCGGCTCCATCATCAAATCAATTCGATGGTACCATTATCATCAGGAACATTTAAATTTGTGACTATGAAGTTGCTTAGCTAAATTAATCAAGATATTTGTCGCCACCCGTAAATCATTTATCATTAAGGAGTTCCGATGGCATTCTGTGGTCTTCTGCATCAGTTCCACTTCACCAATTTACACTTTCTGAATGCAAATGCTTATTATGTTTCTTATAATACCAAAATCGCTATATGTATGCCTTCTATATTTGAGGAGTTCCTTAAATTCCTCATGGATTCCATCATCAGATCTTCACCAAAATTAAATGAGACCAACTTGAAAGTACCTTCTATAAAATTAAAAAAAAAAATTTGAAGTCGGTCAAATAGTCTTCGAGTAATCGGTGAACATCCATTAAAAAATATATATATATTTCGTCGAATTGAGAACCTCCTCCTTTTTTTGGAAGTCGGTTAAAAAGCTCAATAAACTTTAGTAATCACAATAAATAGTTTACATGAAAATTTATAATATCTTAACAACTAAGCTAGATCAGGTATACGCTGGTAAAATTATGTGGGTTACTAGCGAGACACATTGGCCTGGATGCTTACCGTTGAGATACTTTATTAAGGTGGTGCTGCTGATCCCTATGATGCGCTCATCATGACACAAGCCATGAATGAGCGCATCTGATTTTCTTTACTAATCTACATATACTTATATCGTAAAGCAAACTAGGACGATAAGCAAGATATTTATCTCCTATCGTGTCGTTGGCGGTAAGGCTGTCAATGCAATTATAATTTACAATCCCACATTAAACGTAAACAATTCGTTTCACAATAAACAGGACGGCTTCATAAATATCTAATGAAATCTGGAGCAGAAATCAGCAGATATCTATTATCTCCGTGCCGATGCAAATGTAATCGTCGGCCATATTTAAACGTCGAAATAATGGGTGATAATGTTCTGCATAATGCATAGGAATTAGCACTGCGTTAATGGCAACGGTACTCTAATGTAGATTAATTAAAAGTAGTAGTAATAAAGAAGTAATTGGGTACTTTCTTGTAGTTAATAAAACTATGACACAAATACAGATAAATTACATTTCTGAAAATATCTGCGAACACACTTTTATTTTTACAAGCTTTATATTAGATTCACCTGTAACTATGTCTGTCTCTATGTAAATAAATCTTGCAAGTCAAATTTGACCCACTTTCTGGTTTCCATTGAGCTAAACTTTGACATACTTATGTTAGTGACAATACAATATTATGACACCATCGAGCTGATCTGATGATGGAGCCGGAATAAGGTGGTCATAGAAATTTTCTAATAGCACAAACGCACTCAAAGTCATATATTTGCGATCATTTTCATAACAATTGATGGTATAATAGATATTTTACATAGGTACCTACATGATACTTTTCTTTCTTAGTTGTTATATATTTTTATGGCTATGATGTAAGTGCTATTTGAGTGTATTTAGGGTTCCGTGCCAAAAAGGTACAAAAGGAACCCTTATGGTGCGACTCTGTCTGTCTGTCTGTCTGTGTGTCCGACTATTAAAGCGCCATATCTCAAAAACTAATTAGGTATGCTAACTAGTTGAAATTTGGAATATTTATAAACATTGTCAGCCCACATGTATTGCACAGGAAATATTAGGGAGGGGAAATAATCGACGAATATGAGGGGGGGTAAAACTTAGAAGTCTAGGTCAAATGGGGTATCAGATGAAAGGGCTTAACCTACACATTTTTAAACAATTTTTAATTTTTATTATTGTAATTAGTTTTTGTTTTATTAAGTAAAATGTAAAAAAAAACACCATTCTCCCCCTTTATCTTCGAAGTTTACCAATCGAAAATTTTGAAATTTTCACAATTTGTATTAATAAACATAAATATTACACGAAAATTATAGCCATGTCTCTAACTAGCTAATTTTTTTTTAATTCGCAAAATACCTATTTGAGCAACCCGGTTGCTTTAACTTTGCACCTGATTTGTATGCAATGCTATAGATATCAGGTGCAAACCTAACTCAACCGGTATCGGATAATAAAGTTAGGTTAGGGTAAGTAAAAATTTGTACGGAACCCTCGGTGCGCGAGTCCGACTCGCACTTGGCCGGTTTTTTTTAGTTTTGATGCCGGTAGTAAAAGTTTGTTTCTATGTCCTAATATGTGAGTTGTGGGAAGTTCGTGTCTTTTCTTGAATAGGTCATTTTGTTGTCTCACGAATTTACACATTTCCAGAATATAGATACACGGGAAAGTATATAAGTACTTATGTTGTGATGCTGGACGTGTGATTTGCATGTTTCTGTGGTACCTATTTTGACTATAATGTGAATTACTTTCTTTTGTTACGTAAATAAAAACGGAAAATTGCTGCTCTTCCCTCCCAATCTTACCGAGTTTAAGCTCTACAGAATCGTCTCGGTGAGTAGTTGATGCATGTTTAATAAAAAGTACAGTCGGAAATAAAGCTCGTCGCAAAAATTAAATTAATGACAGAAACTTTTATGGTTTGCAAACAGTGCAGTTTTCTGGGAGTAAGTAGCCTATGCCATTCTCCAGCTTCAATTCTATATGTATATGCGTAATATAAGTATATGTAAAATTATGTTAATCCGTTGACCTCTTTTTGCGGTAAAGCAGGAACCAACAAACACATTTTTGCATTTATAGTAGTAGTAAGCAATTCGTGAAAAAACGTATTTTTCTTGTATTCTTAACACGAACGTTTTTAACCAAGTGTGTGTTGCCAGTGATCACATAGGGCACTGAGATGTAGTAACTCACAATGGACTTGATAAGAAGGCTCAGAGCCAAAAGGGCAATGAAGCGAGCTATGCTCGGAGTCTCCTTGCGTGATCGAATCAGAAATAAGGAGATCCACAGAATGACCAAAGCTGTCGATATAGCTCATAGAGTTGCTAGATTTATGTGGCTGAGGGCGGGGCCCATTGTTCTTAAAACTGATGGCCGCTGGGGCAGAAATGCTCTCGAGTGTCCACCGCTTACCGGAAGACGCAGCGTGGGAACCAAACAAGATGGGCCGATAATTTGGAGAAAATTGCGGCAAACCGGTGGTTGAGGGCGGCACAAGACTGGATCGTTGTGGAGATCCTTGGGAGAGGCCTTGGTCCAGCATTGGACCTCCTTGGGCTTAAATGATGATGATTAGTAATCAAAACAGCTGTAGCAAGGGGTTCCGCTAGCAACTACATGCATACAAAAATATCTTACTTCAGTCTTATCTATAATGAAAACCTTGTTTTTTTACAAAAAAAGCTGAAGCACGCTTTAGTCCTTATCTCGTCGCTGTTTTGCTTCACTTTCGCGAGCAAACTTTGCAGTACACTACAGTCCAGGGGTGCCATTCTGAAATTTACCGTTTAAACCGCCTGTAGTTTGTCATAATACACACCACACGTAAAGTATGTATATTTGTTTCAATGATACAAACCGGAAACCACTTGAAACTACTTGACTTGAAACCATGCCAGATGATAAAATTACAACCGTGTTTTGTCATTTCACTAAACAAATCTAGTGATTTTATCAAATCGCTAGACTAGTTTAGTGAAAATACGAAATCTGATTGATGAGTAAATTTGTATTGCCATGTAACTGTACAAATTGAGGGATTTGATCAAGTCTCCAAACAGCTGCTAGTAGTATTTTAGTTTTACATAATCCGTGCCCAAATCAAAATCATAACGACTGAGACAGCGCTGTCTCAGCTCTTACACGGCTAGGTTATTCAGCTTTAAGTCTAATGGAGATCCCTTGCTCAGCCGCAACGCAGACATTGTGCTTCTTGGGTAGATTTTGCCCTTGACTTCGATTTCTTAACAATCAGTTTTGATAATCTGTGTGATGGACCAATGCATTTAGACCTGTGATCTAGAACATGTACACTAACAAGTAATTGGATAAAGTAGGGGAATGCCATCCACGGCCACTTAGAATTACGGTGGGACGCTGTGCGCAACGCACAATAACAGCTGAGTAACTTGCGGACTAACTTCACGTCAGCATTATAGGGTCGAACTGAAGAAAATAGTAGATTAGGGATGAACCAAGGTTGAACGCGAATTTTCAGAATGAGACCCCTGAACTTTGTAGATTATCTTGAAAGAGCTTCATTACATGTGCTACCTTATTCTCTTTAAGCGAATGCTGTTGACTTTAGTGGGTATTTATCTTGTCTTTTATGAGTGTGAGTTTACGAGTAGTTTTATTTTTTGCTTGAAATAAAAAATAGGAAAAACGTAAATTCTTTTTTTTTGTCTTACTTTGTATTCAATCAAAAGAAACATCAGTCAAGTTATCAGAGATATTAATTGCAGCGGCAGAATTCTATTAGTATAATTATAAAAACAGCCGACTTTATGACGAACTTTATTTACCTACCTTTGGCTGAATAAGTCTTCATGTAATCAAATACAGATATAATGAAAAGATTCAATAAGACTTGATTTATAAACTGTCAATAGATGGCGTTAGTAGTTTCCGAATGTTTACAGTTTGTAAACACTGGCCTAGTTGAGTAATTACGTAAAAACTTGATTGCATAACAGCTTAAGAAATTATAATAAGAAATTAACGTCGCGTGAAGCTAATTATTAGGCTTGGCCACACTTAACTGGCCATTATACCAAACGGGCTTGCTCGTCAGATATGTATCAAAATATTATCCAGTTAAAGTAATCTTTTATTAATTCAATCGTTATTTTATTATCACGTGACATGATAAATTGTTAATTATGCGTTTTAAACGAAGTCTGGGAACTGGGTTGGAATATTCATATTTTCACGTATAAATAATGTAAATGCGGGTAATAAATCAGAAGCAAGCAATTAACTTTCGCGCGGGTGTATAGCTGTTTCAACATCTTATTAATTCAATAATCTGAAGGCTGGGGAATTATGTTGGTGACTGTACCGAGAGCGGAAATATGGTTATCGTGATGGTTGTTGCTCGGTTTCTAATTTGAGTTTGGATGGATTGATTCATTCACAAGACGTGCAATTGCAGTGAATCAACATTTGCCTTGGAGAAAAATCGTAAATGTGGACAGCCTCAAAGAGTAGCGATGGGCGACTTTGAATAATTTTAGTCCAATTATTCGACTTTTAAGTTCATTCGAATTATTCGAATAGTCGAGATTCATCCGAATGAAGTCGAAACTCAGAGAACTTAGAGAGAGTGAGAGCTTAACAGGCAGGGGACGCGGTCGGGCGATCGCCAGTGCCGCCAGTTAGACAACTTAAAAATCGAATAATTCTACTACATAGTGTGTCATTCATGTCATGTCCGTTTCATAGAGAGGAATTCAAATTAATAATATTATCACAATATTGAAGACATATACTGATGTATGAAACGGCCAAGCCATACTTTTGAAACCAAGATGTAGGGTTAGTAAAATCAGGGCTTAGGGGCTTCAAGCCAGTTGATGCCATACTTTTTAAGATAAGGTGTAGGGTCAGTAAAGTCAGAGGAGCCTAGGCTTGGCTTTTCCTGGGATTTGTTAACTTTTTTACAGCGAAAGCGTTATGAGCTTGTGAGTCTTGGCTGCCATTTTTACATGAAATGTTTTTGGTGGGATCTCACTTCTTTTTGTAAGGTGCCCTAGTATTTTTTTTTGCTGTGCGTTTATTTAGGAATTCTCCGGAAGAATCATTTAAGTAGTAAAATTTCTTAATATTCTTTGTTCGTATTGGCGGGGGCACCGATTTTTTCCGTTGGGCATCGGGAAGTATTTCAGTTTTACTAATTCCGTACCGAGACCTGCACCCTCTTTTTAGGGGTAGGAGGATGAAAGTTACAGATTTCTTAATTTGACTATTCATTGTATGTAAATCCTAGACTTAGTGCCAAATTTCAGCTTTCTAGGCATCGGGAAGTACCCGAGAATTTAGATACGTTAGTGAGTGAGTCAGTGACAAAATCGGGGTATTTTAGGTTTTAATAAAACCTAAAGCAAAAGCTAGATCAATGAAATTTAGTGCATTTCATATGTTTCCCGACTACATCCTAACCTGTGAATTCCGGATCTCAGATGTTAACTGGGACAAAGATATAAGGGTTTGAAAATGAGACGAAACGGTTCGGGAGAAGGTAGGTAGTGCCCCGCTTTTTTTCTTTACGTCTTGGCGGGGGCACTACCCTGCCCCCAGATATTAAATTCTGTTTTGCTAGAAAGAGATGCAATTAAATGTTTGATGGCTTATATCTTGGTTATTATTATAGTTATTGAAAAAAATATTTTTCTCTACTGAATGAGCTTTTAAATAACCAAAAATAAAAAAATCATACTTATCCCTTATTGTGTCAGAATTCACCAGTAATTTTTGTGAATTCGTTTCGTCAACATTGTGACATCGCTTCGATTTCTGTTGTAAGAAATATAATTTATGTTTGTTAACTTGTTTCTTTAATTAGTTGTACTATAACACGATTCAAGTAGAAACATTATATTCCTAACTGAGGAAAATGTTTACTTACAACAACGTAGTGAAAATGAAAACTGGAAGCTATTTGTCGTAAACAATATACGAAAATTTGCAATTTCATTTCTGTTAGAGGCAATATACTAAAAGTTTACTTCCGAGTTGGATTTTGCTACTTTTTTTGCTATTTTAAAACACCGGTAGCTTTATTTGCTCTACTTGTGTTTAAGTTGCTATAACAATATTTGTGATCGTATTCCTTACTTACTTAAAATAACAAAAACGTGGACAAATAAATCCTATCTGAATTTTTCAGTCATAAATAACATTAAAACATACACATATACAATTATCTAATTATCTTTCTATGAGTAGGTATGCTACGAGTGCGAATATACTTTGACCTAATGGAGGGTAACTTTGACCCACATAAAAACCTCATTTAAAATAATCTAATAAAAAAAACATAAAAACGTTAAAACTAACCACATGGCATATATCCATAATTACAGTGAAATAATATAACCTGGACCGAGTAAATCTCAGTGGTCAAAGTTACCCTCCAGGGTTAAAGTAACCCGACTTCACAGTATATAATACTGTATTAATTTATTTCCTTTAGCTTATTCTTATAAAACGATAGCCACAATTAATTTGATGAACATCTCGTTTATGAGTCATGTGTAGTCGTCACGGATGGCGGTGCGGCTCAATGCATTGGCGAAACCCGATAGATGAATTGCTCGTTTTTAAGGCTTCCGTACCAAAAATGGTAAAAAAGGAACCGTTTTGGTGCGACTCTGTCTGTCTGTCTGACTGTCTGTCCGACTATTAAAGCGCCATATCTCACAAACTACTTATGATATCTAAGTGTGGAACATTTATAAACATGGCCAGCTCACATGTATTGCAAAAGAAATATTCGAAAAATATTTTTATTCTAGCTACTTTCTTTTCACAATAAACATAAATATTACACGAGAATTATAACCATGTCTAGAGACTAACGATTTTTTTTTGATTTTCAAAAAACTAATTTTAACAACCCGGTCACGTTAAGTTTGCACCTAATTTGCATGCAATGATATAGATATCAGGTGCAAACTTAACTCAACCGGAACCGGATAATGTAATAATGTTAGGGTAAGTGAAAGGCAGGATATAATTTATAGTTGCGGGGCTAATCTCCAAGAATCAAATCATAGAACCCAATGCCAGGTCTAAGTAACCACCACCAATTTACAGCCCCGGATCTGAGGAGGGGCAAACCGGGGCACTTGTCCCGGGCGGTAGTTTCATGGAGGGCCAAATCCTTGAGACAAGAATTCGAAATATCGAACAAATACAGTTTTTCTCAAACACTGAAGGGAGGGGGCGCTACCGTCAAGGTTTTGCCCCGGTTCGAAAAAATGGTAGATCCGGGGCTGCCAACTTACCTTTATCAAAGTCCTTTATCCTCTGTCTGATTCAGATAACAAAGCACAAATTAGCTTTGCGCTCCCATAATAGATACTGCTGCTGCTGGTTATATGTATTTCAGTTGTATTTAAATGATATCTAAACTATTATAAAGAGGTAAAAATTAAATGTCTGTAAATTGAAGATATTAAAAAAAAAAAGTGATACGGACTATTTCCGTTACCTCCAATTTGTCCGTTACAATTTTTTTTTAATATTTTCAATTTACAGACATTTAATTTTTTAAGTATATAATATTATAGATGTATGAATTTTATCATCGAACAATGTTTTTTTTTTGATAATTTGCGTGTTTGTATGTGTCGTTGTGGTTTCATCACGGCAAAGCGACTGAACAGATTTCAACTATTTTTGGTACACGGCTAGCTGGGTATCCATCCACAGATGGTTAAAGGATACATTTTACCCGAATACGTTGAGGTAAAAAAGAGGTATTATGTCTTTATCTCCTCCGCACACGATAATGACCTCTAGTATGTAATAAATACCCTTTAATTTTCCTTAACTTTCCAACTGCCTAATGTTCAAGCACTTGCGTATTGCTTTAAAAAATTGGGTAGGTTTTATAAGCGTTCTGAAAATGTTATAGTTTACGTAACTATAACATTTTCAATAGGAAATATTGATTTAAACTAACACATTTTTCACTCATTATCACAACACAATAAAGGGCTTTGGGGCAGTTCCTTCGAAGCCATGGACGTAACGCAACGTCCGAAACGTCGAAGAATTACCAACGAAAGTTCATTAAATTAAATCATATTTATACGTGATTAAACCTCGTTTGTTGTGTTGGGACCTTCTTCGAGGTTGGTGGGTGCAACCTCGTACTAGCCCACCCACTGTCGGACACAGCTAAATTAATCTATAAACTTGTCAGAGTAGGTATAAGTAGACGATAAGGTACTAACTAGCTGTAGTTTTAAAATGTATGTAGCTTAAACAGAGCGACATCGTCACCTGAGTGACAAAGCTCTTTAAAAAAGATAATAAAAAAAAATAAAAAAATTAAATCATATTTATACGTGATTAAACCTCGTTGGTTGTGTTGTGATAATGCATATAATAAGAAGTAAGAAAACTATGCAGCTTGGGAACCTTATCTTTATTTAAACATGGTAAACTTCATACATACATTCATACAACTATTTATGATCCCCGGCGTATGAAGGTGTCAGCGGCGATGCTTCGGCGTGATACATGGTGGCACCCGACGGATGAATTGCCCGTAATTTATAGCGGGCGGGCTAATTACGTGACGTGCGGCGAAATGATTTGTGCGAATCGCGCGCAGTCTGACGGTCGTGAGTTATTTTTCTGAAGGCGTTATGGTGCATTGCTACCGTACCTAAGTAATGTTTATAAATAAATAGCATTTACCCACGGCCGTATTTTCTGAGGGGCTGTGTTACTCTGGAATTCGATATTTGAAGTTTGTATCGCGCCGTCTGTATCCCTCTTGCTCTCTCGTTAAATTGTATTTGAGTGAACGCGATATCGCAATACGAACGTCGAATATCGAATTTCGGTGTAGCCTCTCTGGATCCTATGTTTGTTTAGAATAAACTATTCCTTGATAAATTCATAATCAGATCAGAGAATAGGTGAATAATAACGACACGTTTGGCTCAGTGGGTTGCCCAACGGCCTACGAAGCTGGCGGTCCCGAGTTCGAATCCCGGCCAAGGCAAAGCAGTTTGTTCATGGGTCTTGGATGTTTTCTATGTACTTAAGTATTATAATTTATATACCTATATATTATGTATATCGTTGCCTAGTACTCATAGTACAAGCTTTGCTTAGTTTGGAACTAGGTCGATTTGTGTAAGCTTGTCCCTGTGTAATTTTTTTTAGTTATACTGGCCACGTTTTACGGAAACCAGCAAGTAACATATGAAACAAATGTTTAGCCGTACTGGTGGAAGGGGAAGACCCAAGAAATGCTGGCTTGACGTCACCAAGGATGATGCTTGCCAACGGCCTTACAGCTGAGGATGCAGAAGACCATACGAAGTAGGGAAGAAAATTCCGGAAACCGGACCCCGGGCTCCGAAGCAGCAGCTGAGGAACAACGCTACGATTATGATGATGATAAATTGATGACCAGATCCATCTATAGGCCACGAAGATTTCCCCGTTATTAAGATTCAAATATCCAAATATCTTTACAAACTTTCGGGTTTAGTAGAATAGGATTTGCAAAACAAGACTCATGGTCGAATTTAGTTTATTTAGTTATACAAATAACGGCTTTTATGTAAGCCGTTATTTGTATGAGTTTGTTTAGCATAAGTATATTATATTTTATGACTTTTAATCATCTTGTAAAATCATGTAATTTTGATATAATTTGAAAGTTTTGCTTGACTGAGGCAATGCATTATATGCAATATGACATGACGTTTCTACCTCCGGTTCCATATCGTGTTGGGAATTCGTCTTATGCGTTTTAATAAAATAATGGGGATGCGCTACTTTAATAAGGAGTGAAATGCGACTTCGAAGAATGACAATTATATCATAATACATAGAAAAGATGCAATGATGATGAAGCATTTGTTTTTCATAATAACTGTATTAAACTGCCGTAGAGACTGCAAATCTTTCTTAGATATTCCGACGGAAAATTACAGTTTTTTTTTATCTCTTTAAAGATTAAATTGTACCTTGTTAGGGTTAAACGAAGAAAAAACATATGACAACTATGCACTTAAACTTTCTCTTTAACGAACAAAGAAGATGCTCGTACACTCCACACTGTCTTTACACTTGTGGCATGAATGACGTCACAGGTGTCGCTGGATTTGTATGGGGCGTCTTAACTCCCATCCGTTATGCCTGACTTTATTGAGTCTCGATTTTAACGTTATACATTTCTTTGTCATAAGGAACAGTGCGTATCTTTGAAAAAAATAGATACTGAAATATACTAATGATAATGTATGAGCCGCTAGATAGACGTACTTGAGTACGTGAGTATTTATGTGAAGCTAAAAGCAATATTATTGCAAAGGCTCTCACGACTTTAAATATAATCCTACCTTTTGTTACATAGCATATATGTTTTTGTGCACATATATCTTATCTTACTGTAGGACCGTGCGACCTACCAATGTACAAACGGAGTAAAGTTAATTTACTGAAGGTGCTTACATGATTTGTGTTACATTGCATGTATTTATTTGAGATAGGTGGTAAATTAAAACCATAAATGAAATTAAATATTTACGTA
Organism: Hedya salicella; assembly: GCA_905404275.2. Lineage (NCBI taxonomy): Eukaryota > Metazoa > Arthropoda > Insecta > Lepidoptera > Tortricidae > Hedya > Hedya salicella. The sequence continues at coordinate 4,978,852 of FR990102.1, forward strand.
TATTTTCTTCGCTTTACGTCCTTTAACAACAAATTTCGTTTAACATTTCGGTTTCAAATGCATACATTTATCCGGTTCAAATCTAAATTATGTACTTTCAAATGGTCAAAGAATCACTTTCATAACTTCGCATCTATATCAACTAGCTACAAACATTGCACATTTAACTTTGATCAACTGAATATTTGAAAGTTGTATTAGATATAAAGCAGTGGCGTGAGGTCCATATAGGCTCAAAGGCACTGCCTATCCTGAAAGATCATGGGTCCATATAGGCACAGAGAAACTGCATACCTATGTGATGAAAACATTTTAAATCTACCTTAGGCAAAACTCTGTCTACGCCACTGATATTAAGAAATGATGCGAAGTTGCGAAAGTTATCCACAATAGCATCACAAGACAATAGTAGCAGAATCGCTTCTTATTCAAAGTGAAGTGACTATTTCATAAATTTAACGTTAATGTAATGAAGTAAAGTGTTGAGATTCTGGTATTAAGATCTTATCGGTTTAACAAGTTGGAAAGTTGCGTTTAGTGAAAATGAATATAAAATAACATCGTTAATGAATCTTAATGAAGTCGACGCTATTACGCTACGCGCCGGCGCACTACGCTTTACAATACAAGATATGTGCCTCATTGTCACCAAATAATACGGAACATTGCAGTTACGCCTCTACGACTCCATCAGATATTTAATCTCATCAATCTTAATCAATGTGGATTGGCATCACGACTACTGGTATATAAAGGATCAGATTAAGTATCTGATGGAGTCATATTCTTTCATGCGAAATTCCCGAACGGATTCATATTATTCTCAAATCAATAGACAGAAATCGTTCGTGTATTCCACGAAAGTGCGTCAACGCTTTAATAATACAAACACAAATTAAAAATTCTAATTTGCAACAACTTATCGAAAAAAACTATTTAAATTACATCTATAGATTTGGTACATAAAAATTTTGTTAGTCTAACTAGAAAATAAACGCTTACGCGGTTAAAAGCTTAAACAGGCCCCAAATTAAAGTATACCTGATTTCCGATTTGATACGCCATGATGACAACCAGTACCTGATTTTTTCAATAAACCGCTAATGATAAGATGTTTCATCAATGTACCCGGTATACTTTAACATGGATTGCCTAACTAACAGATGAGCTCTCACAATAATCAGTGCACTTTAACATACATTACGAGTAGAGATCACAGCTGCGCGGCCCTCGCGGGCATCGTCGATGATATGAGCCGACTAGAACCTCAGAACACTACGATATATTTACACGCTCTTCGGTTGCGAATGTCCTTTTGGCTTGGGCGTTAGCGGTCGGCGCCCCCTTTCTTAAGTTGGAGCGCCGCCGGCCCTCACGGGTGCAGCGGCCGTGGTCCGAATAACGGGTACGATGGGAAATAAGCGGCCAGCGACGGGTGCGGAGGCAGGGAAAACAACGGTGGCGAGGATACCAGGTGCGATGGTTTGCTGTACGGGTGGAAACGTGGCGTCAGTGGCGAAAGCGGCGGAGTGGGATACGTCCGCTGCAGCAGTGGGTGCGTCGCGCTGAGCATCGATAGACTTGGGCTGGATTCGCCGCTGGCAGTGTGCGAGCGCAAATGCTGTAGAAGCTCTTCAGATGTACCAAACCGCTTGCCGCAGTAAGCTGAATCTCCGGCCATCCAGCTGCAAACGAAAGGCAGCTGGGAAGCCGCGGCGAGCGCAGCTAGTTGAGCGTGAGCGTACGCCGCTGCTGCGGGATGACTAGTCGGTAGCGGGAATGGGGTCTTCGCGTGGTCGCATTGCGCACACCCGGCCGGGCATACCGCAGACTTGAGCAAATGCGAACTCAAGGAACATCCCGTGCAATACGGATCTCTGCACACTCCAAGATCACTACCTGGCGCTTTCATTCTCGCATACGCGAGGTAAGGGTTCAGTCCATTCTTCAGCGCATGATGCTGTGCAGCCATCAGACTGCTCGTCATCAAGTCCATCGGCAACGGAAAGCCTGCATGTGGCAATCCTCCCAGAAAGGCTGATGATGTGACAGGTATGCTAGGTTTGAAGCTCGAAGTTTCTTTGGTGTCAGCACTAGACGATAGACTGGTCGGTGTATAGGGTAACTTGGATGTGGACGAATTACTGCCAGAGTCTGATAATGATTTGGTTGGATTCGGAGAACCGTGTAGCGGACTGGATCGTTCGTCTGACTTTTCTGAAGGACTTTTGTGATTCGCAGGTGGAGAAGTTCTCTGCGAGGAAGAGCTCTGATTGCTCCCGCAACGCGCCTGCACTGGCGTGGTGGAGGCGCTACCCTTGGAGGACGGCGTCTTTGAGTGGGCATTCACGGACGACGCTCGGTCCTCCGGCGTTCTAGTCTTTTCTCTCGCGGTGAGGCACGATTCATAAGGCTTGAAGCTGGGTTTGTTATCCATATGTACTGCAGGTTTGTCTTCGTACTTCTTGCTGGCCTTTTCCGCAGCGGAGATGAGCTTGGGGTTCGGCGTGTCGGCACCGATGGCGCTGCAGGTCTGCGCGAGAAGCGCCAGCGGGCTCTTTTTCGCGTCGAGCTGTAACAAAGGAGAGGCCGTCAGTTTATGAAATGAAACGTCCGGGTCGAGGTTGCGAGTGACGGGCGCACAAAGGGACCGCGGGGCGCCCGGGGGGAGTGGGGGCATCCAATCATGCGGCCGACGCGCCATTATCCGCGCGTCTGGCAGCCGTCGGCTCCGCTTGACATTTCACTCGGCTCCCGCATGATGTAATCTCGTCGTGAAAAGGGCAATTTGTGCCGGTGAATTTGCGGCGCGCCTGGACTTGCGCGTTGTCACGTCTATTGTCGTGGGACGCACTATTATTTCGAGCGAGTATTGGGGTGGTTTCTGCGGTTGTTGTGTCAACATTTTTGTTTGATTACAGAGGGTGACGCTAGTTCTCGACTAATTGGAATCTTAATAGAATGTCATGAAATTGTAATATAATTAGTTCTTATTGATGGAGTAAGTAACATGACGTGATTTAATACTGTCTAATGAAAATGGGCCTCAACGAAATATTTTTATCTAAGTAACTATTTTCATAAATTTTAAATGAGTTACAATGCCATTTTTTTCATAATTGAATCGATTTAGATGAAACGTTTCATTAAAGGCTTGGATGAGATGTACGCATCAAATAATACTAAATCTTATTTAATACGTTTTCATTTGTATTTCACTATCTTTAAATCAACAGGAGGTTTTTTGAATTTGTAGGTACGTCCTTTTACTTGGATATCATGCTCATTTGCTAAAACATTAATTGCAATTAACTCAATTAGCTCCGAACATTCTAAACGCGGCGTCAAAATTGTCCATAAAAAGTGTTTTAAATTGAGAGCCGTGTCATAACCCGCACAAAACCCGCGTGTTTTTGCCGGAACAAAGTTCGTTTTTAATCTAAAGTCATTCATCACGAATGCCTATTCGCCGAGTGATGAAGCAAAGCCTTTGCGAATTGCGTTAAAATGGAACAAAATATTTTTAATTATCTCACGTTACTGAGAACAGTAAAATTTACCGTGAAATTTTCGAAATAAAGTTATGATTTCGTACGGCTGTCTTCAAAAATAACGAGTTTAGTCTGTCTTGTTTCAAGATTTGTCTCAAGTTGGACGACACAAAGTGAACGAAAGAATGACAACGGGACGAGATTACATGCTTACGGACAGTTCCAAGATGTTGCTGTTTTGTCTTTATTGTGCTCGGAAAATAACGGAAGTTAGTGTAGCATTTCGAGCAACTTAATGTGTGTCGTGTTAAGATGGTGAAAAATTTTTAACACTAAAGATAAAGATAATTTATTTGTGAAACATGAGTAATTTATTATAGGAAAAATGTATAATTCTGTCCTCCGTGTTTTGCCTTTTGACGTACAATGTAACACTGAAATTGAAGTACTTTTAGTTTTTAGTCGGGATTGTTATAGTAATGTGTACTGTTATAATAATGTATAAGTAGCTGTATTGACAATTACTTCAAACTTTTAGACTCTATTGTGCACGAGCTATAAATTAAATTTTGAACGTTCATAAAAAGCTAAGATATTGAATGGAATTTTAAACACGTTTGTGGTATCAAGGACCATTAAAACAAGAGGACTGACCATCTCCTTCATACAAAATACAGCGCTATTATGTATAAGTAAGAATTATTTTTTACAATTATTCAACTTTGCAAGCGTGACACAGTATTTAAATGTCACGATTTATTTATTATTAAATATTTGCGAACTAATTGTTTCTTTACTTTTTCTTCATTAATTATCACATCGTTAAATGTTTAGTTTTTAAGCGCCATCTAGTTTTTGCCAGAATATCTCCTTGCGATCGGAATGCGATCCAAAGTATGGCAAGTGTCAGTCCTCTTGTTTTAATTGTCCTTGGTGCTATGCGATACAACCGAACGATTCTGTGTATTCATAAGTTTAATTATTTATGAGCTCAAACAAGTATTATTTCAGCTGTTTCGAAAATTCTAATTAGTAACAAATCACCTGTGTTTATTTGTGCTAAAACTTTACTTTCATTCAGTATAACAGAATTTGAAATAGATATTTCTTTTTTCGTATCTGATAAGTATTTTTATATGTTCCTAGTACATTTATTTTCAATGTCCGGCTGCTTTGTGGAAGACTGAACAATCCATTTTCTATCTATAAGCAAAGTTTCAGTCAATTATAAAGTAGGTACGTAAATTATTCAGACTGTAACACTAATTATATGCATTCAAAACGCATTCACCAAACTTTATCCCCAAAACAAATCAAATCGAACAACTTCGCTAACCTTGTTTAGCAGATATTATTAATTTGCCAGTTTGAAACGAATTCAATTGACAATTAATTTTTCCTCACGAAAAAAATACTGCTAATGTGATAAACTTGGTAGCCGGACCTGTTAATTTTCTTTTGGAAGTTAATTATCACTTCAGAATACTGCAAATGATATCAGCTAAATCAAAATTACTTTTCTGTATTTTTCCGTTTATACATATAAACTTAATTACGATTATAATATTTTTAAAGGATAAATTGCAGAAATAATGTTAGGGCATTATTCTATGTCAGCAAAAAATGTGGTTGTTTCCAATTTGGTTCGGAAATGGAAACTTTCTCGAAATTAGTCTAATTTTGTTGGCCGCAACATGTTGCATTACGTGTCTGTTGATTCTTTGTTTCGGTCGTTAAAGAGTTGTTCCTATGAAGCTCTTATTACGGCACATTATTCATTATTTTCATAATTATCTGGCTTTCCGGCCGTGTTTACATTAAAATCCAAGCTGAGCTTAAAATCCAAGAGAGGAATGCTAGTCAAGTTAGAATTGCAATTCTCTAATGGCACCTGTCGGTTGTAAAATAATTAGCAGCGACAGGTTATTAATGTCATTGCAAGGAAAAGTTATTTGGGCATTAATGTACTGTTTCGTGATTTGTTGTTTCTTTATTGTGAATAATTTATGAGGTGATACATCAAACTTGAGAACTAGAACAAAGAGGGCTTCGAAACTTATGATTGTGATTTTCCGTGTCTTCGCCAAGTAACATGAAAATTACTGAAGTTGATTTTGTTGGTCAATTCCTTTTTTTCTGATTTTCGCTCTCCAATATTATGAATGTGTTTATGTCCTATTAGTCTAGAAAAACACGTTTTTTTTTCAGTTTTACAGCGGGTACTTTTTTCGAAAACATTAACTCAACTTTCCTGAAAACCCTTCAACAAAATCAACTCACCGTTGTGGGTAGAGGCGACAGGTAATCCGGCCGCAAGTACTGGTTGCTTGACGTGAGCATGTTGCTCCACAATCCGTTAGTTTCCAGCTTAAAAGATAAATCACTCACAGTAGAACACTTCACTTCACTAATCCATACGTCATATCCATTCACAAGTCACAGCACGTGCGTCGCGTTCGGCGTGCGGCGGCGGACTGAGCGGTCGGCCCCCCCTCCCTGACACCTTGTCACTCGTCGCCGCGCCATTTTTGCATTCTGTGTACTTTGCGGGAGCTTTGCCGTCTTATCCCCACCGCTGTTTGACACCCCGTTTATCGCGCCCCGTCTCGCTCGCGCTCGGGAAAAATTTATAAGTCGTTTTCCCTCGTTTTGATGAAAGGATTATATAAAATATGCAGCGCAGTCAAAGGCTAGTGACGACAGAGATGCATCGCGGGGAAATTGAATGGCGTTTAAGCGGCGCGGTAATAATTTAGTTTTAAGCGGTTTGCGTTGCGGGTTTGCGGGGCGCTTTTGTGAGATAATACGTACTTGTTTTTTTATATTGCAGTAGTTTAACGTGGACAATTTTTGTATAATTTGAAGAGCTTTTTCAGTTACTAACCTTAATAGGCAGATGAAAATTCAAAGGTAGTTAGCTCATATTTTGAATGGAGTATCCTCTCTACATTCTTAACGAAAACTTTTTTTAGCCAGCTTTATTATATGTAGTAATATTGCCATAATAGAATAGAATAAAACCCTCGGGTTAGCTTAGTTAAATATCTTTGCGTAAGCCAGGTAATAAGTACACGAGACCCTCATTTAAGACCACCGGCAGAGGGTCAAATATGCCTCTTCATTATTGACAGACCTGACTCATCGCAATTTTTATGATCTAAAAAAAGGGTCAGTAAACAGCAATGATTCTCCAGTTTTAGGGTTCCGTACCGCACAAGAAAAAAACGCAACCCTTATAGGATCACTCTGTTGCCCGTCTGTCCTTCCGTCCGTCCGTCTGTCTGAGTGTCAAGACCATTTATCTCAAAAAAAAAGTGGAGATATAAAGTTGAAATTAACATCAACTAGGTATCTGTGTCTGCGGTTGCTTGATGCTGTAAAAATAATCAAGCGTCTAAATCAACGATACTAAAAAAGGTTCTTGTATACAAATTGCCGTCTATGGAAAACCTATATTTCCAGTTATCCTAGAAACTCTAAATTGAGTCTGAAGGTAGCTCACATAGCACACGAAATAAATCTAAAAATCTTATTTCTTATGTCTGTCTATGTCAAAACCAATATAAAATAACCCACAGCGCGTACCTTTTGCTTAGGAGTAAGGTTCTGCTAACACTGGATTATTATAGGTAGCGTATATTTTGTACGGAACTGTTGGTTCGCGATTTTTAGTTGTTAAAATGCTTAACAAGGCATCAATTTGGTCTAACACAGATGGACGTATATCACACTAATTTTCTGGTACAACACGTCGTTTTGTAAGAATCGAAATATTGTTGGGATTTTGGGTGGTCTTTGTTCTAGATGTAATCTTATCAATAAAATATTTAAATTATGGGTAATATGTTTATTATGGTTTGTTCCCAGATTTACTTAATTACCCGAGTAAAAGATAGTCTTGGAGTTTATCATAAACCGTTTTTTTTTTCGAATAATCCATAGATAAGTAAAGTTTTTAGTAATAGCAAGGTCCAGGACTGACAGTTGCCATACTTTGGATCGTGTTCCGATCGCAAGGATATATATTCTGGCAAAAATTTGATGGTGGTTTAAAACTAAACAAGTAAAGATGTTATGATTGAATAAAGAAACATAATATAGTAATAAATTATATTTGGCAAATAGCTAGGTAATAATAAATTAATCGTTCGAACATTTAAATACTGTGTCACGCTTGCAAATTTGAATATTTGTCAAAAATAATTCTTATTATGCTTCGACGGCGTTGTACATATTGGGAAACGGCTTTTTATATGAAGATGGTCAGTCGTCTTGTTTTAATGGTCCTTAGTAATAGTGAAGTATAATCGTAAGGTCCTTACAGGATGTCAAGTTTAATAGTACCTACGACACTATTTTGCAATGTTATTTCTCGTCCTAACATTGTACCTATTAGAATTATATAAATGATTTCGGGTTCAATACTCGAGGTTGGTGCTTATTTTTAAACGTTAAATAGGTAAGTACATTTTGATGTTGAAGATGAAGAGATCTACGAAATTACGTCAATGTTGTCCCATAGCGCCAAGAGATGGCGCTGCTAGTAGCATTCTAGATGCTTACTGAACCTATGTTTTACAAAATATTTTCTTCTTTTTCAGCGATTATTATTCATCATTTAAATAAAACAATGTAAAGATTATATCGCGTATCCCATTTGAGTTCCCTATGTTTTACAAATGTTTGTATATATGACTAGTTTAAGTTAACAAGAACAGATCAAAAAAGGTGTTGAAAATTATTGGATTATTAGTATATTGCTATCACGAGCGTAATAATATTTTTCATTGTACTTTAGTTTATTTTTTTTAATTATTATTTAATGAATAAAATTAAAAGAACTTTTAAATATTTTTATTAGTGTAAAAAAATATGTTATATTAATTTATATTCGTTTTAAAGTAGCCTATGTCACTCTCCAGCTTGTATTATATCTATCAATCAGTTGTATCGTTATCGCATTTAGTAAGGATAACCTTAATCTGATCTTCTCATCCTTGTCCCAAACTTTATCAAAAAGGCGTTAAAAGCGTATAAACCATTATAAAATACAAGCTTCTGCCCGCGACTTCGTCCGCCTTAAATTCGTTTATCGCGGATAAGGGTATTTTTCCGGGATAAAAAGTAGCCTATGACCTTTTCCGGGACTCAAACTATCTCCATACCAAATTTCATTCAAATCGGTTCAGTGGTTTAAGCGTGAAGAGGTAACAGACAGACAGACACACTTTCGCATTTATTATGCCGTTTTAAACCGCATCGCAGTGGATGCTGGGGATATTGACGTATTCTCTGACAGTCCCGGGGTTTTTTATCGGAAGGTTTTGGCCTACATAACTTCATGTGGTCAAACCTGATTGTTGTCGATGTGTTTGTTACCTCCGCTTGATAATTTGATATTTTCCTAATATATTTTTGTTTGTAGCATGCCATGTAAATGTTTTGGTACTTGTACGGTTAATTTACATGTAAATAAATAAATAAATAATATTAGTATGGAAGTATGGATAGTATGGATTATTTCAATGCTGAAGGCGTAAGGTGGTGGTGGTGTCGATAAAAGACCTACTTGATAACTAATAGTGTGAGCGGTGCAAGTCATTCGTGTCACATAAACCTATAATGGGGTGTCTGTAAACGTCTTAATTATAAGGTTCATTGTACCCTATTTAACTTAAATGAAATGTATATTTGTATATTCTTTACAATGATATCATAGATACTCCTTTGGCAGAAGGAGCTAAATAACATATTCTTTATACTATTAAACGTTCTTTTGAAAGTAGAGACTAGAGAGATTAAAGTTAGAAGTTTCTAGAACAACTCTGAGGCACAATGTAATAAAATAGCAGTAACAACACGGTAACAATTGAAAGTGGTACGGAGTTTTAATGGGCTGATAATATCGATATGAACTTATGAAATGTTTAGAGCGTTCGTTAAAAAGTTAGCCTCAATTTAGTTTTACTTCAAATTCTGGTTACAAAAACATCTAGTAGTAGTAGTAGGTACCAAAGGAAGTATAGACAGTTAGAATACTAACTTTAATAACTAATATCTAGGTATATTAATATTGCTATGACAATGCAGCTAAAGTAGGTACAATTCTGAACTTTATCGCCCCTACTTTTATTGCAAAAAATAAACTTTATTAGTGAAAGAAAAATGTTTTAATGCGTTTAATAAAATAGTGTTACATATTCAAAGTAGATCTAATGCCGATCAAAAAAACTTTTAAGGTAATTTCGCATAGCGGCAAGGTTACAATACTAGTAACTGCCCTCACTGACCCGTTTAAATTTTCCATCCTGTATAGTTTTGGCTTATAATTAAGTATTATGACCACACGTTTGGCTGAGTGGGTTGTACAACGGTCTACGAAGGCGGTCCCAGGGTCGAATCCCGGCCAGGCAAGTGTTTGTGTGATGAGCACAAATGTTTGTTCTTGGGTCTAGGATGTTTTCTATGTATTTAAGTATTATAATTTATCTATATATTATGTATATCGTCGCCCAGTACCCATAGTACAAGCTTTGCTTAGTTTGGGACTAGGTCGATTTGTGTAAGATTATCAATGATTTTTATGAAATAATACGGTCTCATGAGACTATGTAATGTTTAACCCTAGAGTTCAAATGATTAATTGAGACCAAGCGCGAGTAGAACATGTTGATACCCGCCTTTCCAGTTCCCTCGAGACCACGGACGTAGCGCGACGTTTGAAACGTCGAAGAATGAGGGTTTTCTAAAATGGAAATATTATCAGTCGCCGCCACCATGACGTAAGGTCTAACTGACAAGAAGTATCAACATCCACCAATCACAGCACAAGATTTTGATACTTCTTGTCAATTAGACTACGTCACGGTATGCGATAAAGAGACGACAAACCGCTGTGTACGCACACGTCACGCAAGCGGTGTGTCATCTCTTATGAGGATTTGTGTTTGTTTACAACGCGCACGTCACGCTCACGCATCCGGTGTGACTCGGCCTTAAAGCCCCTAAGTAAGTCGTGTTGTGATAATGAGTGAAAATCGTGTTAGCTTAAATCAACGGTTTTGAGTTAGCTTGAGACCGTGGGAAGGACATATAATAGTTTATATCCCGTGAAAATGTGAGTGGAAGTTTGTATACGAATCTCGGTATGCGGGCGAATTCACGGATAAATGCTAGTCCCTAATGTATAACGTTTTCATACGCGTTATGTTACGGACTAAGTGTTTAATATCAAAGACGTCTGATGCCACCCTCGGCATAAACAATGAGTCGACAGTTCGCGGCCGTAACCCATTAGCGCCGGGACGTCGGCGCTCATTTCACGCCGGCAATCACCGACAAACGGCGACCGTGTCCGGCCCAGGGTTGCCACTGGGCCTTAAAGAACTTTAATTAAAAAAACATCTACCTATCAAAGCAAAGGTTGCTCACCCAGGTTCTTCTGTTATGGTCTAAGTATTAAACACAATTTATCTAAGACATTTGATGCCTCAGCATAACAATAAATCACAGTTTACAGCCGTAACCCATTCGGTGTGCAGACATCGGGGCTCGTTTGACGCCAGCCATTACTGTCAAACGGCGACCGTGTCCGGTCAACACTGCTGCTAGGTCTAAAAGAAGTTTGAAAAAACATCCACCCATCATGTGTTATGGTCTAAGATTGAAACACAATTTATCTAAGACGTTTGATGCCTCAGCGTAAGAATGAATCGACAGTTTGCGGCCGTAACCGATTAGGCTCATTACGACATTCAACGACGAACGGCTGCAGTGTCCGTTCTAGGGCTGCCACTGTGCCTAGCAGAACTTTTATATGCAATGAAAAATGCAGCGGGAGAGGCCCCCAACAAGGTATCAACTGATAATTGAAACCATTAAAGCGAGGTACGACTTTTTTCTCTCACCTTCTAGTACATTCCTATTATTTTATCCAACAATTTTCCTTCATAGCACAGCACATTCTACTTTATTTATAAAATGTGTGTGTAGTGACAACCCTAAGCCGCCGGAGATCAAAAGCGGCGCCGGCGGCTTTGTCCCGCCGCTGCCGGGCGCGTCGCTAGGAAGTGTCCGTCCGTCTGATTGACCTGCTCTGCTACTGCTTCTACATTATATTCAATCACGCCATAATGGTTCGAGGTAGAACACGAGCTAAATTGCCTGTTGTTGAATAAAATAGAATAGAATAATTCAATTGAATACTAGATTCTGCCCGCAACTTCGTTCGCGAAGAAGAAGAGACATAACCCCTCTTTTTTCTTCGGTATAGTCGGGTAAAAAATATCCTATAACCATCTGTAGATACCCAGCTACCCGTGTACCAATAATAGTTGAAATCCGTTAAGCCAATTTGGCGTGATGAAGACATAACGGCACATAATCACATACAAAAAAAATACATAAATAATTTTCGATTCTGTCACCTCCAAATACAACCAAATCAACCTTTTTTATAATATCTTTAATGTTCTGTATATTTTTGCAACTCGATGTTCTTTCCTTTGTTGAAATCTGGAATGGGGAAAGTAGTAATTTCTCCCCTAGTGCACTGTTAAGTTTTATCTACAGCGCTTAGCAACTCCGCTAATCCGTGCAAATCTGATAAGACGCGCATTACACTGTCTCTGATTGCGAGCGACTTGAGAGCTCTCATTGCATACTTTACCGGAAACGAACGGATTTTCAAAGCTGAACTAAAATTTTCCTTACCTTCTTTCGTGTTGAGGTTCCTGAAATGAGGGATGCCAAATACAGAAGATGCATTTTTTTTAAAGATACCCTATCGACCCATTTTAAATTAAACTCAAGTACCTAACGTTAAAATCAAGATTCAAAGTCAGGCCTGATTCAAACGCCTCATACAAATCTAGCGACTTGAAAAGTGCGCTTAAGTATGCAGTAGAACTTTTCTTTGTTCATTGAACCGTAAGAAATCAAAAAGCACCAGTAAATGTTCTTTTGGAAGAACACAACATCTGTTGCAAATGTTGCAATATGTAGAAAATGTTTAATAGGCTCAATTTTATGTTTCTATTTGCTCTGTACAGTAATATAAAAAAATCTGTAAGACATTTTCTCAATTTTTTATTTATTTATTGGAAGCTTGTTTCATGTTCTCGTGAAATTTCTCAGTTTACGGCAGCCTGAAAGTGCCTCTTTTGATGACCGCAATTTCTATGCAAACTTTCATCCCCTTAATTTCTTGTGAAATAACTTTTGCAATGTGGTCAGACAGACAGACAGCGAAGAATTAGTAATAGGGTTTCGTTGGTACCCTTTTGGGGTACGGAACCCTAAAAATCGCTGCAATCTCATGCAATGCAAACTCCGTTGTTATCATTCTTTGCTTACTAGGATGTATATGAGTCGAATTGAAAGTTTGGGGAACAAATATGTGCATAGTTGAGTGCCTTTTGCTTGGAGTTTCGGATTCCCTCTCCGGCAGTGAGATAGAAACTAGTTTACACTAGCGCTCCAGGCCTAATAATTACTAAGGAAGTGTTTTAAGATTCCCTATATTTCCTTACCTAGTGGCACAAATTCATCAGTGCTAATGCCCTTAGATCATTTACTATTGGAGGATGACAATATTAACAAGCCGTGTCATTACCGACCAAATTGTGCGTGCATTTTAGCGGGGGGTGAGGTAAACACGTACAGCACACTACGGAAATACGAGTATTCCTGTTTCTACAAACGCACACAATTAAAAGAAATCACCTACAGACAAAAAAACACTTACACACTGACAATTTACAGTATAAACTAACCGGAGATTACGCGATTACTTTGGCAGACGGGAATGTTCGAATGGCATCTCCAGTAGTTACAATGCTCTAAGCTTTCACGAAGTCTTCATTAGGCATTCCTAATGAAGACTTCTTGATAGATACGTATTTTTTAAAGTTAGTTAATTTAATTTTTGAATTTAACTTTAACTTGATCACTTAAGTATTTTTTTATTTTGATATGTAAGGTAGGGAAAATACAATAATTGATAGTTAATGTTATAGTTATTTCTACAGCGCGAGCGCTACCATTGTTCATAAGCCAGTGTCTTTAACTTATTATATGCTTTGTGCTATCAAAATATCATACTAAATATAAATCAAAAATTCGTATAAATATATTCCTAAAATTGACAAAATAGTATTAAAACTATGCAAACATGGAGTTGGCTTCTTAAAAAAAAAATCGGTGCGCGAGTCGGACTCGCACTAGGCCGGTTTTTTTTTTCAATTTCACTGCCTGCACCGCACTATTCATTGCTTTCGCACTCACTCGCACATATATGTTTGCTCTTGCATGACAATCCCTTTGTTCCCTTTGTTTAAGTTCCCAATCTATACACAAATAGTTGTAAGTTTTTTTACTGTAAATTTAAACCAAAATAAGATTGAGTCCACTTCAATACAACTGAACAACAATGCTGCCGCCAAAGCTTAGGTAAATATCTATAAATATATTCTAAAAGTATATCCAAGAGATAAACGGACTTTTAAGCCACATCACTTCCCCATGCTTCAACGCCAATAAAAATGTTGCTTTACAAATACGTCGTGAAAGCAAACTGAAACATTTAGTCGCAATTAAGGTACCTACAGACGAGCTGGAAGGACATCGTGTGGAGTCGCCCTATCGCAGCTCGACAACCACTTAGTGGCTGCATTGTGCTGAAGCCACGCGAACGAAGAGATAAGAATGATCAGACCGGGCATCATACTGTTGATTAATAAAACCACTTTTGAAGATGGATTAGTTGCTTTTAACAAGGAATATTACTAAAACAAGAAGAGGAAGTGCAGGGAAGGCAACCAAGAGGAAGAAGTCCTATGCACTGGATAGACCAGATCCGCGACAACACCAAGACAAAAGTTTACGAGGCATTACACACTGCCGAAGATCGCAACAAGTAGAAAGCGATCGTCCACAAAATAATTCGTGGAGGTCACGACACTCAGCAATGAGGAACAAGGAGGAGGAGAATTAAAACAAGAGGACTGTCAATCGCCAATAATTATGTACAAAAAACATTATTTACAATTATTAAAATTTGCAAGCGTGACACAGTAATTCGTCGACATTCATCAAAATCAGTATACTAGTAAGCAAAACTATTCTTTAGCGTGATAAGTTTAGGAGATATCACCCAAATTCCATTGACGATGCACTGTCATTACAAAGGCTATAGGGCATCAACATTCTAGGCTCATTATTGTATTGCACTCGTACAGTAAACACTGTTTTTTTTGCAGAAAACAGAGTCAGCCAATAAATGGGTGCAGCAAGACATTTTCTTGCTGCACCCATTCAGATAGACAAGCTCGTTCAGATGCGGGCCATGCGCAGGATTACTGCCTTCTGCATCTGATCTCTGATCCTTGATCCAGCTATCTAGCGAAAGTCTCTTGAGATGTTGGTCGAGGTCGAGACTCTTCGCTGTAAGATCGTTTACCGAATTGAATAATTATTCCACATGGTAGTCATCTCGTGAGCCAAGTTAAGATACTCACTAAGTTTGCCTTTTTCGGCCCTCACTAACCCTTCATGTAGGATGGTGGTGTCAACGAGCACTGCGCGATTTTTAGATCGATCTACAAACACAATATCAGGCTTCTTGGCTACAATAGTCCTGTCCGTGATGACAGATCGATCCCAATAGAGCGTGGCACGACCGCACTGGAGGCCTTTGTCTGGGCTGCGTCTGCGATATGACGATGATGAAGCTCTTGTGTTATTTCACGACTTTGCCCCCTCTATCACTTCTTAGGTTTTCACTAAAGATCTGAAAGCGAGTCGGTGTGACTTCCGCAGATAGCGGTCGACATGCACAGACACTGAATGTTTACTCGCTTACCGCTGCAGTGATGCTCTTTGACGCTCTCACGACTGACGCTCTCCATGCTCTTTGCATCCGACGCTCTCGACTCCCGCTCCACGTTTTTAGTTCACTGAATGCTCATGTAATTTGAAAAGCAGTGAATGCGCTCGTGGAATTCTTTTTAAGTAACAACTGACAGTGTCGCTATAATCTTTCGTCTTGCCATTATTATGTACAGCCATGGTTATTAGTGATGAATGAAAGATTATTGATAAGGAAACTAATAAGAGCTTACTCGTCGTGAATATGATTGTTTCCGATATGTAGGTGACCCAGTTTTAGCCACTGAGTCACGTATGACCGTCTTCGATTTTGTAATTAATGGAATTCTAAATTTATAACTTTGCTGTAATCAAAGTTATGTATCTTAGATATTTTGTTGAGGTTTACTTAATTACACTTACAAGTAAAATCCTGACACAACATCGAAGATCTGATCACGTGATGATCCGATCACAAGAGCTTGTAACTTGTATTACAAGTCTCTTTTCAATACATATTGTTGGAAATATATTTCTGCTTACAGCTCAAGTTACAAGATTTTGTTTGTGAAATATGATGTTACATATATCATTTCGCTTTTGTGGCAGATAAAGACCATTAAAACACGATGTCTATCACCATACAAAAAGCCGGACTCCGATATGTACCCTACAACGCCATCTATGTGTAAGAATCAAAAATACGATGTGAAAAAGTGCACCAGTAAAAACGCGTATATTCGTGGCACTTACGTCCTTTTGCTGAGAATCGCAGTTTTTCACCAATAACCCAAAGGCTGTGTGTCCGATCATGTTTAAAATGTATTTTTAGTTTTAGTATAGGGACGATCATTTTCTAAAATATTCACTAAATAATTGTTTTCTTGTAGAAACCTCCAGTAAAATGACTGTGACATTCGGACGGATGGACAGACATAACGAAACTATAAGGGTTCCGTTTTTGCCATTTTGGCTACGGAACCCTAAAAAGGTAGATAGGGACAAAATTATTTATTTGGCAATACTTAAACAAACAAATTGTTCCAGTTGAGATGGCCACAAAAAGTAAATTTATTGATATGACTGGAACTAAAACTTTTCCTTAAGTCAAATGGGAGACCTAGTTTTTGACCAAGTTCTCATTCACACATAGTTATTTAGCCACTTGGAATTACAAATTGTAATAAATGCAGGTAGCACGACTCGAACAAATCGAGCAACAGAGGTTAATTGCTGCTCTGTCAATCGATACTTGTCCGCGACTGTATCGCTCAATCACCAAAGGACTTTAGTAAATGGGAAAATTTGCCTCACTTAAGTCCTATTAACCAAGGAGTGCTTTTAGATTGATAGCTTAACGGCTGGGTACTTAATTATACCTTGAGCACTTGGTAGTAAAAGTAGTGATGTCGAAGTGAACGATATATTAAGTAAAAAACTACATACGAAACGATCTCTTTATTAACTGGATTTTGCTCGCGCTATAGACTAGGTTGGTCCATTGCTAGCGCTTAAATTAGTAGCAGCCATGTTGAAATTTTGAAAACTTAATTTATTTTATTTTAAAACGGATTAAAAACCAGTCGACGTGTATTCCTTTTTCGTTTATAGATTTTTCGTCTATCCCACTGGTCCCATTGAGTTGTCCCATTATGGGACAACTGAGACGATTTAGTCCCAGTTGCCCCATGAGACA
This sequence comes from Hedya salicella, assembly GCA_905404275.2. Classification (NCBI taxonomy): domain Eukaryota; kingdom Metazoa; phylum Arthropoda; class Insecta; order Lepidoptera; family Tortricidae; genus Hedya; species Hedya salicella. Next base: position 4,995,904 of record FR990102.1, read on the forward strand.
AGTGGCACTCGAATTGTTGACCCAAAAGTCCCATTACCGTTATCACCATCCAAGTGAAGTTTAAAAAGGTGGACGACGGTTATCCATCGTAAATGAAACACGACGAAATAAAATTTTCCGTTGTGCGAAGAAAATATTCATTACGTTTTTGAAAAGGATACAATATTCAGTCAGTCGTGTTAGAAAAGAGCATTTAACATTGTAAACTATATTCATATTATAAATGAAAAATGTAACATTTTGGATAGGTATTAAAACGACAGAAAAAAAAAACTGTGGCGTTGTTTTAGACATTTCGTAATAAAAATGTGAACTGTATTACTAACTTTAGAATAATATAATGATCTAAGTTTGGTCCTCTATCTCCTCATCTAAGTCCTGCAGGCGGTGAGGCGAACCGGCATCGACCGCAGTCTGATTTTCCATTTAAATAATTTCATCTTTCGAATTAATGAAGAAGAACTTAGCCCCAGCTAAGTCGATTAAAAACACAAACAGACGCACGCTGGACCATCGTTTCTACGATTATATAATTATATTCTGTCTCTCTTTCATGACTCATGTATAGTTCTAAATCTAGTACGGTACACACACAATATTTGTAAAAATATTATGCTATGTTTTTCTTAAATTCTGCGCCACGTCTGTACGCGCACTTATATTGGCACGCATCGTGTACTAGCAATTATTATATTTGCGTATCTAGGTGCCTATCTATCGTATCGTCTCATAATGATTCGCAAAAAAGCTAGGGTGAGACCCTACATTAAATCTGAGTTACTAACCCGAGTTCCGAGTCTAATACACCACAGTCCTTTCCTTCAATCAACCTTTACTTCTTAAAACACTAGATAATCTCATAAAAGTCGTCGTGCCCTATCACGTGGTGCTTCTTAAAATCTGCGCCACGTCTGTACGCGCACCTATCGGCACACATCGCTTCCTGGGCGTGATGGATCACCCTGGTGATTTATTTCCCGCCATCAGCGGCCCTATTTATACACTTATTGTGAAGGAAAAGCGATCATAATTCATAACGAGGTGGTCCAAGTGAAACAATCTAGCGAACTAACCAAGTTTATTTTTCTTTTCCTATCTTGACACGGAGGCACTTTGCGCCAGCCAATAACACACCTGCACACCTACTTACACACACACACATACACATGCTACCCGCTGAATTTATCTGCAATCTAGATTTATACTTATTGTAATCTTTTTCATCTTGTCTTATTTTCCTATTTGTATCGCATAGTTTCTATGTAAATATGTAAATATGTTTCACTAATTTCTTAACTCCAACTTTGATTTATATCAATTGGTCAACAATGTCAAACACTAGTCCATAAGATTTAATCTAAGGCTAAAATTGTAGATATAGATACTATATTACATATTATTTATTGTTAACTTCACCACCACCTGGTACGAAAGAGCGAATACCTCCTAATACAAGTGTCAAACTTAAAAGGAGGATTCGACATATTTGTTATAATAACTATAGTTACAAATAAATAATTTTGATTTTTGTTTTTGAATTTTGAGTTTCATATTTAGTTTACATCATAAGTACGCATTGTTATCTCATAGTTAGTGCACTCCTAGGCCCCGAGACACAGGCCCAGCCAAGTTCGGGGTCTGCAAGATATTTCAACGTATTTTATTCAAGTGTGTTATGTGAAATAAATTTATTCGTATTCTTATTCTTTTGTTGGTTAGACGCACTTACATGGGATTTAAACAGGAAACCGGACAAAGATATAAGAGCAAGGTTAAGGGCCCTGTTAATTGGCATTTAAAATGTGCCGAATTATTGATCAATCTATCTCAACTGCTTTGAAATAAGGTTGATTGCGTCCATCATTTGAGTAAAATCGAAAATACATGATTATTATTATTATCTTATTTCTTCTCGATCTCAGAGTAGATTTTTAACAATATATATTGTGTAAAAAGTAAAATAGAAAAGTAAATACACAATATAACCACATTATAAAAAAACCTAGCCTAGGGTCGCGCACTGCTTCTCAAGCTTCCGGGGGTTAGGGCTGCACAGAGAGGAACCTCCTGACAGTGCGTGCCGTGTCCAGGATTACTGCCTTCTGCATCTGACGCTTGATCCAGGCATCTAGCGAGTCTCTCTAGGTGTTGGTCGAGACTCTTTGCTATAAAACCGTTTACCGAAACGGCTATTTGGACAATAATCGTCGAATCAACATTATTATCATCATTGTTGACTTACTACTAGCTTACAGTAGCCAAAGAGAAAATTAACTGGTTGTTTTTCAATGAACCCTTATTACGCGACATAGAATTCAAACCAAAATTTTGAGATTACTGTCCTCCTGTCAAGAAATCAACAATAACATCTATGACTCTATGTGCGTGTGTTCCTACTTACAAGATCGTCAAATAAGATCCAGATTGATGTTGGGATATTTAGGACTTTCAGATCTCTCCCAATTTGAAAAGATCCATATTGTGCTTTTGTGAGGAAATACTGCTGGAAGATTGTTCCACTCATTCGGTTATTCAATTAAGAATTGCATGCTAACTTCTATATTATGTTAAAGATGTAAAAATGAAATGTATGCACGTTAAAGATATTTAGAAAATATATATTGCAATGGACTATTTGGAGGTCACTAAAACGAAAATTATATTTTTGTGTTGTGGCTTCATCATGACAAATCGGCTAAACGGGTTTCAGCTATTTGTGGCATACGGGTAGCTGGGTATCCACAGATAATTATAGGATACTTTTATCCGACCACGCTAAAGAAAAAAAGAGGGTAATGTTTTTTTCTTCTCCGCTGACGAAGTTGCGAGCAGCTTCTGGTTTGTAATAAAACGCTGGTATGCTAACTCTTGCACCATCCCCACAAGACGGGCTCAAAGCTCATTAGCCGAAAAGATAATCAATCATAGGGAATTAACGCGGCCGAAAGCTGCCGCGGATCGCTGGCAATTATACGCCGAACGGGTGTCTTTGTGATGCGATTCGTCTGATTAAAGCATTGGATTAGGATACGACAATCTGGGCTTTGTGGAAAAAAAGTCGGATTAAATAATAGGAGTGTACTAGAACCAGACCAGCATACCATGAGCAGCACGCCGCACAAACGTATCGATATTAGCACAACTCAAGATCGGAACTAGACTCTCCACTACTTGGCTTCGTAGGTTTTTGCAATATTTCAGTCATATTGCCAGAAAGCATAGTGAGTGCAGTGTACAAACACTACACTGTATCATCTATATTAAAATTGCTATGCCCTGCCAGGGTCCATAAGGAACAATTGATTATAATATTTTCTTTTGTTTCCGCTTTATTATTTTATATATATATTACTCATTTAAATAAAACAATTTAACGGATTATATCGCATATATTATCTCATTTCAGTTCCCGACGTTTCGGAAGCTTTTTAGCTTTCCACGGTCACGGGTGGACTGAGAAAAGATGTATTTTTCGTCGGCCAAAATTACAATTCGTGCAAACTACGACGCAGTATTTCACAAATGAGGCGTACTGTTGAGAAAAGAAACGCCATGAAAAGCTGAAAAGCTTCCGAAACTTCGGGAACTCAAATGAGATAATATACGCGATATAATCCGTTAAATTGTTTTATTTAAACAATTAACTGCTGTGTACCATGGTTGAAAATAAAGACTATTACTATTAAAACGAAGACGCAAGAAGGGAAGTCTTGAACGAGACTTTCTTTGAAGTGGGCGGGTGCAACCAGATATTGGCGCATCCCTTATCAGATGATGCTAAATGTTTATACAAACTTGTAGTGATAGGATTAAATAGGAGATAAGATGTATATAACTGTGTACCAACAGAGTGTCATAGTTACCAAAGTGACTAAGCTCTTTAAATAAAGATAAAAAAAAACATTGAAATCTGCTGATCATAGGGAAAGTTGAAGGCAAGCGATCGAGAGGCAGGAGCCCGACACGTTGGAGAGATCAGATTCGTACGACTCTCGACACCACAGCACGATGCTCTGCACTCGGCTTCGGATAGGCTGGAGGCACTTTATTCGAGAGCGATTGTTCCGTGGAAATGAACACGATCCTCAGCAATGAGGAAACCGACGCAAGGAGGACTTGAAGGTCGCGGGAGAGAAAAAAGTCATTACCCACTTTCAGCTTCAGCGTAGTAGGGTAAAAGTATTTTATAGCCATCTGTGGATGCCTTGCTACCCGTGTGTTAAAAATAGTTGAAATCTCTTTAGCCGTTTTGGCGTGATGAAGCCACAACTACAGTAACAAACATAAAAAAAAGAATAAAAATTTCGACCCATTGACGTTCAAATAGTCCGTTCCACGTTTTTTAATTTCTCCAACCTACAGACATTTAATTTTATTTATCCTTATTTTTTTATAATCTAACTCGTCAGTTACATAATAAAACCTTATTCCTTACAAGATTTATGCTGTTTCTTATACTCCTTGATACCATAAAATCAATTTTCCTACAGTTAATTATTTAGATTTTTCCTAGAGTCAGTATAGCCTTCATATTTTTAATTTTAATACTTTTAAAACTATGCAGCCGTTATAAGCGTATTTTTTAAATAGCTGATCGATATCTAGGCTGGTAGATTAGATTTTGGTATTGTGCTCTCTGTTTTGGTAAGACTTCCGACCTCATTTTGAAAAAATCCTCGTTTTGCAATACCTGCCTCAATCCGATGTTTGAATTCGAAGCTGTGTGTATTTGTGTAAGTTTAACGGTGCGTTACTAATTTCTAATTTCGAACTTTGGAGAAGCCCCTCGGGTCTGTATCGCCGCGTTCTAAAGAGGTAGGTACTTATTTAAGCATAGAACTCAACCTCGATACAACACTGATTGGCAGAAATTGTTGGAAACAAGTGAATTCATGTTATTTTGGAGTCAGTGTAACCCGTGTAACAATTAACTTACAAAAAATGTCAATTAAAAAAATTGGCAATTTCTTTGGGTGGCACCAACTCTAAAGTTACATTAATGTTATATATTGTGTGGTTTAATTTGAAAGTTAATTGGAATATCTAAATTACTCAATGATTTTTTGGCTTGTCAGATATTAAATTGTTGGCAGAAACATGTAAATGATTTTACATGTTTCTGCCAACAATTTAATATCTGTGGTCTAGGTGATTTGTATATTTCAAGCGGCAGTAACTTCTTTCTACACGTACGATAGCATTCCTTTGTTTCTAATAAATCAGATTCCGGCATCACAAAATCTATGTCCATAAAAAGAACAAAACACGTGTAATGGAACTTAATCAGATCCAGCCAACTAATAAGAAGACATTGCAGGGCGCGTTATTCCCTAATAAGCAATTAGGGTGCGCGCGCGACGCCGTAATGAAAGAAACAATGTGTTGCGTCGCAAATTGTGGGTCCGCGTGTGTTCTATGACAGAAGGGCTTTGTTACGTAAACTGTTGTATAAACTCCTTATTTTGGAATTCTTATCTTATTTTACTAATATCCTACCGGATGATAAATACCGATGGCAGCGTCTGAAATTCCTTTGGCCTTGGGTACCCATCAACAATAAATTCCTTCATTCTCTGTCTGACGAGGGCATGACATTCACATAATATGTGTGCCATTGTTTCAGCTTCCTCACCGCACATTTTACAATCCGTGTTGCCAGAAAGTCCTAGTTTGGCCAAGAGTCCTTTGACTCCGAAGTGACCTGTAAACACACCCATCATGATTCTTTGTTGTCTCTTGCTGTATTTTCACAGTTTCTTGGTTCAGCCCGTCTAGCTCGATTGCTAGCACTTGATAACCACCAACGAAAAAAAAGGTTAATAAGTTCATCTGTTTCTGTGGGCATGTTTCAATCGTTGTAGTATCTATTGATTTAGTTTTTTGTTTAAACTGGCGTGGCGCTTACGAGAAGCATGTTTTTACCCTGGCTCCGGGTCTTCCTTGGATGCAAAAATTGTCTATTGCGGTTCAACGTGGCAAAGCCATGAGCCTGATTGGCACCTTTCCTGTCTGTCTGGAGGCGTGGGACGAGTTTTTTTGACTAGATTTGTGAATATTTAAGTTTAGTTTACGTGTTATAAGGTTTTTTCTAGATTGCAATTTGAATGAACGATGTTGTCGTGTGTTATTCAGTGGTGATTTGATCGAGAGCGTTGATTAAAAAAATCTTTTCAGCTTTTTGAAGTTCATACAGTTTTCTTAATTTTAGAGGTTTTTTAACTTTCCAACAATAACTTGTTTTTTCAATGGATGACGATTGCGAAAGAATATGCAATGCATTTATTTGTATTAAACATTATAATTATTGTATTAAACAATCGTTGAAATATCAAAGAGCCTAATAAGTTTTATTTTTTTAAATATTGCAATGCAAAAATACAGTAGGTATATTTTTTATTTTCCAAAAGAAAATTAAACTACTTATTGCTTGTGATTCTTGACGGTTCAATGAAGGAAAAAAATATATGACAACTATATCCTGAAACGCAGTTTTTAACGGCCATAATAAAAATGCTTGCTACTCCATTCACATGTGACATAAGTGACGTCACAAGTGCCTCTATTTACATGGGGTGTTTTGACGCCCAACCGTTATGCCTGACAATGTATCTCGATTGTAACGTTTCTAGTGTTTGCAATACAATACAATAACTCTTTATTGCACACCTCACAAAACAGAGTACAGAAAACATACATTCAAGGAGAGGTAAACAACAGTGTTTAATTTTCAATGGGTGGGTACCTAGCATATTATTTAACCGCATTTCTTAGTAAAAAAAAAAACAGATTGATTGATATAGTTGAATTATCGAGAAGATGGAATTGCATTTGTAGTGGTTGTACCGTTTGCAACAAAATGAGAATAATTTTCTCTTAACTTAATAAAATGACATACCCAAGAAGTGGAATAAGTAGTAGTCCTCTGTTTTTTTCTTTTATTCGCTATCATGTTCGTCATCTGAGCTGTCACAAGTATTGATAATAAAATTGTCTGTTATTTGATCCATTTCTCCTTCCTGACATCGATATTTATTTTCTTCACTTTCGACGTGGTGACAAATATTTTCCCAGTCCTCAGCAGTGATGGTATTCATTCGTTCAGTTGCTAAACTCATAATGCCTTGCATGTTTAATGAACCGTTTCTTTTTGCTACATATCCTTTTCCCATGGACCAAATATTTTCGATCGGATTGAATGTCGGGTGATACGGTGGCAATCGTAATACGGAGTGGCCATGTTCTTTTAAAATTGCATCTATGTGGTACTCGCGAAACCGCGCTTTATTTTGTTTAATTAATTCATACAAACTGGTTTTGTACATCAACCGGTTATACGAAATGTTGTGTTCTGTCAACCAATCCATCATTTCTTGTTTGTTAGAATTTGACGTTGGAGCACGATTCAAAAGTTTGTTGTGATAGGATGCATTATCCACGATAAGTACGCTATTCGGTTTGAGGTTCGGTATTAATTTTTCTTTTAACCATTTTTCGTAGTTGACAAAGTTCATCTGGTCATGGTAATCTCCCGTTTTTTGGTTTGCCTTAAACATTAACAAAGCGTTGGGAATAAAACCATCTTTTCCTCCTGCGTGCACTATTATTAACCGCTGGCCTGTACTGATTTGTTTTTTTACACCAAATTCTGTTCCATCGGTCCAAGCTTCTCCGGACACATGTGAAGTGTGGATGTAGGTTTCATCAGTATAAACTAGTGGTCTATCTTGAGATCGATATTCCGCAATTTTGATAAGGTAATTTATTCTTAGCAGTCGTATGTTGTGTTTTTCCATTAATATTTTTCGGTTGTCCTCGGTCTTTTTCCATTTAAATCCTAATTTTTGTATTTGTTTTCGTAAGGTGGAAATGCCAAATTTGTAATCTATATCGGATTTCAACACAGAGTGGAGTCCCTTTAAGGTTGGAAATTGCTTATGGGACAGATGAAAATTGTGTATAGTTCTCCGGATGACTTCCTGATCAAAATCGTCTACTACTGATGACGGACAAGGACGCAACTTTTTATTCTTCGGGGAGGTGAATTTCTTTGTTGTTGCGAATTTCTCGCTGTTGCTCTCAGTCACAATGTTATAAACAGTAGAGAGACAAACACCTGTAGCTTTTTCAACTAACTGGGCAGCGGTGTAAGGCAAGTTTAAATTTTTCGTCAGTTCATTTTCAAAATATTTATAACAGTTGAAAATTATTTGCTTACTTTGACTCTCAATAGGACCAAAATTACTTACAGCCATATTTTTTTAAAATATAGAAATTATTCGTAGTCGTACGGGCGGACACAATAATTAATTCAGAATACAATCAAATCAGATGTAAAAATATACGCACAACGTAAATAATATTGACAATTTCACACTGACATTATTTTTGTTTTTAGTTCTTCGATATATATATATATATATATATATATATATATATATATATAACAACCTCTTTGTATGCTGATAGTACAAGAAAATAGAAAATTCAAATATAGAATGCCTGTAAACAAACAATACTACTACATATGCAATTCCACGCTCTCGATGATTCAACTAAATAATTGAAAATGATAATGCAAAAGTAGTTATGGCTTAGACGTTCACTGCCTTACGTAATTCTTCCTCACCATACATGGAAAATGCGCTCAATCAACAACAAAGTTAAATGGTAACTTGGTTTAAAATATATTAAGTACCTGGAAAGTCGCTATCGTCCGCTTATGGTTTTGGTCTCTGAAATAAAGATCAAATCGTAGCAGTCTTGTAATATAAAATAGATTGGTACATATGATTTACTGTCATTAAGTACAAATGGAAAATCGATAACTTGAAATTATACGTCAAATCAGAAACATACCAATTTTAAATATAGGGTGGGCCATAAATTTTTGCAAATAGCAACACTGAATTTTTTGGACACTGTTAAAGTGAGCGGCGGGATATTGGCGGGAAACTATAGGTAACTTTGTGCAATTTTATTTGTAATGGAGCGTTTCACGGGAAAACAACGGGCTTTTTGTGTTAAGCAGTTTTATAAAAAAGATGGTGAGATAGCCGCGATCCGTTGTTGTATGTGTCAGGGAGTTTTCCACGGTTTTCCTATACGATTGCAGGAGTGCCAACGACGAGACAGAGAACATCTCGATAAAGTAATTTTTAAAAAATAAATTGCAATTACTGTTACTAGGTTAAATAAATAAAATATAGAAAAACATGTATACCTAGTTAGTTTTTTATCGATGTTCCATAAGTGCAAAAATTATTGGCCCACCGGATATCGTCCTATCGTCAGGATATCGTCGAAAATACAATTATGTCCCATGGTAAAATTGACATATTTGATATGGCCTGTATGAAATTAGGTTATAATAATATTTCAGCACAATTACATTCTGGTCAATATTTAAGATGGTCAATTCAAGTGGACGATTTTTCAGTATTTTTTCCGGGAAGAAAAGTAGCCTATGTCCTTCCCCGGGACTCAAACTATCTATTGAGATAGTGATATTTGGTATGGACCAAATTTCATCCAAATCCGGTTCAGCGGTTTTAGCGTGAAGAGGTGACAGACAGACAGACAGACGCACTTTCGCCTTTATAATATTTGCATGGATAATATGTATTTCTACAGTTTTTGCTATGACACGTAATACGAACGTGGACGGCAAGTGGACACAACACAACTGCGACATTAACTCGACGAACACGGTATATCCCAAGATTATATCCACGGCAGGGATTCTTTGAAAAAAATGCTATACATGTAACCGGAGCTGAAAAAAAAAGTTAAAACTGAAGCAAAGATCAACGTTTGGCACATATTTCGACAGTTCTTCTAAAAATATTCTGAGCTTTCTAAAAATATTTTCGACATTCATCGGACACACAAAACCATTATTGCCTTAGCTGAAATGGAGACGCTTCGCTTGATGCGCTTGCTCGGTCAAATATTATAGGATTTATATTGCACATATGCAAATGCAAATATCATCTCAAGTTTATGATCACATGCCTATTTTCTTTATTAATATGTATTTAAAGTGAGCTAATGATGTTGCCTCGAGACCTCCATATCTAAGTATGCTATTATAAAGGTGTTTAAATTTCATATGTATACATTGAAGGTATTTTTATTAATATAAGTGAAACAGGCTATTTGAAGATTACTGAGTCGGATAATTATAATTTTTAATGCGCAATTTGTAATTTCAATTGAAGATTCTTAGATACTTACATGCGATTTCCAAATAACGAGCTACAAACCATACTTTCAGGTTTTAAAGTATACCATTACTGTCACAACATATCAACAAGATATATATACAATACTGTACTTTCTGTAAAAAATGACTTAAATGCCTTACAGTTTTTGTTAAAATAAGACTTTTTGTGTTTGAGTAGAACAGCCACCGTTACCAAGACATGCGAACATGAATTATATGGAATTAATACTTTTATTATAATGGCTTTCAATGCGACCGTCAGAAAAACTCAGAAAGAAACGACACAGAAACCAAATCGCACCAACCCAAAAAACCCTTTAGAATGTAATATTAAGGTGAAATATCGATCGGTGTAAAAGGTACTTAAGATGTTTAGTAATTCGTAAGTCAGAATTATAATGCGTGTAATCCATCAAAACGCGTTGAATGAGCGTAATTTGTTTGTAAGAAACATATCATTTTCCGGTCGGGTGGTTAGTCTTGTTTGGCGACTTGGGGCAGCTTGAACCCTTTTGTAGTCGGATGCGTTAACAGCTTGAGTTTGAGCAATTTGTTTGTTTGATTGTATGGGGGAATACAGTTAGTACAGAGGCAGGCTTCATAACTTACCGCATTTGAGGGTAAAGCGACAGCTCGCATTTTCACTGTTATTACCCGTAATGGAGTTAATAATATGAAGTTTTTGGGGTTCCGTATTAAAAAAATGGTAGTTTCGTCATGTCCGTCCGTAAGAATATGAAAAAAAAAACAACTCATTAACAATCAAGACAAAGCTTAATAAATATTTACAACGAAAATTATTTTCAACGTAATCGGATATACCGTTTTTGAGTAATTGTCGAAAAACTGCGCTTCTCAACAAAAGAACACTTCTTGATATATATATTGTATTTTTTTCGTCTGTAGTGCATTTTTTCGTATGAACGGATGCGGAACCCTATTACACTGAGCTGGGTCCGATATGGTCTTGACCGCTTTTTTATATTACATAGGCAAGCATTTGACTTCAATCTCACCTATTGGTAAGCGACGACGAAGCAGACGATTGACAGTGGCTTGCAGTTCATATAGGCATAAAGGTACTGCCTATCCTAAACGACCATGGCTCCATATAGGCACAGAGAAGCTAGCATGTGATCGAAAACATTTTAACTGCCTACGTTGGGCAAAAACCCTGTGCATGCCACTGACGATGGATGATTACCTAGATACACTCTCATCTTGAAGAAATCCAAGTTATTTAGTTCCGGGAAAAGGTTCTGGAAGAAAGTTCCACTATTTAGCTGTTCTTATGAGGAATGTGGAAGTAAATCGCTTTGTTCGACTCGTTTGTCCATTTCGTCACTACCTGGTGTTTGAAACTACTGAGTGCTGGGGGACGGAGGCTATTGCGTTCATCAGGGAAGTGGGACGTCGACTTAGGGAGAGGGCGTTTGACCCCCGCGCGGGTTCGTACGTGGCGCAAAGGTTGTCCATCGCCATTCAACGTGGTAACGCGGCCAGTGTGATGGGTACTTTTGCACCAGGGACAATTCGAGGGGGCTTTTTCGACTAGTCTTGACATGTTTTTATCACTATGGGAATAGACGTGGATTTAGGTACCATCCTTATGTTGACGACTTTGGTTGGTTTGAATAATTTTGAAAAACCTTAGTACAGATATTGATTACTTTTTGCCAGAGACAAGTCGAGGGGGCTTTTTTGACTAGTCTTGACATGTTTTTGTCACTATGGGAATAGACGTGGATTTAGGTTCCACCCTTATGTTGACGACTTCGGTTGGTTTGAATAATTTTGAAAAACCTTAGTACAGATATTGATTACTTTTTGCCAGGGACAAGTCGAGGGGGCTTTTTTGACTAGTCTTGAAATGTTTTTGTCACTATGGGAATAGACGTGGATTTAGGTTCCACCCTTATGTTGACGACTTCGGTTGGTTTGAATAATTTTGAAAAACCTTAGTACTGATATTGATTACTTTTTGCCAGGGACAAGTCGAGGGGGCTTTTTTGACTAGTCTTGAAATGTTTTTGTCACTATGGGAATAGACGTGGATTTAGGTTCCACCCTTATGTTGACGACTTCGGTTGGTTTGAATAATTTTGAAAAACCTTAGTACTGATATTGATTACTTTTTGCCAGGGACAATTCGAGGGGGCTTTTTCGACTAGTCTTGACATGTTTTTATCACTATGGGAATAGACGTGGATTTAGGTTCCACCGTTATGTTGACGACTTCGGTTGGTTTGAATAATTTTGAAAAACCTTAGTACAGATATTGATTACTTTTTGCCAGGGACAAGTCGAGGGGGCTTTTTCGACTAGTCTTGACATGTTTTTGTCACTATGGGAATAGACGTGGATTTAGGTTCCACCCTTATGTTGACGACTTCGGTTGGTTTGAATAATTTTGAAAAACCTTAGTACAGATATTGATTACTTTTTGCCAGGGACAATTCGAGGGGGCTTTTTCGACTAGTCTTGACATGTTTTTATCAGTATGGGAATAGACGTGGATTTAGGTTCCACCCTTATGTTGACGACTTCGGTTGGTTTGAATAATTTTGAAAAACCTTAGTACAGATATTGATTACTTTTTGCCAGGGACAATTCGAGGGGGCTTTTTCGACTAGTCTTGACATGTTTTTATCACTATGGGAATAGACGTGGATTTAGGTTCCACCTTTATGTTGACGACTTTGGTTGGTTTGAATTATTTTGAAAAACCTTAGTACAAATATTGATGACTTTTTGTAGTTGTTTTCATATTATTGAGAGGCTAGCTCGGAATAATCTTTACAGATGTATAAACTAAGTACCCTTTTATGGTATATAATACTATTATGATTATGACTACTTTGCGTGAGAGCGATTCCTCGCTAAAGATATGCTAAATAACATTGTATATTCGCATTCTTTCTCTTAGCAGATACCGATCTTCATCTTTGTCATTACAGTGGCTACTGAATGGACAGACATAAATTGAAAACCTTTTCCAAGTCGGCTTAAAACCGCCACCGGCATGGCAATCAGACGTAGATGGATGGGTCCTGTCAACGTATCAATCGGGTCCGACAACGAGAACACATTAAGTCATTAAAACTCACTCAAAAACCCGTCTTTCTGCACTAGGTACCTAAAGTCTTCTTTTCAAACATGTTGTTTATCGATTTAATGCTTTTTGTTTTGTACAAAGGCAATGTCAAAAGGAACGATCCAGTATCAAGTCGACCGTATATGTACTTTTTACCTTATTTTTATGGTAAGTAGAACTCAAATTGCATTGCTGATTGGTTTATTGTTCAAACCTTAATTTGCCTAAGAATAGGTATGAACGATTCATAAAAGTTCACGTACCGTGACGCGATTAAGTGCTTTTGTGCTTTAATTAACTTTTTAGGGATCAACAGCTCGGGTTTCTGTATTAACGAGCTTTGGCCATAGATCCTCTCTAAAACATTTTCACGGCTAGTCAGGCCCTTAAACACTTTTCTTGGTAGTATATCATATAAGTAACTCAATAACAGCAAGGCCTGAGGTAAGGATTCGTCATTTATTTTGCCACGAAAAAGGTTATATAAACACCAGCATCGTTAAGCGTTTATTATTTATTTTACGATGGTGACATTGCACAGTGATTCCGCTCCCGTACAAGGGCGGCCATAAATACCTCAACTCCAAAAAAAGCCATTTTTTCGATTTTAAACTATAAAGGGTTATTATACAAGCATGAAATATATCATTAATAACATTTTTAGACATTTATAATAAACTTGTGTGACTATTTTTATTAAAAAAATATCTGTAGTCAAAACCATTTTATAAAACGTTATTATTTTAAACATAAAGCCATTAGATAAAAAAAATTTGTAATTAATGAAAACATAAATGAAACAGCATACTACATAAATAATAAAAATATTTATTTCAAGACTATTTACATATATACAAATAAGGTTATATTAAAACAAAGCGATTACTTACTATTTATACATTCAATATTACCTACTTACTATTTACACACAACAAGTCCAATACAGATTTAGACAAAGAACTTTTTTTTTTAACAGGTAACCTTCTCAAACTTGATATTAGGGGATCTGAGTGAAGAAGAAGTCGATTAATCAAATCAGTATTAGTCAAAACGCGGTTCATTTTTCGTGTGTGATCTAGTCGAAATGCTTTATAGTATTTGTTACTCGCTTCAGCTGCTTCTTCAGACAGTTCTCCTATAGACAGTAGGCCGTGATTGATAATGTCAGCACCATGAATCAAAATTTTGTGGACAGAAGCAGGCAAATAGTACCATGGATATTCGGCAACTAATTGCCGTGCAGTTTCTAAAGCGAAATCTCTGAATTTTGTCGCATCAATGTTATATCCCGAATTGATACACTGAAGTACAGTCCAACAACGATCTAGGAGATCCTTCTTAATACCCGTAATTTCAGCTGAAATATCTGAGCTTGAGAAGAACCGCCTAGCAGTGTTGCCATCGTTCGATGTCCCGCTTCCGCCACTTTTGGGTTTATCGATAATAAGACCTAACTTTTCCCTAAATTGCGATTGTATAAGTTTTTTTTTTTCAGCTACAAGTCGTTTATCGCTATCAGACCTAGCTTGCCATTTCTTAACCTCTAACTTGTAAGCGAGATGAATGAAATATTCAAAAAATCGGATCAATGCGTGAAGTGGAGACATGCCATATTCATATTTACTTTCGTCAGTTGCTTTGCACAAACATACATCAATTTGATTCATCTCACTTGGTAAAGCTTTACATATATAACATCTAGTTGAAGAAACATCACTAAGTGCATTACACACCTTACCATCGACCATAGTAAGTTGTAAGCTATGATTAATTGTGTATTCGCATGCATTTGTCTTGAAGATAGTCGGTTGCAAGTTACTTATTTTCTGTTTGAAATAAGTCTCCTCTTCAACTGATACTGCAGTTGTTTCCTTAAAAAACTGAAAGCGAATAGGTCTGCAGTATCGAGTTGAAGAAGGACGAGGATTTTTCCACAAAATGATTGAGTTTTCCTTATTATCCGGGTTTAAAATAAGTTGAAGCGGTACATATGAAGTAACAAACAAGCTACTATCCACAAGAGAAGAATCTGAGAAAGTTTGTTTGTATTCGCTATGTCCTGTACTACCATCAAATCCCCATTTCCCAACCAAAGATATTTTATTTAAAGACTGGTCAGGTATTTTATCTAAAATATCTTTTTGAGACTCAAGAATCCGAGTGGCAGTGTGATCTAACAAACTCTGAAGTTCGACTTCGGCTGATGATTCAGTAACGGCTACAGTTGTAGGGTAACATCTCTTTTTAGCCTTTACAATGCGTTGATAGGAAGGCATACAATCTTTCAGTATATTATTATGTATAAAATTCTTAATTAATAGATATTGCTTTCTAGAAATCTTACCTTCTGCAATAAGTGACAAAACTTTGTTTTCGTCGACTTTTGTAGAAGTTAAGCTGGAATCAGCAGAAGCATTGAGCAGTGTATTTACAGCAGACTCGTCAAAATTAGATAGTTCCGCCAGTCTCCTTCTTTTAGTGCGTTTACTACTTTCATTAAAGTTTTTCCTCGGACGGCCACGAGAAGTGGAAGGGGAGGGGTCGACGTTATCATTCTGCTGAGAAATACGCTGCTCGATACTTTGGATCACATCAATGTATTCTACATCATTAAGCCACTCTGCATATTTATGTAGAAATATAGACTTTGTACATCTTGTTTTTTTCCAATAACATGCAATTCGTTTACATAAATTCCTTATTTTAACCCTTAAATTCTCTATGCCAATATTTTCGATGTTATCCGAAATAATTGATGTTTCCGTCAGTGTAGTAAAAACATGTTGAAATTTTTCTGTATCAGTTCCTTGTCCAGAGTGCCAAATATCAAAAACACTACGTTTCGAAATAGAACACCTTAAAAATGTACCTAAAACAAAGATAAAAACATTTTTTAAAAATCGGATTTTTTTCGGCTACCCTACTCTTGTTCTTTGAAACCCCTTTTACCTAAGAAGAGGTCAAAAAAGGTCGATGAAAGTTACAGCCCTTATTAAGGACACTTCCATCTATAACATAATATATGTGTCAAGTGCGGCAAACCTCGGCATCAGAGTATAACTCTCAATGAAATCATACTTCTTAAAAATTAATCGTAAACGACAGACCTCTACTAGAAAATTATTTTAAAATATAAGCACGCATATTTATATATAAAACATAATTGAAAAATAAAGTACATACCCTCTTCTTGGATTTCCATAATAATACCACGTGGACACACGCAAATAATAATAATAGTACACAATAACAAAGTGATTAAGTTGCGGCGACAAAAACACACTACTAATTAGGGTCGAGATGCGTTCACTTTCGTTGCACAAAAGTAAATGATAATAGTACTTTATTGCTGTGCTATATATAGTATTTAGAAGATTGTCTATCGGTGAATCATTTTACTTACTTTTTAGTCCAGGATACGCTCATGACTTTTTTCGATTTATGGCCTACGGCGGAATCACTGTGCATTGGCTCCCTCACGGAAAGCAACATTGCAATAAAATAAGACAGTGTAAACGCTAGAAGCACCACGCGTATGTTGCCGAGTCATTAAAAACAGATTTGAAACCAACCACATCCCTTTGTTACCTATAATTTTTGAAGTTATAATGTAATGTTAGATTAAATGTAATGTTGTTACATAATTCTGAAACCATTAACTTTTCAGGATTTTTTTAAAAAGGGTTATTGAGGATTGATTAGGTTAGGTTTTGTTTGTTTTATGAAAATCCTGAGATGGTGACGGTTTTGGTGAAAAATACAATTACTTATGACTTACGAAAATGCAGATGAACATGACATTATGACTTTCGATATTATAGGAGTTTAGACCCACCAAAAGTTAACGTAATATTTAATTGATTAAAAATCGTTTATTTCAGATCATATTCGTGCTAGTCCGCAAAATCAAACATTTAAGCGAAAAAAGAAGTAAGAGTTAAAAAGTTAGCTTTTAAGAGTGCGAAGATTAATGTATGGGACCCTAGATACTGGAGCCGTATTGTACTAGAATACGTGTAATGTATACCTGACGACCGGTTGATTGATCGGGTAAGCTTTTTCTAAAGTATAATGGGTTCACTAGTACTCGATCAATTTCGCTCTTTATGTGTGATCCCTTTTAAATGCAACTGCAAATGGAGTACAATACTGTTTAAAACTTGTAGGGAATAAATAATACTGCTACAGTTTTACTTGTCTGTTATCATTTGTTGAGTAAATATTGCATTTTTTAAGTGGATGTTCTGTTACAAATGATGTCTTTTGCTGATGATCATGATGAGATTCTTGATTAAACAATATGGTCAATTGGAACGAGCTTAGTCAAAAAATCAAGGGATTGCTTTTATAAATGTAGCAAGAAGCCCTCTTTTGGTACCTACAAGTTTTACAACAATTCATTTGAATATAATTATTATGACATTTACATTCAGGAATTTTATTTTCCTGTAGTATAATAAACATATAACTAGTGTAGAGGCACAAATTATGTTCGTCAGTCATAATAAAGTAGACACATGGATTTTTTCAACTTTTAAATAGAGTATTGAAACATTTATCAACAAATTCTGTTACACATACACACACACACGCAGTAAACACTACCACGAGTACCAGGAGTTCATAAGTGCCTAGGAATTATCAAATTACACGGCTTTTAAGACATTTCTCTAGTACTATCCGGTAAAGTTAAGATTGCACTTATCTTTGATGTGTTGTCGCCGACGGTGGGTGCAAACTTACTTCAATCTAGTTATAGTTGTGGACGCCATTGCGCGTGTATGCGCGTAGATAGCGCTAATCCCGTATGTCGGTCTGCAGGCACGTGGTCGGATTTTATGTCTGTTAACGCTTTAATCTGTTTGTTTGTCTCTCTGATTGTTTATGGTTTACGAGCGTGGGGTTGGGGAGGAGCTTTGGTATGTCCTCGAAGCGGGGAATTCCGGAATAATACGGTTAATAATTAGACAACACAAAATTTTAAAGGAACGTTCATAATCGAATGTGAATTTTCAGTAAAATGATAATGCTTGTCGTTGTATTTAATGGTGCAACAGTAATGTTTTCTGTTGGATTATCGACCAAACAGCGGGCAACAGTTCTGAATAGATACTATGAAAATATTACTGCGATTATGGCCTAAGTATTCCTCTAATATAGGAACACAACTAAACTTAATAGCAAGCGATGATATTAAATTGAATTATAATTAAATTGGTATTGTAGTTGTGTTCATTGTTTATTTTGTAATAATATAATGAGAATTGACATGTTATAAAATAATGTATATCATATGATTTTTATGTATTGATGTGATTAGATCCATTTATATAACTGTTAATAACAAGTAAATAATTTACCTATATCTACCACTTTTTAAATTTGTACGTCTGATTAATAGACGGAAAGTGGAAAATCTGGCTTTATGATACCCACTGATCATTGATCATGATCACTGATCATTTATGTACATCCACTTTTTTACAAATAAATATATGTTCATTCTCATTCTCATTTTCTTGTTTGGTTTGATGATACCTACTTATTTACTAATTTTTTTTCAATAATGTATAACTACAACCAGATATTGATGGAGAAGGCAAAACAAATATGTTCTGCAAAATATGTAAGAAATAATGTTCAAAGGAACATGTTCATAGTTTTAGTTTATTTACTCGTACCATAATTTCTAATAAACTGCTAAACCTTGATTAACTAGTATTTATTCGTATTTAAACCGTTACAATTTTACAATTATATATCTACATAGCGACAAATTTCCACAATCTAATCCGAAACCAAATAGTAAACCCGTATTCCATTTTCTTGACGGACATCACAAATTACACCCCAGACTTAGCCAATCAAAGTAACTACTATGACTAGCTACCTTAAACGACAGCTAGGGTGACCACGCCACATGGCGACGTGCGATTGGTCCACGGTGGCAATCAAAGACGAACGTGGCCCCACTTTACGGCTGCATCGGGATCGCTAACTTTAAATTGAGTTTTGACGTTTTTAGGACTGTCCGCCGCAAACGGGTCGTTTGTGGCCACTTTCCACGGAACGTTTTAACTTTTCGACGGTTTTTAGCTTTATTATTATTTTCTTTTTTACCGTCTGCGCTTATAGTTGACTTCTTTTGTTTTAGAATTCGTTATCACACGTGATGCAAGTATAATTTCCCTAGATTGCAATTTTGCCCAAGGACAAGGTAAACAAATACTAAGCTAAATCTTAGTACTCGGCTCAGCCTCAATAGTTGACACATCTTAATTCATAGCAATAGAAGTCAAAAATAGGGTGTCAACTATGGAATTAAGGTGCTTAACATGGGGCGTTTTGAGATTTTGCGTTATTTAGAGTAAATTTAAAACAAAATGTTTAGATATTTTAGTTTAGATATTTTATATATTTTTTATATATGTATATTGGAGATACTATTGCTACTAAGCTATAAATATTATAGTAATAGCTACAAGTACAATATAAAACGACTTTTACAGAGAACAGAATTAGTAATCTCAGCCGAAAAACTTCCATATCTGGACAAGCCCTCGCTCTAAGATTTCCACGCTAGCTGGTCTTACTCCAGCGGCAGCCAGCGACTTCCAGCAATCGTTAGAACATCTTCGGTCTACGTATTAAAAGAAAATGTGACGGATATAAGTATGCTTGATCTTTTTTTTATCACATGCGACCATACCCTATTATGGTTAAAAAGATGGTTATGCATTTTTTCTCTTCAGCGAACGAAAACACACGACACGAAAAGTTGCCTTCTACGCCAACTTCGTTCGCTCACCTTCTTGCGTATTATTACTACCGACGGCTGAATTAATTTCCAATTTCATTGACTACAACCACAATATTGAATTTGTTTCTTCTATAAAATCAATGTTAAATTAATATGCGTATACAAAGTCATCTCCCCAAATGGAGTCGTGATGGATGTCTGTTTCACAATTTGCGAGTTTTGAATCAAATTGGTGCGCCTATGGCGATGGGATGGGTTCCATTATCGAGGGTTTTAGGGTTGTGAGAAATAAAGTAAACATTCTACTTTGAACTCAAATAAAGCCCTAGAATATGATATTATTGGACATGTAAAAGCTAAAGTTCTTGTAGGCTATTTTATGGACAAAAGAAGCAAAAAAAAGGGTAATGATGTTTTACCTCCTAAGCGAACGAAGTTGTGGGCGCTTTCTAGTCTTAAATAAAACAGTTGGTTGAAGCCTTTATTATCATTATGACCGTTACTACCGGTTAGGTTATGCTCGGGATCTCTCTACGAGATCAAATCAGAAATGAGGAGATTCCTAGACGAACCAAGATCACCGTCATAGCAAACAGGGTAAGAAAACTGAAGTGGCAATGGGAAGGGCACGTAGTTCGAAGAATGGATAGCCGTTAGTGCAGTAAGGTTCTCGAGTGGAGACTGCGTACCAGCCAGCGCAGCGTGGGAACGCCACCCACAAGGTGTTAGGATGACCTCTTTAGACTCGAGGACTCGCTAGATGCGGGTCGCCTCTATCCGGCGTATGTGGAAGTCTATTGAGGACGCCTGTGTCCAGCAGTAGACGTTCTAAGGCTGAAATGATGATGATGCTCTAGTCAAGTAAATTCAATAGACGTTATTAAAACATTTAAGTCACTGAATTTAAAGAAAACAGAGGATTTATGGGGAACTTCAGTAAAAATTGTTCATCATATCATAGACTCAATTGCACCCTATCTAGCCTTGATTTATAATAATTGCATATCAGAGGGCGTGTTTCCAGATCTTATGAAACTTAGTAAAGTCATACCTCTTTTTAAATCAGGCGACTTGAGTGACTTGACTAATTTCCGTCCGATATCTATACTACCTGTATTAAGTAAAGTTTTCGAAAAGTTAATGTTGATGGATCTGCTGGGACACTTCAATAGAAATAAACTACTTAGTAGTAAACAGTTCGGTTTCACAAGGGGACGTTCCACGGCTGATGCAGCATCTGTACTCATTAAATATATTTACAACATCTGGGAGAAATCTTGTGATGCAATTGGAGTTTTTTGTGATCTTTCTAAGGCATTTGATTGCGTTGGTCATGGAACACTCATTTTGAAATTAGAACATTATGGCCTGTCTGTAAATGCCTTAAGCCTTATGTCTTCATATCTCAGCAATAGAACACAAACAGTTGTTGTAAATGGAACCCAATCCAGTGGAGCTGCAGTTAAGCTAGGAGTGTCACAGGGCTCTATCTTAGAGCCATTTCTATTTTTAGTTTATATAAATGACTTACCATCTATAGTAGAAAATCTTTCTGATATAGTACTATTTGCTGATGATACATCATTAATTTTCAAAGTTGACCGGAAAGCAACAGACTATTCCGAAATTAATAGTGTACTAGTTAAAGTACTTGACTGGTTTAATATTAATAATCTGGTATTGAATGCTAAGAAAACGAAATGTGTTAGATTTGCTTTACCGAATGTTAGAGCAGTGGATTCTGCTATATCGCTCAATGGTGAATGTTTAGAAATGGTGGATAGGGCATTATTCTTAGGTATAACACTGGACAAGAACTTGCAATGGAGTCCCCATTTAGCAGTACTTGCAGGTAAATTAAGTTCAGCAGCTTACGCTATTAGAAAAATTAGACAATTGACCAATGTTGATACTGCTCGCTTAGTATATCATAGTTATTTTCATAGTATCATGTCATACGGTATTCTGGTTTGGGGCAAAGCAGCTGACATACAGACTATATTTGTGTTACAAAAAGAGCGATTCGTTCTATATATAACTTGAACTCCCGTGACTCCTTAAGAGAACTTTTTAAAGACATCAACATATTAACCGTAGCGTCCCAATATATTTATGAGAATATTATTTATGTTATTAAGAACATAGAGTCTTTTACTAGGAATTCAGATATCCACAATTTTAATACTAGAAATAAAAACAAAATCGCTATTAGAAAGTTCCGCGTTCGTAAAGTAGCCAAATCATTCGTAGGCCAATGTATACATTTTTATAATAAGCTACCAGATGATGCTTTGAAATTATCGTTTCCAGCTCTCAAAAAGTACTTAAAAGAGTCCCTAATGGCAAAGGCTTATTATAGGGTAGAGGACTATTTAACAGACAAAAATGCATGGCCCAAAACAGAAACCAAATAATTTACTTTTACCGGGACACGGTTCTTATAAGGTGGCATATCAAACGTATGTAAGTTGTTTTAAATTAAAATCACTATTTTGCTTTTTTATATTCTACATTTTTTTTTTTACTTTTATAAGTTTTGATATGTTTCCTTGAAGAACTACGCATTGAGTTTATACTCAAAACATATATTTAGGTTAGGCTAAGCGCGAATATTGTAATAGATACAAGAGTTATTTCGAAAAAATTACTGACTGTTGAGTTTGTTTCGGCTTTCTTCTTTTCAGTGGTCTCCTCTTGGGAAACGCCGTAGAGTCAGACTTGTAAAAGTGCCCTTGTGGCCTACTTACAGAATAAAGATCATTATTTCATTATTATTTCATTATTTATTTCATTATTTCATGATGATAAACCCTTTAAGGGTTTATTCTATATTTTGAAACACATTTAATAACAATAAAAATTCGATAGAAAAGAAAGTTTTTAATTTGACATATTCTGTAGACGTTTATTTAAATTGATGTCTGAAAAAACGTTACTGCAGAGAGTATGCGTGGTATCATCACCGCGTTCCCCAAAAATCTATCACTACGACAAATTATGTTGAAAAAATACACTCTACAGTCACATCCCTTTCGTACGCAATTTCCGAGCCCCGAGGGCATAGCGAGTGAATAAACACCGAACGGCAAGCCAATCGGGCCGATATGTCATCACTCGTGTATTAAAGAAAAAAGATTTTAGGTTAGTCACCAGAAAAAAAATACATTATAGTTAAATAAACACAAGATAAACTTGTATGCAAATAACAGAACACGCAGCGTTTCCATAGAAAATTTTACGTGGCGTCGACGCCGTGCACAGAGACAGTAGTGCATAATTGACAACGTAAAATTTTTTTAACCAGGATTTTGCCATTAGAAATCAAAAAGAAGATTTTTTCACTTTTTAAATATAAAAAACAAGACCATTTTGCCTTAAATTAACGGAATACATTCAATACGGTTTCTAATTTGAGACATGGTTGATAAATCAGCGGGCCTATGGAGTCTGCATTTATCACGTGATAGATAAATCATAAAACATCTGTCACTCTCGTATTATACTTGTCTAAAAACGACTGTTGCTTTTGTCATTTATCTCATATCTTTAGTAGCATATCAACAGCCGAGTTTGAGCGGCGCCATGTTGTTTTATCTGTCAAACTGGCGAATCAGTTGGCTCTGGATTGCCGTGGGCGGCATTCGATGTACGAAATATCCGACCGAGGCTATCGCGCGTGGCATACGCCAAATTCCTCGCGCGGCAATTTGCTCGCGAGGCGGAAACCTCCGTGTGGACGCGGCTAGTCAATTCAAAAAAGTCTTTATCTCATTCCCAACAAGAAAATGAGGAGAAAAACCTTGTTTTTGCATAGGCCTAAAGCATTAATGATTAACCCTTACACTCAAAATAAGTGTTTTCCACCCTCGTTCGCAATTTCCGAGCCGCAGGCGCCGGGGCGGTAACGCCCGCGCATTGTTCGGCCGGTCGCCGAGAAATGCGATTTCGGACGAATATCCTGCAGCCGGCGGGCTATTAAGGGCTCGTGAAATGATAAGGGATTGGATTCGAAAGTTATTTAATCTATACTATTATAAAGTTGTAAATGTGCAATGTCTACATTCTAGATATTCTGAAAAAAATGATTGTAACGGACTATTTAGAGGTTATAAGAAATATTTTAATTATATATCTATTTATTTTCTAAAACGTTTACATGATATTACAGTACAAAACCAATGCATCACGAAGCTTAGCCTAACAATTGAAAATTATATTTTACATTACAATTATACAATTTTACATTACATTATACAGGTACCAAACAAATTATATTGAGACAGTTGAACACCTAGCATCCATCGCCTCACAAATTCTCAAGCATTCACTACACACTGCCGCCCATCGCCACACAAACAATTCGCA
The DNA here is from genome assembly GCA_905404275.2 of Hedya salicella. Lineage (NCBI taxonomy): Eukaryota > Metazoa > Arthropoda > Insecta > Lepidoptera > Tortricidae > Hedya > Hedya salicella. The sequence goes on from FR990102.1 coordinate 5,020,345, forward strand.
CTCAGGTGTCGATGCCAGGAGAGCGCATTGAGCAGTGAAAGGGCTCGCGGCAGCGGCGAATTCCTGCACGAAAAGGTTCGCACCGGCGGCACAGCCAACAAGTCGCGTCGTCGCGGTCAGAGGGCTATGCTCTGGAAATCCGGCACAAATAGCCGCACGAGACGTTCTACAAGTTCAGGACAGTCCGACTCGCCACGCAAGGCCTGGCATGCAGTGACAATAAGTTGACAATTGCGCCTGACCTCCAAGGAGTTGTACCCAAGGGAACCGAGAAGATATTTTGTTGGATATAGGATACGGGTAAAATCCAAATACTTTTTTACAAATACACAGGTAGGTGGGCATTCACAGATGATTATAGGATACTTTTTACTCAACTACGCTGAAGAAAAAAACAGGGTATGCTTTTTTTCTCCTCCGCTGACGATGTTGCTGGGCAGAGGTCGCAGGTTCAAATCCTGCTTGCAATTTAGTAGGTCGCTTATTTTTTTTTTTACAATCGAACTGCTATACTATTAATTTGACCTTCAAATAAAGACAACTTTCTAATAACTATTTATTTAAAGATATCTTTAATGCATCAATTATAATTGCATATTTTACAAAATTTATTACATTTTACTTTATTATTATATTAAGCCCGAGCTGTCCCACTGCTGGGCTGCTGGGCAAGGCCTCCCCTCTCTTCTTCCACTGATCCCAGTTTAAAGCTACCTCTCGCCAGTCCTCCACAAAGAGGTCTAAGTCGTCCCGCCATCGGCGACGAGGTCTGCCGCGTCTCCGCGTCGAGGTTTTGGGTTTCCACTCTGTGATTATCTTGGCCCATAACTCGTTCGGCATGCGACAGATATGAACAGCCCAGTCCCACTTCAACTTGGCCGACTTCCGAGTTACGTCGATGATTTGGCTAATAGATTTGGCTATAAGAAGTATTATTCCGACCCATAAAAAATCAACTACTTTCTAAAATGTCATCCATTCTCTATTATGTACGTTATCTTCGTTAATGACCATAATAACTTGTTATGAGTCGATGAAAGTATTCACGACTTCACGAGTAGTTAGCTAAATCACTTGTAGTAGCTTTGATACGTCTTTTCCAGACCAGTTAGTCTTTTCATATTCCAACATGTTTATCAATTGTTATATTCAAAATACAAATTTAAATCAACTATTTCAGGCGATTGAACATCAAATAGTGCCATTAAAATATGAATAAGCATGTGGTATCTCATACTCATTGTTGGATTCTTACAATATTTACCCTAGGGAACAAATCCTGATAAATATTTTGTAATCCGAGACACGGATTATTTTCTATCAATTGCATACGAATATTAAAGTATTTATTTACTTAGACATCATTTACATGATAATCAGTAATCATTTCCATTTTCATTGAGCAGAATGTCCTAATACGGTTGTCCCCATTGGCTGGTCCTTCTAAAGAATTTGCATAATCAAATAATTTGATCTCTTATTGAACCACTGAGTCCGTTTGATTCGTGAATGTGATGAGAATTAAATGCTGTACTGTCGGGTACAAAAGTTACAATTAGTAAAAATAAACATTAAAGGCCTCTGAATCAAAAGGTACATATATTTTTAGTTACATTATCATCATCATTTCAGGCATAGGACGTCTAGTGCTAGACACAGGCCTTCTGAATTGACTTCCACATGGGCTGGATAGAGGCGACCCGCATCCAACGGGCTAGCTATTTATCGCTATTTGTATATGTATTCTATACATGATGTCAAAATGGTAGGCTGGATTTATAGCAGTTTCGGTATAGATAGCTTTTGATTTTTTTCACACAACATACAATTATGGTTTACCTTTTACCGTTGTAGCCTTTTATGATATAGATAGGTGATATTTTTGCTTCATGGAAGATGCAGTTGCAAGTATACAAGTGTAAATAATAGGTTCGTAAATATATAAGTGAGTATCACGTTGTATATGTACTAATTGACACAAACCATGAATTAAAAACAAAAAAAAAACAAGCTCGAGCTTCACCTAATGTATCCCCTTGTAAAGTTCAATACAAAGTATCGCATGGCAAGCGAAACTATAAAAAAAAACAAATTTCAACAAATACTGTTTATTGTAGTAATTTCTGTACTCGACTGTACCCAAAACTGGTACACATACGTACAAAGGCCGGACACGTCGCACGTAACTGTTAGATCACGAATTTGAAAAGAATATTAACCCTGTCGGGTTGTCGGTGGCCGTTGTATCGTCCGCAGAGAGTGGGGACTTGTACCAGACGAGGTGTACCAGTTTCATCCGAGATACTTTAATATTACTTAGGAATGGGTCGCGGTCTTGGTTTTATACAAGGAAGATTAAAATCAGTACCAGTTGCGACGTAATGACTTTATAAATATCACCTAATGTTGTTATGGGAGCTTTGAGTTCCGTGTGACTTTAAATGTTAAATTACTTGTAGGAAAGTGTATCAAATTCTTCAAATCACATAAAATCTTCCTAAGATACGATTAAAATTAAGTCCTTTACGAAATTAATAACGCACGAATATAATAAAAACATAATTATGTAAACATTATAATGGACTATGCATATAATGTAGTTACAACAATTGCAATAAGCAAAGTGAAAACTGAGGTAAGTATAACAATGTTCAAATTATCACTGAACTTAATAGCAAAATTACAGATCAGTACTGGTACACAAACCGGTACGCACTATACCCCTATCGTAATGGCGTCACGTCCCGCGTGCGTGTCGCGATAAAGGGTTAAGTACACTAACCACCTGACGTGAGTCACAAATCCACCATTATTACGTTATTGTGGGAGCCGCATTAACATGTGTATACAGCTTAACGTGAAATGCGACCGATAATTCTACCCTTGGAAACGTGTCTTTATTTGAATTTCGGTACGAGTTGTCTATTGTTTGGTGGGGTTCTGTGAAAATAGAATTCCTTATGGTTTAATTGTCGCTATTATTTCACTTTTATATCATATTAGGTTCCGAGAAGACAGTTAATTATTTATCCATTTAATCGTAATTTTAATTGTAATTCTATTTTAATGAAATTACATTGAGAAAATAGAGTGAAGCATAGTATTTAATTAATGTTCGAGACCAATGTGATATTTTTTTTCTCTTTGGTTCTTTTTACCTTTCTTTGATTTTGTCATAGATATATTAATAACTAGAAGGCGCCAGCAACTTCGTTCGTGGAGTAGAAAAAGTCATAATCCCTCTTTTTATTTTTAGCATAGTCGGGTAAAAAGTATTCTATAACCATCTGGAGGTACACATGTACCAAAATAGTTAAAATCTGTTTAACCGATTTAGCGCGATGAAGCCACAACGACACATGCAGACATACAAACATTTCATTTTTACAACTTTATAATAGTATAGATTTGCGACTATGACACATGAGAATGTGCCAAAATGTGAAAAAATAAAGGTATATAAAATCTGGTTTCACACAAAATTAGTATAATTAATACGTGAAAATTATAAAATTAACGCTTGTTTTATACGTTATCTGAGTTCAAGATATAATATGATACAGAACGCTAGTTCGTCCAGTAGGTACTCAACTTTCACATAACCGGTTCTTTTCATGATAAATGACATTACAAGTATGGTGATTAATTCAAGAAAACATGGGGTCCAGAGCAATAAGAGGTCCGCTCCCAAGCCGTTTAGGGCTGAATTAAATTATTTTATTATTAAAATAACTCGTCTTAATCTGAATTTTAGTAAACGTTATCCCTATTCTTTGCCCGTTTTTTCGGGATGATAAATGACGAACGAGTTTGCGATGATTGATGATGAAAGGAGATGCAGGAATAGTCCAGTCCTTGATTTGCTACGTGTTGAAGGTACGATATTTTAGTAAGCGAACATCATCACCCTTTACCTATATTACAATTCATACTATTATAAAGTTGTAAAATGAAATGTCTGTACATTGAAGAGATTTAAAGAAAATACAATTTACAGCTCACTGACGCGGAATATAATATTTTTTGTATGTTTGTATGTGTCGTTGTGGCTTCATCACGCAAAATGGGCTAAACGATTTCAACTATTTTTGGTGCACGGGCTGCGTATCCTCCAGTGGCGTGGTGTCCATATAAGCCGATTCCCACCAGGTTGCCCAAGGAAAGGCTTATAACCACCTTTATCTTTAAATATGAGTAAATGACGCTTCGGCTTCTCTTGTAATTTACCTGACGCTACGGGTATCCACAGATAGGATACTTTTTACCCGACTACGCTGAAGAAAAAACGAGGCGTTATGACTTTTTCTTCTCCACGCACGACGTTGCGTAAAGCCTGTACTGTAAAAGATACAAAACCATGAGATTCACTTTGTCCAGTTTTCAATTTTGCTAGCTCGCCAACAACCAGATTTCGTCCAGATTTATTTCCCAAATCGTCCACTTCCTATTCTTGTAAACATTCTCAAATGGTCCACCTACCGGGCGCTTTAGCGCTGGATTGCAAAGACACACTAAACCTAAAGTATGGAAAATGCGGTTTCAGTTAAATTTGATGAAATTTTGATATGTTGTAGATTTTTGAAGTGGAGGAAGCGGAACGCCGCAAGTATATGGGTCTCACAAACAAACATGTGTTCGCGGCATTTGCAAGGGAGACGCTTAGGCCGTGGAGCTCAGATGAACAACACTTTTAATTACCAATACAAAAAATAGATGAATGATCAGCCAACCATAGCCGGCTGATTCCTAAGCCAAAGGATCAGCATTGCCATCCAACGGGGGAATGTAGCCAGCCTTATGGTCACCCTACCGCAGGGCAGCGATATTGGGAACGCCATACGTTGATCAGGTAGTAAGTTAGTTAAATTTTTGGCTCATAAAAACATACAAAAAAAAGCAAGAAATATATTTTTAAAGACCCCCAAATAGCCCGTTAAATTTTTTTTTAAAATACCTTCAATGTCCAGACACTTTTTATACAATTTTTTTACGATTTTAACAATTTTATATTAGTACACGAGTAGATATCACATGTTTCGCTATATAATTTCTCACGCATGTCTAGATAAACATAATAAATACCCAGTGAATTCATTCAGTGAATTAATTCATGTAGTACATGAATAATACAGCAGTTAGATGAATTCAGCGGCACTAAAAGTAGGAAGGATGAAATTAATCGCATTTTGGTTATATTTTATTTACAGAATTGCTTTATGACAGACAGGTGCTGACTGAGCTAGGGACCGTGTATGAGATCGATAAAAGTTATCGATAAAATTAATATGGACATTTAATTTGGAATTAACAAATACATTTTATTCATACATAGGCTTATTTATGGGTTTATGACTTCACATTTCTCCTCAAAAAAAAAAACACTGTGAAAAGGGATTAAAATTGCTTATTTTTTTTCCGAATCTGGGTTTTATTTCATTTGATTAGATTATCAAAAAAATTAGGAAAACGTCATGACAATTTCCATAATTGGACAAGTTGCAATAGATTAAATTAAGGTCAACCACAATGTGAATTATTTATTAAATCATTAACTAGTCTGTTTCAAGTTGCCTGCTTATTTAAACTGTTGATTATTCTGTCGCTCAGGAATCCAAAAAGGGTCTCAACTTATAAAACTAAAGTACACCAGGTTATACTGATATATATATAGACACTAGCTTCTGCCCGCGACTTCGTCCGCCTTAAATTCGTTTATCGCGGTTAAGGGTATTTTTCCGGGCTAAAAAGTAGCCTATGTCCTTCCCCGGGACTCAAACTATCTCCATACCAAATTTTATCGAAATAGGTTCAGCGATTTAAGCGTGAAGAGGTAACAGACAGACAGACAGAGAGACAGACAGACACACTTTCGCATTTATAATATTATAGATAGAAATTGTGTTGCAGAAGAGCGGATTATGGATTTCCTTGACTTAAACTTGATTTTTGATTTAATCGTAATTTTTACATATTATTAGAACACAACACAACGGGAACATGGACCGACTTCCGTAATGTCGAAGAATCACCATAGCAATGTAATTAAATAAAACTGTTTAAGCTCCGTTTCGACAAGATTATATCGACACGGGCCGCACTAGCGTCTATTTCAACGTCGTCGCTTGCGCATAAGTCAGGGAGCTCATTACGCGCGGAATCAAAGCGCGATGACATATTTACGGACACCGCTCAAACTTGACGTATGCGCCTGCTATTTATGACCACGGAGGCTAACTAGCTTAGAATGGCAATAAATATGCATAATCTAATATAGATAACTAGATATTTATTTAAACTATTATAAAGTTGTAATAATTAAATACCTATATCCCTAATCGAAAAATTTCAACGATTTTTGGTATAAGGATTGCTAATCAATCAAATCAAATCAAATCAAAATATCCTTTATTCAAGTAGGCCTAAATACAAACACTTTCGAATTGTCAGTTACAATGAGAGAAGGCTAAACACCCGACAATGGTTATATAAACCATTCAAAGTTAATTCTGCAGTATCGTTTCGCAAAAGTTACTGCAAAAAAGATTTTTTAAAATTACCTCTATAAATTTGGAGATCCGACCGATCCGTCATTGGGATAGTCTATGAACTATGTACTTTGGAGACAAAAATTATGGGGGGGAGGACTTTGTCTTCCGTCCGTAAACGAAATTGCTGGCACTTATTCTCGGTTTCTCTTCCTTGTCGGTTTCACTTTTGTCAGAGTGGTTGTGGTCATCATGTCAGGTGTTGGTCATGTCAGCCATTCACTGCAGCTTTTCTTATAGTATAGGTATAGTATATTCAAATTAATATTATAACACCGAGTTCGATTGACCCCGCAAACGGGGACTCGCTGGATGCGGGTCGCCTCTGTCCGACCCATGTCGAAATCTATTGAGGAGGGCTGTGTCCAGCAGTGGACATCCTATGGCTGAAATGATGAGTTCAATTGTAAAGGAAAAAAACAATGCGACCTATTGCAATCAAGATTTGAACCTGCGACCTCTTAAACGCAGAAGTGCTCTGACAAGTCTCTGACCAACAGCAGAGCCATCCCAACTTTACGTGTGTGGCTTGAGTTTATCGAACACAATCAAGTTAGCATTACTATTAGCGTCTTCTGTGTCTTTTTTTAAATTCTCAAATGCTAAGCGTATTAGGTATAGTATATGTTGAGTTGTACAATGTTTTATACCAAAAAATCATAAATTTATACCGTTTGTCAATTGTAATACAGTTAATTGAAGTTGAAGGTCTCAACTTTTCTGGCATTCCCGATATCCTCATTGCTCAAAGAACTGATAACCGGTGGTGAGCAAAGGTCCTCAAATGGTGCTCCAAAATGAAAGACTCAACCATTTTTATTCCTTCACAGTAATGATAATAGACAAGTCGACCAAAAAATCACATAGGCTATTTAAAAATAAAACCTTGGCTGTAATCCGAGTGAATATTCACGCCGCTAGTTTAGATAGTGGGTAATAGTAATATCCCAATGAAAAAGTCACTTTAAAAATACGAGGATCGTTAATAGTGGAATATCATAATTTTCATGAAAAATATCATGACCTATCTTAATATTTGTATCACCAATTTAATTTCACTTTCAAAATAAGCGCTTGCACTTCATACACTCCCAATTAATTGCCCAACTAACTCACCGTTGAAACTAGTTAAACAAAGCTTTGATCACTGACCAGGGTAATGGCTAAGCTGACTTGAAATGAATCATAATTAATTACGGCTATAATGTTGGAATGGCTACCCGGTCGGAAATAATCATTGAGCAGGGCATGCAAGCGGAACGGTAGAACGAGTTGTGGCAGATAGCTGAACTGTCGTAAATCTGAGTAGAATGTAGCTCAAATAGAAAGCAGGTTTGGATAGTAAAATTACTTCGACAGTACAACATCTAAAAACATACAAAATAACGGATCTATATCAGAATCCCTAACGTCGTTTGTCCTATCGCATTTTTTTATGAAACTGTAAACTTAACAGCTTTGTTAAAAAACAAACCTAACCTAACCTAATCTAATCGATGATCTTTTTTAAAATGAAATTTGATGATCTTGAAAAATTTACGATTTCTGAAAAAAATACGTTTGGACAAATGATACATTAGAACAATCGATACACTAGGAGAAACAAGATTAGGGATTCCAAAGAAGACCCCAAAAAATCACACTGATGTATTTTAAACAATTATCAGATTTACACGCATACACCTTTGATTTTCTTAACTAAATGTTAAGATAACATAAAAAATCTACGCTATCATAAAGTGGTAAAAATTAGGTGTAAGTATATACATTAAAGATATTTCCAAAATAATATTGTAACGGACTATTTGGAGGTCTCTGAACCAAAATTCATTTTTATGTATGTTTGTACGTGACGTTGTGGTTTCATTGCATCGGCTAAACGAATTGCAACTATTTTTGATAGACACCCGTCTACCAAAAATAGTTGCAGCTGAGTATCAGCAGATAGTTATAGAGTACTCCTTACTCAACAACACTGATGAAAAGAAGAGAGGTTATGACTTTTTCTTCTCCTCGAACGAAGTGGCGGGCACCTTCTTTCTAGTAGAGAATAAAATTGGTGTATAGAAAAAAACTTTGTTAACTGTGTAGTAATATATTTTATTTTTAGTTTTCTTATTTGTATCTGCTTAACTGTATATTGTATAACTGCATTTTCGTTTGTGAGGAGCGGAACCTCCTAACACAAGTATTTTCATACTTACCCAACCACAAACATAACTACCAATTAAGTAGAGCGGTTATTTGTTTATTTTTAAGGCTTCGTCCGCCTTAAATTCGTTTATTGCGGATAAGGGTATTATTCCGGGATAAAAAGTAGCCTATGTCCTTCCCCGGGACTCAAACTATCTCCATAACAAACTTCATCCAAATCAGTTTCAGAATGAAGAGGTAACAGTCAGACAGACAGACAGATAGACAGACAGACACACTTTCGCATTTATAATATTAGTATGGATTAAACTCACGCTTTGAAGTGTGTACTCGCCAAACTGTTTTTGATGACGAAACGCGCTCAATTTTTAATTTAAAATTAATAAAAATAAGTTTACGTTGGGCAATACACTATGAGTCTAGTAGAAGAAACAAAAGAGGCAAATATCTTTATTATATTTAGTGAAAATAACAACTGTACGTCATGGTTCAAACGATCCCGTCGTACCTACATAAGTTTAGGGACAACAGACCGACTGTGAAGTAACAAGGTAGGGTTATGGTTACGGAATCCTAATAAATATTAAACACAGATAAATAAATACAGATAAATTCAGTTTTGTGAGCGAACGAAGGTATTGACGCTAAAATATAATCCCCGGCCACCTTGTCAGTTCGTTCGTAAATTAAAATCAAAACGTCACCTATATTTACAAACAAACTTAACAATTCAGTCTTGATGACGCTACATTCAAATACTTCGAAGAAGTTACATGCAGTTTGAGTATAGTTAATTTAGTTCCACATTTTTTGATGGCAAGAATAAGTTGGTGTTATTAACCCTTCGGCGGCCTTTGGGAACGGTCCCCCGTGGTGCTCCAAACCGTTTTAAACGACCAAACATTACCGTAAATATTGTTGTAAATACCATATTTCGGGCACAAACAATTCAATTCACGCTCGGGCTGCTAATTGGGCATAAATCGTGGTAAAAATATTCAATAAGCTTCTCATGTCGATAAATATTTTAAGTGAATGCCTTTATTTGATTGCGTGCCCGGCGACGCGTAGATTAATTTATTGACGAATCAACTAAGCCTGCAACACAATTCCTATTTCCATTTCTTAAACAACGAAGTGAGATTCAAAATTGATTGGTTGTTATCCAGACTTAAGACCTTTTTGTCCGATTTGTCCTACATCGAGGTATTGAAAGGTTTTGTTTGTTTGTTTTGTTTCATGTTTTTGTTCCAATTCGTGACTTCAATCAAACGTTTGATTAATACGTGCCTTTGAATTATTTTGTCGTCACCATTGTGCCCCAGAAGCAGTTGAGCAGATGAACAATATATTTTCTTAGCACGTACGACCGATTGGGTTTAAGGTACGGTTCACGATAACTGAAAGGTAGTAAATTTACGTGAAAATGTTTGTTTATAGTGTAAGTTTACTTAACACGTGACTGAGTAAGTCATTCGAGGAAGGAAACACGCACGGCGACTCGAATGAAATGAATAATACAATAAAATATTTAGGTACTGATTATAAATGCTTAAGCAGCTGAAAACAAAGCAAGTTGTTATTAAGTGATGAAAGTACTGAAAACAAAACAGCTGGTCATGAATCGACAATGGTCTTCAGAAGTTATAGTAGGGAAGAAGATACATTTATTTTGCAAAGTAACAATAATAATCCACTTGAAAACTGATATGTACAGACTTAACACGTTCCATGTCCGGGTGCCCCCCGCTTGTCAGGAGTCCATGCTTCCGCTGTGGATAGTCACTTCTCCAGACTGGATGCGTATTTGCAATTGTGAAATTGTGAGATGGTTTTGTACAGGGACAGAGAACGTGTTAAGCTAGACATAAAGTTAAAACTAGGAGCTATAAAGAATCATGCTTTTGTTTACAAAATTGAGTCGAGTCAGCATATGTCAGAGCTCTCATGAGTGCCATGACGCTGATCTTCCATGGATTCATAACAGGATATGTGTAAGACAACGTGCCGTGTGTCTGCGTTGTGTACCTACTCATTTATGTGAGTGCCTGTGTGAAAGTGAATGTATGTATGCTTATATGTAGTTTAAGATAAAGGTATAATAAATATGGACGATATAAACAAAATAACCCTATTAAATATATTTCGGCCAGCCTATTTTTAAAATGCATTATGTACTATTATAAAGTTTTAAAACTTTAATGTCTGTACATTGAAGATATTTCAAAATTGTATAGGGACTATTTGGACGTCATTGAAGCAAAAATTTTATTTTTTGGATTTTATTTTTATTTTTATGTGTCCTTGCGGCTTCATCACGCAAAATTCGGCAGAACAGATTTCAACTATTTTTAGTACACGGGTAGGTAGGTGGCTATCTCCAGAGGGTTATAGGATACTTTTTACCAGACTACGCTGAAGAAAAAAGAGGGTTTCTGACTTTTTCTCCTCCACGAACGTGTTTGCGCCTTCTAGTATTATATAAATAAGTCGCAATCAGAACCATAAATCTAAGCGCTGACCTTAGATTTATGGTTCTGACTATTTAAGCAAGGCTACAATATTACGAATTTAATAAATTTAACTCTTAGGTAGTGATTTGATAACTGAGATAAAACTACGGTCCCCAACTAGGTAGACGTATGAGGTCGTGAGGGTTGCGGGGAGTCGGTGGATGCGGATTGTGCAGGATCGCACTCTGTGGCAAACTGTAGGAGAGGCCTACGTTCAGCAGTGGACGTCCGTGTTGACAAATAAATAGATAGAAGGCAATCGTTTCTCGCTCGCCAGTACCATACCTTGTCAACAAGATTAAATGCGTCGAATCCGAATTCGATGAATTTTCAGCCACCGCTGAGCCTGCGGTATCCAGTTTCTCCATACAGCGAATGTGCTCTGTCGGACGGGTTTAGATGTTTTGACATAGGAAAGCCTATGTAGTTCCACAGGACTTCATGTATACCCCGGGGACATTTCATTCTCAACCAGGCTGACGGACAGTAGTGCACAGGGTTTTAGGCCAAGGTAGCCCGTTTTTTTGTACCTATATGGAGCCATGGTCGTTCAGTGTAGACAGTTTCTCTTTGCCTATATGGAGCCATGGTCGTTCAGGGTACATAGTTTATCTGTACCTATATGGAGCCCTAGTCGTTCAGGGTAGGTAGTGCCTTTGTGCCTATATGGACTAGATACCATTGCTGACGGAGTATATAATTTGACATTATATATCAGTTATTTATGTAATATTCTGTAATAATTTTGCTGTAGCTTTTATGCAATTTCAAGCTCCGCTGCAAAGCTAATTAAGTACGACATGGAATCGTTATACAAAATTTCCAACAAAAGGTCGTTATTTTTATACTTAACAGAAACTGCCACTGCGCGAAACACTAACAAAACACAGGAATGACGTCGCCATCATTTCCATAATTACCCGTCAAAAAGTCATGTAACTCAAGTCACATCCACCCCTTCCAAGTCAGCTGAGCGTGTTTCCGAACAATAAATCAAAAAGCCATGCCAATGGAGGAAGATATAAATCAATTTATGCAAAGTTTACAATGCGCGGCTCGCATGTCGGGGCACAATTTGCTACTAGTGCTATAAATTATATCAAATACCTAATGTTTGAAGAAATTTATTTCGGTATTGCGCTTGTTTGAGTGGGAGATGCAGTTGTCGATGAGTTCAGAGAAAAAAATATGGGTAGCTGTTATAAAATTACAAAATCCAGTTGTCTTACAGGGGAAATGAAACCAAAAAAAATTAAGAGCGTGAAAAACAAATTAGGTACTGAAATTGTATGAACATTAAAAACAGCGCCATCCCTCAGTTGAAAAATATTTGAGGTTTCATCACGGCAATACAGCTGGACGGATCTCCACCATTTTTGGTAAAATACTTTTTAAGTTTAACAGTCAGGAATGATTATGGAATACTTTTTACCCGACTACGCTGAACTAAAAAAGAAAGTTGTAATCTTTCTACCTCCGCGAATGAAGTTGCAGTGATTCTAGTATGAAATAGATTTCCGTTAGATATTTCTGGACTTCGCACTCCAATGCTATGCTACTAATTATAAAATTTAATATAACGACGTATTTAAATAGCAAAACTAGCGTGCTATCTTCGGTTACCATCAGCTGATATTCAAGTAAATTGCTGGTCAGCAAAATAAAACCAAGATGTTTACATTCCGGGGTCCACACAAAAAAGTACAGAAATTGGTAGTGGGTTGTTTTGTACCTATTTTAAGCGGAATAAAGAAGCTTGTGTAGATATAAAATGTAATGAAAATATTCCTTACGTATATGTAACATGACGTCCAGATCACAAAAACAGTACCTATGATTCGAGCGGAATTAGCAAAATGATTTCTCAAATACTACACTGCTTGCTTAATAATTTCAAAACAAGACCTGAATTTTCCGAATTGACATCCTCGACACCCCATATTTTAGTAAATAAAACGGTAGCGTCATTCTGGGCGGTATTACCCTCATTACCATGTCACCGCGCCGTGTACGGTAATGATAACCCGTGGGAACGCTGTTGACAGTAGCAGTCGCGGTAATGAATATATGTCATACGTGCCGGTCACGCGATGGTAGAGAAATGATTGATTCATATTATCATTTTCAATCTACTTGCAATAGGAACATTTTATGATAAATTACTCAATTTATGTCTATTAAACGCAGCACGTTTTTTTGACGATAGAAACTTCAAAGGGAAAATTAAACTTGGGGGTAATTCCACGTGGCAAATGTCCGAGATATGTCCGAAGTATGATTATCAATTTTAAGCTCTATTTGACTAACCGTTAAGACATTTCATAGCACGAAGAACCATAATCGACATATACATTCCTAGTATTATGTCTGTGATATCATAATCATAATATTAAGTGTGATATTGTGAGTACACTGGACAAGCAGTCGCCCCAAATAACAACTTAGCAGCTTTGCATAACAAATAACTATACAAGCTTGCACCAGTGGTGCACCAGTGGTGCAAGCTTGTATATGTTATTTGTTATGCAGTGGTGCGGCTGTTAATAAAAAGCAATCTACCAATAGCACCAGCGTACAATTTTGCACTTAACTAACCTAACGAATAGGGGTATGTCTATTGTCTACACATAACTATTTAAATATCATTACATTCAGATAAGATATCACAAGTGCAGATTAATTAATAAATGTCAATGAAACACTAAATAATAAACGCAAATATGTATGTGTAATAATTAAAAATAATTGTAGCTAAATTAAATTACATTCGAGTGGGCAAGTACATGATGTTTATTTAATTTAAATAAACCTATTAAAACGGATTATATCGTGTATATTATCTCATTTGAGTTCCCGACGTGTCGGAAGCTTTGCAGCTTCCGTAAATCAAATGAGATAATATACGCGATATATTCCGTTTAAATTGTTTTATTTAAATGAGTCATAATAGTGGAAACAGAAGAAAATATTATGTTTATATCATGTCAATATTTTTTTTTTATATTCGATTTAGCCCGATTCTAACACTCGTAAGCTCTTTGAAGATATCACTTATATACCTACGAGTAACTTATTTACATTCGGGTAACTCGGTATTATATCTTCTGCTAATATGTAATTTAAAGCATGTAATATTCACATCTTTCTGTTCATATATCCAGGTTGTGAGAGCATGAATCTACTTTTAGTATTACATGTTTAATCTTATACATAAATGCATGTTGATTTTTACAAAAAATCACGTCTCATACGTATACAGAAAATACAAGATCAGAACTTAGTCTTGTGAATATCAGTCCTTTGTTGGAGCATCACACATGTATTTTTAGAATGACATGGATATATTGTATATATATTGTAGATATATTGTAGTGACGACGCGTCGAGTTTAGTCCCAGATATTTTGTTTTCGCTATACACCACTGTCATCAGAATATAATCTAGTTAAATAGTCGAAATAAATTAAGTGGTTGGTTTGTTAAAATTGATTTTTGTATTGAGCTTGCAACAATGACTTTGTCTTTATCACGAGCATTGTAGTAGAAGAATACTTGAGAGCACAGTATATTAATCGAGATCGCGTCACTCAAACGCACCGTTTCTAATGAACGAAACAGTCAAATCCTCGCGTGGAATGCATGCATGGAAAGTTGTTTAAAGCTCTCAACTCAATTCCGAGCGTTGCACAGCGTTCATTTACAGACAAACAGAGCGTATCAGATCTGCAGACACGTAGCAATCAACCCGCTCGCAGACAGCCGCAGACGTCTCCCGATTCAATCGAAACTACTGCATTTCCAGTTGCCCAGCCTTTGATATGTCCATCGCTTGTCTGTCCAAACGATTGTACACAACATCCACCTAATACGGACCCCTCAAACCGAACGCTTGCCCTTTAGAACCCGAACAGCGCAAAAGACCACCAAACGGCAGACGGCTCCGCCTAAAATGGTCGCAGTTTCGCTGTACATCATTGAAATTGTCAAGGCATTCGTAAACAGAGGGTGATAAATTAATGTACGTACTAGTACATTAGACGCCCGTGATAATAAAACACGCGTTAAAATTGTAATTGCTGACGCAGTTAGGAATGCGATGACGCTTCTAACAGCATAAAATACATTACTGTTTCTCTAAACATCTTGAAGTAGCACGCCGTTTTGCGAGCAGCAATGGCTTTTGTTCTCAGCGATATAGTTTCTGCTATTGTGGGGTAAACGAATGTGTTACAGGGCATCTAACAGCGAAACTCACTCCGGAGGGTAATCGTGCACGAAAGCGTCCAGTAATAAAAGCGGTCGTAAAATTGTAACGTTACGACCTGAGAGACGGGGAGTGCACTAGATGGCACATTGATACGTTTTCGGGCTGATGCTTCTACGTACATTGTGATTTATGCAACTGCTTTTTTCTAGTGACTAATGTAATGTATGTGGACGGTTTTGGAGAAATCCGAAACAAAAACAGACAAAGAAACCAAGTGCTATATTTAATCTGTAGGTACTGTGCGCCGTTGACGTTGAATGACTCCACTTAAGTGCAGTATTTTGTTTTAATGTATCTAGGCCACCAATCTTGTGACGATTGACCTTACACTTTTTTAATATTTAATGAATTTGTCATTGACTTTAACTCGGTCGATGGTAAGCAATAAACAAGGTCGATAATGAATAGTAAACATGGAAGCAAATCAACTGTAACAATCCCTTGAATTATGGCTAGCAAAAAAAGAATAGGCCAAATTTCATCAAGCTTTGGTAGCATTAACGGTTGATTAAAACCTGATTACGCCTATCAAAATGTCGAAATTACACCTAAAAATATCAATGAAAATATTATAGTTCTCAATGGAACACCAAATAATTTACGTAATTATGTTTTGTATACATTATTTTGAGGAACAATACAGCATAATTCTACATTTATATTATCATAATGAATGTCTGTTAGGCCTATCGTGTAAAAAATAACATACTATTATATCCATTGCGACTCAAGGAAGGTTTTTTAACAGTCCTACATTGATGTTAATTTTACCACAATTGTTCTTTCACATATCGTTAGTTAATGAGGACTTCAAGATTTAATTAGTACTTTCAAGGGCATTAGTCATATGATTTACAAAATAATGTATAATTAAGCAGTAATACTATTCGACAGAGTCTAATAATTTCAAGCCTAAAAAATGATTCACTTCATGGTCCGTTAAGAACGGAGCCTTGGTAAAGAATTTATATCCTATATCTTGTATATAAAAGCCGAAAAACTACGGTTCAGAATCATTCAAATCGTCACATTTGAAGAAACAACATCAAGATGTTCGCTAAGGTAAAATATTTTCTATATTTCACCCCCTTTATCCTGGAAGATTAACTTCAATTATTTAATTTGTTTAAGAAGTTGAGTAGGATAAAACTTGCCTTTAAAATACTGGAGTTTTCTTTCAGTGTCTCAGCTTATGTTTTACTAACTAAGCCTTTCTAGATGATAACACGTCGAAAGAACAAGGAAGAGGCCTTTGCCTGGGCAAAGCTATTGGCAGCGGGACACTTTTGGCTCTTAATACATAATACTAATAAACAAATAAGTTTTCTTTGATGATCTCGCAAATATTGGATAGTTTTACTTTTTATTTTTCTAAAATAATAGTCATAAAAGGTCTCTCGAAAATCATGCTAGAGTTACAATGGATCTTATATTGAAATCCATTAGAATGGATTTAATATTAAAAGTTAAATTCTGTTACCTTCATACGCGTCGCAAACTCATTGCAACTTGTGAAACTACATTGTATAAATGGGTGATTTAAGTGGCTTAGTAATTTTAATGGCAATTCACTTGTTTCTAGATCGCCGTGATTGCTGCCTGCCTATTTGGCTTCGCACAAGCTGGTGCTCTGGCTGGCTATGGCGCAGGGCTAGGCTACGGCTCTGGCCTTGGCTACGGTGGCTACGGCGCTGGCTACGGTGGTTACGGCGCTGGGTACGGTGGTTACGGCGGTGGACTGGGGTACGCTGGCTATGCGGGATCCCCGGCGACCTCGTACGTGCATCGCGTTGATTACAACACTGGCTACGGTCATGGACACGGCGGTTATGGTGGCTATGGCGCTGGTTACGGCGGTTACGGCGCTGGTTACGCTGGCTACGGCGGTTACGGAAATGGCGTTTACGGAAACGGAGCGTATGGTGCTTACGGCGGCTGGTAAACAAGTAACTACACATGACAACGAAAATAGTCGCCCAATTGTTTTTATGTATTGAATATAAATAAAAATATTTATGCTTATACTTTGTTTTTCTATTGCCGACTTATTGAACTAAGTACATTATGAAATTATTTAAACTTTACTTTTCGATCTTAGAGTATTTTGAAACTAGTAGCTGTTGCCCGCGACTTTGTCTGCGTAGAGATGAACAACATGTGTTCATTTTTTATGTTGCCTAAACAAAATTGCTGGAAAGTTTCGTTGAGATTCGTTCAGTAGTTCTTAAAATTAAGAGGAACCTACATACATCCATAGGCACAAACTTTCACGTTCATAATATTATTAGAATAAGCGCCTTCGTTCTGTCGTGGCGTAAAAACATGAACAATACAAACTTGTATGGACTGCAACATGCCTATGGCTGACATGATATCACGATGTCCTCAGACCAAGAAAAAAAGATAGACATGACATTATGAACAATCTTGTGAAGCCGTTTTTTTGGCATGGTTTTGACAAACGAGACAACTTCACACACATGGTTTGTTTGTATTTGCATCGCGTGAAGTTGGCTTTTGCATGGTTTTTTGTGGACTCACTAGATTGTTCGTAATGTCTGTCTTTTTTTCTTGGTCTGAGACGATGTCCTCAACGATAAGAATATCTAATGAGTATCTAATAACCTACTTACCTTTCTAATACGGATGAATTCTTCCTATTTCCAAAGTCAGTAATTAACATAATATTTTTTACTGTTTGGCTTCCTATTGAGATTATCTTAAATAATAAAATACCAGAACATATACAACCTCCTTTTAGTCACGTATTGTGTAAATATTTAATGAGTACCAACAGTTCTCGAGAGTCTTCTTTTTTAAGACCACTAATTAAACTTATTAGCAGATAATTTAAAACAAACCCTTCTAAGGGTAGTTATAATAGTTTCGTCATATCTGTCCATCCGTCTGCCCATCCGTATGTCACTGTAATTTTACTCAATAACTAAGAGATGGGATTGAATTGATGGTAGCATAAGCCGCTAAGTGCCGCTACTTAATTTGGTAGTTAAATAAGAAAAATAAATATATCGAGGGTTGGCAATTTAAATCGTTATTTTTATTTTGTATTAGTATTGTTATTGTAAAATCAGATATGTAAAAGTACCCTTGAAGCCTACTTGCAAAATAATTGGGATGAGCCAATTTTTAACAAAGTATGGTGATTCAAAAACCGTTTAAAGGAATAGGCTTAATAAACCGCTTGTAGTTATCAGATTTAAAAAAATATGATTATAGGGATAAGTTTTACGTGTTTATAATTTCGACTTTTATTTGTCCTTGCCAAACCATAGTACAGATTCAGTCAGTAGTGACGTCACTCGAAATATCTCCCAGGCAGTAAAAAAATTAAACGCATCCAAATGGAAAACGTATGAAATTAGTATTTTAGAATAGCCTATTTTTAACGAAAAAGGATACAAAAACACCTTGATGGGCCTTAAGATGAACATGGACAAGACGAAGATCATGTCGAATATCCATGTAGCGCCCACCCCAGTATTGGTTGGTAACTCGGACCTCAAAGTTGTTGACGAATATGTCTATCTAGGACAAACAATCCAGTTAGGCAGGTCCAACTTCGAGAAAGAGATCAATCGACGGATCCAACTCGGATGGGCAGCGTTTGGGTAACTGCGAAGTGTCTTCTCGTCCAGCATACCGCAGTGCTTGAAGACGAAAGTCTTCAAACAGTGCGTATTATATTTTGTTATTCATGTATTTAAAGTATATAAATATGTGTTTTTGTAATTACACAAGCCTCAGCACCGCCTAAATTTTTTCTGCTTTGCCCTAAGGTTGACTGGTAGAGAATGCCTTATGGCATTAAGTTCGCCTTTTGTACAATAAGTTTTCTTTTGTGCAATAAAGATTAAATAAATAAATAAATGAGCCTCTTAAGGAAGCTCAGAGTTACTCAGCGAGCTATGGAAAGGGCTATGCTCGGTATTTCTCTACGAGATCGAATCCGGAATGAGATCCGTAGACGAACCAAGGCCACCGACATAGCATACAGGGTAAGCAAACTGAAGTGGCAATGGGCAGGGCACATAGTTCGAAGAACCGACGGCCGTTGGGGCAGAAAGGTTCTAGAGTGGAGACCACGTACCGGCAAGCGCAGCGTGGGAAGGCCACCCGCAAGGTGGTCTGACGACCTGATTAGGGTTGCGGGGGCTCGCTGGATGTGGGTCGCCTCTATCCGGCCCTTGTGGAAATCAATTGAGGAGGCCTGTGTCCAGCAGTGGACGTCTTACGGCTGACATGATGATACAAAAACAAGATTTTTTTTTAGCTCCTCCCAATCTTGAATTAGAATTTTGAAGCTGCAGGGTGAATGCTAGTATTTTTATAATTAATAATAAAAAGTTAAAAATAAATACAGCTAATTTTTAACATAAATCGAAGTAGTTCCATTGTAAGCTCAATAAGGCTTGTGTTATGATTAATGATTACTAGACACCGATATATTTAATAAATATATTTATATATGAAATGTATGAAGTGAAATGAAATGGTTGTTATATACGCACTTAAACGTTTTAATTTTAGGTCACAAAATTTATATCTGTTTGTATTTTATTTTAGTGGTGAATAAGAATTAAATTGTATTACAGTTTGAGTATTTTAGTCAAATTACGTCAGCCTTACATTGCCAGAAACACAGGGAATCCAGATCAGGCATATTCTATTATTGTCCATGTGTAGTTTATTAGTATTAATTACTGTAATATGTTATTTGAATAAAAAATATTTAATGATTTATTATTATCACATACTTATATTCATATGAAATATCCAAGACTCAGGAACAAATATTTATCCTCGTCAGATGAAAATTTGCCCCCGGACTTCACAGGCAACGTTACTCCCGCTGAGCTAAACCAGTCGTCATATTAAGAAAACAGTTTTATGCCAGTCTCAAGTCCAGTTCTGCTCCTCCACCGTAACTCGCACACTTTACAAGCCTCCTAATTGGTTGTAACGAACACTGTTTTACTCGTAACGTAACATCTCATGCGGTTTAGCGGCACCGGACTTTGTGAAATAATGAAGTCTGAGACTAAGGCTTGAACGACTGGCCGGCGGCACGGCAAGGGAATTCCTAATACATTGCGTATGATACCAACTAACTGTTGTGCGGTGAACGCCTCAAACGCGCAATAAACAGTGAATTTGCTTGTCGAGTCGCTAGTTGTGCGTTGTGGTGACCGGGTGGTGTTACAGAAGCGAGTTAACGTTAAAAATGTTAAAATATGCTTGCAAAGACCGGGGGATATAATAAGAAAGTAGTTTGTAGTTATACTTCTTATTTTGTTATTACTACTGGTATTCCTATTTACGTGCAAATCCTTCTTTGCGTTGAGAGCCTCTCCGTATTTTTAGTAAAAAAGCGGCCATGTGCGAGTCGGACTCGCCCATGAAGCGTTCCGCAACCTTTTATGAAAAAAAAGAACAACAGATAAAAAAAAATACGATACGAAAAAAAAAACACTACCAAAAGAGCGTATGTCCCCGGCACCTACGTCCTTTTGCTGAGAAGCGCAGTTTTTTGGCAATAACTTAAAAACGGTATGTCCGATCGTGTTGAATATAATTTTCGTTGGAAGTATTTATTAAGTTTTATATTTGTAATTTTTTTCATATTTTTTGAACGTACCGTTTAGAAAATAGAGGGGGGGGACATAATTTTTGCTACTTTCAAAGCGAATATTTCGGAAAATATTCACTAAATCTAAAAAAAAATTAATGAATCTCAAAAGTGTTTTTAGAAGAACTATCGAAATATGTGCCACACATTCATATTTGGTAAAAAACATTTTTTTAAGTTTCGGCTACATGTATGGAGTGCCCCTCCTAGAAATATATATGTTTTTTATTTAACTATCAAACTAAGTAGCGGTTTACACACGACACCTATGCTCCAAATTTCATTTATGTTCAGCTTACAGTTTTTGAGCAATATGCCTGTGACATACGGACGAACAGACAGACAGACAGATATGACGAATCTATAAGGGTGCCGTTTTTGCCATTTTGGCTACGGAACCCTAAAAAAGCGTCATAAACGGATTTTTGACGTTGTATTTCTAAGAAACAGAAGATATTTAGAATTATGACTAGTAATTAGCCTAAGATAGTCTTATTTTTTATATAGGGGCTTTAAGTTTGAGTGTTTGAGCGCTGAATATTAATAGAAACAAATAATAAAGTTGAAAAAAAAAATTAATAAAATTTGAAAAAATTGAAATTTTCCCAAAAAAATAATTATATTGTAAAGGACTATTTGGAGGTCACTGAAACGAAAAATATGTTTTTATTTTTATTTTTTGTATGTTTGTTTATGTAGTTGTGGCTTCATCACGCCA
Organism: Hedya salicella; assembly: GCA_905404275.2. Classification (NCBI taxonomy): domain Eukaryota; kingdom Metazoa; phylum Arthropoda; class Insecta; order Lepidoptera; family Tortricidae; genus Hedya; species Hedya salicella. The sequence continues at coordinate 5,042,188 of FR990102.1, forward strand.
AATCGGCAGAACGGATTTCAACTATTTTTTGGCTCACATGGATAGCTTAGCCTCGCCGCTGATGGTCAAAGGATACTTTTTTACCCAACGACGCTGACGAAAAAAAGGGGGTTATAACTTTCCTCCTCCGCGATGTTAATAAAGTCCGTAAACACAGTTAAGGACTTATTCATTCTCATTTCTAAAGTTGAAAGCGCAAGATTTTTCCGCTTTCCCCCTTGAGTGAATTTATAGCGGCTGTTGTGTGGGCGCGCGGAAGGTACAAAGTGGCCGTTTTCAAGTTTACACTAACCACGGTAATGACTCGACCACTCAAACCTGACCTGCACCTACGCCGGCCTTTATTTTCATCATTATCATTTGCGGGTGGAAAGGGGGTCTAGCTTAACTGGTTCGCTGCTGAAATGTTCATAATTTATTACTGACTGAAACAAATTTCGAGTAAATTTACGTCTTATGCGCTTTTTGATGTTTAATTAAAGTTGCGTTTTTCACCAACAGCGCTGGTAAGTCTGATTATTGTTGGAGGAGCGAACTAGAATCTACGCCATTTTTTTTTTTCATGCTATAATGTTGTAGCTGGTTTTTAATCATACTTACCTATATATATTTTATATTATTGACATGTAATACGAAGTAAAATCTTGGTTTCTCGCGTCTTAAAAATAGGATAAGTTGTTCACTTGCCGTGCTTCGGAAACTCAAAGGGGCTGTCACGGAAGAGCTAGTTACACCTTTCATGTTTTAATTTTTCCATTTGCACGAGTGACATCTATCCTCTAATAATGAAGCATTTTAGCCAAAGTCTAAATCCATGATTTAATTAGAATCGGAATAATTTATTTGCTTGAATACAATAATTCATATTAGGTCCTATATAATATAAACATTGTTCGTGTACTCTGCCTGCATACAGGCGTGCAGACATTTGGGCGCGCTCCATTAATATAAAAAATAATATAGTTATAATAATATTTAACATAAAAAAAAGAAACGGATAAATAACAATATCAGAAAAACAAAAATGAGTTAAATATTAGATTTGAAATGTCAAGTACTTTATTAACTGCAATTCTTATTAGACACTTATAACGGATTACTGTCTGTTTTAGATTCTTTGCACGTATCGCATGACACCCTTTTTAACATATTATTTATGTAAATAAATAAATATTACGGGACAATTTTACACAAATCGAACTAGTCCCATGGTAAGCTCAATAAGGCTTGTGTTATGGGTACTAGACGACGATATATTTAATAGATATATTACTTATATACATAGAAAACATCTAAGACTCAGGAACAAATATTTATGCTCATCACACAAATATTTGCCCTTACCGGGATTTGAACCCAGGACCTCAGCTTCGCAGGCAACGTTACTCCCACTGAGCCAAACCGGTCGTCAAAAAAAATTTATGTCTTGTCACACCACTCAAAACCCATCTGCATTTTATCATCGCAAGCCATGACAAATACTATGAATTGACCATTAGCACAAACGTCAGGGGGACGGGAGAAAAAATGGCCGTCGCGAATAAAGGCGACGCCCTTTCAAGCTTGAAGGGCCGCGGTAATGACGCGCGAGAGATTGATCGACGTGCCCTTGGGCGCTAAGTAATTATCCTTTATTTGTTTTTTGACCGCGACAGGGATATATAACGAAGATTTCTGTAGATTAGATACATAGATGGCAACACGAGTAACGTTTTATTTTTCAATTATATTTGTCACAAACTTTAGGTTAGTGAGGAAATTTAATCCTTACTCTCATCTCTGAAACCGAACATTTGTCCAGATTTTATTTTAAATCATCGTGTTTTATTATTTATTTGTAGGTAGGTATTAGTTAAGGGTAAATTAAGTAAGTAATTTGAAAAGTAAATAGCCTATAACATAATACTTATCTATACAATTATAAAGTTGTAAAAATGAAATGTCTGTACATTGACGATATTTAAAAAAAAGTGATACGTACTATTTGAAGGTCACTAAATCGTTTTTTTGTATGTTTGTATGTGTTGTTGAAGCTTAATCACGCCAAAACGGTTAAACGGATGTCAACAATTTTCGGCATACGGGTAGCTGGGCATCCACTGATGGTTAAAGCATACTTTTATTTGACTACGCTAAAGAAAAAAAAAGGGTTATGAGTTTTTTCCCGTCCACTGACGAAGGGTATAAAGTATTGGTAAACTCACATTTGAACGGATGGTAATAACTCATTTATTTTTCATAAATAATATGACATCATTAATTAAAATCATTGAAATGATTTATAATTTATAAGCAACAGCCGAGAAAAATTAATTCTTGTCATAATAGCGAAGCGCCGTATGTCATTACCTGTTAAAAGTCACGCATGTCACGTCAGCACAGTGATAAACGACTGTCATGTCACAAAATGTCATCGCTGTACCGCTGCCAACAGAAATATTCAGCTGTCGAAATTTCGAACTAACGTCTGGCTTGGGAATGTGAGACGTTTCTTTGATAGGGGCGCCAAGTGGAACGGCAAACGTAAGTTTGCACTCCTGTAATCCCGGATACCGTGCCAAACTTAGTTTGCGAAAGTACTGAATATTAAGTGCGACACTAATTGGGTGGGATACCTATCATTCTCGACAACAAATTACGTGAGTCATTTCTGTGTCATGCCGTATTTTAACGGAGAAGTCGTATTAAAGCGATTAAACGACAAAATACTTTGTAAGGGGTATTAAAATATCAGCGGATTGCCTTGTTATCTGACTTTGAATGCGCTGTAAAAACATGTGAGAGTTTTAAAGTAAAACCTTTTCTATTATAATATTGTAAAAATAAAATGTCTGTACATTGAAGATAATCCATTCGGGATTTATCTTAATAATTATTTTAGTTTTTAAAATGATAATTTTTATCAATAATATTATACTTAAGTTTAATGATCTGATTAGGTTTTTCTGGGTTTTCCCTAATCCTTGTAGCAAATGTTGGATCATATTATATCTCTCCCAGTAAACACTTCTCTAATGTACTTGTACCTGACAATTCGAAAGTGCTTGTAACTAGGCCTACTTAAATAAAGCATTATTTGATTGATTGATTGATTGATATATTCAAAAAAATGCGTGCTGACTATTTGAAGGTCACTGATTTGAAACATACATTTTTGAAGTGAAAACTTCTTTAGCGGCGCTCTGCACTTTTTGTGATGGGCAGAAAATGTTAAGCTCGCGACAAGTCACGTGACCGACAGATTGAAAATTCGTAAGACGGACACGTTACCTGATAGAAAAACTGTTACAATGTCATTGAAGCCAGTACGTATTATTCAAGTTTTTATTTCTGCTGGTATTCTCGGAGTGCAACCCGTTGTTTTTTATTTTTTTTGTATGTTTTCATTTATCGTTGTGGCATCACGCCAAATCGGCAAACGGATTTTCAACTATATATTTTTCGTACACAGGTAGCTGGGTATCCACAGATGGTTAAAGGTTATGACTTTTTTTTCCTCCGCAAACTTTCTAGTGTAAATACAAAATACGGAGGAGTAAAACTTATTGTTTTGAAAATATCTTCAATGCGTACATTGAAAAGACATTTTATTTTTACAACTTTATAATAAAGATGTCCACGAAGACTGTTTTGTAGAATAATTTGTTTTTATTATTGGTTGGACTACGGGCCTTTTATCTTTTGCGTCGACTGCAGTATTTTTTTTATTAGCAGACTCTATTAATAATATCCAACGTGCATTACTGACTGCGCCGGTAAAGCGAAGGAAGTTAGGTGAAAAATGCAAAAAAGTCAGGCAACGTCGGACGGTGCGGACGTACGTCATTTCCGTCCGGCAATTACGCGCGACGTTTTGACGCGCGTAATGACGTCGCGTTCTGACACCTCGTAATTACGCGGTTACAGGGGTTGTGTCGAAAGTGTGAACATTTTTAGGATTCCGTAGCCAAAATGGCATAAACGAAACTCTTATAATAGTTTTGTCCTGTCCGTCAGTCCGTATGTATGTCACAGGCATACTATAAAATTACAAAATGATATACATTTTGTAGTTTTGATGAAATTTGAAGTACAAGTGTTTTGTATAATCCGCTACTTAATATTTTGATAGTTAAATAACAAAAATAATATTTGTAGGGGGGTAGGGGGTTTCATGTACCTATGTAGTGACATAGGTACATGAAATCGTATCTTGAAAAAATGTTTTCGACAATTGTTTTAAGAACATTTTGAGGTGGCGACAATATTTTTTCTAATTTAGTGATATATTTCCAGAAATAATCGTTCCACGGTGTCCCCCCTTTATTTTCTAAACCCTATGTCCAAAAATTATAAAAAAAAATACAAAAATAAGATTAATAAACAATTTTAACGGCAATTATTTTCAACATGATCGGATATACCATTTTGGAGTTAAGACCTAAAAACTGCCCTTGGGAGGGACTATGCGGTCATCTTTTGGTTGCCGATGATGATGAGATACATACAATTGCTGAGGAAGAGAGAAGATGTGAATAGGCTGCGTCTGTAGCAGTGATTAGGTGCGCAGTAGCGCTGTGACGCGTCATAATTACGCAGCGCGGCTCGCTACACGCCATACTTTAAGAGCCAGCAACCCTGTTAGACCCATCAGTATCCTCATTACTAAAGACTGTCATTTTGTCACCACGTGCATTAATGTCAAAGCAAATTAATTAGATTTGATAAGGTTCCAGTCAGTTATCTTCTCTTTAAATAAAAATTTTTGTAACGTTTCAACTTTCTTCCCAAATTTTTTAGATTGTAACTCTTCTTGATCTTCATTTTCCTCTACACACTGCTCGCTTTTTGGAGATATATAAAAGTATCTTAATGGCGCTGATATCATGTATAATAATCACGGCATCCATTCCGTTTATCATCACAAGTTTGATAAGATAAAGGAAGCTAATTGATAAATAAAAACAATATATTATCATTAAACCTCTTCCACACACGAAGGCACGGTATAATTAGTTGAATTTTTTCTTGAGTAAAAGCAATGAATAATGTATCATCAGCCACATACTTAACCACTCACTTTCTCGTGATTTTGGTTTTAACTCTGTTATACTTGAAAAAAGAATAGGGATAAGCAACTACAGTTGCGGACAGCGCGACTTGAGTGGCTAAGTGACCATTAGTAGACCTTATTGATATTTACAGAAGCCCTACAGATGGTCCCTTAAGTGTGTTGCTGTTTGTACCTACAAACAAATGTTGTTTTAATGGTGTACTAAAACCATATTTATTAACTTTAAAATATTATTGAAATAAAACAATTTAACGGATTTAAAATATTAACTGCAAACACTTTTATCACAGGAAGAGGAGCATCTTCATATTTAAAGCAAGAACATTCACATTAAATTATTAGTATCTTTGTATGTATCTGTATTGTTCCTTTCTCTTTTTCCTTTTTTCCTTATGGTTTTAATTTATGATTTGTCACATCTTCTTGTGCACCACTTACTTACTCATTGGTTGTTTACTCTGCGCCATCTCTACTACCTTAAGGTTGTCAGGAAGATATCGCTTTTTAGCGATAAGCCCGCCTGTTGTTTACCATTTCTAAAACTGTTTTAGATTTAAGTTTCTGATGTTATTTTCTTTTGGTGTGCAGTAAAGTGTATTGTATTAAAATATATTGGTGTTTAAACGTAGCTTCTTTTACAAAGAAACAATTGGTGGATAAACTTCACTAAGAAAGATAGGCTTTGTTCACCAGGCTAGGATAGGCTTTGTAGGTAAGGTACCCTTACCTTAAGGTTGACTGGTAGAGATTAAATAAATAAAATAAAATAAATAAAATAGTGATTGCTTTCATTCAAGAAAAAGTATCAACTATTAAATTGTTTTACAAAAGTGAAAAACACTGTCAGTTTTAAGCCACGACTCTTAGTCTAAAGCTTTTTGCCCGCGGTAACTAAGTGCCGTGGTTAGCGTAAGTGGATCTGCCATATTATTACATTACGGGTATTTCGAAACATTTTACGACCAGCCAGGGTTTGGGTCCTAAGATATTTTATGAGCAGTTACATTATATCTGATGTTTGGCTGGTAATAGGGGGTTTCACTTGTGTAAATGAAATGTATAATCTTACTTATAATTCCAGCTAATGCTGTCAACATCTTTACAAAAATACTAGCGAAACTAACTTAAGGGTTTGTTGACCGGTAGGTTTGCCTGTGGCTCGGTAGCGCCTAAACAAATTTGAATGCACTTTTTACAATATACATAATTACGAACAAATGTAAGACTATAAAACTTTAGGTCCAGAGTTTCTTTAAGAAGTTCTTAGAAATTGGATATTGAAGATTAAGTTAGCTACTAAAATATGGGTTTTTTAATATACGAGAAATCGAGTATTTTAATGTCTTAATAAAATGAATATTGAAGACATTTACTTGGAAGAGCTTAGCTTACGACGTCGAAAGTAACTAACATGGCCCGAAGAAATGTCAAACTGAAGCTGTAGTGGGCGCGGCATGTCGGTCACTTATGTCGTCTCATACGTACACCCAGAAGGGTGCATTTGGAATCATCTTATCGCGAGCAATTAAAGGCTGTGGCGGGGTCGCGACTTGTAACAACAAGTCGGGCCTGCGTTCTCATTATGGAGAGGTCGGTGTGGCTGTAGGCTGTAGGGGCCACTTGAGCAGAGGCTCGCGGCGGCAGACAGCGCGGCAAGCGAACCGCGTGACTGTGGTTGCCCGACGGCGGTAGTCGGCACGGCTGGCGAGCAACTAGCGGGTACATCAGTCGCAGAATCAACAGCTACTGAGTAGAAAGGTTTTCTGGTGGCGACCATAAACTAGACGTAGCATAAAAATGTCTCCTACAAGATGGGCCGAAAATCTTGTGAGAATCGCCGGCCGTTTGAGGCCGCTGCGGGTAGCGCAGGACCGCTCGTCGTTGGGATTGTAGGAAAGAATTACCCAGCAGTAGACGCCATTCGCAAATCTATTTATTCTCATTCTATTTATAAAACATTGTAATTTATTGCGCTTGTCAGCAGTTAGTCATAATTACGCTTTTTCCTTTTAATTGCGCAGTGTGACATGCGCATGATTCGAGCGCTTCGCGGTACTCATTTAGGGCCATTGCAGCCAATTAGGCTATGGGCATTTTAACAATGTCTGTGCCTTGAGTGACCCATAGTCCATCTGGAAACAGTAGGTTATTTGCAGTATTGTTTGATTATAAATAAATGAGCATTTTTTTATGATCGTTCACGATGGAACTCATAAAACGACTCAAAGCCACGCAATGTGCAATGAAATGGGCTATGCTCGGGGTTTCTTTTCGTAATATAATCAGAAATGAGTATATCCGTAGAAGAACCAAAGTAACCGACAATGTTAACAGGATTGCATCGTTGAAGTGGCAATGGCCGGTCCATATTAGCCCGGAGAACGGATGGCCGTTGGGGCAGTAAGATCCTGGAGTGGCGCAGCGTAGGGCGGCCCCTGACTCCGTGCTCGTAAGGGTCGCAGTGAGTCGGTCGATGCGGTCCGCGAAAGATCGCACCATCTGGCGTACTATAGGGGAGGCCTATGTTCAACAGTGGAAGTCCGAACGTCCGTGGCTGATAGATAGATTATTTTTAGCAATGCAGGCCAAAATATTTCATGTCCCAACCTTAGTTTTCTCGAAAAACCATAAAATTTTCAGAATTTCTGTGAAAGAACCCTAACCTAACCAATCTGGTTCTACACAACGATTTAAAAATAAAACCGGATCTTTTTCGGTTTCGTAGAGACACGTGACTTTGAAAAATTAAACAGTTAGGAAGTGAGACACTTTGAGAAATATAGTTTGGCGAAAAGTACAGTATTATTTTTTAGAATACAACACAGTACAATACCTCTTTATTCCCAACGCATAAAACAGTACAAAAGAAAATAATACATTCACGGAGAGGTAACAAACAATAGGCGCTCTTATCGCTAAACAACCTTCGGGTAGTACAATATGCAAAGGTGCGTCCACATTTGTATCATTTGCCCGTATCAGATCGTCGTCGCGTGGCATGATCGCGTATCACGATCACGCGTTTGGACGTTACGCCGATCGGATCGCTCGAAATCCATTTTGCTACGCGTATCACACAGTTATATCGGACGAGTACGGCATGATTGGCGCGCTGACAGTAAGTGTCCAAGCAGCGCGATACGCAGTCATGCCACGGCACGGTGATCGGATACGAGCAAATGATACAAGTGTAGACGCACCTTTAAGTAATGATCCTTTAATGTTTATTATATATACCGACATCACCGTGATCGTCGTTATCACCATCATCACCACCGTCAGAGCCGAAAAACGTCCCCTACAGAACAAATCACCTCACAGAAGTTTTATAGTATTGGTGCTGAATACTTTATACTCAGGAGTGACTGGATGTTGAGGCCTAATCTCTGCATGTTCTGTTAATGACTGATTTAAAGCTGATTGCAATATTAAACATGAATAATGTAAGATAATGTATATCTCGATAATTTATTTTTAAGCGTTGTCAGCAGTTAATAAATGTATACATACATATACTGGCAAAACTTGAAGAAATTAGTCAAGTGTAACAAGATTCCACGTAGCCACTAGATGTCACTATGAGAAGCACGCCATCAGACTGAGAATCGTTCAGTATAATACAACTATTTAGTAAAACATTTATAAGACCCGTCTTCAAAAAATATGTCATGCACAGACTCTAAAAAAAATTAACTTGACATTTCAATCCATTCCTAAGAAAAATCAGGTTATATTTTCTCGAAGACATAGACAATAAGTGTTCTGAACTTAATCTTTTTTTGCTTTTTCGAAAAATCTAATCATTTCGTGACAAGCATTTATTACCGAATTTTTCTTTATACACCCCGGAATCTACTTATTGGAACAATTTCTATAGAACCCACATTTAGTAGGATTGCATTATTTTGTTACAGAGTTTCCGTGACCACCTTCTGCCTCCATCATTAATGAGATTACCTCGATGGCAATATAATATTGCATTGTCACCGAACATACATAATTATGCCAAATTCTAGCTCAATCGGAAACCGGAAAGCGGGTCAAAAGCCTTAAGGGAGAAAAAAAATCCCTTTTATGTTTAAGAACTGTGTTTTTTATAGTTGCTTACATTTAGTAGTCGTCAGTACTACTTGCTTTTAAATGAACAAAATGTGGTATAACGTGTAAAGTTTTAGAGAAAAGTAATATTTCATGAATTCGGATAAAAAAAAAACCCGGCTAATCCACTGGGAATTTTTCAACAAAACTAGGCACAATATACATGTAAGTAGCTTTAGAAAAAAAACAGCTCTTAATCATGAAGGGCATGTTTTCTTCCCTTATCTTGCTACAGTCTTTAACTTGCATATGTGTTTACATAGTTATAGGTGAATCTTGTATATAAAGCTTAATAACTCCATATTTTGATTAACTTTTTCGTGTTGGGTCACGTGTGTTTACGAACAATAGTCTAGTATTTTGTATTAATATTTTCCTTTGAATTTACTGTGTTTAATACGCTATGACATGTTTAAACGGCATTGAAAAAAGGTATTTAGCGTCATAATTGTGCAGTTTTGACTTTTTTCTTTATAATATAAATTACACTTTATCCCTAAGTTAAGAGCAATACGGTATATTTTCATCTGCGTGACAGTAGATTTTATCTGGCAGTAAGGCTTAACAATTATAAAGTATGATTTAAATTGTCATTCTTGACTTATAATTGTTTATATGCCACTTCTATTTAAATGGCAATCTGACATTAATCACACGTTTTACCAAGTTGATTCTCAGCTATTAAATCTTAATTGTTACTCCACTTATTCTGTTGTACATGATGGGCAGACGTGCCGTTTCTTATGTTTTATAATGCCAAATAGCATGGACATGAACCATTAATACAAGAGGACTGTCAACCGCTGTACAAAACGCCATTCCCTGATATTTACAACGCCATCTACATATAGAATTGTTATTTACAATTATTGCAAATGTGATATAGTATTTAAATGTTACGATATTATTAGCTGTTTACGAACTAATTATTACTGTACTATGTTTTTTTGTTCCATTATAACATCGTTAAATGTTTAGTTTTAAAGCGCCATCTAGTATTTGCCTGAATATTTATCTCCTTGCGGTTGGGGCACGATTCAAAGTATGGACTCGCACACCGTCGGCATCTAGCGGACTCCCGCAATCTTCGCCAGATGATCAGTCTACCATGTAGGGGGGCCTACCACGCTGTGTCCTTCGGAACGTGATCGAAATTCAAAAAACTTCGGCCCCATCGGTCATCAGCTCTACAAGCAATATGGCCAATCAATGGTAAGGCCAGTAAGGTTCAGTATTTTGTCGTGCTATATAAGTTCCAACGCAAAATCTGTCTTATAAAAACATGGCACAAGAATAGTAACACAAACATCAGCTGCAAAAAACAGCCTCTAATGTGTTATTGTGATAATAACTACTCTAGTCCCTAGTCAAAATATCCAGCGATCTGAAATTGTTAAACAAACAATAAAATATCAAAACTCCTAATTCATTAAACGTCGCTATTCCACCCACACGCGCGCCATTTGTCTTCATTCGGTGACTTACAAACGACAATAAAGTTGAAATAATACAAGTATAATACAGGCATTATGTGGAAGCATGTCGTTGGCTTTGTTAATCGCTTCAGGGTAGTCGGCGACAGCGGGTTGAGTTATTGTGCGACAAATGCTACTTCTATTGTTGGATTGGTTCCGTAATCTTCTTTTTCTTCTTGTTATTAAATACTTTTTGACACTGCATTACTATTACTTTGCATTAGTATTATTTTGGACACTGCAGACTAAACTAAGGCTTGATGAATTTTGACATTTGGCCAATAACGCATATGTATATGCAAACTAATTTCATACCAGAGAGCAACTTACTAACTCGCTTGCGTATCATTATCGCTTTTGTATCATCGGGAAACACACTGAAGCTTTGCTGCAAAAGTAATTAATAAGGTCGTTCATAAAAATAATGAACATCACAGGGGCCAAGATAAATCCCTGTGGTATACCTTTTTCTACCTTCACTAACCCAGACTTGACTGACTTTTCACAACCTTCTTCGATATCTTTAAATTGTGTTTTTTCCGACTTTGCAGGTAATTTTGCAGGAGACGATGTGTTTTACCTCTGATCCCATAAAACTTCAACTACCTCAGAAGTATATCTAGGTTCACAGTGTCGAATGCTGAGCTAAGGTCGAGAAATAGCTCCATTACTCTCTTCCTGCTGTGAATATGACACACGATATCATTGATCACACAATCGATTGTTTTAACGGTCCCTATATTGTTTTTCTTTGGAAGCCAACTGCCTTAGATTAATGATGACGCTATATCGAAGATGCTTCGGAAGACAAATTTTGATAAGTTTTTCAAAAACCTTCGAGAGCACTGGGAGGAGTGAAATGGGTCGATAATTTTTGAGAATGGAAATATTGTCGCTAGAACGATGGCGGAAAGTTGCGGCAGGGGTCATTCCGAACAATTACTCGGAGCACTCCCCGTTATAAAAACGATAGAAAATGCAGAGTCAGGCTACATCCTTATGCAGGAACAAAGCGTCAAGCTGATCTGAAATACACTAGCATTATCAATACAAACTGCACGGCGTGCATATAGGCCCTTACTAGGATTATGCATTTACACTTTCCAGCAAATTGTATCGTAACTTTTTCCCTCACAATGTGTTAGGGGAAGTAGGTATCAAAGAAAGCCACAACGGCCACCAAATTAATACGAATCGTCTTAAAAGCACTACAAATATGTATTCACATGGTAGTGTAAGGCCAAGCGCGTACTACGATTTTTTGACGTGCGATAATTTTGTTGCAGATTTGCAACTTATGGGGTTTAAATGTGGGTGGACATATATGAGATAAAAATCGCATTTATTTTAAAATTGTGATTTGATTGTGACATTTTGCCGTGACTGCTCGCGACGAGTGTATCTGAACATTACATTGCTGTATACGGAGTTGTATTGCCCCGCGCGCACTGCGATAACAAAATTGCAACCCGGGCGTCAACATGTACACGTAACCTACTTTTCCAATGAAGTCTCAAGGCGAGTCGTCTAGACGTTGACCATTTAATTACGGAAATAGAAGGAAAATCACAATTCTTAGTGAGTTGTCAAATGTTTGAAATTTCATTCTATAATAGGCAAAGATTTTTTTTGTTATAGTCGAAGATCATTGTTTTCATATAAAAGAAGCCGTAGATATTTCAGCTGTTAAAAGATGAGGCAATAATTGATAAAAAAATAATCTACCTTCTACTCCTCCGAAAGAGTAAAAAAGACAATTGTACGAAATCCATGTTGAGAATAAACAATCCATCGCAGTGCGCGCAGTGAGTTTCCTGCGATATGTACTATGTCGCGTTATGTACATAACGCGATTGTAAAAATTTGTTGCAAAAAATTAATCGTGGCACGCACTTGGCCTAACGTGCTTAATATACCCGGCGCTCAAAAACATTTTTCAGGTCGGCTTCGAACATTTTAAGGAAACCAACAAAATTCCGCTGGCCCACTTGAAAGCATCCAAATAGACAATCGGACAGATTATCTCTGGACATAAATAACGCCATTTGATGTTGTTATAAATCGGGAGATTTCTATAATAAATTATCTTTAAAATATAGCGCCATTGTGCAAACTAATTCCAGTTTTTATTTGGCGCGGGCCCACAGAGCTCTATAGAAATTCGCTTGTCGTAATCTATAAATATGTCCATTTTTTTCAGACAGATGCGTCGAAGCATCCCATTCAATTTCATACCAAACTTCACCTTCTCTCTCGTGTAATACAAAGTGTATAAGGGTTATTTTGAGTTGACTTATCAGTAGAAAGGAGTTTGCAGATTAACACGAGTGTTGCAATTTTGTGAATGCAATTTTTTGCAGCTCGAAAAGACGATTGGAGATTTCCTGTTTCTTCGCTATACCGATGCAAAGTTTGCTTTATTCTCGTATGAGCAAGGTTCCGTTATTGCTGTGTGTTCAATAGCTACCGTTTGAGAAAGTCTTGGAAATGTTGACACAGATGGTTAAGTAGTTATGTCACAGTAAGTGTTTGATTTGTTACGTGGCGTAAATAGGTATTGTAACATTGCACAAAAGAGCGTTTGTTTGAGAGACTTATTAGCGACTGCACAATACATTACTGGAACTTGGACATGTCGACGGATTCGAAATTCAAAGTATGCTAGAAAATACCCTGGCAAGTTGTTCTTTAATCATCAACAAAAAGATTAAGAAGAAAGTATTTATTGAGGAGAAATCCGTAATACATAATTGATTATCTTTGAAAAAGGTTTATGAAAGGAAGGCCAGCAACACACTTTGTGACTCCTTTGATGTTGCCGGTGTTTATGTGCGACGGTGATCGCTCTCTATCAGGCGATATGTCAGCTCGTTTGCCCCCTATAAAAAGTAATGACAATAAGAAAGGACCTTAATTTGACTTTCGTTTTTTACGGCGTTTGTTTGTTGGTTATTGTTATTATTTATTAAAAACGGGCGCAGTGGACATAAGTATTACTTACACGCTTAGACTGAAGATAAACCTTGCGTTACTTAGTGTTGAAATCGAACAACCCGGTGTAAAACAATGTCAATTGAAGAAATGCAATGTAGGTAGGACATAGAGCTGAGCAGTTTTACTCAGTCCTTCCCAGAATCCCAGACGGCTAATTTTGATTTATCAACTACTGAGGTCGGGTGGTGACACGAGTTAAGCAGAAAGGTTGATAACGTTACTACTCGTATACGGCCGACGTTTATCGCTTACCGTGGCATCTGAAAGTGTCTTCCATTCGGCGGTAACCAAGAACACGTATGGTGTGGTGATAGGTACTAAGGATGCGAACAGTAACGCCAACAAATTCCTATTTTTTCTTAAATTTATATTCTGTCGGTTAGTTGTGTTGTGATAAATATGTGCAATATAGAAGACAAAGATCCATGGCCAGTTATTTCGTCTCGAAAGGAGTCATGTCATTATACGCGGGCAGTTTCCCGGATAGGCTTGCGTGTTGCTTATTAATGAAACTGTCAGTAGCTTCGGCGCTACTGGCAATTTCATTATAAATTTTATTTGTTTATTTTATATTTATAATAATAACATACTGAATATTTAATTGTTATTTAGTTAAACCTCCGTTGTGATGAGTGCTAGCTTAATAGTCTCTTCCCTGATGAAATCTATACTACTTATTATAAAGTTGTAAAAATGAAATGTCTGTACGTTGAAGATATTTTCAAAAAAAATATTGTTACGGACTATTTGGAGGTCATTAAAAGGAAAAAAAAAATTGGATTTCTTGTATGTTTGTATGTGTGTGTCGTTGTGGTTTCATCACGCAAAATCGGCTAAACAAATTTCAATATTTTTTGGTACACAGGTAGCTGGGTATCTCCAGATGGTTATAGGATACTCTTTACCCGACTACGCTGTAGAAAAAGCGAGGGGTTATGACTTTTTCTAATCCACGAACGAAGAGTTGCGGGCATCTTGTAGTATTTAATATTTTCATTTCTGTCTCTGACGTTTAAAGACACTTTACACCTCCAAAACATAATGTGTTGACCATGGAGACCTTCTACGTCCCCTAATTTAAAGCTCTGACTACGAAGATATCTCTATTTAACAAAATAAAAGCTTTTTAATATATCCTGTTCTTTATTATTATTATTATTTCCTTTTTTGACATCTACAGAGGGTCTCTACACGTAAATAAACTGGATCCATCTCTAAAAGTATAGCTATATAATCTAATAAATACGAAAATTAATATACATCGCCCTGTATAGTGTGCCTAGGTATTTTATGTGTCTGTTGCATTCATATTGTTAAAAACTATAATGTCATTATGTAATTTGCGAATGTTTTTCTGTTAACTGTAAAATCAGACATGTACTTGAGGCCTACTTGCAGAATAAAGTTTTGCATTTTAATTACTCTTAAGTTAAAAATTATAATTGACACACTATATTATTCAAAGCAACTGATTTGTAGATTCCGCTCTAACTTAGATTACGGTCGTGTACAAGCTCCCCCGCTATCTGCGGCATCCGTAGTGAGAGGTGTTGCCATATTTGCATAACAAATGGCGGCAATTAACCAACTGTCAGTGTACCAAAGCAGTGCTAGCAGAATGTTTTTTTTTTTTTTTGTGTTTTCATGACCATGGATTCAATGTCCTTCAGTCGACTAGCAGAATGAAGATCTCGTTAAATACTAACTAAAGAATTTTGTGTTTAGTATGTTTGAATAGTCTGCATTTTAAAAGACTTTCAAAAAAGGAGGAGGTTCTAGTCGGTTGTGTTTTTTTTATGGATGGTGGTATAGGTAATGCAGCCAAATTGGTCCCATATAATTTAAAACCTGAGGATGGGATACCTAAGGAATTGAAGGAACTTCTCAAATATTGTAGGCATACATATAGCGATTTTGGTATTTTAAGAAACATAATAAGCATTTGTATTCCGAAAGTGTAAATTAGTGAAGTGGAACTGATGGGGAAGACCATAGAAGTGACATTTTATGGCCTTCTTAACGCCAAAATAAGATTAATTGTATATACTGTATAGATTGAGTCAAAAAATGGTTACTTGTAAGTAAATTGAAGAAACAAAATTATGCAGTATTTTGTTTTTACTTTTCGGTCTTATTGTTAAAAAGTTTGTTTAATTGGTTTGTTTAGTTTGTCTAATTTTCTGAAAATTGAAATCTTTTATTGTTGTTATCGCTCACAAAAAGAAGGTATTAAATTAAAACACTAATTTAGAAGACTAAAGTATGACATGATATCCACCATGCCAGACAATCGCCAGACAGAGCAATTAGGAATTTGGTATTATGTACCCAAAGCCAAAGGAATTCCAGACGCTACGATTAGTATCTATCATCCGGTTTATGGAGATGGTAATTAAACAAAAGATCCCACTGGATCGAAGTGTATTGGTTGGAACCCTAGTAGTAAGATAAGATAACTATAGAAATGATTTATAAATTGGCTACCCTAATTTAGATTACTGTCGTGAACATGCACCCGCTATGTGCGGCGTCTTTAGTGAGAGGTTTCACCATACTCGCCATAGTTGCATAGAAAATGGTGGCAATTAACAAAGAGTCAGGGTACCTACCCGCGCTGACAAGCTGGTTCAAGATTACAAAAACTGTGGAGTTCTGGGTTGATCTTAAATCTTCCATGCCTGATGCGATAGCTACAGCACAGACACATAAAAGCTTAAAGGTAATAGTTGTAACACTTGTAGGGTTCCGTACTCAAAGAATTTCAACAGAATCCTATAACCGTTAAAACAAGAGGGCTGTCAATTGCCATACTTTGTATCGTTCCCCGATCGCAAGGAGATATTCTGGCTAATACTAAGATAGCGATATAATTTAACAAAGAAACAATACAGTATAGTTCGTAAACAGCTAATATTAAATAAATAAATCGTAACATTTAAATACTGCGCCACGCTTGCGGAGTTGAAGATGGCGTTGTACTTATCGAGAAACGGCTTTTTGTATGGAGACAGTCCTCTAGTTTTAATGGTCCTTGCGTATTAACCAAGCTTTCGCTATTTATCTGTCTGTCAATACACACAACACTGTGAATATTTTAGCCAATAGTTGTATAATCTATACTATTATAAAGTTGTAAAAACGACATGTCTGTACATTGAAGACACTTTAAAAAAAAATTGTAACGGTCTATTTGGAGGTCAGTAAAACGAAAAATACTTATTTTTAGATTTTTTGTATGTTTGTATGTGTCGTTGTGGCTTCGTCACGCAAAATCGGCTAAACAGATTTTAACATTTTTTGGTACACGGATAGCTGGGTATCTCTAGATGGTTATAGGATAATTTTTACCCAACTACGCTGAAGAAAAAAAGAGGGGTTATGACTTTTTCTCCTCCACGAACAAAGTTGCGGGCATTTTCTAGTAGTAGTATAAAACCTTAAAACGCGTGTCCGACTTGCATGTTACCTGCTTTTTATTTACGTCAGGGATAATGAACAAAAATCTGTATTTAAATGAAATAATAAGCGAGAACTTAGTTTAAGATATGATTTTCTATTCGATTTCAATACAGATAATAACTATTGTCATCATCATTATCTTACCCTTATCTTTTATTCCACTGACTTTTATTCTTTTAATTTGGGGTCTGTACAGCATGTCTTTTTCTTCCATCCCTTTCTATCATCTTGTTGTTTAGATTCGTGTGTTCTATGTCATCTTTCACACTATCCAACCATTTTTTCTTTCGTCTTCATCTTCTATAACCTTCCAAAAACGTTAAGTATTGCTATTCTCATCACATGACTTTCATCTTTCCTCATTACATGCATCTAGTACGCTAGTCGATTTCCTCGTATATTATCCGCAATTGGTGCTGATTTCAGAATTCCTCTCTCATGCTTATTTCTTACTCGGTTGTCGCGCACATCCATCGCGACCACATTTCGGCCACATGCAACCTCAGTTCATTCGTTTTCCTTACAGCCCAATTTATATAAGTCGAAGCGGCATTCGAGCATCGCATACTGTTCCTGTGACCTGTCGCCATTTCATCCATCCTTCGCTAATTCGAGACATTCGAGTTTATTACAGCACCGTCAATGCCACCGGGTTACTATGTATATGTCAGCCGAGTACTTCAAGCAGGGTAATGATACTCCTTTCAGCTGTATGAAAAACCGGAAAGACCACCGAAATGATATTAACATTAATTTTAATTCCTTATCAAGAATATTGCGACACATATAATGCTTAATTATTACTTGTTCAAAATACACACTTTACTACCCTTACATTAACATTACTTTCAAATACTTATAAAACTTACTTCTGATTACTTCACTGCGCTTGAAACGATTGCCTTTATTTCTCCTTCGTGAGATAACAAATTAAAGGCACAAAGCCCAAGTCTACTCTTAACATTATCTTCCTAGGTATTACTGACTTATTAAAGCTGCACACTTGACTACGCTTACATAAACATTATTTTAAAATACCTATAAACTTACTGATTACTTCACTGCACTTGAAACAAATTTCCTTTCTTTCTCCTTCGTGAGAAAACAACTTAAAGGCTCAAAGCCTAACTTTACTCATAACGTCCTTAGTTTAAAAATCACAAAGATAATCCGCAATTTATGCCCCTAGCATTAATCTAAAGCACAATTTAAACTAAAATTTACGCTCATAAAATCTGGACCATAAATTTGATGCAATCTCCCGCCCGTTTCTAACAGCTAATGGTTTTGAAGTATTGGCATTATGTTCCTTCATACTGTGTTATTTATATGACATGCCCATTAATACTCATTATTTTCTCGGCCCCTCTTGGCAACAATTGCTCCATTTGCCCTGGCATAGACAAAAAAGTTTCGTTGTAAGTTTTATAAGACTGTACTTTCGAGCGCAATTATATATGGCATCATTTTAGTCTGTGGCGTTAGGGTAAAGGTGTCTGAAGGTTGGCTTTGTTACAGGGGCGAGCTGTCAGGAGCGAAGCGGCTATATTTTTTCCTCCCTTTTGTCGTTACGTGTATTTCGTGCTATTCTCAGAGTATTAAATTACTTATTTAATTGGCGTTGTAAATTTGGTTTATGTAACAAACTGAACAATGCGTGTGTACTTTCATGTTTTTATGTTATGACAATTGTAAAGATTACTCAATGGGCCAAATCAAACTAGTTCCTTTCGATAACAAAAAAAAATACGACTTTCATACAATTTTGGATTTTTTTACTTACGACTTCACCCTTTGACTTTTAAGTTCTTAAAACAAACTATGAGGGCTTGTTTGATATAATGAGCTAAACGGTTGATTTTTGAATTTTGACATTATTTTGAGTTACTTCGAGTTTTGGATGTGCTGGAAGTTTTTGAATATTTTTTCGATGTGTCAGACGTCTACGAAGATTTCCATATTAACCTACCCATACAGGTGATGTGAATGCCTATAAATACACGATCACCCGCCAAAATACGATCCCTGAAAATTTTATCATTTATCCCATTCACGCGTCGTTGTAAGTCCCACATTACCCTCCAGCAATAAAGGCGTCCACTGACGATGCGTCACGTAATCGGTCGAATAAATCAGCTATTATCTCGCCTCTCGAAAGCAACAGAACAAAACGGTGACGCCAACAAATGACCGCCATTTCTCATCGCCATCCGTATCCGAGGACTCTGTCAATATATCCGTGAGTGTAATTGGTACGAGGGAAAAGCGGTAGCGATAGCGAGGTTATAAGCGGTAGCGTTGCCACCAGGCAACCCTGCAACACGGTTTTTCTAATTGTTTCTTATTTTTCTTTAATTGCATTTAAATTGAGAAAGGGATGCAATAATTCAGTCTTGAATTATTTCATCAATAAAGAACTTCTTCTGGTTAAATACATGATTGTAAATCAAAATTTCATTTCATTGTCATCATTAATATAATGATAAAGCATACGGTAGCAACATTTATTATATTTCGTTGCAATTCAGAGTTACTAACAATCGAATATGTTAAAGTACCACCGGCAAGGTGGTTGGACGATCTGGTTAGGGTTGCGGGGACTTGTTGGATGCCGGTCGCCTCTATCCAGCCCAAGTGGAAATCTATATTGAGAAGGCCTGTGTTCAGCGATGGTCGTCCTATGGCTGAAATGATGACGATGATGTTAAAGTAATAAACAAGATTAGCTCCTCGTCGAGCATCCATTTTGTGTTGCTTTTCAAAACATAAAATAAAAAATTTAGAAAATTTCAACTTAACAAGCAAGCAACCTTTTTGTCGAGGAACTTTTATCCAATAATTATGAAAGCCGAACCCGAGTTGTAAATTAGGGGCTTATTTTCGAAAACCCGCGACCTCTCTAAACTTGCCCCCCCGGCAGCCCGCCCCATCTGCCACCCTAACCGCAGTTATATTTTATTTGCGCAATAAATTACGTTTTATTACACATATTTTGTCGTGTTACAATAACTAATGCACCCAGTCTCAATTCGCATGTAATTCTGCGTAACGGGATTTTTTTTATTATTTATTTGCGCTATTCATTGTATTAACCCCTCTTTGCGGATACAATTTGTTGAGTTTTCGGAGTTCGGATGTCGAATATGGGGTTCGAAAACTTTACCCAAAACTCAAAGTTTTAAATTACTATGTGTTGTTTATAAAAATAAACAACACATAGTAATTTGTTTTATAATGTTACAATTAACACCGCATAAATATGTGTAATGCATAGAATCCAATTTGTTGTACATAAAATTATCCTTCCAAGGAATTTTATTTATTAATTTATTCAGAACAAAGGTCTCTTCCTTCTTCTTCCAATGATTTTGCGTGATTTCTCACCATTCTTTTAAAAAGGATTTGCTTTCGAATTATTTGGGGGAAACCTGTGTCCAGTAGCGGGCGCCTTTCGGTGGATGATGATGATTATGATAATATGCAATCTTGCACAGATAATTTCACCATCATAATCATTACATTAGTTCGTAAACAAGTGGTACTTAAGAGCGTTTATACCTGCCTAACTGACAACGTCGCATATTTTTTCATTTTGGTTCATTATTTTGTGGTATTATAATGAAACTTAACTATATGTTCAATTCATATCACCCACTTTTGCCTTTATTCAAGAGGGTTTATACCCGCTAAACTGGCAACGTCGCCTATTTTTTGGTTTTCCTCGATTATTTTGAGAAAAATGAATGTAACTTGAACATGTTTTCAATACATTCATTAGGTTTTCGGTAGTTAAGCTAGCACAATTCAAAATTTCATGTTAATTGCCACAAGAAAGCCTCTAAAAATGAATTTATCTCATATCTTGTTTTGTAATTAAACAAAGGCAAAAGCGGGTGATAGGTGAATTAAACGCCACATGATTCCTAAAGATGTAGGGTAGGAATTGAACATACCTTTAAGTTTCATTCAAGTACCACAAAATAATGAAGTAAAATGAAAAAATATGCGACGTTGCCAGTGAAGCAGGTATAAACGCTCTAAATTACAAAAAAAGATATAGACATGAATTCATTTTTAGAGCTTTAGTTGTGGCGATAATATGAAATTTTCAGTTGCGCCAGATTAATTACCGAAAATTTAATGATTGTATTGAAAACATGTTCACGTTACATTCGTATTTCTCAAAATTATCAAGAAAAACCAAAAAATATGCGACGTTGCCAGTTAAGTGGGTATAAACCCTATTAAGTCATTTACACAGGCAATATGATAAACAAATGCAATGAAAAAACATTCCGACGACTTGAGTGTACTCCTTTTTTGAAGTCGGTTAAAAGAAAGTTACACGAGTAGCAGAAATTTCCAAGTTAATGTTTAACTTGTAATTCTATCAGTTCTTTGTAAACAAACACCACTGTTGCCAAAACCTTAAATCCCGGATCCGCAATATTTCCCCCCTCCGACAAAATTTCGTCGGTCTATAGTTTTACGATCAACCCTTCGAAGCGTATTGAGACAACAACAATCATTCCTAGGAGACCATAAACGTCGTAAAAACACATACGGACTTTGAAAAATAAAGTTGTACACTTGCAACACACTTACACACAAAAAACGACGCAAGTTTAGAAGGATAAGGTTGCTATTGAAAGAAAAAGAGGATGTCAGTAAAAAGTAAGTGGCTTGAATAATAACTGTGTCTAGAAAGGGCTGGTAAATTCACGCTACTTTGTTTCAAATGTTTCAGCAGAAACATTTCGCTCTGCTTTTGTATGGTTTAGCCGTTTTTTAGTGTGAAACTTAGTTCGCGGAAGAGGAAAAATGCTTTTACTGTGGAACAACTTACAATGCTTAACATTTATATAGTCAAACGCTTTGACAGCCATGACACTCTTCT
Source organism: Hedya salicella (assembly GCA_905404275.2). Classification (NCBI taxonomy): domain Eukaryota; kingdom Metazoa; phylum Arthropoda; class Insecta; order Lepidoptera; family Tortricidae; genus Hedya; species Hedya salicella. The sequence goes on from FR990102.1 coordinate 5,064,164, forward strand.
TTTAGTTGCAATAAGCTCATTTTTTTTAAAGTTCACAATATGCAAAAGAAAATTCAAATTCACATGCAACATTGGGGTGGCTGTTGAAAAATCACGTACCCATCCATTCCCTGTTCAGATGTAGCGCCCCACCTATCACCTCCCTGTCGATTTGTAGCCGTCTCTGCTGGTAGCACAGAAACGTGCAATTGGCACGATGAAGTAAATTGCAAGAGGCACGCAGGACGTAGGCTGTAAGGTTAGGATGTAAATACTTATTGATAGAAGGAAAACAAACTGTATGTAACATATACCGAGGCATATTGTTATAGATATAACGCAAGAGCCTTGAAAAGAGCTCTAACTGACTCATGAACAATTAATAAGAGCTAGATATTTTTTCATGGAACTTCCATTTGCGAAAAAGACTAATAAGCATAAGTTTTCTTAAAACTATGCGCTAGCCTACCTAGTTTACAAAACGCAAATAGACACAACTTGTCGTATTTAACAATCATAACTTTACATATTACTTACGAATAGACGCCATATTCCAATACCATTACAACCACTTACAAAACTTTGTCACCCTATCAAAATATCACCATTAATCTCAACGCACTTAAACCAGACACTTTGACATCCACCATTTCGCGGACAATACGCCATTTGTATCACGAAGTAGTGCGACCATGTGGCTGTCAGTCCCCGGACACGCAGGACAATCATTTTTCATTACACACGATTCATTAACATGTGGGGGCCGGGCAATTATGTCCGCCGCATCCATCAAGTCACCCCAGTCTTTGATATTTTGTTACGGGAAGGGTGACGTTTGGATAAATGACTAATTTAGAGTTGTTGCTTGTACAGTAATTTTATTCCATAGGGTATGGATATCTGCTGTACCTAGCTGTTAGTAAAAACCTCTCTATTATAAAGAGATACATTGCACTGACACAAGCAAGCAGTACGGTACGTCTCTAAAATGTTAGATATCCACATTAATCCAATAATTGACACTTAATTCAAGCAAAATATAGGTGACACTATATTGCTTTGAATTAAGGTTCAAGATGCCAAGTAATGGGACAATGTCGAGTATTGGGACGTTTATCCTAAATGGATGGGCATGATGACATCGGCCTCTCAAAACATTACATAGACGCTTTTTGTTTTTGGCATGATCCTGCTGCCGTGATTGCTAATTTTAAATTAGTCCTGCATACATGTCAGTGTAACGCATCGAAAATTTTGGTGTAAAAAAAACAATTGACATTGACTGACATTAAACTAAGAAAATAACAGTATGCGAAAGACTGCGGCAGATGCTGGATGCATCAAGCTGCAGACAGGTCGCTATGGCGCTCATTAGGGGAGGCCTATGTCCAGCAGTAGACTAATAAAGGCTGATGATGATGATGATGACAATAAACTTAACGTATGTTACATTGTTTTTCAAATCAAGATCATCAGTTCTAAAGGACTTCTCCTCTACTAAAAAAAATATTTCTAATTCGGTTGACAAACTTGATATCTCAACCAAGCCAACTTCGCTGGCTACCCAAAACCTAATAAATCTGGACAGTTGTTAAAACGTCGCGAAACACAAATCACCGCGACAATGTTCCGCGTACTGTTATTTTCGTTATATCGTTATATCAGCTATTATCATTATTTATAACGCTCGCTGTTCTAATAAATCGCCACGATTTATGTCCGTTTGCACATGTCCAGTTTAATTCGTGCTTTGTCCGTTTTTATTTCGGAATTGATTTGGTACTGTTATTAAGACCGGCAAACGAGGTTTTAAAAATATGTACTAAACTTATAAAAGTGAAAATAGCTTTGTTTTTTTTTTATAGCCAAATTCTTAGATAAATTTAGCTGATTAACCGTATTACCATTTTAAAATTTGTTAAAAAAAAACGTGTGAATCTCGCCAATAGCATCGAACTTTGGTCCTGTCATACACCTTAAAATAGGACCAGCTGATTATTTTCCAAAAAAAAAACCAGCCAAGAGCTTGTCGGTCCATGCTCAGTGTAGGGTTCCATAGCCGTTAATACAAAATAAATGCACTAGAGATAAAAAAAAATACAATGTGAAAAAGTGCACCAGCAAAAAAGCTTATCTTTGTGGCACTTACGTCCTGTTGCTGAGAAGCACAGTTTTTGAGCAATAACTCAAAACGGTAATACGGATATATTACCATATATCATGTTGAAAATAATTTTCTATGACAGTATTTATATCAACATCGAACAGGCTGTAATTTTTTTTTCTAGTTGTAGAGTCGTGGAGAGTAAATTATTTTTTAAAATTTGAGTGAGATGTAGACTACTAAACTTTAACGTTATTGGTCTTCATTTCATCTCAGTTATAAAATAAATGATACTTTGTCCATAGGAACTATGGCAACGATTCGTGCCATCAAGGGTTGAACCCACTTATTTGCAAAGAAACTGCATTCGCAGATTGGAAGTGCCCTCAATACGATACGTTGAAACTGTCAAAAACGTGTTTATGTCTTATCTTCATAGTCTGTCTTTAAATGAAAAATTGTCTCTGTTTTTTAATACAGAATTTTTCTATCATTGCTAGTTTCGGATTTGCCCATACTAGCCCATTTTGATTACTCATCCTGTATGGAAGGAGGAAGTTCGATTGGCAATTTACCGGGCCTCTGTTTACTTACATGCATCCGTTGAGATCGGTATCCTCAAAGCTTGTATTTGAACTAAGAAACTCCATTGGTTAAATACATAAACCACGTGAGTTTAGTTCTGTCGGTAGCAGAGAAGGATTTGTCGTTTGAGCTTGAAGTATCCACGTTAATAATATTAATACAAATTAAGTAAATCCGATGCAACTTTTCTCATCCACCTTAAGCTTTACTCGTATATAATGTCCCGTGATGTTAAGTGCAACTTAAGAGCGTATGTTTTGTTTTCCTAATTTTAATCAGATTGGATGACTGGGAGGTAAATAGGTATGTTCTTGAAAAAGTGTGGTTCGGTGAGTTTTTTTTTATGGCATAGGGGGCAAACGAGCAGACGGGTCGCCTGATGGTAAGCGATCACCGTCGCCCATAGACATTTGCATCACTAGAGGAGTCACAAGTGCGTTGCCGGCCTTTCAGGTGGGAGTACGCAATAGTCCGGAAATACTGCATGCGGCAATTAATTTCACTGTTCAGTCGTGCGAAGCAGGAAATTTCTAGAAAAACGCACAGTTGTAGACTGCCAACCATCTAAGTTGATGGGTTGGTTCCGTTCAACCCAACCCACCAACAAAATTTTAAATGATATTGTTTCAAAAGTTTGTTCCAGAAACAGTGTTTCTGTACAGGTAGGTACATGGGTACTATTTATAATCATCGTTACCAAATTTGATCTGGTGTCAGTGGGCTTGTGATGGTCATGTCAAATGACTGTTTCATTTCGTGATAAATATCGCCAATTCTTTGATAAAATTTTGTAGGTATCTGAAACCTACTTAAAGAAAAACGCAGTAAGCGCATACTAGCGCCATATAGAGCTACTTCGTTTTCCGTTGGAGTAAATTGAGATACCAGTTATTTCTTCAATGTCACTACATTCCTATATATATCTATATATATATGATAAGATACAGGCGACCCGCATCCAGCGAGTTCCCACTTTACTTCTCCACTTTACTTTCGTACTTAAATACTGGAATATCATTTTTAATCACAATCGACCGCCTTCAGTTCGTCTCTATTATGAATAGACACGTACAGTAGTGGTACATGTTCCAGATCACAGGTCAAAATTTACAGGTGCGTCAAGCAGGTTGTCTAAACTGACTGAAACGAAGCCAAAGGCGAGACCTATGAAAATGAATAGTTTAATTAGTTGGTGGTTTTGGCCAAGGTAGGTAGGCAGTTTATCTGTGCCTATATGGAGCCATGGTCGTTTAGAGCTTTAATGTAGGCAGTTTCTCTGTGCCTGTATGAACCATGGTCGTTTAGGATAAGCAGTGCCCTTATGCTTGTATGGATCGCACGCCACTGCATGTGACCGCTGACTTACATTATGTGACCGACAGGTGCTTTCTGTCTAGATATCGTGATAAACGCGACCATTATAGCCGCCAGACCGTTAATTAACATAAAGTGATAATTATACATCAGTTGTAGTCGTAGAAATTTAATCTGTGTTCGATTCTAAATCGAGGTCTTCTCGTCAATTATCAAACTTTAATATCACACAAGCCATAAAAATAGTCCCCTAGATTAGAGCGATATTTCACTGGGCACATACGCTTCGACATCCGTATTTATTATTTTGCATGGTCGCAGCGATAGACAAATGGCACACGCCGGCCATAAAGCCGCTCTCGATGACAAACTGCCCGTTCTAACGACCGACACCCTGCGATATTTTTACGCACGCCGCGTAGTACGCCCCCTGTCGTTTGGGCGTGGTGTTTGGGATGAGCGATTTACTGCTAGCTTGTATTTACGCGACTGCATCAAAAGGAAGCCTCTGTTTTATAAAAAAGTGTATGTGTATATGTATTAAAGTATGAATCTGTATTTCTTTGGGACGCTCCGTTTGATATATTTTGACGTCTGAGGTGTCGTTAAATACTTACACATACTTGCCAGAAAGTGCGAGTGCCATTTATCCGTCGCACGATAAAAGCATATGCCGGTGTATCTACTACATATTAGTTCACAGGCAACATTCTACCTTCCGTTCACAAGTGGGTCGAATCTTACACCATTTAACCACTGCCAAAGTATATGCAAAAAAAAGTAATACACACATACTCAGTCATTTTATGCGATAAATTGACAGTGTATGTGTGTTTTTTTGTGGGTGATTTCTTTTATTGTGTGCGTTTGTAGAAATAAGCATATTTTCGTATAGTGCTCGTATCAGTTTACCTCGCCGCCCGCTTAAATGAATGAAAAAAAAAAATGATAATGAGATGATTTAGTCATCTCCAGTAATTAAATGTTCTAAAAATTGAATGTGTTATAATTATAACATTGAAATGCAATAGCAAACTAAATTTCTCTATCTTATTTTGATAGTGTAAAATTGTATATTGTTCAATATTACTTTTTATTGTGACGCTAATAATAGCCTCCGCAAAAAGTGCTCGTTAAAACAAAGTTGGATTAATTCTAGAAACATTCCAGATTCATGATAATACCTATCATTTAATATATTCTTATGAAAGTTACCATATAAAGTGTGACAATGAAATTGAGTAAATAAAATATTTAAAACGCTTCCGCTCGTGACTTGCTAAAGTGCAATTTAAGAGATATGAAGCAGAACATATCAGCCGAGTCTATTTATCATAATAAAAAATATTATTACGGCACACGTGCCAGAAACACCTTATCAACCAACAAAAATCTTATTGAAATATTAGCTATTGATGGTTACTTTGCTTTCTCTTTTTGTGCAATGTCATCGGAACTACGCACGGAAAATTTTGAGTCATGTAAGTAATTATGCTATTGATTTAATAATCATAAGCCTCGCATGTCTATACATTATACATATACGAATATAATGCCAACTTATTCATGGATTAGAACAGGGGTCTTTAAACTTTTTGATTCAAGGGCCACACTGTACTTTATATAAATTCATGCGAGCCAAGACTTTGGTTTTATGGCTGGTCTTGGGGTATTACATTAGTTAAGTAGTCGCATTTGGTGTTGATTATGTTCATGAGTGGCTATGATTACGACCAATTAACTTCAGCTTGTAAACAAATTATACAGTAAAAAATAATTAAAGATTTGTTTTATTTCGAATTCTTAATAATAAATCCCAGTGAGGCGGTCTCATTTGTAACTAATTACAAAACAATAGCATAATTACTTACATGACTCAAAATTAAGGTGGTCACAAACTCGTAGTAGGCAAATACATTTTATTTAGATTAACCACAATAGAAATAAAAAAATATTCTGCGTCTTCTAAAAGTATTTATTTTTTAATCTTAGTAACAGGTCACACACTCGCAGGGGCATATATGGATGCCAAATACAAGCTGCAGGGTAGCTGGGTATCCACATACTTTTTACTCGACTACGCTGCAGAAAAAAAAGAGGGGTTATGACTATTTCTCCTCCGCGAACGAAGGCAACTTCTAGTACAGCTACAGAATAAAGTTCATCATTTAATTTATACCCAAATATTGTAAGTTTTCTACTAAATATTTTTAAAGTACTTCATTTATCTACCTCATAAGTTTCCATAAGTGCTAAACGGGTATTTACTAGATTTACTAAATTGTGTCGCTTTCCATGGTGAGGGCCTGGAGATCTGTATTACAGGTTTTTCAATACCTAGTTACTTACCTAGTTAGTTATTAGTTAGATACTTGGTACCACTTTCATGTTTACCGACTAGTTGTCAAACTGTTTTGTTTGTCCCTTGTGAGGTGAAAATAAATGATATTTTTATTATTTACTATTATTATTAATCTCTAATTGTGACGCAAACAATATAAATATTCAAATTTCGAGTCAAGCAATACACATTTACAATATTAACATTTGCCAATACTAATTTAATGATATCAGGCAATCGAGTGGCATTTCAACAGTAATAATACGAGACCCCATCTGTCGTGCTGACTCGGGGTTCATAAAATTGAAATATTATTATGAGCATTGGTAATTTATATCTGAGTGTCCGCGTTAATATTGTAAATGTGATGTCTCTTTCAAGTGACATAATTAGAGCATGTTAATACGATCGTTATACAGTGTTACGTTGTGAATGTTTTTATTATGGGTTTTAGTAATTCAATGCAATGTAAACTTACTTTGCATTTAGAGGTCACTATAGGTAATAGGGATAATGACAACCTTTTTCAGTGGTAGAGAAATATTGGTGGACAATCTACTTCAATCTCATAAAATACTCCCTGAGATACAACAATGTTAAAATCACAATTTGGCACTGTCCCAAAAAATCACATTTTTGGACTGTCCCTAAAAACGCTTCATATTAAAGCCTACGAAATAAGCACTTCATATTGCCACTGATGACCTACGGAACTGAGACATGGTCGTTCACAATGGGACTGATAAGTGTGATAAGGCGGCTTAGAGTTAGGCAACGTGCAATAAAAGCTATGCTAGGAGTTTCTCTACGTGCGTAAAATAAATTACCCTAATAATGCCAAAAATCCATAAAGACGAAAAAATCATTTTGAGCACGATTTAATATTGACGTTACAAAAACAAAAAAAATAAAACCGACTCCAAAAAAAACTAAAAAGAAAAAAATAACGCCATAAGTCAATTTCTTCAAATTACTTACAAGTAACCGTTTGTATACTCAATCTATACAGTATATACAATTAATCTTATTTTGGCGTCGGTGCCGATTTTAGTAAGTTGTGACACGATGGCACTGACTCCAAAATAACATTAATTGTATATACTGTATAGATTGAGTATACAAACGGTTACTCGTAAGTAATTTGAAGAAACTGATTTATGGCGTTATTTTTTACTTTTTAGTTTTTTTTGGAGTCGGTTTTATTTTATTGTTTAAAAGTTTATTTATTTTACACTTTTTAGTTAATCGTTACTTAAAAGTGTATCTCGTGACGATTCGAACAAGCCCAAATACGGCTAGGATAAATTATTTTATTACATAGATCTGGTGCCTACCTACCTTCATAAAATCAATTCGATGGTACCATTCTCATCAGGAACATTTAAATTTGTGACTATGAAGTTGCTTAGCTAAATTAATCAAGATATTTTGTCGCCACCCGTAAATCATTTATCATTGAGGAGTTCCGATGGCATTTTGTGGTCTTCCACATCAGTTCCACTTCACCAATTTCCACTTTTTGAATGCAAATGCTTATTATGTTTCTTATAATACCAAAATCGCTATATGTATGCCTACAATATTTGAGGAGTTCCTTCAATTCCTCATGGATTCCAGCATCAGATCTTCACCAAAATTAAATGGGACCAACTAGAAAGTACCTTCTATAAAACCAAAATAAATTTTTTGAAATCGGTCAAATAGTCTTTGAGTAATCGGTGAACATCCATAAAAAAAAAAAAAACATTCCGTCGAATTGAGAACCTCCTCCTTTTTTTGGAAGTCGGGTTAATAAGAAGGATTGAGTAAAGCATTTCGATAAAAATGTTTTGTAATTTGTCCTTCTTCACACTATCTTGCTATTCTTGCTACACTAGCATTCTGGACCGATTTAGAACGATTATCTACTGTTTTATAAGTTACCAGATGATGCTTTAAAATTACCTTTTCCCGCTCTCAAAAAATACTTAGAAAAATCTCTAATGGCAAAAACATATTATACGGTAGAAGTACGGTAGAGGAACAGAAAAAATGCATGGCCCAAAACAGAAACCAAATAATTTTCTTTTACCGGGACACGGTTCTTATACGATGGCATATCAAACGTGCGTATTTAAAAAAAAACATATTTTGCTTTTTTCCTGCTGTTATAATGTTATAATTATGTTTTCTTGAAAACTGCGCATTCAGTTTATACTTAAAATATATATATATTTAAGATAGGCTAAGTACAAATATTGTATTAGATAATATTTATTTAGAAAAAAAATACTGACTGTTGAGTTTGTTTCGGCTTTTTTCTCAACTGGTCTCCTCTTGGGAAATGCCGTCTTACAGGATAAAGATCATTATTTCGTTACTATCCGTTGGACACTTTTTGTCTGTTTTCCTGTATGAAATTGGCCTCCTTACCTATGTACTTCATGTTACAGTCTTTGTTTATGTACATAGGTCTAGATGTAAAATACTTCTAGTACGGTAAAGCAAACATGAGTTATTGTGACTTTTTTGACCGTGCAGAGTTGTGGGCGCCTTCTATTTAAATAAAATCACATCACCCCTCAAATACAGGGTTGTCCATCGTTGGAGGGTAAATGACTAGTCGACACCTGAAGCCGTGATCGATCACCGACCAAGATTGATATAGTGGCAACCCTACAGCAGCCAGGCGACTTGAAAACTTATCTATATACACATAAGATTAAACTTTAACTCGTTCACAAACGCTAGTGCATTTTGTAGGTGACGTTGGAAATTGGACTTCGAAATATTTGTTTCATCGTGGTATTTTTATGGTAACCGATGCGAATTGGACGATGCTAATACTGTTTATTGCAAAAAGGCTTATGTAGATGGAACGTTTTACTAGCTTATGACCTTTTTAAAACTATGTGTAGAAAGAGCAAGGGTGGTCACATGGAAGGTAATGAAATGTATTTGACGGAACTGCACTTATAGTAATCTTTGGAATTACTAACAGTCTATGGCGTATTGAGTTATAACATTACCTTGTAAAATTATCCAGTCGGGTACTTAATAACGATATCAAACACTAATTTAAATTATGTACATTGAAAAGTTTAAAGTCATCAATAACATTGCCTACGAATCTGAAGGTCTTGGGTTCAAATCCCGGTAAGGGCAAATATTTGTGTGATGAGCATAAATATTTTGTTTCTGAGTCTAAGATGTTTTCTATGTAGGTATATAAGTAAGTTAAGGTATCTATTAAATATGTTATCGTCTAGTATAGTCATAACACAAGCCTTATTGAGCCTAGCATGGGACTAGTTCAATTTGTGTAAAAATTGACCTGTAATAATCACATTTATTTTTTTATCAATCGATCAATTTATCAAAAACAGAAAACAGTTAAATTGTATCTATGACTAGGTATTAAAACAAACTACTAAAAATAATACGTTTCGTTTCACAATAACAAAAAATACTACAAAAAATTGCGTGTAGACCTGACTGTACTTTTAAATTAATACATAATAAAAATAAGAAGAGAATAATTAAAATACAAACGCACAACGTGGAAAAGGCTTCTTTATTCCGTGCACTAAATTTCACCGGAAACCACAAGACGTACATTTGCACATTACTTACACGGGGTAGTACACCAAACTTATTTTAGATCTTAAATTGTTCCCCAAAACATCCACCGGCTTCATTCAACCCACGTCCGCACCCAACGACTCGGCAAACAGCTTATTCTAATAAGAATTGACAACAAAATCTGCGCAAATTCAAATTGAATCACGTCACTTACTCGCCGACGCAACTGGCGACGCATACCTGTCTCGCTCTAACACAGGCTTAACATAATTAGGGGGACTTTTAACGTGTTGATTATTATATTTGACAGGGTAATTCCGGCTGATTCGGAGCCAGTCTCATTACAGATGTAAATGAATATGGAATGAATCCATTATGCCACAAACAAGCCTCGGGAGCCGATAATTTAAGGAGATGTTGGATATTTATAGAGTTGTTAAAACGAAAAGGCTTTCTAAAGTTCCGTGCCGAAAAATAAAAGCTTTTTAAGACTATTCTTGCAACAGAATAATGAGAAAGCAAAACACCAACCTTTCAGTCTGATTTACTATTTTGATGACTAATTCACTGTGCTAATATTTTTTTAACAATAAGTTAGGCATTGCTAGTCATATGTGTGTTCAGAACACCAACAATATCGCAGTCGTCAAGGCCGAAATTGACCGTGAACAGAGATTGAGTACCAATGCCACCCAAGCAAAATTTGAGTTCTCTTTGATTATGTGCCAATGACCATAATGACTATTACATACACAACTACATAAGTAATATAGCCAAATTTCAACAACAATATCATTTTAATCGAATCAGGTGGCACAACCCTGGTCTCGGTGGTGTTTAGGGGACGGAGGCCTGGGTGCAGCTGTGAACGCCTTTTGGCTTCCAATGACGATAACGTGAATCAGATCTATTTAATTACCTTTTCTTAATTAGTCCATATTTAAATGTGAATATTAAAGCGAAAGTTTTTTTTCGGATTCGGATTACAACCCACGTCTACAACGGCTTTGCGGGCATATACGGGCGACCTACCAATTTGTCCATCGATGCTGCGAGCTCATGCATCGAATTTTTCAATCAGGTTGCTTTTATTTTTCTAGCCTTATAGTAGCTTTATTTTTCTAACACGCCTTGTAGCGCCATCTACCGTAAAGTTCTGTGACTTTTAAATCCGGCACCATCGTCTCAAATTATATTGAGAATCGAAAGTAACGATGTGCTATACCCATATTTATGTTTTTTTTTTACCATAGTAGAAACGTTTTCAACTTTCCGCTTTATATACATTTACATTTTCGTATAGCAGACAATTCTGTTTTGATAAAAGTGTCATGGTCCATATTTTCACAAACCTGAAGTTATTATCGCCTTAACCGCTCCATACAATGCCCTGTCTGGAATAATAACCGCGTTACCATATTTCCGCCGGCGTCGCCCGGCTTATTTATTGGCTTAAAATTGTAGTCATTGCATACATTATGTATGACGGCAGTAATTACCCCGGCCGCCCCTTCTTACCCTGTCCCGATTGCGAGACCGAGGTATTTTATAAACTAAAAAAAGTAGTATAAAAACAACTATTAAGAACAATGACGCATAGTTGCTGTATTCTGGAGAAAGCTTTTTTTTATGACATGAAACGCCAGGTAGCCTTTGGGGCTCCAACTGATTTCTTGACTTGCGGGGGTCTGGAGACAGCCGGATGGTTCCCGGTATTTGAGCTCCCGAAGTGTTGTGTGTGTTGTGGATGTGAGCACAATTTAATATCAAATATAACCAATACACTATGTCGCGGTAAGGCAAAGGAAATATATAATTGAGTAATCTAATAAGGTAAATGTCCCAGTACCCAATACTGTGCCAGTAGTTAGCATCTTCGACTTTAACTCGTAGCAATAGAGTTGACAACATTGCTACCTTTACCCTAAAAAAATATTGTATATTTACACATTTGTTAAGTTAGGCGACGGGAACGACCAGTCAATAGTCTCACTTCCTCCTCTATAAAATACAATAACTCTGTATCGCACACCTCATAAAACAGAGTACAGAAAACAATACATTCAAGGAGAGCTAAAAAACAGGCGGTCTTATCGCTATACAGCGATCTCTTCCAGACAAACTTTGGGTAGTGGGAGACTTAGAGAAAAAGAAACTGGACGTATTAGTAGGTGGCGCAGAGCAGTTTGGAATTGAAGTATTATACACACCGACGTACCGGCAAGCGACGACCTGGGTAGGGTTGCGGAGACTCGCTGGATGCAAGTCGCCTCTTCCAGCATTTGGAAATCTAGATATTGAGGAGGCCTGTGTCCAGCAGCGGACGTCCTACTTATGGCTGAAGTTATGATGACGACGATGATAACATATAAATTTAACAAACATTATAATTCGTCCTATGTCCTATATTTTGCTCTCTGTCTCTCACATCTACCTAGTCCAAGTGGCCGCTTCTGGCATTTCCATTTGTGGGTTTGCGCAACCCCACTGAATCCGATTACTAGTAAGGAAGCCTAGCTATACGCAGTTCAAAGCCAGGTTGTATTTAAAATGCGTTACCACTGTATCGCAGTGCGGACACGCTCGACTCGATGACACTTCACTTCGTTGACGTCTCGTGATTAATTCATATCGTGGTGTCTATCAATGTTCACCCTTCGAACATTGTTAGCGAGAAGTTTTTTGTTTGTCGTTTTTAAAGTGTATGTATACCTTTACATTTTTACTGTTGAGCAGTTAATAAAACATTTTACGTTATTTCTAGCTTTAGTAAATAGTATTATACCTCTAGCAAGATATTTGTTTGTATTTTTTTATCGAAAGTAAGGTTACAGTTACACTCAAAGTCGAAAACAATGCAACTCTATAGTTTGATTATTCTCTTGAATGTTGATAGTTTTTTTTTCCTTCTGGACGTATTAACGCCTTATGACGCCCTGAGCTCAAAATGTCAACTTAAGTACTTAAAAACTCCAATAAAACTTCTACAGAAAAATATACACCATCATCAGATGTTAACGTTACTTTGAGATCCAGTGACTCACGATGACAAAATGTTTCACTGAAACAAACATATAGAAAAGAGAGATAGAGATAGATGCTCACTATTTTACCAACTATTAACACCTGCTAAGCTGTCTTTGTAATTTTGGTGACAATGCAATAGTATGATACCATCGAGCTGAACTGATAATGGAGCAGGAAGGTGGTCATAGGAACTCTGTAATAGAATAATGCAATCCTACCAAGTTTGAGCTCTTTAGAATCGTCTCAGTGAGTAGTTGATGGATGTTTAAAGAAAAGTACTTAGTTTAGTCAGCAAAAAGCTTTTCACAAAAATTATATTTATTACTGTTTATAATTGATTGCGGTTGAAGTCCATGTGGACTATGACGACCTACTTTTGTTTCGTAATATGACCCGAACGTATTCGAAAGACCAGCCGTGTGACTTAATCCAACGGTTAATTCCGGTGATCCAACGATCTGTTCAGAGTCGCTGGAAACCGTAGAGAGCCTCTAACACGATTATTAGCGACATCCACCGCTTTCTCGGCCGTCATGTTTTTTTTTCATACAAACCTTATCGTTACTTTTCCTTATTAATATTAAAATAGCAATTCTTTCTTGGTTTGTTTCTTTTTCACGCGATAATGGGGCAACGAATTTATTGTTTTTTTTTTATATACTCGTACATAGAACTTTTTAACCCAGTAAAAAAGACACGTTTTTCGAGAAATAAAAAAATAAAAGCCTACCCGGCAGATATTTCTGGAAAACCCTTACGCACAATACGTTCGCAGGGGGCATTTTTAATCACAAGAGAGTCGTTCACCAACTTTTACCCTAAAAACTTGTATAACACAGCCTTATTAATTCCACCTGGCCAAACTAAAGCAATCCCAACAAGACAAGTCCCCCGATTACGCTACCTATTAACCTGTCGTTGCTCGCCGTTTAATTCAATTAACACGCTAGCCTTCCGTCTCACTCTTACTCTCGCTAATCACTGCTTGCGTCTCGTTTTTGCACAGTAATCTGCCTTGCGGTGACCCATGGTAACCAGACGTAGCTTAGAACAGAAGAGCCACTGTATTCCGTTAAACGCTGCTTACTTTGTACACTGCAGATTTCAAATAGCAGCAATTAAACAGTAATCTGATATCTAAACTGTACTTTTACGACTTGTGTTATTTTTATGTTTATTAAAGCAGTTACAAATATGTTTAAAAGCACAGCATTTGACATACGGAAAGCAAGTTTGCGTGGGGTACGTAAAAAAACATTTTGTGTGGGGTGAAACTTAAATCTAAAGTCCTTATATATATATTTAGAAGTTGATTAGATTTCTTCCTTACAAAACTCAGTCATTTATATAGAGGATTCGTTTTGCACTGGAGAATGTCATTACAAACTAAGTAGGTCGATTAAGCATAAAAGAAAATGAATCTCGTACTTTCGTGTTTAGAATATTAATTAGGACTTACATTTACTATTTTACATTCACTACTTTATTGTGAACGTACATCTGAAGGATCTCTGTTACCATTTAAGATTCAGTGTTTATACTAGAAATAGCTTCACCATAAGGCCTTAAGCTATTCTTTACCTCCAACTTTTAACACACAGGAGAGTGACTATATAAGGACTTTGGGATCGAAATTGGGATGAGCCAATTTTTCACAAGGTATGTTCATTCAAAAACCATTTCGAGGATTAGTTTTAAACCGCTTGCAACTATTAGATTTAAAATATATGATTACTGGGATAAGTTATTCGTGCTTTTAGTTTTGACTTTAATTTGTTCTTGACAAACCCTAGTTCAGGCGCCAGTCAGTAGTGACGTCACTAGAAATATTTCCTAGCCAATAAAAAAAAAACATGGTGTCTTGTCTGTCCTGTGTCCTGTGGTCTCTAAGTATGGACCTCTTAAGGAAGCTCAGAGTTACTCAGCGAGCTATGGAAAGGGCTCAGGATCTATTTACGAGATTGAATCAGAAATGAGGAGATCCGTAAACGAACCAAGGTTACCGACATAGCAAACAGGGTAAGCAAAATGAAGTGGCAATGGGAACATAGTTAGAAGAACTGATGGGCAGAAAGGTTCTCGAGTGGAGACCACGCGGTCTCGACAATTTTCATGTATGATTTTAATTTAACTATGCAAACATTAATACCTATATACAAATATTTTCCAAAACTTTCACGCTTATGTTAAAAAAAAACAAATAGTAGGGTTGAAACCAAAGTGAATATCAAAGTTAACATTTGGCCCCAGTTTCAGGCTTAACGCTATTTATATAGATGCCGCGTTTTCTTTAGAGTGAATAATCGTCGTCAATTAAGTCTGTTTGCGGTCTGTGTGGTTTCCATTGTTCGGGCCGACCGCCGGGATAAACTTGTCGGTTTAGTACATTTGTCGTGGCGCGGCGAGCCTTGTTTAACTTTGTCGCAGATTTAACAGTTATTTATAGTACTTACGAGTTTATATGCTGCTGGGGTTTCTTGGAACGGTCGGGTCTAGTCCGTTCACTGGCGACTAATGAAATAAACGATGGCAATTATGTTACGATGACTATGTTTACGATATCAGCTTAAATTCTTTTACTGCTGGGCAAAGGCCAAAAGTCAGAGCTATACCAGACAAACTACAGGAGAGCCAGCTGCGGTGGTACGGATACGTGATGCGTTGCGAAGAAGACCAACCGGTTAAATCGCCCTAAGAATTTACATTAGAAAACAACCCCTAGAACAAGAGAGAGAAGATCTACTTGGAGGAGAAACTTGAAAAAAATATCAAATTTAAAATTAAATTACAATCGACATAAATGACAGAGCCAAATGGCGTGAGCATATTCATAGGGCCGACCCCAAATGAACTCGGAAGAGGCACGGAGAAAGAAGAAGAAAGGCCTCTCCCCAAGATCTCCATAACGACGCTCTTGCACCGCCCTCATTCAACAGTTCCCGCTATCCTGACCACATCATCGGTCTATCTTGTCGGGGTTCTTCCCACGCAGCGTCTGGCAAAAAGGTCAACTGGCAAAAAGTAGTAAGTTTTAAATGATAACTAAACTTTTCATACACAAAATTTTGAATTAATGTATATTTAATCGATCAAAAAACTATTCGGAGGGCAATTCGACAAATATAACGACTTAAGATTCAGGTCCTCTGGCCGTTCGGGCAGTAAAGACCTGGAGTGGCGACCATGCATAGAAAAGCGCAGTGGCACCTCACGAGGTGGACGGATGAACTCGTAAGGTTCGCAGGGAGTCAGTGGATGCGGTCTGCGTAGGATCGCACGCAGTGGTGCACTATAGGGGAGGCTTACGTTCAGCAGTGGACCTCCAAGACTGAGAGATAAAGATTCAGGTAAAATCGCAAATTAAACGCTAACCCAACCCAACTTACCTAAAACGTCATTAAGGGCAATACGTTATCCAAAACTACCCTTTAATTACCCTGCCCAGCAAGTCCGTGGGAGATTTACTGCCGTAATAGGTGACAATATGCTTCGACGCAATTTATGGTTAGCCAGAGGACTAAATTAAAGGGACTGCCCCTTAACTGCTTTTATATTTGACCAGATAGAGTCGGACCATTTTATCTCTTCCAAGCAAATGAACTGTCAGATATATAAAAACTGAATATGGCAATGTTTTGTATCTGTCACAAACGTCAAGTTGTTTATGTGTCTTAAGAAACAATTCATCTGTAAACCAACGCATGTGGTTTTTAAAAAAATAAAGATTTATCTATGCGAAAACCATATAAAAATGGTCAACGGAAACTGCTTTTCCGCATAATCATTGACTTCGATGCTGTAAAGCAACAGCAAGAAGCAATTATCGCTGAAAAACGGCAATGTTTACTTTGCATTAAGTCTTTGGCTGGTAAGATTAACAATTCTTAGTACTTTTCAATTACAACAATATGGTTTTTGTTAAAATAATGTGCAAGTGAAGCCATTTAGCTTTTAGCATTATCGACAGAATATAAAGAAGTAGAATATTTAAATGTCGAATAATTTAGGTATATACCTACTGACTTCAGAGAATGATGAAATAGCTACAATAGGTAGATTGTGTATTCGTGTAATGAAATCGTATGATTGATACACAAATCTCATGGTGAAAGTTTTTGTTTTAGTTTTATAAAAGGCCGTTTTCTTTATTAGGAAAATCAGACGTATGTCTTTTAAGCGCCCATGGCGCTCCTGGGTCTCGTTAGAGAAGACAAACCCATGTCCAGCAGTGGATGAACATAGGCCTCTGACGATTCTAACTTTCGTATTTTTGAATGTTTACCAGTCTCCCAGCTGTCTCCTTGCTAAACATAATACTAAAATATTATTTGCACTTTGTTTATAGGTTGAGGGTAATACACAAGTATCAAGACTATTTAGTGCCCTATATTCAGTGTTGCCATATACCAATGCACAGATAAAACAATTAAAATTGGTGGGGTAAGGATAATTATAGCATAGGTTTGGGAAGGGACATAAAGATCTGTGCGTAATATAAGCTATGATTTGACAAATTTAATAACCTAAAAAACATGATACACAATAGGCTATTTAACTTAATTTTTTTGTGGTGTGTTATAGAACGACCTCTCAATAATAAAAATAAAAGTGTTAAAACTAATTCAATCTGATAAAATCTCCCCAAGATACAACAATGTTAAAGTATCATTTTTGGACTTTCTTGTGTGGGGAAATTAAGAACTTTGTTCAACAGCTATGTTATAATTAAAACTTGCGTTTATCAAAACGGTTTCATGACAAAAGTTACCGTACATTTTATGGGTTATTAAATGGTATAATTATTACTGATTGTATGTAATTTTATAATACAGCTTCGTTGAAAAAAAAGCTTGTATCTGAAACTCTGAAACCAGCCTCAGGAAAAAGGTAGCAAGTAGGTACTAGCGTCATATAGAATTACCTATTTTTTCTTTGGAGCAGCATGGGATACGAGTATTTTTCAAAGTAGTGACGATATGTCTATTTAGTAGTAATTTAACTGATGGATCTCAAGATATCTTTGTTTTCTGAAAACTGTTATAAAGAGCCTATTTCATCTACCATATAGACAAAGACCGTTAGCCGACGATATGTAGGTAATAAAGATCGCCGCAACGTCCCTTCTACCCGGTTCTAGCACTACGGCTTAACATCCCGATATTATTGCGGTCGGCGACTTAGGGTACCGAAAACGGAGTGAATTACAATCGAGTTACCGGATTTGGAGGGGACAGTATTATGGGGATGCTCTTGGTGCTATAAGACTTATGTAGTATTAGAATGTACCCGCAACTTCGTTCGCGGAGGAGAAAAAGTCATAACCACTTCTTTAGCGTAGTCGGGTGAAAAGTATCCTATAACTATCTGTGGATATCCGCAGTGACGTGGCGTCCATATAAGCCGATACCCACCGGGTTGTCCAAGGAAAGGGTTATAACCACCATTTTCATTATAAATATGAGTAAATGAATACGCTTCGGCTTTCATCAGGGGGCACGGCAGTGCCCCCGCCAAGTCGAGCGCGAAGCAAACACTGCTGTACCATGCTTTACTGGAACCATTTCGCCGCATTTTCAGGCCCCTATTTGAGAACCTCTGGATAAGACCAGAACGCAGATTTTTTTTTCATCCAGTAAGCTATAACTACATACTTAAAATCCAAAATTTCAAGTCTGTAGGTCATTTAGTTCCAAAGTTAAGCGAAAGCAAAGTTTCGCATTTATGACACTCACTCACTCAATCACTCACTCATGATCATCAGAATAGAACTAGTACTTCCCATAAACTCAGAGAGCTGAAATTTGGTACAGAGTAAGGGTTTAATGGCCAAATAAAGGGAAAACTATAAAACTAAGATAATTGAAGATCTGAAGTACCTGATGACACTGATTAGAAAACACAAGAGCCCAACCAAACTACATACCGCCTTTACAAAAAATATTCAACTTGGTGGGCCGCTTCATTTGATGTCAAAAATCGAAGGTCAATGCCCACGTTTCTACAAAAAGAAGTGAAATCCCACCAAAAACATTCTGTAAAAAACTAGCCAAGTCTCGATGGAGCTGCTTGTTTATCTCTAAAAAGTAATGAAATCTAGACAAAGTCGTGCCAAGTCTAAGGTTTTATACTGCGATTTTTTTATTATTATAGTTAATGTTGTGTGACTTGGCCGTTGAAGGGTTCACAAAGGTACAAAACCAGGTGGTCCATGACACCGTCCGACGTCCGACTGTCAACGATTGGTGCAATGGTGTCATGGACTTCTGGATGACTAATTTGTTTGTTTGCACAGAATTACTGGACATAAATCATAATATATGCAACATTACCACACAAATAGAGATATTTTCGAAGCTTCCTACTTTGTTTTATGGGAATCCGGATTTTGTGGGATTACTCCACTTTACACGGGGTGAGTTAGTTGTGCTTAGTTTTAAACGATGATTCATTTTAACTGCCTGCTTTAATCGGTTTGGCAACTGAGGGGAACGGTTATTTTACAATAACATTAATTAAACCTCCAGTCAAAGTACTTATTTATTTTTACCTATTCTTATCTAATCGTTAGTCATATGGAACAGATAAATGAATGAAAAGTATGAAAGGAGATTAGCGAAAAGTACATAAATTACTAGAAGGTGGGCACCTTCATCAACGGAAGAGAAAAAAATATTCTCTTCTTTTTCATAATAACTTAAAAACAATCCTCTAACTATCTGCGTATAATCAGATATCTGTGGATGTTCCAAAAATAATTAAAATCACAAACAGTGAAAAAGAAAAATACTTTTATTGTTTCACTTAATTTGCAAATTTATTTTACTCCGGATTTTTTTTTACCTGTCGTATATTAAATTTTTGTTTTCGTTTTGTTTGCACTCCTTTGCAAAAAACGGTATCTATATAAGGTGATACAAAGTTACGTTATTCCTTTGGAGAGCAGTACTCGTAAAGGCAGATCTCGCAACCTAGTTAAATCCAAACTACCGCAACCTACTCCAAACTACCCCATACATTTGGCCGAAAATATACTACAGAGAACAGGGTTAGTAAAAATCAGGGATGTGCCTTGACTAATATTTTTTTGCTCTTTTCGCAATTCACAGACAAGATCGACATTCATAGAATGTTTCATAAAGCAGCAGACAGCGTTTAATATAGAGAGTGTGCCCTGGAACTCCTTAAACTAATTAAATTTAAAAATCAAATTGATTAACTGCTATTTTGGCATTAGGGAATATGCATGAATTTTCGTTTTTGCTTTATTAAAAGCTCATTCATGTAACAAACAGTAGACATTTTTTTTCTTTCGAATAACTATATAATAACCAAGACATAAGCCATCAAACATTTCATTCTATCTCTTTATAGCAAAACAAAATTTAATGTGGATTTTATGTTTATATGGCCCTAGTGGACTATGACGTAACAGTACATGTCGGACCTCTCTGTCATATCGCTGTCTAATTAGTAGTTTAAAATGCCATATTTCTTGGCCGATTTTAATTTTAATAACAATCTTTGAAATCTTTTTTTAGGTATTATAATATTTTGGTACAAAAGCGATTAAAAAAAATTCATGCATGTACCCTATTAGTAGGGATAGCGATGTTAAAATTTTCAAACTAGAGTTTATCCGGCCGCTGATTCGAATTGTCACTCGCATTAACATAACTCGGATCAACCGAATGTTCGCGGCAGCCGAGTACCCGAATCAGCGAGTCGAGTCGAGTTCGACGAATTCGTATTCTTGATTCGAACAGACTTGCCGAAGGTCTGCTAAGCTGATCCGTATCAATCCTATAGTTATGCGAGTCAAACCGGCAAGTGGAATCGGCGAGTTGATTCGATTTGCGAAGGAACTTGATTCGATTCTCCTCTTTAAGTCTCTGATTCGAGTTATTGGAAACAGACAACTTGACTCGCCCATCGCTAGCAAGTCGTGTACAGAATTGATATTTAAAATTCCGTCATTTTTGTCTAATGTGGAACGTCATATTGTCTTTATTAACATATTACTACTACATACAGAAAGAGCCTTGCTTAAGTGTTTACGTATACGTCTATTCATTTTATTTTATTGGACTTCTTGGCGTCCTGCA
The DNA here is from genome assembly GCA_905404275.2 of Hedya salicella. Classification (NCBI taxonomy): domain Eukaryota; kingdom Metazoa; phylum Arthropoda; class Insecta; order Lepidoptera; family Tortricidae; genus Hedya; species Hedya salicella. The sequence continues at coordinate 5,085,177 of FR990102.1, forward strand.
GAAAATTATCTACATCTTGTTGAACAAAACACTTCACATCCTCATCTTGCCTAGCAGGAATTCCGTCAATATTTTTGACCAATCCCGTATGCTTTTAGGGTCAAAGTGCTTTATAGAACTTGCTAATAAAATGATTTAGTAATATATACTATAACTATGCCTTTTCATGACATACAATGCAGGTTTCAATTTAACCATGGCCAAGTTTTTAAATACAAAGTCAGAGGTTCGTTTCATCTGTTATAGGAAAGAACAGTTAGAGTAAAATAAATTATTAGATACATAATATTAATCCGGGAATTGAAACTCACTCTTTAGTATATTTCCTCATAAATTTAAATATTGATTGATACATAATATTATTAACAATTATTTACTTGGTTTTGATTGTGACAACCCTAACCACAACATTTGTAGTAAAAATACGCCTGTGTGCGGCCTCGTTTCTATGTAAATGTTATTGGCTTATTCGTTTAATCCACGCGTTTCCCGGTCCAAACTGCTTGTATCTGCTTTAAACGGGATTAGGGTTGCTAAACTCGACTTGAAAATTACAGAGTCGCGGCAAAAGGGGTAATGTTAATCGTGCCGTAACAGTTTTTAGGTGTAAATTAAGTGCATAATGAATATGATTGTTCATGAATTTGAATTTTAATTCAAATTATTTAAATCAATGCTTGTAAACACGTGCGTGTCTTGAGTTTCAAAGGAATATCATAAATGAAATATTTTTTGTAGAAAATATGTATAACATTTTTTTTCTTTTTTAATCTATGTTCCATTCCTAAGGTATATTTTTACAAAAATATATGGAAATATTGAAAATTATGAGGGTCGAAAAACGTTTTACTAAAAATTTTCTATGGTAGGTAGCATCCACCGACTCCCTGCGACCCTTACGAGGTCATCCGTTCACTTAGTCAGGGGCTGTCCTACGCTGCGCTTTCCTATGCGTGGTCGCCACTTCAGGACTCCAACAGCCATCCGTTCTCCGGGCTACATGGCCCGCCTATTGGCACTTCAGCAAACTTGTGAGCTATGTCGATTACTTTGGTCCTTCTACATTACATAGCTAATAGTATGTATTTTTGGTTTTGCCTGATACGCGTCCATATATATATTTAGATACGATCTAGTTTATGTATTAAACCTTTTGTATAAGTAAGATGCATTATCGAATTTGAATGCAGTTGTTTGTTTATTTTTGCTCGGATCCTGTGCACGGAGGTTGCCACGGACTAAAGTGATATTTCTGTCCGCCCGTATCCGGTGATTGTACAAAGCCGAGGAAGTTAATGTAGCACCTGTCAGTGGGGACTAGATGCGAACCATCTTCTTTTTAGGGTTCCCTTTTATAGATGGATCCCTATGCTTTAGTCCCTGTTTTAACCGTCATTCAAACAAGCAATCTGTGAGATAATAACCGGCCAAGTGCGAGTCGGACTCGCGCACCTAGGGTTCCTTACAAAGGGCCGTATGTATGAAAATCCAGTTTATCCAATGCTATAGCAGAGCCCTACTCTTAAGCAAAATGTACGCGGTGCTCGATCATTTTATATTGGTTACTGATATAGACATTCATTCATGACGTACAACCAGAGTCCCAGGCTCTCTATTGCAATTCAAATTCGTAGTTCTTCAATAAATGCGATGCTTGCAGTTGCAGCGCTGGCCTGTACTCGATGTCATCCGGATGTGGGATGCAGTGAACGTTTTGAAGCACGTAGCATCCCACACCAGTGCCCTACCCAGTTTCCTCGGCACCAAAGTTGCCCCATCTGGATGCTTCTCATCATCTACCGCCGTAACTTACTTCTAGGATTGTAGGCAATGATGTGGTGAGAAGCTAATGGCGGACAATTCAAATAGTATAAAAAAGAAAAAGTCATCAGTCTATCTCTCACTGGACAGGCAGGATTTCGATTGCACTCCGTAATAATAATGAAATAATGATCTTTATTCTGTAAGTCCATGTGATAAACAACAGAATTCGTCATTATCTAGACTGGCAGATCACGCAAGAACAAGCGGGTTTTGTGAAGGGAAAAGGAACGAGGGAGCAAATATTAAATGTAAGGCAAATTATCGAAAAGTGCTACGAGTTCAACACACCTGTCATCTTGTGCTTTGTCAATTATAGCAAGGCTTACGACTGTATCGACTGGGACTGCTTGTGGGATGTTTTGACGGATTTGGGTGTTCCACGCCATCTCACTGCGCTACTGCAGTCACTTTATTATAGCAGTCAAGGAAAAGTGAGGATCGATAAAACTTTATCCTGCCCCTTCAGTTTCCAATAGGGTGTCCGACAAGGTTGCATTTTTTTACCCATCCTGTTCAATATATACGTCGAATGCGTCATAATGGTGGGATGGTGGCATTACTGTTGGTGAACGCAAAGTCTCAAACCTGCGATACGCCGATGACACCACCCTCCTGGCAGCTAACGAAGCCGAGATAGGTAGTTTTTTGGACAGGATGGCGCGCGTGAGTGAAGAATTCGGACTCTCAATCAACAGATCCAAGACCAAGCTCATAATTGATTGCCAAGGTAAGCTTGATCTCAGTGGGATACTTAATTTAGAAATCATGGATAACTTCATATACCAGGGTTCTAGCAATAGCAACAACGGTTCATGTGATACGGAAATTCGCAGAAGGATTGGAATTGCCAAAGGCGCAATGTCTCAGCTTGACAATATATGGAAGGACAGGAACATCTCCACCAACACCAAGGCTAACCTAGTCAGAACTCTGGTGTTCTCCATATTTACATACGGCTCGGAGACTTGGACCCTGAAGAAGGCTGACCGTGATTGAATTAATGCCTTCGAAATGTGGTGCTGGAGAAGAATGCTGCGTATACCGTGGACAGCACGCCGCACCAACGTATCAATCCTAGCCTAACTTAAGATCCGAATTAGGCTATCCGCAACTTGTCTTGGCAGGGTCCTAGAATACTTTGGTCACATCGCCAGGAAAGAGAGTAATAATCTCGTGAAATTGATGATCACCGGAAAAATTGACGGCAAACGACCAAGAGGCAGGAGCCCGACACGCTGGACAGACCAGATTCGCACAACACTTGGTAAACAGTACACGATGCTCTACACACGGCGACTGAGAGACACAGATGGCGGCGCATCATCCGAGAGAGACTGTTCCAAGAAGGTGACCACGACCCTCAGCAATGAGGAAACCGACGCCTGGAGGAGGAGGATTATTTAAGTAGGCCGCAAGGGTACTTTCACAAGTCTGATTCTACGAGATTTCCCAAGAGGAGAGCACTGTTGAGAAGAAAGCCGAAATAAACTCAACAGTCAGTATTTTTTTCTCATCATCTCATCTCTTATCGTTCCCTCATGACTGAGGATCGTGGTCATTGTTTGCGATGGATTCAGCAAAACAAATAGATGTAAATTAACACGTTTAATGCAGTTACTAGTAATACAATTGTTCAGACAAGTAGCGTGCGTCTTGTGTCGTGCTCTCAGTTCGACTGACGCGGGGGTGAAGAAACACACGGCGGGGCGCGGTGGAGGCGGCGGCGGCGCAGGCCTGTCGCCGTGACTCATCGTGCTTGCTTGTGCGCGTACATACTGCCCCCGTTGAAAGACGTTTTCAATGTATTATTTCTTGGTTGCCGGGTTACCCCCTTTTTCACCTCTCCTCCCATCTCTTCTCAGACATCTGGAGACGTTGGAAGCAGACATATTTTGTTGAATGCTCGCCTCATAATTCCTTTAAAAGTGATTATGTCCGCTACTCTGTTTACACCATCTGGACCAGTGTACAATCGAGTAATGCGCCCAAGGCGCCATCGTAGTGGGGGTAAATGATCTTCCTTCAGGACAACCATGTCACCCACTGCTAGGTCACGCTGCCGAGTTCGCCATTTCGTTCGTTGCTGGAGCTCGGCGATGAACTCCCTGCTCCAACGCTCCCAAAAGCGTTGTCTTAGCTGCTCAATGGTTTCGTATCTGTTTGGCCTTTTAGTATTGACAGGCAGAGATGGTACCGACATTAGAGGTCGCCCAATCAGAAAGTGTCCCGGAGTCAGTGGATATAGATCAGTGGGGTCTGACGAAAGAGGAGATAGTGGACGGGAATTAAGGATTGCTTCTATTTGTGTAAAAAGCGTCGCTAATTCCTCAAACGTTAGAGAAGCATTGCTTGCTACACGTTTTAAATGGTTTTTTGCAGACTTAATGCCGGCCTCCCATATACCTCCAAAATGAGGTGCATATGCGGGACTGAACACAAACTTAATTTTTTCAGCGCCTGCGTAACTGGATACGGACTGACGGCTGGCTTTAATAACCCTACCTAACTCATTCTTTGCACCCACGAAATTAGTACCATTATCGCAGTAAATTATTTGAGGTCTACCCCGTCGAGACACAAATCTGCGTAGGCAAAGAAGAAATGCATCGGTAGACATTGCACTCACCGTCTCTAAGTGCAGAGCTTTTGTTTGAAGGCATACAAACAATGCAAGAAAACATTTGGTTATATTACTACCCCGACCCTTTCTGCTAGCTATTAAAAAGGGTCCAGCAAAATCTATTCCGCAAGTATCAAAAGCGAAGCTCGAAGATACTCGTACAGCCGGTAAAGTACCCATTATTGGTTTTATTACTTGTCCACGCATACGCGTACAAATAATGCATTGTTTCGTTACGCTGCGAGCTAAGTTTCTACCCCCGATAGGCCAAAACTCTTCGCGTACAGCAGCTAGCAATAACTGTGGACCTGCATGAAGTAAACGAATGTGTTCATGTCTCATGAGTATCTTTGAAAAATGATTTTTACCATCCAATAAAATAGGGTGTTTCTTGTCAAAATCGAAATTCGAATTCTGCAACCTACCACCTACTCGAAGGATTCCCAACGTATCTATAAATGGATCCAAAGGCAGTAGGTTAGACTTATGGTGCAAAACTTTATTCTTTGAAATACTATAAATGTCATTAGCGAATGATTCCATCTGAGACTGTTTTACGAGCAACATTAAAGAATTTTCCAGTTCTTCAGTTTCAATAGCACCAGTATTTACAACGTTTTTACGACATTTATTAATAAATCTTAACACATAAGCTACAATCCTTTTTAATTTATCGTAACGAGAATATTTTTCAAATTTTACAAGTGAACAGTTACTTATTTCGGTATCAACTTCCGTACATGCAAATACTTTCAACTCGGGTAAATTATTTATCGGTAAGGACCCTTGACTAGGCCACTCAGATTCTTCCTTCAGTAAGAAGGAAGGACCTCGCCACCACAGGGTAGAATCCTGAAGTTGCTGCGGGTCAACCCCCCTGGACGCTAGATCAGCAGGATTCTGATCAGTAGGTACGTGCATCCATGTGAATCCCTTAGTAAGGTCGTTTATTTCATTCACTCTGTTTGAAACAAAGGTTTTTATATTCCGGGATTGAGCTTTCAACCAACCTAGCACTATTGTAGAATCAGTCCACATTGTTTTACTACGCATATTGCAGGGGAGAGATTCTATAACCTTGGCACATAACCGTGCCCCTAGTAACGCACCACATAGCTCCATACGCGGAATCGTCAAACCTCTTAATGGCGCAACACGTGCTTTGGCGCATAACAGCTGTACACTAACTTGCCCTTCTCTATCTTCGGCTCGTAAGTATATTGTGGCCCCATACGCGTGCTGAGATGCGTCCACAAAGCAATGAACGTCAATTTCACAATCGGTATATTTTAACACATGCCTAGGTATTACTATTGACGACAATTGATATAAACTTTTAATAAAAACTGTCCATTGACGAGCCTCGTTACTAGGAAGAGGTTGATCCCAATCCATTTTATTACTCCACAATTGTTGAAGGAATATTTTTGATTTTATAATACAGGCTGATAATAAACCTAATGGATCAAAAATCTTGCACGTCATGGACGTAACTGCCCTTTTAGTGATTACATCATCAACCGGTATATCGGTAGAAAAGAAAAGCGTATCTGATTTGGGTGACCAGTTAAGTCCCAGAACGCTAGATTGCTTATTCCAGTCGCGAACTTCGGATACATCAGTTTCATTTTCAAATAGTTCCGGGCAATTTGTGCGAAATTTGCGCAAAGGAAAGCAAGCAGACTCTAAAGTTTTAGTGACACCTTCATATATTTTCCTAAGCTCATCAACATTGTTTGAACCTGTATTCAGATCATCCATGTAGAAATCCCGCTTAATTACTTTAGCAATAGTTTCATTCTTGCATTCCTGAGCCAATTGCAAGAGACATCTAGTGGCCAAATGAGGAGCCGAAGCCGTTCCGTACGTTAAAGTGCCTAATTTTAAAGTTTTGAGAGGCTGTTCCTCATTTTCACGCCATAATATGAGCTGCAAATGACGCTGAGAATGATCTATTTCTATTTGACGGTACATTTTCTCAATGTCCCCAGTAAGTACAAATTTATGTATGCGAAAACGTAACAAAATCGAAAATAAATCGCTCTGAACTACAGGCCCTACCAACTGGATGTCGTTTAACGACTTTCCAGATGATGACTTGGCAGACGCATCGAAAACTACCCTGACCTTGGAAGTTTCCTTCTCCTCACGTACTACCGCATGATGAGGTAAATAAAAACCGAATGAAGGCCGATCAACTTCTGATAAATGTCCCAAATCCTGATATTCTTTAATAAATTCAGAGTATTTTTGCTTAAGATCTATATTTTTATTCAATTTTTTCTCAAGATTCAAAAATCTTCCTCGTGCATTATAAAATGATTCACCTAGAGAATCTTCTGGTAATTCTTTAAATGGCATTTTAACAGAAAATCTACCATTACATAACCTTGTAGTATTATCTACAAAATGAGTTTCGCATAATTGTTCTTCCACAGACAATAAATTATCTTTTGTTGCAGGCAACTCTTCTACTTCCCAGAATTTCTTCAAACTTTCATGAATATCTAATTGAGTAAAATTACACAATACATTATCCCTACAAGAACCTTTTCCTATTGGGCCAGACACGAGCCACCCCAGCTTCGAGTCTTGCAACGTAGGCATATCTTGACCTAATTTGATCTGCTGTGTACCTATGATATCCCAAAAAACATCTGCGCCTATGAGTATATCAATTTCAGACGGCTGATAAAATGAAGGGTCAGCAAGCTCAATGTTTAATGGTAACTTTAATTTATCGAATTCAATTTCGTTACTAGGCACGGTACCGGTAATTCTAGGTACAACTAAGCATGTCAACTCAGCAGTAAAAGAACATACTCTAGAATTTATTTGAACACAGCAGCGCTCAGATATATCAAAACCGATATTATTAATACCCGATACATTTACAGGTTGCACTCGATTTACAGACAAACCCAATTTATTTTTTAAATTATTTGTTATGAAACAAGACTGGCTTCCGGTATCTAACAAAACTCGTGCCCTTTGACAGTTATTGTTCTGTGGATTAATTATATCTACAAGCGCGGTACACAATAGTACTTGTTTCGCGCTAGACACTGCCAATGAAACGGGTGCAGCCGTTAATGCCTCTTCAACTTGTTTATGGAGTAAACTATTATGTTTCCCCTTGCATGATCGACAACAACCCTTTAAACGGCACCTGTGTGCATTGTGTCCCTCACGAAGACAATTTGAACATAATTTTAATTTATTTACTTCAGCCTGCCTGTCCTCCGTGCTCATTTCTAAAAAGACGGGACACAAATAAACACGATGGTCTTTTTTACAAATACTACACATAAACCGTTTTGTAACTTCACTACTAGTAGCGACTAATGACTTAGAAGATTGTTGTGGCTTATAGTTAGACTTGTAGTCATGGATGTGCTTATCCGAGCGGGTACCTTGAGTGGTTTCTAAAACATCCGCCCGATTACGAAGAAACGTATTAAATTCAAGTAATGTAGGTAAATCAGAGAGGTTACCTTTGTATTCTTCCCATTTTCTGTTTGTAGTGATATCCAACTTAGACGATATCATAAATATAACCAAAATGTCCCATTGCTCAGTAGGTAATCCTAAAGTACCGAGTGCTCTTAAATTTTTAGAAACTTGATCTATAAGGTAACGCAAAGCTTTATAAGACTCTCGCGTAATAGGTTCGATGTTGAACAATGCCTTCAGATGATTATTTATCAGAATATTTTTATTATTATACCTTTCGCACAATAACTCCCACGCAACTTTGTAATTCGCCGAGGTAAATTCTATAGATTTTATAACCACAGTAGCACTGCCTTCTAAAGCAGACCTCAAATAATGGAATTTATTTATCGCGGGTATAGAATCATTCAAATTAATGAGCGAGTCGAACGTATCTCTGAATTCCAGCCATTTCAAGTAGTTTCCGTCGAAATTCGGAAGTTTAATCGTAGGCAGTTTAACTGTATTTAATGCATGAGAACAAGTGCCCGATGCATTGGAAGGTACGGAACACTCGACTCGTTCGTTGCTCTGAGGAATCTTTTCGATTATATCCTGCGCAGACGATATCAAGGCATAAAATTGACTTTCCAAAAAATCTCTTTCCTTAAGTTGCTCATCGTAGTCTGTACTTAAAATATCTATTTGATCTTGCAAATCGTCAAAACTAGTAAACAATTCTTGAAATTTATTTAACCTCAACGAAACTTCTTTTACTTGAGCACCACTTAATTCTGAAGGTTTAATTTGAGTTAAAACCGTTAAATACTCTTTAAATTTTGTTAAACGACCTTTAATCGTACTGCGTTTCTTTAATAGTTCCTTTAATCTCATCGATTCACTTTCCGGCATTGTAATATCGAACAAAGAATGAGTTAGATAATGTTAAAATGTGCACTCAAACCAGTTATCGCAGCAGCCCGCCACAGTTGTTCCAATCCCGCCACCGCTGATCACGCCAAAAACCACCGTACGCGTGAAGACAGGAACTTGCCCCGAAGTTTCTGGAATGTTCGGCAAGAACCCGTTAATTGGCACGAACGAAGAAATTGTATGTCTCCTTTCAACAAAAAAAAAACAGATAGAAAATAAACTGCTATGGGTCTTTTCTTGGATCTAATAATTGCCTTTAATAATTTAAAATCTAATTTTAAAAACGCAACGTTTAAATAATCTCTAATTAATTAAACTTGGCAATAGCAGACGCAGATAAATAGGCTTATTGTTCGTGCACAGTAATAAAATACATGCAGTTGTATGCATAAAAAAGTTACAAAATAAGTTTAAAACCGTTTTATTTAAGATTCAAAATCAACAATTTATTGATAAACAGCGATTTTATTGTGCAATATGTATTAAATACTTTGTTGTTATCAAAGCGCAAACGAAATAAAATGTTTAAATAAGTAATTTACGAGTCGAAAGATGCAAAATAGTATGAGAGCGCAAGCGTCGGCGTGATGTTTAAATGCTTGTTTAAAACATAAGTAGCTCACAGGTACGAAGTATGTAGTAATGAAGTACGCATAAAGCAAGATACTTCAATAGTATGCCCGGGAAAAAACTACGCTTTTTAAACAAAGAAAAAAAAAAGGAAAATTGGAATTTAGAGTAAGGAAAAATAGGAACGGATCACTTCCCTCAGGTTGACCTCCGGAATCGAAGACGAAATAGTCCGCCAGGCCCTGTTGCGAAGCAGCTGATGCGCGTTGATGTTCCGTTACTTTGACCGTTGGCACTAAGTTTCTTTGTTGTTAGGCCTTAAACTTTTCAGACTGCTGTAGACGTGTAGTCCTGTCACGGTCGCCACTTTGTTTGCGATGGATTCAGCAAAACAAATAGATGTAAATTAACACGTTTAATGCAGTTACTAGTAATACAATTGTTCAGACAAGTAGCGTGCGTCTTGTGTCGTGCTCTCAGTTCGACTGACGCGGGGGTGAAGAAACACACGGCGGGGCGCGGTGGAGGCGGCGGCGGCGCAGGCCTGTCGCCGTGACTCATCGTGCTTGCTTGTGCGCGTACAGTCATCATCGGATATTTTACCCTCGGAGTGGATGATTTGCCTCTATCTGGTTCTGTCCATTGCGTCCCTTACTACTGAGCAAAACTTGGTGGAAGATAAGGACTTTAGTTGATCATTCCATCTGGTTGGAGAACGGCCTCTAGCTCGTTTGCCATTCGTATTTCCAACTACGATCGACTTCTCCAGACTTTCACCACCTCTACGCACTATGTGGCCGAAATACGAAAGTATTCTTTGGTGGCATATCGTAGATAGACGGGTTTTGATTTTTAATTGCGAGAGGATTGATTTGTTGGTGCGTTTTTGTAAATAACACTTATCTATTACAATATTTGTACTTAGCCTATTTTAAATACATGTTTTGAGTATAAACTCAATGCGTAGTTCTCCTAGCAAACTTATAAAAGTAAAAATATAATAGAACATAAAAAGCAAAATATGACGTTAAATAGGACGTATTTACCGTAATTACTTTTTGCACTAGATATATTTAGCTAGAACCCAATTTTCACAAATACTCCAGCTTGTCCGCTCCTCCGTCACTTGCAAACGCCTCGAGCCCTGATCTATGCACCATCTCGTACACATTTTATCTTGCAAAGTGCTCAGATAGACACGAAAAGAACTTCTAGAAAATTCATACCTCGCTCAATCCACGAACGTCGTATCTCACAAACTATTCAAGCAAAATTGAATTATCAGTGTTAACTCTTTAGGCTCATTTTTGATTAAATTTGGTTTTAAATACAGGCGAAGATAGACTAGTGTCTTGTTGAAGAGAGTTGAAAATAAATGTATGGAGGTACATTAATCTGAGGCGACGTGCATTCTTCGTGGGGTGAGATGGCGTGAAAATATTGCAGGTTATTTGTTCGTTCGTCTTTGTGACTTCCAAACCTTTAAGGATATTGAGACAGCGTGAATAATGGAAATCTCAATTATGTAGCATACATGTACATACGAGGGGCGTTTAATATATTCTCGGTATGGGTATGGTGGTATATCCCTAACAAACTCGGTTCACTACTGATATATAAGAATAAATAAATAACTAAAATAACAAAGGGATAATTTTACTCAAATCTACCCAGGCTCAATCTAAGCAAAGCTTGTAGTTACTGTGGGTACTAGGCGACGGTTTACATAATATATTGACAAATTATAATACTTAAATACATAGAAAACGTCCATGACCCAGGAACATACATTCGTGCTCATCACACAAACACTTGTCCTGGCCGGGATTAGAACCCGGGGCCACCAGCTTCGTAGGCCGTTGTGCACACTGAGCCAAACGTTATTTAACGTGTTGACATGACACCGTTCATCGATGTCAACACGTTCAATAATATTTTTTTTAAAGTGCAACCGAGCAGCAATGTACACAATCTAACTGTCATGACGTGACCTGTCAGCTCGTAAATCAATCGATTAGGTGGATGTATTATATTGCGTGCTTAATTATTATGTATGGAAAACAAATTAAGCAGTTTCTTAACAAAATGTATGTCAATACGTTATGTAGGAGCTATGTTAATCGTCATTAAAATATTCACCCGTTTCATAAGGTACGGGTGAAATGATTAGATACACACGCTGTAGACATGAAATCTGCACCTTGAGGTTGCGTCCATACTTGCTCGTATTATATCATTTGCTCGTATCCGATTACCGTGGCGTGGCATGACTTCGTATCGCGCTACTTGGACGCTCACTGTCGGCGCGGCGGTCACGCCGCGCTTGTCCGATCTAAAAGTGTGTGATACGCGAAGCAACATGGATTTCGAGCGATCGGATCGGCGCAACTTCGAAACGCGTGATCGTGACACGCGATCATGCCACAGGACGAAGATCTGATCGGGTAAATGATTGGGTATAATTTTCTATCAAATGATCTTTATGAAACCATTTTTTTTTGAACAGAGTATTCATATATTACCTACTATAAAATAAATACATAATATATTAACATATATGAGCGTGCGCGAGTTTTCCCGGTGTATTATCTACGGCACTTATAATTTCTTGAACAGCATTTTCTGTCAGTCTTTACTGGGTTTTTGCCTCTGTAAAGAGTATTTATATTACAAGGATTTTTTTAAGTGTTCGACGTATTACTTAATATTATTAAATTGTTTTTTATAGTGGTTGGAGCATTTAGCGTACTGTTATATCCTAGCTACATAGGCAAGTCTGCTGACACTGCTGCAGCATCAGCGGATTCCTTCTCCACATAACCTGGGAACCCGTCCTCATTCAGCCAGTCAGTCGAGTCCCGACCTCTGACGGCGTTGACGCTTTCCATCCAATGTTTCTGTGCCTCGCCAAGGCCAGAATTTACGAAGTGTAATTTAATTTAAGTTTTAAATAATAAACCTTTTTTTAAAAAGGGCCTTGGCTTTTCCTTCATAACAGTACGCAACGCCACCTATCGTGCTAACAAGAAAACTACGATGAGCATACCAGCATGAACGCCTATAGGGCACATCTCGCTGCACTGGAAGCCGAGATGGCCACGGCGGACGGTGACCGTGTCCTCTACTGGCGCAATATGAGGCGGCCGTAGGGGAATTCAACATCAGCCCTCCCCAAAATGTGTAGTACAACCGCACAAAAATTGGTCCCCACCTCGCTTAATATTGCATCTTTCAATGCAAATGGCCTGCGAGGAATGAGAGATCAGATCTCTCAATTCCTCAAGAGCCATCTGATAGACATCCTCCTAATCCAGGAGACGCTGTACAAGCCCTCTATGAGGAGCTCTTATATTCCTAACTACATTAGTATTAGGAATGATCGTGATACCCTCGGGGGGGGGGGGGGGTACCATGATACTCTATAGGAGGAACCTCCATTGCTGTGCACTACCTCTGTGTGTAAGATCTCGATGGAAGGGCACGCCCCAATAGTAATAGTCTCAGCCTACCTATCTCCCTCGAGCTCCTTGCTTAAGAAGAATCTCGACCCCTCCCTCGATCCCTCGATCATAGTGGCCGGGGACCTAAACTCGAAACACACTTCCTGCGGTTGTAATACCAACAACACCAATGGAAATAGGCTCTTTCATTTAATGATAAACGGTCTCTCCTTTGACCTCATAGCCCCCTTAGAACCTACACACTATCCTCCAGTAGATACTTATAAAGCAGACATCTTGGACGTGGCCCTCCTGTCAAACGTGAACCTCAAGTTCCGTTTGATAGAGGCGATCCAGGAGTTAGATTCTGACCACCTGCCCGTGTTATTGAAACTCGGCGCAGACACAAGTAACCCACCTAAACTCAAGTCCATAGTGGACTGGGCGAAGGTCGAGGAAGGTCTCCTAAAGACACCCTCTGATCTCCCTCTCTCTGACACTCTGGACACACCTGACGACACTGACAGGGCCATCTCTTCCCTCAACAGCTACCTCAACACGGTAGTCCGTGAGGCCTCGCCAGAGGTGCCAGCGGATGATATCTACCGTCGGCCCCTCCCAGCGGAGCTACAGGAGCTGTTGAAAAGAAAGAATGCCCTTCTTAGGCAGACAGCATGAGTCCCTTCGCCCGGATGATACTGCCCTCTTTACCTCGAACATCAACCTCAACACCATGAGGAAGTATCTCCAGGAAGCTACCGATGACCTAGGGTCGTTGGTGCAACCTCTGGAGGACCCAGGTGAACCCGGAGAAGAGCGCGGCTATCATTTTTCGCAGATCTGCGCAATTACCGCATGAGAACTTAGCCCCTATAGTAATGCATGATAAGCCCATACATTGGAAAAATCAAGTTAAATATCTAGGAGTCACCCTAGATATGGTGACTTGATTCAAAGTTCACCTCAAGGAGGCTAGAAATAGGGCGGCATTCGTCTTAGGCAGGTTAAGTCCGATGGTGGGTAGTCGGAGCAGAATGAGTTTTAAAAATAACCTCCTCCTGTATATTACCTGTGTAAGACCAATACTGACCTATTGTAGCCCTGGTTTCGCTCATGTGGGCGAAATGCAGCTCAAGCCCCTTCAGGTTATCCAAAACCGACGGACACCGGCGGCTCCGCAGGCGGGGTCGTCCACCGCGATCTTAATACACGGGTCCCCCACACGTTATCCTATACCCATCCTATTCCCCAAAAGCCCCAAACAAAACCCAAATGTCCTTAGCTAGGGACACTGACTACTAACATGTCGCAGACCGGCTAAAATATAGCTAGGTACACTCCGACTGTCGTGCACTCGAGCACGGCAGTCACCGACACGTGGTGCCGGAAGCTGTTGCGGCAGCTTCACCACCACAACATATTGTTTTACTGTAACAGCATATTTGCTAGCCGACAATTAGCAGCCCAAGCAATCAAAAAAGCATGAACGCGAGGGAGAAAAGTAGATGCACACCTTATCCGATTGCGACAGAGGAAGAAAGAGACGCGCTATGCACGAATGCGAGCGAGAAAGAAAGATACACGCCTTGTCCCAGTGCGAGAGAGACAGAAAAGACGCGCGCACAGGTGGAAAGCAAGGCCGCGGGCCGTGAGCAGCGATTCAGTCTGGCGGAGGAGAGCGACGGCGAGGGTGTGCGGCGATTGTGAGAGCCCACTCCTTCTCCGGTCGGACACCGGAGGCCCAGTCAACATTCCGTTTGGAAGACCAGCTTCGTGTCGAGCCCTTTGTATCGCTAGCCAGCGTCCCCTGCTTCCCGCTTCGTATACCTCCTACACTGGCCGCCACCGGCGCCAACTCGGCCGTGGCGTCGATCCTGCTTCCCCCAGTGACGGCATCAGTACCAGCGGTTCCCAGAGCTTATACCATTCCGCTGTGGACTTCCCTGACTCGTGTTCCTCGTTATGTATAGCATGTACTAACCATACCTATTGTGTTGTGCTACGTGTGACGATGTGGTGACTTACAATATAGTGTGTCGATTTGATTATTGCTTGTTTCAATTAGCATCACTTCCACCTTCTGGCACGAACAAACCCCCCTGTTAGTATCAAGTAAGGTCCCTGAGATTAGTAAGTAGAGAGTAGTAACTAAAACCTTACAAGCAGAGAATTTTTCTGATTACCCTTAATGAAAACCAGTGAACTAATGTAACTTTTTGGTCACGGGATATTCTTCAAAGCGTAAAACAATTTTTAAGGTGTATATAAAATTATGGTATTGTAGTAGAAAGCGAATGATTATCTATACTATTATAAAAATGTAAAAATGAAATGTCTGTACGTTGAAGATATTAAAAAAACTATTGTATGAGACTATTTGGAAATCACTCAAGCGATACATTTTTTATTTTCGATTTTTGTTACGTTTGTATGTGTCGTTGCGGCCTCATCACGCAAAATCGGCTAAACGAACTTCAACTATATTTGGTATAGTATCTCCAGATGGTTATAGGATACTTATTACCCGATTACTCTGAAGAAAAAAGAGGGGTTATGACTTCTCCTCCACGAACGAAGTTGCGGGCGCCTTCTAGTCGTTTAATAATGTAATGTTGTTCAAGAAAATATTAGTATGATGAAATATATAAAGCAAAAACTCACACACACTCGTACATGTTAATATGGTTGTATTTTTATTTTATAGATGTGGATCTCAGGATTATTAAAAAAAGTGCTGTTGAGAGAAATATACCAGGTCATGCTCGACTAGATTTTTTCATGTCCACATTTTAGTTAATTTTCAGAAGCCGCTGAAATACGCTTGAAGCGGTGTCGGGTGCTTTTCGACGTCGTTACGGGCAATGCCACATTATTGCGGGTGGCTCAAAGTAGAACTAACTGGCAATCTGCTAGAGAATCTTTAAAATATAACTACTGTTTAATTACAAAGTAAAATTTACCACTACTTTCTTGTGAATTAAATAAACACGTGTAAGTTGTAAAAAATTTAACGTTTTTTTAATCCTTACTGCCAGGAACCCGCCAAGCAGGCGCTCTGCTCGTAGACGTGTAGCCGATATCAAGCGTTTTCGTCTACTCGTATGTAGAGGAAAGAGCAAAGCGCAGCGAAAAGCTTAGCTGCGAAAGTGTTAACGGGCGCCAACTATCTAAGCACACAGAATTTTCGATACGTCAAAAGCTACATTGACGAAATTACAGTAACAATTAATTGATAATAATACGCATCCGGAATATTTGCGGCGACGAGCGTGCCGGGTGGCGGGTTTTCACGCCGTCATGCGCAGCTGAACTACGCAAATGGGTCTCATTGATTGAAGTTGGGTTTGCGGAAGCCCTAACGGCATCTTGAGCACATTGGCTACATGGATGGACTGCCCGATACTGAAACACTGGACGGAGATCCATGCTGTGGTGTGCACTGACATTCATTTATTTTAGTACTAGAACCCCTCGTTTTTTTAGCATGGTCAGGTAAAAAGTATCCAATAACCATCTGGAGATACCCAGCTACCCGTGTACCAATAATAATTGAAATCTGTTTAGCGGATTTAGCGTGATGAAGCCACAACGACACATACAAACATTTCATTTCTACGACTTTAGCATAGTTATAGATAATTGTACAAAAATAAAGTTTTAAGAAAACTATAACAAATAATCTGAAATAATGTTTTTTTTTCTTGTTATAGGGGGCAAACGAACAGACGACGCCTGTGGTAAAGTTATCTGCAAAGGAGTCACAGAAGCGTTCCCGGGGTTTCAGGTGGGAATACGCTCTTTATTGAAGACTTGAAGGTCGTATTGGAATTGAATTAATTATGATGTATTTTTTTTAACTTTATAGAACAAAAACAAATCATAAATGGTACATGACTTTGGGTCCTGAGCTAGGAGTCCCTGTGTTACAGGATTACGTCTTGATATTGACCCATTTACTAACAATAAGAAATTGAAACATTATAATCACAATCCATAAACCAGTACCCATAGTATATGATTCTTTACTTCCATTACATTATAATTATGCACTAAAGCTTTCACTGTCAACCAAAACTTTTTTTTTACTACTTCCACAAACCTATGTGCTGCCAGTACTTCATAACTCGTATATATAACAGATTATATTAAAAATTTGACTATCAAGTTATCAAGACTCCAATCCAGACTATTTTAAGCCTATGTGCTCCTGGTACTTACTTTACTTTTAACAGATTGTATTCAAAACCCTATCTGCGCTGCCGCACCGCCGCACGTCTACAATAACTTTGCTCACTAATGCTTTTCCTGCGCGGCTTTACCGTCGAATTTATTTGACAATTATTAAGGTGGCTGGCATTAAGCGCGCATTACACGCCCCGTGTTTTTCTCGGGATGTTTTCCTCCCTAACTCAGGCCGGATGCCAGCACGTGCGAACTATTAGCTTCCCGACTGCGGATTAGAAAATAATTCACCTCTCTGAATGTTATTATGGAGCCGAGTCGGATTTATTTTATTGCCCCGCGAGATATATGCGAGTCTTTCGGTTTTAGTTCCACTAGGGATGTTTATAGAACTCCCGTTTGTAGGGTTTTATGGCTTCCATGGACTGTTTCCCGTAAATCTTCTTTATGTACCATTCGCTGTAATTATTGCTTTATTCGCCTGAGTAACGCTGGATGTTATTGAATGTGCGTATAAAATATTATTGATCGACCAATAAAACTTGCTTTATGGAGGTTTTTTTTTGTAACGGCCTGTCGTAACTCACTGGGGTTATTTTTGATGCAGTTTGTTTTAGTTTTATTTTGCTGTTGATGGTGTATTTCTGCCAGTCTTGGCTGTTACTCTTGTGGGTGAATTAGATCACAAATGTTAAACTTAAAGGATATCCAGATCATAGGTCAAACAAAATAGATGGCCTGTCAACTTGATGCGTCAAATATATTTTGGCCTGTGGAACATGTACCGGTACTTCACGTGTCAAATTATATCAGGCACAAATTGAAGAGGATTTTCAAGAATGACGCCCCTTTTTTTCAATCAAGCGTATCCTGGCGTTGCTGGCGTCTACAGGCTATGGTGCTTAACATCAATAATCGCAATCAGCTTCTTCAATAAATTCAGCTTCTTAATACGAGTACTGTATAATATTATTTAGCGTGAGGTATATTACAGATAGGTTAACATTAACCTCTTTCTACGCGTCCATTTGAGTACGGATTGCATGTCAATATCTTCGTTGGTATATCTTTAAGCTGTCAAAAGTGTATCATTTAACTGCAACCGGTTTTGGTCCACCGCCGATCATCTGATACTTGTGTACCGACAGCAAAATTGCTTTGAATATTTAAAAAATATATATTAACGAGTTTCTTTGGGAGATCGAATCAGAAATTAAGAGAGCAAGGCAATGCGCAGGGCACGCTACTCGTAGAACTGACGACCGCTCGGTTTTTGAGTGACGACCAAGCACCGGAAGGCATACAAAGCTATTCATAGAAAGAGTAGAATCGGGCTGGTCCAAGAAACTACGGAACTACAGCAAAAGACAACTCAGATTTATAATGGGATTGTTCACAGGCCATTTCGGAGTCAAAGGACTCCGGGCCAAACTGGGACTTTCTGACAATACAGATTGTAGAATGTGTGGGTGGTGGTGAGGAGACAGAAACAATGGAGCATATATTATGCGAATGTCATGCCCTCGCCAGACAGAGAATGAAGGAATTTGGTATTGGTTACCCACAGCCAAAGGAATTCCAGATGCTACCAATGGCATCTATCATCCGGTTTATGGAGATTGTAGAAGAAACCATTGAGTAGCAAGTAATTACACAAAAGATCCCACTGGGTCGAAGTGTATCCGCAAGGACCCCTGATATCAAGATAAGATAAGATAAAAAGATAAGCACCGGAAGACGCAGACCGGACTAATGGCCTAGTATAGTTAAGGTCCATGGAGCTTGCTGGATGCGGTAGATTGCATTAAAATTAACAATATCGATACAATTATAAAATTACTAGAGATGCAAACTTCGTCCGCGGAGGAGAAAAAAAACATAACTATGTTTTTTTTTCAGCGTAGTCGGGTAAAAGTTTCCTATAACCATCTGGAGGTACCCAGCTACCCGTGTACCAAAAATAGTTGAAATCTGATAAGCCGATTTGGCGTGATGAAGCCGTTAAAATCATTTTTTTGTAAAATATTTTCTATGTAGGTACAGATATGTCATTTTTACAACTTTATAAAAGTTGCCTTACAGGGATCCAAGAAAAATATTAATAGCGCGATGTATAATGAGTTAAATAGTTTGAACATTGCTGACAGCGCCATCTGTCGGTCTGAATATATATCTTTGCAACCTCATCACGTCAAAACGTTTTGTGCGGATATCCTCATTTGTGATTCTATCATGGAGAAATTCCTTTAGCCGTTTCCATTGATCGTTGCGTGACTGACCGCCTTATGAGACCCATTTCGAGCGATCATGTCTCAGTACCGTAGCTCATCACTGGCAACACGTACTCTACGAATTCTTTCGTCTTCAGGCACTTGGGAATTTTCAACGAGTAACCCTACTCCGCTGAGCAAAAAAAGAGGGTTTGGACTTTTTTTATATTTCGTGATTTGCCGATGGTGCGCTTGCGCAGCTACTGGATAGCACTTAACGGATCGCCGTCGCGTCGCAACGCTATCGTAATGAATGTTATAAACGATCGCCTTTTATCTCTTTATCGCCTCCTGTCCCGCCTTTTTAATTTTATCGCTTTCGAAACGCGAGCGATATATAATCAATTACGTGTAATTGTTTTTTTGTTCGAATTGTATAAATTCTTGACATAATTATTTATTTTAAGAGAGTTTTGAAAAAAATATAGCTTAGTTTAATTTCTAAGTTGTTAGTGTCTCTGTCTCTCCCTCTCTCTATCTTTGCTTAATGTCCAATATGAGGACTCGGCTTTTTGTTTCAGCTGTCTCTGTATACATATTGTTTGTATTTAAAAAAATAATTTCAGTGTCCTAGTAGTATGTCGATGTCACATTGATTGAGACACGATCTCCACTCATTATCACAATGAAAAAAATAAAAATAAAATGTATTTATACGCGATTAAGCCCCGTTTTGTTGTGGGGTAAGGCCGCGGTCGGGCGTTTCAACCGCCGGTGCTTTTGTGTTACGAAATATTCACAAAAAGGATGACAAATATACAGTGATTTTGGGGGGTATGGGATACAGTTAAGACGTAAGCTTATCTTTATGTTCTCATTTATTTAAAGTTGATTAATTTGTCATCGCACCTGTGAATATTTCGTAACACAAAAGCAGCGGCGGTTGAAACGCCCGCGGCCTTATCCTGTGTTATGATAATGATAATAATATATCTATGTCGTGCAACAATTTTGACATTTGTGAATGTAAAATATTAAATATAGACGTCTTAAGTATCGTAGTAGACCTGCGCGAGCTTAAAGCCGTTAATTGGCGGGAAACTCCGCAGAACCGCGACAATAGGGTATTTGACAGAAGAAAAAAAATATGAAAAAATATATATAAGATACTCATAAAACAAGCACAATAAAAAAATACGTTAAAATTTAGAGTTCGATACCTTACGTGTAGCTTGTTTTATGAGTCTTTAAAGTTTGGTGGGAAGGTAAACTATTAAAGTATGACAATGTTAATAACTAATAATACCATTCAATAACCCATAAAATGTTTTGTAATTTTTGTTATAAGTCGTTTCAGAACAAAGTTATTTTTTTCCCTATACACGATACTAGCGTGTGACGTCACATGCTTGTAGGCTTTAGTATGAAGCGTTTTTTGAAAAGTTCAAAAATGTGCTTTTCACGTCGTTGTATAAAAAAATTGTCAAATGGACTCACTCTTACCGGAGACTGAGTGGTTACTTTGGGTGTCTGAGGCTTTTAATAGTTGTTAATACGATTGAGTTCGAAAACAATTTTACCGGTAAAAAAACAGGAAATTTATACTCAACTATTACTATTTCCTTCGCAACTATCTTTAATTCCATCTCCAAAATAATAATCGTTATAATTCAGAGACGGAATGTGTCGAACCACAGTTCAGTCACTTGTAGCCCACCGGCTGCCTTGCGTTCGGTAGCGACGTGAACCACAAAGCATGTATTATCTCGATAGCCTGTCACTCAATCTTCCATCAAGTCATCCTCCCAACACAACTTTACTTATACGCTTCAATAAAAAATAATATTGAAGAACATATCTTATTGGAACCGGCGAAGAGCGTTCGTAGTATCAATGAAAGTATTTGTGAGTGATTGAATCGATTGTTCGAAGACAATCGCTGCGTTTGATTGACGGATAAAAGAATGCAATGCGTCGGTTTGTCCGTAGATTGATTATTGCTATCGGATAATTGGTAAGACGCTGCTTTGTTATGGCGCGTAGTTCTACTGGAGTTACGAAAAGGATTGTATCGATGTATTTCATATCACTAGGTAGATTTAACTAGAAAACTATCACGAGACTTCAACTTATTTAAATAAATAATAGCGAAACGTGAACCACGAAGGAAGGCTGACTTACTCCAGTATTTGGGCCCGTCTCGAGTCTTATCCACCAAAAATACGCCTACTAGCTTTGTTCACAGCTCATGAATCTACACTACTCGTATGAAGCGGTATGCTGAGTAGAGTTGGATCCAATATAAGTTACTGGCTTGATTATTTGTAATCTGATAATTGGTAAGACGCTGGCAGATTGTTTATGACACTCAAATCTTTGTAGTTACTGATGGAGACGTTTTATAAGCTTTCTAGTGTGTCCAACAGCAGCAGGTTTCTCAATTCAGTTAATAGTAAACTAGATCTGTTAGCTAAAAGTATACTGTATGTGGGGAGACAGATCAGTGACGAAATATGCAGGTGTAGGTAGATTTTTTACACGAGGAAGACCTACAGAATTAGCGAAATAGGATGAAAGTTTTCTGAAATCGAACCGACCTAGTCTCATTTCACAAGGTATGTCAAAATCTACCAATCCCAACACAGGATTAAGTCTTTGAACTTTTCGATTTATAAATTCTCATTCGTTAAATTATGAATTAGTATTTGTTTAATAGGAGATTGATTGACAAGGGGCTAAAATAAGCCATTATGACAAATATGTCTGAGTGTCATAATGGCTTATAGCCACGTGTTAAACACTCTGCTTTTCACTTCGACTGCGAGAAAATAAAAAAGACTTAACATTAAACTTGTATATTTCATGAAAAACTAAAAGTACAGTTTAAGTAATTCTATCAGAAAGTTTGGCCAATCTGATCAGGGTGGTTTGTTTGTTTTTAATTATTCGTAAGGAGTATGTAGCTGGCCGCAAGTTTATTTTTTCAGTGTCTTAGAAATTTGTATGGGATTATATGGCTTTCTTGTAAACCCTAGGGGCTAAATGTACTATTTTAGTCTCGCTACGCGAAGCTAATATGACATACTTTTTGAGCAGGAGAAGTGAAAAGTTATTCAGAGGAGTCACTGGTTTTTTGATACCACAAAATCGATAAAAAAAATCTGAGACCATATAAACTTCCCATTTAGTGTGAAAGCAAACGCAAAAACATCGAATCAGAGTTAATTTAAAAACCCTTGTACGGTCTATCTTAACCGACAATCGGTGCTCCATTCCCTAACGATTTCAATTTCATCTCGTATCCGATATCTGATTCGGAATTGCTATGTTGATAGCAACACTGCTTGAATATGAAGCAGCCTCAACTGCTTACTGCGACAGAGTTTTATTTTGCGACGGCAACCCTATCAAATACAACCATGTCATTACGATCGCTTAGAAGACGTAAGCTGGTACTCTGTTTCGAGTTCGAAGTTCATACTAATGAGGTTTAGTTTCGAAAAGCGAGTTTGTGAGGTGTTAGGACGTGTTCAAAGCGTAGGGTTGTCAAACGGATAGTGCTGGCACAATCCCCCATTATCGATATAGATAAGAGGTTCCTAGGTGAGTATTAGGTCGAATAAGGCTCTATTAAGTTGTTCCGCCGCGCTTGGCTGCGATAAAACAGACGGTTATCTCGCTCGTTCCTCGTAATGATCAGAAGCGTCCGCAATTTAACTGTGCCTAGAAAAGTGTATTTCAAATTACAAAACTTTTACACAGCTCCATTTATTTTTAGTACTATTCGTTGTCATACACTTCCATCAATATTGATTATAAGGTTATACAAATGAAATGTTTGTATATGGAAGATATTGTCGTAAAAATCCTAGAAATTAGTGAAGCTGGCTTGTTTTTTTATAGTATAGCCAGGTCAAAAATATACTATAACCATTGTTGGATAACCGGCTATCTTTGTGCCAAAAATGGTTAAAAATCTCTCGGACTCTTTTAACGTTATGAGACCGGGCTACAAAGACAAAAAAAAACTTATATTTTTTCTTTTGAATTTATGTTTCAAGTTTGATGAATTGATAACATACCTTTTTTCTAAGAAAACTGAAAACGTGGCTCTTCGAACACTCATTTTATGACATAATTATTTTTCGAAATAACACACAATACAATATAATGTACCAATGTGAAACTATTAATAATTTTATAATATAATGGCATGTAATAATTTGAATGTTATGAATAAAGTACTATGACTATGATATGCTATGACTATGATGATGATCTTTATAATAGTAGAAATATTACTTTTAATGTTATTGTGGACCTGTGTTGTCTTATGAATAAATGCATTATTATTATAAGTTAATCGATTCTTACACTTAACACTGTTCGTGATAGCAGAAGGGTAAACTGAGAAAGCAATAGGGATGTTGGCTGATCTTAAAATTTGTAAAAAGTATATACGATCCTGATAAAACGAGCAAAATAAGCAACTAAGTTAAGATTTTGAGTTCGATACCTTACGTGTAGCTTGTTTTATGAGCCTTTAAAGTTGTGTGTGAAAGTCCATTTTGAAGTATAAAAGTATGAATAACTACTAATACCTACATACCATTAAATAACTCATGAAATGTATGGTAACTTTTGTTATCAAACCGTTTCAAAAACGCAAGCTTTACGTGTCACAAGTTCGTAGGCCTTAATATGAAGCGTTTTTCTGGAAAATCCAAAAGTTTGTTTTAACATTGTTGTATCTGGGAGTTACATTAGTTTTTTTTTTAGTTATATGGCAAACGATTAGACGTATCGCCGGATGGCAAGCGAACACCGTTGCCCATTGACTAAACTCTGTTTTTAATTTAAGACCAAAATCTGACAGTTCTCATCTTGATTATTTTAACAAATAAACATTATTACATAAAAACATGAATGACAAATCGTGCAACCAGTATTATAAGGGTAAGTTTTATTGATAGAAATACCGACACTTAAACCAATATGCAGTTATCACAGCGAATGTGCGCCCGTTGACGTTAGATTTTGGTCTTGAATTAAAAATCAGAGTATAGACACCTGCAACACCAGGGGACTCACAAGTGCGTTGCCGGTCTTTTAGGTGGGACCACGTACGCTCTTTTCTTGAAGGCTTTTGCGAGCTGCCACATATTTTTATAGGTTTTAGGCTTTCTCTTATAATTTCAAGGTTGCAACAACTTGCCTTGAGCTATTTGTTCGGTTCCAATTACACTACGTTACTTCCCCTTTTTAATTATATTACAATTGTGATGTATTATGTTATTTGCATGAGGCATTGGTCCCATGGGTTTGCAATTAACTTAAAGTATACGTAGCATTGTCACTTAGGTACCCATCCCTGGTAATTAGTAGTGGCTTTTGACCCAATTATTTCTATTTCATGGCGATATGTCTAAGGCAATTCAGTTGCAAATGTACGTTAGAAGTGAACACGCGTTAGCTGGAAATGGAGTAAGTGCCTTTTTTATTTTAAACAACGCCAGCGTCCAAGTCTACTACTATATTGAAAAATATTTATCATTATTATCATACATGTCACTATGTGATGATACGGGTCCCCACGCAATCCTTAATAACGTTTGTCCTAAAGTCCTCCTTGCGTCGGTTTCCTCATTGCTGAGGGTCGTGGTCATCTTCTCGGAACAGTCTCTCTCGGATGATGCGCCGCCATATGTTTCTGTCAGTCGCCGTGTGTAGAGCATCGTGTACTGTGGTGCCAAGTGTTGTGCGAATCTGGTCTGTCCAGCGTGTCGGGCTCCTGCCTCTTGGTCGTTTGCCGTCTACTTTTAAAATCCAAAAATATATAATAAGTTTGCTCTAAACACATTTGATATATCAACCACGTCTCACGTGACGATACGTTTGGCTCAGTGGGTTGTACAACGGCCTACGAAACTAGCGCTCCCGGGTTCGAATCCCGGCCAGAGCATGTGTTTATGTGATGAGCACGAATGTCTGTTCCTGGGTCTTGGATGTTTTATATCTATTTAAGTATTATAATTTTCCCATTGTATAAGTTGTGCTTCGTTTGGGGCTAGGTCGATTTGTGTAAGAATATCCCTGATATTTATTTTATATTTATTCACCATAGCGATTGTATGCCGTAATGCTCGTTGTCTTAAAAGTCATAATCCATAATATGAAATGACCTAGTACTCTAATTCTTAAGCTATTTTACCCTAATTATAGAAGACATAATGCTAATTTGACATACAACTTATGAGTCCTATTCCTAATATTTGTAGCAAGCTTTGGATGCAAAATATTCGATTTTTACGATACAAAGTTCTTCATAGGCTGTCACAGAACCGAATCTCTCAATCCAGAATCCACGTGATCTTGTCTGCCCTCGCCAGCCTTTTTACGCCAGGGTGGAAGGGCTACACATCCCACAGCGCCGGAGAATTTCGATTCCACAGTAGAGTTTGATTATCTTAGACTCATATAAATGCGAAAGAAGAATTAACATCAAGAAACCAATACCAGTATATTGTCATAAACAGTGTTATTGCATTTAAAGCTTATGTCATACAATAATAGATACATAATAAATATAAGGGCATTAGAGCAATTTAGAGTAAACTAGATTAGGACAAACGTTATTAGGGAGAAACAATATAGAGTAAATCATCTTAGGAACGCCTAAAGTAATTTTGAAATGCTTGTTAATAAAAATAAGTGCAAACGTGGTGATAAATTCATTAAACTGAAATTTAATAAAACAAAGTGATACTGCTAAGATGGCAAACAAGCGCACGGACTGCCTGATCGACACACATATGAGCGTGTGAGTAACGGATGCTGTATCATTTTTCAATCTCGTGATTACCACCACAATGATATGCCTGCTGTACATCTTATTACAGATATTATATAATTAAATTTTAAGTTCAATAAAACTATTACAAATGCACTTAAATGTAAATTACTAGCAATTTTTCTATATATCTCGAAGTTACATTTTTAAAGTTCACTTTCAAATTTCAATCTTAATTCCGAGTTTGCACCAACAGTACGTAGACGTTATGTGTTGATGTACTTATATGAGAATATATTACTCGTTAAAGTATGAAATTACTGTTTACTATGGAGCATTGTAAGACAATCGATTCAGTTCTAATCAATGTTATAAAATATATTTTAGAAATGGCTTATCCAAATTAAATATAATTTTATAGGTATGTGCAGACAACATTGAAATATTTAAGTCAGAATGAAAAAATGGTATTATTCTGAAGTCATGAAATCGGGCAATGTGTGAACCGTGCTATTTAAATTGTGTAAGGATAGTTTACATGCCAGTGATCTTCTGTGGTTTTCTTCATCAGTTTCACTTCACCAATTTATACTTTCTGAATGCAAATGATTAATTTGTTACTTAAACTACCAAAATCGCCATATATATGTCCAAAATATTTGAGCGGTACCAAGTAGCTGGAAATCTACAGATGCTTATACAACACCTTTTCCCCGGCAACGCTGAAAAAAACAGGGTTATGATTTTCTTTTCCTCTGAATATCAGAATAGACGAAGGCGTACCAGGGGAGTTCGGGAAGGTGTGCCGCATAAAAAAGCAGCGGAGGAAGAGGCAGAAGCTCCTCATTATCGACTTGTTCCTGGACTTCGCGAAGAACACAACGCTCCATGGTCTGCGATACATCACCGAAGTCGGCCTCACTGTTATAGAGAAGTAAGTTTTAATCTTATCTTATCAGTTTTGCACATTTCTTTTCAAAGTCTCCTTTCAACCGATGCCGAAGATAATAGGAATTTCTTGGTGATTTTAATCTTAATACGAGTCAATAACACAACTGTTTTAATGATGAAGTTCTGTCGCAAAACAATCAATGAAAGATATTTGATAAAATAATTTACGAAATTAGAAAGTTTTAAAATACTTCGGTTCTCGGAGATTTTCAAAAATTTTATCGACACTGACTTAAATAGAAGCTTTATTTTCACTTTCATGATATAAAAAATAAGAGTGCATGCGTGAATCCTGAGAAATATAAACACTACGGAGGCTTTGAAAAACCCACACCCAACTTTAATAGACCATACAAAATCAATGAGGGTGATTTCGATCCGATGTGAGTGTAACCTCAACCTTAACTAAAGGTATTAAAGGCCTCTGTTTTTTTAGAACCTGATTTTGAACTTACATAGTAGGTATTGGCGACGCCTCCTTGCCAGTAATCGGATTTAGCAGTATGAGTGTAAATTCACAAACGGGAATTCCATCCGGCCATGTTGTGGGATCAGCTCACCACACCACAAGTAAAGTGGAATGAAGGTTTCAAAATTGGTTGTGACAATTTTTCCCCACGATCAAAATCATATGTTTCTCAAATGTTTCAGAGTGTTTTGGGTCCTCACGTTCCTAATCAGCGTGGTTCTATGCTTCATTCTGATTGAGCGCGTTTGGCACAAGTGGTGGTACAGTCCCGTCATCGTGTCTTTCAACGAGAAAATGATTCCTGTCGGAGAGGTAAATCTTTTTATAGGTACCCTTCA
This sequence comes from Hedya salicella, assembly GCA_905404275.2. Lineage (NCBI taxonomy): Eukaryota > Metazoa > Arthropoda > Insecta > Lepidoptera > Tortricidae > Hedya > Hedya salicella. The sequence goes on from FR990102.1 coordinate 5,112,936, forward strand.
TTCATCATTATGATCATCCAGCTTAACAAAATCATCTGTACAAAGGACTTTTTTGTAGTCTTGTTATCACCATCATCATTATAATCATCTCAGCCTACAGACGCTGCTGAACAATGGCTTCCCTCAAGTATCTCCACAATTACCGATCGTAAACCACCCTCATCCAACGGTTTCAAATTTCCATCCACTAAGTCTAGCAGCCTAGCCTCGCAGTTTGTATATTTAAACGAAATAATCATTCTGCAAATCGTTGTTCGGCAAATCATTAAGTAGGTACCCGTTGTTTATTAAGTAAAACAAGTCAGGACGAATAGCTCATAAATAAACCTCTTTTCTCAACCGTTATCTACTGTTAGATGAGGGACACGACGGTGCACGACTAGTTGTTATGGAAATTCTTGGGGAAGGCCTTTCTCCAGCAGTAGATATCCTTGGGTTGATATGATGATGATGATAATGAAACCTAATTCATGTGATTGTTGCAGGTTCCATTCCCATCAATAACGATATGTCCACAGTGGAAATGCAAAACTTCAGTATATAACTACACAGACCAATATATACATTTTGGGAAAAAACGCTTTAGTAAAGTGGATAACGATGAGTAAGATTACTTTTATAATTTGATACAATACCATTACAAAAAGAAGTCAGTGAACTGATAAAACATGATCAGCTTTTTCATACTGTAGGGACAGTATGAAAAAGCTGATCATTATCTAACCAATCAAACATATTGAAATAAAACAATTTAACAGATTATATCGCGTATATTATCTCACTTTCGTTCCCGACGTTTCGGAAGCTTTCCAGCTCTCCATCTCAGTCCACCCGTGACCATGGAGAGCTGGAAAGCTTCCGAAACATCGGGAACTAAAATGAGATAATATACGCGATATAATCTGTTAAATTGTTTTATTTCAATGAGTAATAATCGCGGAAACAGAAGAAAATATTATGAATCAAATATACTTATATGTTGTATATTCTTACAGGACTTATGAAAACAAGACGATGTTAGAAGATGCGTACCTGGTTTGTGACAACTACAATCAATTCGTACTAAGGGACCGGACCAGTTCAAATGAGTCCCTAGTACAAAATATAATGACGGTAGTTATAAATAAATGTTACTATTATAAAGTTGTAAAATGAAATGACTGTACATTGAAGATATAAAAAAAAATGATTTTAACGGCCTATTTGGAGTTCACCGATTTTTTTTTGGCTTTTTGTATGTTAGTAGTGTCATTGTAGCTTCATTACGTCAAATCAGCTGAACGGATTTTAACTATTTTTCTACACGGGTATCTGCATGGGTGTCAACAAATGGTTATATGATACTTTTTTACCCGAGTTGCTTTTAAATTTTAAATATTGTCTCCATTATCTGGGTACGGCTCAGTGTTTCAACTACCGTTCCCGTGTGCTATAAGATTGACAATTAGGTATAAGCTTCTTAATAAGTAGCAAATTGGCAAGTAGTAAGCTCACAAATAAATGCTATTTGTAATCTATACAGGACTTCAAATGGAAGGTTTTATCCATAAAAAAAAATAATACACGGGAACTGGCGGATAAAAACGTACGTGAACCACACCCATATAAGTGCGCAAATGCGTTTTTGGTACGCCCAGCACAAAACTTACACTGAAAGAAATAATGGACATCTTTTTCATAAATTGCGGAATCTGAACTTAGGCACTGAATGTTTAAATCTGGGTAGTTGTAAATAATTAAAAGATTTCTTCAATATTTCAGATGGCACCAGACCCAGAAGAAGTAATTATTGAATGTTTGTGGCGTGGAAGGCCATGTCGACGTTTCTTCAAAGAGGTGCTTACCAGCGAAGGTGTCTGTCTCAATTTCAATGCACTGTCTTATAAAAATATCTTCAGGGAAAACAGGTAAAAAGGAACTTAGATAAATGTATTCTACTTTCAATCTCTCGACACAATTACTAACCATTTCTAACATGTGCCATTTCTGTCATATCTTTAGTTTTTTTTGTGTCCATTTTTCGTAATCATTATATTTCGTTATCTTTCTTATCTCTCTCTTCCCACCTTATCTAAAATGAGTAGGGTTTGTCAACAGTTATGTACATATATTATTATATATACATTTATCATTATCATCATTGGCCTGTACATCTTTATTAAATGATTTAAACACCGTTCTTGTGGCAGTATATACATGTACACAATGTAATTAAATGAATAAGTACTCACCATCATTCATTGGCCACAGGAACTGTTGTAGATGTTTGTTACGGCACTTGTCGGTTTACGGGTTTACGCGTCGTCTTTGATGGCTATAGAGTCCTATAGCAGCGCGGCATTTCTTGCCACATCGATCGCGCAATAAAGGCGAGTCCGCAGGTGGAGGTAGAGTAAGACGAAGAATAGGTTTCACCTGGTAACATAAGAAATCAAAAGTTCTCCATATTTACGTACATTTATAATATCAACTAAGTACGAGTATTACTTGACACTATCATCCATCAAGACAAAAATGTTCCTCTAAGTAGTACTAGTCTTGCCACAGTGGTTATGGTTGTTTGGATATTGTACAAAGGTCAATACAGATATACCATCATCAGAATTTAGGCGTTATACGTAAATGTAATATTACATTTCTTTATTTCATGAAAGTTTTATAAAAACAAATAGGTACGTAAGTAAAAAAGGTTTGTAAAATTTAATAAAAATATAATAAGAAAGAAGCAAAGTTCTTTAAAAACTTGAATATATTACTTACAGTATTCAAAATGAATATAAATATCTCCACGCTGATACACCGACAAATAAGTGGACAATAGAATCAGGATATACATGGCCTGATGCACGAAAAAATAGAAGAAACCATAAAAGCGGAAGAAACAAAACTAAAGAAGAAGACAATACAGAGCTAGAAGAATACCCACGTCGCGGCCAGGTCAGTCAAATCCAAACTATTATAGAATGTTTAAATCCAGTCCTTACTGTGGGGTTGTGAATTCAAAGACAACGTTAGCAGTGCGATCTAATCGTAGGTATAGTGTGACCAATACCGCTGTCCCGCTCCTTAGGTATGCGAGCGGCGAGACGGGGGGCAGACGACGGTGAAATGACGAATCAGCGGTTGCTCTGCCCCCCATCTTGTCACTCACATACCTAAGGCGCGGTAAAGCGGTGTTGGTCACACTATAATGACTCGGAACATTGATAGCAGCACCATCTCTCGGTCGTAAAATCTTCGTGGCCTCATCACGTAAAGATGGTTGGTCAGATCTTGACTATTTTTAGTACAAAGGAGCTAAACATCCGAATATGGTTACGCGACAGACCTGACCAAGAACAGCAAACAGTTGAGTTAAGCAGCCAGCACGTCACCTGCCAAGACCCAAAATACAGACCTTCCTAAAGCAGGTTCAAGAGGCCTCAGGACCTCCTGAATCATCAACAACGTTTCGGCCCCGGTACATATGCAAGGGAGAAGGATTAGCCTTTAGCCTGTTCCACCTCCGTAACTTCAAATTCAGAACAGCTAGCCTCTGCTAGCTCCTCATCCGGTTTCTTACAAAGACCTAGTAACCCCTCCGGTTGCTAGGCATAAGATAAAGTCTTCTCCGGTGCCTCGCTAAGAAAATGGTTATAGGATACTTTTTAGCGACTACGTAAGCAAAAACGGTTACTTTTTCAACATGTGCGAACGCTTTTAAAATGTGTGTTTATTGAAGATCTTACGAAACATATCCGTTGTTTAATTTTATTAGTATTTTGTTCTAGTATTTTTGTTTGTAATTGTAGGTGTAAACTTAATGCTATTCTTAATTAAGTAAAGCTTATTTCACGAATATAAATATACAAATTTATTACTTACTTTTAAATTCCTAAGAGAACCGACTATAGTCTGTCGGTCTGAATTATTTGACTATAGTCAAATAATTCAATATTAACCCGTCACGCGTCCCATAGCCTATTAAGTGTATAAGCGTTTTGTGCCGGTGGCGTCCCGTAGACTAATAAGTCCATAAGCAGCTCGCTTGTCTTTGGCTATTTTTCGAGGTCGATTCCTATCATTGGTCGACATAAAAGTGTGTTCTTAGCCACTAACAACTATTAACATGTCAAATTTTAAATTTTCAACCAAAAGAAATCGTGGCATAAAAGCAAACTAACGAAAAATATTATTTATTTTATAATATTATTTACTTGCTCCGGTAGGAAGCCATATTGATTTTTGACAAGTGAAATATTTATTGTGTAGTAATTAAAAGTGTTATCGTCGTTAAGTTATGCTAAATGAACGCCTAAACTAACTAAGTTTTTGTTAATGTATGTGTAATGTGACATGTCATAGTCAATTCAGTAATATTTGCGAGTGATTTGTCACCGGCCGGAAAGAAAACCAAAATATTTAAAGAAAAAAAATCTACGTGTTATTTCAACATATGTAAAATTTATCCAGCTTTCTAACAGTATATTACATAATGCCTGTTATTATTTCTAAGGTAGGTGAAATGTTTATTTACCGCGATATTTTGGAGATTTCATGTTTGTATGGGGACACTACTGGCTTTTTCATCTTGGAAGGCTGGACGCGTGACGGGTTAAATGCGTAAAAACAATTTCTAGGAAAATGGTGCCAAACCTGATCTGGATATTATACTCATGGAAGACTCTGCAGACGTCGACGAGTTGTGCAATAGTTTCTCAAATGGTTGGAAGGTGAGAATTACATTATCCAAACCGAATTCTGTATCCTAAATATCTCGCAGTGCCTCAGAATTTAATAGTGCTGTTTTTAATCTATGAAAATTGGGTAGATTGTATGTAAAATTATTTGAGCAATAAAGGGCGTAGCAATCAAATATGTTTGTTAGAATTTCTGCCGGTTTTATAATTCTTGATATACAAGAAAAAGATAAGTAGATAGCTGGTATTTTTTTAATAGTTTCTATTGGTCACAGCAATATTTAAGCAAAATTAGATATTTGTCCGTTTCATACTTTTTTAAGAAGAAAATAAAATGTTTTAGGGTTAAATTGATGCCGTGAGGTTGCAAGGGGTAGTAGAGGATTAAAAAGTAGTATGATGTAAATATCCCGCTCACAGGGCATCAACTGGTAAAAGTTTCAAACTCAAAGCAATTTTTGAAGGGCTATCATGCTACACCCCGATGATGTTCAACAAGCTATCCGTGAAGTCCGTGGACTTGCTTACCAATAATTAAATTTGCTGTTTTTTATATATTTTAACTCCTCAATCGTATGTTTATATGGTTTTGGTTTTTATTTGCTGTCCTGTTCAATTCTGGCCTTAATTTATAAGCCTCATTAACATGATATTAAGGAAGTTAAAGAATACATTTTTCAAATAATTGATAGATTCAGGCGTTACTTTGCGGAATTCCATATTAGATTAATATTATAACATTCCTTCCATATTAGATTAATATTATAATATTATAACGTTCCTTTGCTTTTCAGCAAAATAGTGGTTTGGCTAGATATGAAAATAAATTATGCTATATGAGACATTTCATGTTTACAACTTTATAATAGTATATTTTGATTAAGATATGGCGTTACAGATTTACCTCCAGCATCCAGCGGATATGCCGCAGGCGTCGCTGTACTATTACGCCGCCATTCCAGGGCAGGTCACCTCTCTGGCCCTCAAGTTCAGCGTGCTCAATACCTCTGAAAGCTTAAAAGGCTACAGATATGATCAGTGAGTATAATGTTATAACAGGTTCCCCCTGTTTTGGCATAAATTTTTTAGTCATAATTTTGCATGGCATATTCAATGTAGGCATAGTTGACTTTTCGCATAAACTGTTTTGGCATAATCAAGGTTCGCATACTTTGATAACGCAGATATTAATTTGACATAATTTGTTTGCGCATATTTTTGTTTGTCCGAATCATGTCTACGCATAAAATTAATAGGCATATTTTTATCAGACCGCAAATTATTTGCTCATAATCTTGCAGCTTATGTTTTTGTTAAATATACTTAATGTTAAAAATAAAACCATGTTATTTATATCTTCATATATGTTTAATTATCTTGTGATATAGGTAATGTTAGCATTTTGCCATAATACAAACCTAAGCTAACCTACAGTTTTCGGTTTTTGACCCATTTTGACGCTCCGCTTTTCTGCTAGCAGATCGTTTTTGCGAAGGACGCACTTCTAACCTAACCTAACTTATTTTTCTGCTAGCAGTTCCTCTTTGCGAGGGATGCAGTTCTAACCTAACTTAACCCGCTTTTCTTTTTGTAATTTAAGTATGCCAAGATAGATTCGGACAATAGATAATATGCCAAGTACCATTATGCTATACCAAATTATTCGTAAATATAATCGGCCTACACAATAGTATGCGAACACAATTTCGGACAAATACATTTTCGGTAAGTTAGAACTTATGCCAAATAAGGTTTCTGCCACATTACCATTCGTCGAAAACTGAATATGCCAAGTCTGTTATGCTAAAACAGTTTCGGACAAACAAAAGTATGCGACATAGAGGGAACCCGTTATAACATTATAGCTTGTCAAGCTATAGTGGATCAATATATATTTTTTTACCTCGTTGTTATTGTTCTCCTGACCTGACTTACTGTTACTCTATAAAACTACGATTCTAAACGATATAAAGGCAACGAAAATATTTTTTTGTAGCCAATAAAGGTTCATTATTCAAGAACCCATCTCGTCAGTATGTTAACCTAGATTATAAGCATTCTTATAAGTAACTCTGTCACATTTTTTTCTTGAGTTACGGGTTACGGGACAGAATAACAAGCTCAAAATGTCCATAATCTGAGAAAATACACTTAAATGCCCATCATAATGTGCTATTAAAACGTAAACATTTACGTTATATGGAGTCCTGAAATACATCAATAGTGAACTGTTACACCAAATACTGTTTTGTGCTTCGTAAAGCACCTCAAAGCCGTAACATCCACACTCTAAATCTGGTTGCTGACATGACAAATCTGTTTTTTGTTTAATGTCCGAATTTGTAAATGTTTGTTTACATATTTTGTGTAATAGAAATGAGTCATTAAGTAAGTTGCATGACGTAGGCACTATCGAATTAGAATTGGCGTATAAGGATAAATGCTGAAATGTGATTAATAAATAAATGAATATAACTAAAATATACTTCAAGCCTTCTAGAGAAGAGCGTACCCCGACCTGAAAGGCCGACAACGTACTTGTGACTCCTCTGGTGTTGCAGGTGTCTATGGGCGACGGTGATCGCTTACCATCAGGCGACCTGTCTGCCTCGTTTGCCTCCTATGTCATAAAAAAAAAGTTTCATAACATTACAAATGCCGATTATTTTTTGTACAGGCGTCAGTGTTACTTCCCCAATGACCGGGCCCTGAAATATTTCGCGACGTACACACCGGACAACTGCCGGCTGGAGTGTCTGTCGAGATACACGTACAAGAGGTGCAAGTGTGTGTGGTACCACATGCCACGTAAGTTACAATAACCACAATAAATAAAGCAATATCAGGAACAATCTCACACAAATCTACCTCGTCCAAACTAAGCAAAAGTTGTATTATGGGTACTAAGCGACGATATATGTACATAAAATTATAGATAAATGGTAATCTTCTAAGTCGTGCACTCTTGGCAAAGTTTTTAACGACACGTTTGGCTCAGTGGATTGCACAGCGGCGTACGAAGCCAGCGGTCCCGGGTTCCAATTCCGGCCAGGGCAAGTGTTTGTGTTATTCTGAGCACGAATGTTTTCTATGTATTTATTGTATTGTATTGTAAACACTTTATTGTACATAAAAACAATAAAACAAAGAAAGTAAAGTAACACATTTGTACAAAGGCGAAGTTATCCCTTTAAGGGATCTCTTTCAGAGCACCTTAGAGCAAATGAAAGAGAAGAGTAAACATCAACGCAGATAGACAAACCAACAAGTTAATATGCACAATGACATTAAAACTATTCAAAGTATTATAATTTATCTATATATTATGTATATCGTCGCCTAGTACCCATAGTACAAGTCTTGCTTATTTTGAGACCGGGTTGATTTGTGTAAGATTATCCCATATATAAAAAATATATAAAAAATGGTCGTGGTCATGTCTCGGTCGAGTTTTACGCTGCAGCTGCTCTCGTAATGCGACGCCATGTAGCTCTTTTTTTGACAAAGTGAGAATTGTCATTGATACTAGAGTGTGTAACAGATTTAATAAGGTCTGTCTACCGTATGGGAAAGCGCCCACGCGATCTTTCCACGACTTTCCCTTGCACTACTAATCGCTCCATGTAGTCCTCGTTACGGGTGTTGTGTCCGAAGAACTTGAGGACTCGTATTTGCACAGGCAACGATAACCTCTCCTTGATGTTGTATTAAATTGTAATACTTTTTTAAATCTTTATATAAGGAGCTTTGATCAAAGGAAATGAACATGCCAGCTCCTGCAGGCCGAAACATAAATCCTAACAGCTTCTTAATTGTAATACTAAACTACATATAAAAATCCAAGACCCAGGAAAAGACATTCGTGCTTATCACGCAAACACTTGCCCTGGCCGGGATTCGAACCCAAACTCGTTGTGCAGCCAACTATGCTAAACTGAGCTTTTTTTGTCCATCTGTCCTGTCTGTTACCTTTTTCACGCTTAAACCCCAGAACCGATTTAGATGAAAGTTGGTACGGAGACAGTTTGAGACTGGAAAGAGCAGTTTTTATCTCTGAAAAATCCCTGGTCGAAGTTTTTATGGGGAATCATTCATTATAACATAGGCTACTTTGTACTCAGAAACGCGGACGAAGCCTCAGGTAAATGCTATTATTTATATTATTTTGTTGAAAAGTACTAAAAAGTAAAAAATATATTATTTTATTGATTACCTTGAGTCACGGGCTCGTAAGTCCCGAATTTTTGAGAGGCTTGCGTGGGGATATGGATCCAACACGTAGAGGCGCTTTCGAGAAGTTTGCTGTGATTGTACTTCTGCTGGGACTCGCTCCTGATCATCCATGAGCACTGAGCAGGTTCCAAATTCCGGCAGATGTTGGAACAATTCATTTTAAGGAAAGAGATATCGGACGATGAGATTGTAGTTTGGATGGAACTTTTTGGGCTATTGCAATGAATATGTTTTTTTTTATTATGAATCAAAAATGTAATGTGTCTTTTTTAATTATTTTAGATGACAATAGTTCGGAAATATGCACAGCTAAAAAACGAAAATGTGTCCAAAACGCTCAAGGTGAGTTTTCTTAAGGGCCCGGCTACGACGACGCGCGACCTGCGGAGTGGCAAGCGAATTAATAATACATTGCGTCAGATACCAACTAACTGCTGTGCGGTAAGCGTCTCGAATGCGCAATGAAACGAGAATTCGCTCACTATGCTGTTAGTCGCGATTTGGCGTAACAAATCTAAATTTTTTTTTTCGACATCGCAGTTCCTACGATATTCCGTGATTATTACAGATGAGTTGTCATCTAATAGACTGAAAATGGATAATTGCAACTGTCTTCCCTCGTGTGAGAGCATTCATTATGATGCAGAGATTCTAAAAACTATTTTTGATGTCCAAAAGCACGCAAAGGCTTTGAAAAAAGTATACAATTACAGTATGTCAGAAAACTATAGGTAAGTCTCTTACTTTTATGTCAGCCACGATTCAGTTAATTGGTGTTTGATTTGTATGAAAATACTATACTTACTTTTACCTATATTTCCCCAGACAAATCAATCAATAGATATAGAAAATATGCATTTTAGGAAAATCTTTCGATACAGTTTTATCAACTTATACTAATATAAACTTTAAAACAAAAAATAAAACCGACTCCAAAAAAAACTAAAAAGTTAAAAATAACTCCATAATTCAGTTTCTTCAAATTACTTACAAGTCACCGTTTCTATACTCAATCTATACAGTATATACAATTAATCTTATTTTGGCGTCGGTGCCATATAAAGAATGTGTAAAATATTGAAAATTGACGATTTTAGTAAGTTGTGACACGATGGCACCGACTCCAAAATAACATTAATTGTATATACTGTATAGATTGAGTATACAAACGGTTACTTGTAAGTAATTTGAAGAAACTGAATTATGGAGTTATTTTTTACTTTTTAGTTTTTTTTGGAGTCGGTTTTATTTTTTTGTTTAAAAGTTTATTTATTTTACACTTTTTAGTTAATCGTTACTTAAAAGTGTATCTCGTGACGATTCGAACAAGCCCGAACACGGCTAGGATACATTATTTTATTACATAGATCTGGTGCCTACCTTCCGGCTCCATCATCAAATCAATTCGATGGTACCATTCTCATCAGGAACATTTAAATTTGTGACTATGAAGTTGCTTAGCTAAATTAATCAAGATATTTTGTCGCCACCCGTAAATCATTTATCATTGAGGAGTTCCGATGGCATTCTGTGGTCTTCTGCATCAGTTCCACTTCACCAATTTACATTTTCTGAGTGCAAATGCTTATTATGTTTCTTATAATACCAAAATCGCTATATGTATGCCTACAATATTTGAGGAGTTCCTTCAAGTCCTCATGGATTCCATCATCAGATCTTCACCAAAATTAAATGGGACTAACTAGAAAGTACCTTCTATAAAACCAACAAAACAGTCTTTGAGTAATCGGTGAACATACATAAAAAAAAAAAACATTCCGTCGAATTGAGAACCTCCTCCTTTTTTTGGAAGTCGGTTAATAAAGTTGTAAAATGAAATGTCTGTACATTGAAGATACAAAAAAAGAGTGAACGGACTAATTGAAGATCACCAAATGAAAAAAAAAACATTGTAAGTTTGTGTGTTAGTATGTCTCGTTGTGGTTTCATCACACCATAATCGGCTAAACGGATTCCAACTATTTTTAGTACACGGGTATCCACCAGTGGCGTGGAGTCCATATAAGCCGATTCCCACCAAGTTTCCCAAGGAAAGTCTTACACACTAACCAGACCACACTGAAGAGAACAAGAGGGGTTATGACTTTTTCTCCTCCGCGAACGAAGTTGCAGGCACCTTCAAATCGATGACATGTTCATCTTATGGTTTCAAATTTTCCCATGCTAACACATTTTGATTTCTCACTCTGTAATTTTTTTATCTCTTTATGACGATACGTTTGGCTCAATGGGTTGCACAACGCCTTAGGAGCTGGCGGTCCCGGGTTCGAATCCCGGCCAGGGCAAGTGTTTGTGTGATGAGCACGAATGTTTGTTCCTGGGTCTTGGATGTTTACCACGTATTTAAGTATTATAATTTATCTATATGTTATGTATATCGTCGCCTAGTACCCATAGTACATGCTTTGCTTATATATTTATTACTAGCTTCTGCCCGCGACTTCGTCCGCCTTTAATTCGTTTATCGCGGATAAGGGCATTTTTCCGGGATACAAAGTAGCCTATGTCCTTTCCCGGGACTTAAACTATTTCCATACCAAATTTTATCCAAATTGGTTCAGCGGTTTTAGCGTGAAGAGGTAGACAGACAGACAGACAGACACACTTTCGCATTTATAATATTAGTATGGATATGGATAACTGGGAGGCCTTTGTCCAGCCATGGACGTCCTTGGACTGATATGATGATGATGATTATATCTTACAGGATTGCTCGCTTAGAAATATACTTCAAAGAGCCTCGATACGTATCGATGCGGCGCTCCGAGTTGTTCGGGCTGACGGACTTCCTGGCCAACTGCGGCGGACTCCTGGGTCTCTTCCTCGGTTTCTCCTTCCTCAGTCTCGTCGAGATATTTTACTTCGTCACATTGAGGTGAGACTTCATCATCTATATGACAATTATCGTCATCGAATAGATTTCTGGGGCTGTTTTGCTCGAGCTGAAGAGAGATACCTTCACTGGTGGCTCCGCTTGTGTCCTATTCATATTTTACGTGGTCATGCCAAGCTCTTTTACCTAAATCAGCATCAGTGTTACTGTATCACAGCTGTTATTAATTACGGTAGATTGCTAGAGTTCTTCCTCGTCTTCTCTTAACTTCATTGAGATCGTCTATCTCCTCCATATCTTCAAAAGGAGACTGTTGAAGACATTCACGAACTTAAGGCTAGTAATGATCGTTGCTACTTCACAATTACTCTTAACTTGGTACCACTCCGGGTTTATGCATTAAAGTATTTTTTTATAAAACCATCAATATATTAGTTTTGTATTAAAAGCACACTATTTCGATGGGCTTAGAGAAACTACTTTTTTACTACTATTGTTAAAAACTCTTAAATATCCTAGACAAAAACCTGCTAGAGTTTAGAAACAAACCGTCATCCTTCCATAACAAATGTCACATTAAAATATTTATCTGTACATTTTGTTTTATTACAGATTATGGTGTACCCTAAAACGGGATATCAAAATTGAAAAACGACAGTTGAAGGAAAGTATGTATAAGAAGTAGTTTGTTATAGCTAAACTTTATTTTCAAAGTGTGTGTATATTTGAAATAAGGTTTAAGTCCTGGGTCATAGAAGTGATTTATGTATCTCTCTCTCTATAGTATAAAATTGCTAAAGTAATTTAACATTTTATTGTACATGTTTTAAGTAAGTAATAAATAAAGATGTAAAATTTAATTGTTTTGTCCGTATTGTCAATTATTTAAGCACCTTCAAACCCGAGTCGATCTATACTTTGTAAACCTGAGCATTGCTTTGATCTAAACTCTAGCAACAAAAACACGGATCGCCACACCTCGTTCCAGGGAACTCTGAAAATATACGTTGTCAATGTCAAGGCAGGACTGACGACCGCAAGCGCGATTTATTGCGCCGGCGCACATCAAAGCGATCGAACCAAGATGGCCGCCGCGCCGCCATGTTTAGATCGCGGAGTCGTGTCTCGTTAGAAGTTTATTATTCAATCAGCTACCTTATCTGATTGCGACGTGGTTAGATCAATTGCGGGGTGCGTAATTGTGAGTCGCTATCGTAAAAAAAGGAAATAGTAGACATTTAGGTAATTTCAAGTATTTGTGAGGTGGCTAACTGACACAAATTGCAAAGAGGGTGTTATTTATTCAAAACCGATTAAAATACCTTAAAGTTGTTGTCTGAAACACTTAGTTGTTTGGGTAGGTACGCCAATTTTGTATATTGATCCTGGAATACGCTGGTTACTGTACCTAACTACTCTGGATCATCTTGATGGTCTTGTTTTCTTGTCACGTTGCTAACGGAGGTCCAATAACAGTCACTCCGAAGGGGCCATCCACATATAATGTGGATATCCCCTATCTGTATATCGAAAGTAGGAAATCCGATTGGTTTACAAAGCTTTAAATATAGCTTTACCAAGCATACTTCTAAGATACTTTAGCATAAGATAATGCGTCCAGTGCCATATCCTGTGTGGCTTAATGCTTTAAGCTCTAGCCTAATTGACTGGGCTAATTGTGACCAATGGACGTGTTGCATTACGCATGCGCGATATTCGCACTCGGTTGGATCATTAAAGAACGATGTGTCTTTATTTACGTCACGTAATATGAACAATGGGGCAGTTATCCATTTCCTTGAACATAGCGTTGCTGGTGGTCTTTGCGAATATTCTTATGATTTATATAGTAAACGTTCTGTAAAACCGGTCAAATGCGAGTTGGACTCGCGCACCCAGAATTTCGTACAAAATATACGCTACAAACGGCCGTATGTATGAAAATCCATTGTCAGCAGATTCCTACTCCTAAGCAAAATGTACGCGGTGTTCGATCATTTTATATTGGTTACTTACATAGACAGACAGATATAAAATTATACTGTTCTTCGTATTTTTTGTTATAGCGACAACATAAATATATCATCTGTGAAAATTTAAATTGTCTAGCTATCACGGTTCATAAGATACAGCCTGGTGACTGACAGACAGTCCAACAGAGAGTAGAGTTTTAGCAATAGGATGCCGTTTTACCCTTTGGGTACGGAACCCCAAAAAACCGGTTGAGTACAAGTTTGACTCGCACACCGAGGGTTCCTCACAAACTTCCACTTACCTATCCCAACTTAATTTGCCGGTTAAGTTATGTTTGCACCTGGTATCTACGACGTTGCATCCAAAATGAGGTCCAAACTTAACCTATCCGGGTTATTGCAAACATGTTTTTTTTTTTATCTCTATTTTCAGACAAAATATATGTTAATCATCATCATCATCATTTCAGCCATAGGACGTCCACTGCTAGACCAATGCCTCCTCAAACCGAAAGTGAACAAAAGATTTTTTAGGAAATATCAATGTGTGGCACATATTTCCACAATTCTTTCGAAAATACTTTGAGGTATCTAAAAAAAATATTAAGATTTAGTGAATTTTTTCCGAAATAATCGCTCTGAAAATTGCATAAATTTTGTCCCCCCCCCCACCCCTCTATTTTCCAAACTTTTTTTCATCGTATTTAGGTCATAAACATTATATTCAGTTAATATAAACATTCAATTATTGACATACTACTCGTATTTGAAATTATAAGATAAAACATATTAATCCCTCACGTTGTGGTGTTTTTCTATATTTTCCTCTATAAATCGAGATTCCAGCACGTCAAAAAATTACACTTATTTGAAAATGAGCAAATCGAGTTCATTCATATTATGATACCCCAAATTGTTTCATGTTTAATTACTAAATTGTTTTATAAACTGCATATTCCTGTTCTCTCTTCTTATACACTTCTGCTGTATGAATAATTGAAATAACATTTTATTTTATGAGATAAATTAAGAAAAAGAAAAGATACAACAATAACTTAACAAAGACTTGGTTTGTAGTGAGATAAAAGGTTCCTAGCCTATGAATAAAATAAAAATATTCTATAAAAAAAGTACTGTTCAATTATTTTTAAAGAAAAATCAAGAACCTTTAAATAAATGTTAAAATGCCAAACGAACTCCGATAGAAAAAACAAACACTTTTAATACAAAATGTACCTCCAGCAGCTCTATTATTCCTCGACAAAGTATTGTTTAAACAAGATATTATTTCATCAAACATCACCCCACACGTTCAGTAAGAAAACAACACTTTGGCTTCCAAAATTTTATTTAAAAATTCCCCAAATGCAAACTTGATATTAGGAGATAAAGTTCATATTGCATTGGTGTATTCTTAAGGAACGTTCAAATCAGTTAAAAAGCAAACAGTAGCTGGCCACCCGCGGGTTTTTAAGACGTCAAATTTAAGTGTTAACTGAGTAAATACGATTAACTACCTGCAGGTAGCCCATCGATCATTTGAAATACACTTATGATCAAGTATTTAATGTATCTAATAGTGATGACCCGACAGTACTACAGGTTGATAGTAGATGTTTTTAAAATTTTGACGATGATAATTTATTATATCTTCCCTTCCTTTAGACCCCTGTTGTTTTATTTTTTTGATACATTACTGGCGGCTAAAAAGATGGAACGTTTTCATATATAGATATATCAGTATGATCAATATTTAAACCTTAGTCTATTTTAGAGTAAATCCTTTTTTTTTCTTGTGAACATATTTAACATCATGAGGTCTAGTATATTAATAATAGTTCAAATTAAAATCGAATGTTGAACTTTCATCAAATTCCAGTAGGTTCGAAATTCAAAAATCTATAAATTACTATCGGCGGTAGACTCAGGAATCTATCGATTTTACATCCAATAGTATGTTAAATGTGCCGTATCTACACAAAATAAGCCCTATTATACATATAAGAGTTAAATCTACCATTGAGTAATATGTTTTAAGCGAGTCTGAATTCACCAAATATTATCTTAAAAACTGAAACACAGAACATCCCTACGCGCCAGTCAAACCGCGTACAATTTACTCTGGCCACTGTTGACACAAGCTGTCATAACAACACTCGCGCTACCGTGACGGCCGAGCGGCTGGCGCGAGCACTCGACTTTAGGTAAACACTCCACGGAACTATGATTCAATTAGTACTGGCATGGCGAATCACTAGTAGGGATTTTTTTATTTCCAATATTTGTGACATTTTGCGTAACGTGGATGGAAATCTAGTATGCTACTAATATACCTTTACCGGTTTTTGCAGCGCACGCCAAGATAGCTTTCAAACGGTAGGATTTTACCCGACTTCTTTAACTATTATCGTCATGTTTCAGCTAATTTACAAAAAAATGATTATAATGGACTATTTGGAGATCACTGAATCCAAAAATATTTATATTTAATTTTTTTGGATGTTTGTATGATTCGTTGTGGCTTCATCACGCCAAATTGGCTAAACGGATTTCACTACTAGTTTTGGTACACGGGTAGCTGGGTACGGTAACAGGGTAGTTTGTACCCAACTACTGTGAAGAAAACAAAGGGATTTTGACTTTTTCTCCTACGCGAACAAAGTTGCGGGTACTTTCTAGTAAATCCATATCCATACTATCCATAGTATCCATACTATGAACCATGTGTGGGACTCTCACAGGGAACCATAGTAACGGCCATTAAGGACCATGCCAAGAACCAACATCAACAAGAGTGGAAGAAGGTGGAGGGCCTGAGGCATGCAAAGCTATTCATAGAAGGGGTAGAATCAAGCTGGACCAAAAAACTGTGGAACTACAGCAAAAGACAACTCAGAATCATAATGGGTGTGTTCACAGGTCACTTCGGAGTCAAAGGACTCCTGGCCAAACTAGGACTTTCTGACGACACGGATTGTAGAATGTGCGGTGAAGAGGCTGAAACAATGGAACATATATTATGTGAATGTCATGCCCTCGCCAGACAGAGAATGAAGGAATTTGTCGTTGGGTACCCAAGGCCAAAGGAATTCCAGACGCTACCATTGGCATCTATCATCCGGTTTATGGAGTTGGTAGAACAAAACATTGAGTAGCAAGAAGGGGTAATTACACAAAAGATCCCACTGGGTCGAAGTGTATCCGTAAGGACCCCTAGCAATAAGATAAGAGAAGATAAGATCCATACTATTAATATTATAAATGCGAAAGTGTGTCTGTCTGTCTGTCTATCTGTCTGTTACCTCTTCACGCTTAAACCGCTGAACCGATTTCGATGAAATTTGGTATGGAGATAGTTTGAGTCCCGAGGAAGGATATAAGCTACTTTTTATCTCGGAAAAATACCCTTATCCATGATAAACGAATTTAAGGCGGATGAAGTCGCGGGCAGAAGCTAGTAAAAAATAAAATAAGTACCCGTGTACAACATCATGGAGACAATTCACTCTTGTAAGTTAGAGAGGTGCTTGCGCAACATGCGCTTGAAGGAGGGTTTGCCCAAAAACACTGCTGGCCAAAGGCTTCCCCAAGGATCTCCACAACGACCGATCGCGCGCTGCCCTCATCCAACGGATTCCGTGATATTCACCAGATTATCAGTCCGTCTTGTTGGGAGCCTTCCTATGCCACGTCAACCTTTACGCGGTCGCCATTCGAGAACCTTTCTGCCCCAGCATCCATCGGTTCTACGAGTAATGTAAAAAGTTTAGCAAATCTTTTGAATCTTTTGATCTTGGTTCTTCTGCGGATCTTATCGTTTCTGATTCAATCTCTCCGCTGGTGTCCCTCAGGGAGAGGTGCTCTCTCCTGTTCTCTTCTCTATTTTTATTAATGGTATTACTGAAACCCTCAAGTCATCTTATCACCTATACGCAGATGATGTACAGATCTATGTTAGCCAACATTGAGGATTTCTCGGCATTGGTTGATCAAATCAACATTGACTTGGAATCTATACGGTCTTGGGCATTTAATTTCGGTCTGAAAGTGAATGCAAAGAAATCGCAGGCGATTGTCATTGGTAGTTCCCATTATATAGCCAAGTTGTCTGATTTGGTGGTTCCCGAAATTGTTTTTGATGGAATTTCTATTCCTTTTTCCTCTACTGTTTGAAATTTGGGTATCACCTTAGATCAGACACTCTCTTGGTCGGCTCATATTGCTGGAGTCAGTCAGAGGCTCTTTGCATCTCTTCATTCTCTAAGGCGTCTGCATGCAGAATTTTCTGCCTCTTCCTACCAAGCTGGCTCTGGCTCGATCTATCTTACTACCTCTTTTAGATTACGGTGACATTGCGTTTATGGATCTCAGAGAAGAGCTGCATGATAGGCTTGAGCGTTTACAAAATATCTGTATCCGGTACGTATTTGGTCCGCTGAAGTATGACCATGTTTCAAATTATCGTGCACAGCTCGGATGGTTGCCTATCCGCCGGCGCAGAGACGTACATATCCCGTCATTGCTCTTTAAAATACTTTATTATCCGGCTTCTCCTCCTTACCTCTCTGAGAGATTTAGTTATATGGCTGTTGGCAGTGGACATCGCTTGCGGTCAAGCACCAACCTGACACTTGCCATACCATCTAACAAGTCGCGTACATATTCCGGGTCTTTAACGGTACACGCGGTTAAGTTCTGGAACGAGCTGCCGTTATCTTTCAGACAGTCGCAGTCTGTAGCATCACTCAAGAGTAAATTGAATAAGTTTTGGCTTTCCAGTGATTTGTAAAATGGTTGAATATGATTTATATTTATTAAATATTATTGTTATATTTTATTTAGTTATATATATATATGTAGATATATATCAATTTATTTATTTATTTATATTTTCTATTGATATACATATAATTTGTACGTGGTGTTAGTTTGTCTATCTTCCTTATATCTTCACTCACTTGCTCATAGGTTAACTGGAAGAGATCCCCAATAGGAATAAGTTCGCCTTTGTACTTAATCTTTTAAATTTATTGCTTTTGTAACTGGTTACTATGTACAATAAAGTGTTTACATACATACATACATATATACATTCAATCACGCAAGAAGACTCCGAGCATAGCTCGGTCTTTGAGTGACTTTGAGCCTTCTTATCAGGCTCCTTGTGAGTGACCACGTCTCAGTGCCGTATGTCATTACTGGCAACACACACTCGGTAAAAACCTTCGTCTTAAGACACTGCGGTATTTGGGACGAGAAGATATCACTTACATAGCTTCCCGAAATCTTCCTATTCGAGTTGGTTTCAACGAGTGACCTCTTTCTTAAAGATGGATATACCCAACTGGACTGTCTTATAGGTAATTTATTACAAATATGGTTATGACCAGAGATGGGCATTAGTCGATTATTTTTTTAATCAATTAATTGATCGATTAAAAAATTAATCGTCATACATTAATCGCGATTAACATAATCGTCATAAAATTAATCGACAGAGGTTTCGATTAACGATTAATTAATCGTCAGTTTCATCGATTAAATCTAGATTCAAATTTGAAACACGCTCGAATGAGCGTTTTTCAACACAAATGTGCACGTTACAAAACTGCAATATGTCTTGCTATGTGAACACTTCCAAAATCATTCTAGTATACTGTATGAAATAAACTTGTTTCAGTAACACAAGGCCGTTTTTATAGTGCAGTCCCACGTCTACGTAACTCGAGACTTAGACATACAAAAAAATATCTTACGTATTCCTAATATTAACCGTGAGAAAATTTATCTCATTAATTTATCGATTAAAAACTTGATCGCTGGATATTAATCTAGGATTAATTTAATCAGATCAAATTATTCGGAACTCGTTCGATGAAGATTACTTATTCGACATTTTTAATCGTTAATCGCGATTAAGTAGGTGAATCTTAATCGTTAATCGATTTCATTTTATCCATCTCTGGTCATGACCAATTTTTTTTTTTATATATATCTGGGAGGAAATAGAACTAGGAGAAGGAAAGTCGAAGCAGGGCCAGCAGTAGACAAAGATAAGTAAAAAAATGTTGATAAACTTAAAGAGACGACTGGCGCCAATTTTATGTGTAGCGCGGCCCTAATTACACGCTCCTTGCCCGAGGCGTGTCTGTCTGTCCGTCCCATCATTACCGTCTTTGAAGTGGATTTTTATGATGCACTATGATCAGTGCGCGTATAGTAATTGCTTAATGGCAAGGTGCCGATTCCGTGCCTTTGATTTGTAAGGTTGTTAATTTGTGGCAATTTTGCCTGCCATCATAAATGTGGACTATGAAATATTAGATTTTGAATTATCGCTTTTTGTACCAATGTGCCAATGATATTGTAAACGAGCGTTTATGTATTTTTTTATGACTATAGAAGATAAAAAAAATATGTCATTGGTAACACATAATGATAGTCGCATTATTCAAGATGATACAAACTACACGAATTCAAAGTAAATCTAGGTTATAAAGAAAAAAATCCAAAGAAGACAGACAAAGTAAAACGGAAATTAAAAATGTTGCAAACCATATGAAAATTGCACAATTTGCACATAATGCTGCGGTGGCTGCTAAGCATCAGGTAGGCCGTGCGCTTGTTTGCCACCTTAGTACTCTAAGTAGTATAAAAAAAAACTATGCTAGCTTAAAACTCAAAAAAACATTTTTCCATATAACTATTGAAACAAATTCATTTTAATAAAACAATCCCATGTGTTTTGGAACCGCCAGGTTTTCATGACGAAGCATGTTGCAGATTTTCTTTTTGTTCATACTTGACGATGCTTGTTGCAGATAAACTTTGTTGCATGCTAATTAGAGTAAATCAACATATAAAACAATATTTAATAAAACACATTACACTTTAATTTAAAATAAATCCCCACAGTAAATATTTTTGTATTAAGATACACTATTTCGTCTACTGAGATAAATTAAAATTACTAAAACCGTTTTCCTAAAAACGAGTAGCATGACTATCATGTAAAATTCCAATGCACAAAATATCACACCCCAGCCACGTTGAAACCGTTAAATGCAAATCAATTAAAACCTTGCCGAGACACACCAATAACGCCAGATAACACAAATGAAGCGGTTCTCACAGTGTTGCCAACCACTTGAGTTTTATCTCCAAGCAGGACATAAGTTTCGCTTTATCGGGTGCCGACACATGCTGCGACTTTCTCGCTAACTATAGAAACCCGTAATTGCCAGTCTTTAAAGTTTTGGAGTGGTTTGAGTACGTTTTTGTTGGACGTAAACATTAAACACACCAAAACTGTCATTACTTTTTCTCTACGTTTTTTAATTTTAATTTCTTTTTCGTCATTAATTTCCATCATTATCATCATCATCATAGCAGCCCAAGGACGTGTGTTACAAAGGCCTCCTCCAAGGATCCCCGCAACGACCGCTCGTGCGTTGCCCTCATCCAACGGTTTCCCCTGATCTTCATCAGGTCATCAGTCTATCTTGTGGGGCCTTCCCACGCATGCATCATCCTGTACACTCGAGAACCTTTCTGTCCCAGCGGCCATCGTAGAAACGAGCAATGTGCTCGCCCACTGCTACTTAAGTTAAGCAACTCTTCGAGCTATATCGATGACCTTGGTTTTTCTGTGGATCTCCACATTTCTTTCGCCTTTCCGCTATTGGGGTTCGAATCAGTCGTATGTACTCTACTGTGGAGATGTGGCCACGCTTTAAGTGCTATTGAAGGAAACTACTTCATATCCTTAAGATGGCTAATTTGGGATGGAAACATTCCATAAATTTTCCTAAAATGAAAAACTGCATTCACAGATTTTGTGAAAACTTTACCTGAACCGGAAATTGAAATACCCAACTAAAAGTGCAAAAAGTAAACACTTGCCATTTAATTTTACTAGTCGGTAAGATCCATGTTAAGGATATTTTTTCAGATCTAAACAAAATTAGATCTGACACTCGTCGCTCGTTCATGTCATTTTTTTCTTATCAACATATCGTAGACTAAAGTCGACCTATGACGCCCCATGGACTATTATTTAAAGGACCATTTAAAAATGCTACTTACAGAAGGTTTAATGAGACTGTGGAAGAATTAAGACTGGAAGTACAAAATATATTATATAAATATTTACTACAACACTTTGCAGAAAGCTACACGAAATGAATTTCATAACAGGTAACATTTGAAGAGACGATCTTCAGATGAAGAGAGGTCCCATTTCGAGTACTGGTAACAACTGGGAATAACCCAATTTATCTGAGTATTAATGACAGTGTAAGTAAAACAATAAATACTGTTATCATTAATGTCTGAATTTTAATTATTGATACATTTCATGCGCTTTTTTATTTCTATACTATTTTTCATTAGAAAATTGTACCGATTAGTACAATTACGCAGTGATTATTTATTTTGCACTTAGGTAGTTCGATTCTCAATTCAGATAAGCTTTTCACAAATTTTGTGAATGCGGTTAGTTATTCATGTTCGTTATGTAAAATATTGCTTCCCTCCCTCATCTTATCGCACAGTATCGCACGATTAATCTTGCGAGCAGAATACAGATTTTTTTGTCTACTTTAATATTTCCGACCTATTAAAATCTAGACGTTCTATAACCAAGTTGTGTGTATATTTCGGTGTGCGCTTAAAAACACACTTATATTTTCATCATTGACTTTGGCGGCGAATAGGCCAATGGCAGTCGAATCTTTCAGCAATATCCATCTCCAGCCCAATGCTCTAATTCAATAAAGCCCCGTCCACACGCCACATGTTGCGTGTGCACTGCCCCTTACCTCTCACCGCGTCGTCCATCATCGTCACAGATGATTGATAACACTTTTTCACCCGCCACCGCTCTGTCGCTCGGCTTCGCCTGAACAAGTAAACATTCCAATTCGTTTTCAACCCTAAAATATCCACTTTTAACGTTCACATTTACTAGCGTCCGTTTGTAAATTTGCTTCCAACGTTGGTCACCCTATTTTGAGTTTTATATGGCTAAGGATAGTGCTAGTTTGGGATTGTAGCTTCTATTATTAAGGAGTCGTTTGCCGTGCACTTTGCAAACAATGAAAGACATGACTTCGTAAAGTTTTTGCGACGTGGGTGATGGATGAATCGAGTGTTGATTCTGTATTGAGTATTTTTAGATGGTATTGAACTGATATTTCAATACCATCTAAAACACTAATATTTTCTTCTGTTTCCGCGAATGATACTATTTTAAATAAAACAATTTAACGGATTATATCGCGCATATTATCTCATTTGAGTTCCCGACGTTTCGGAAGCTTCTCAGCTTTCCATCGTCTCGGGTTGACTGAGAAAAGATATATTTTCCTCTGTCAAAGATACAATTTGTGCAAACTAAAGTGTGTACTTTAAGAAATCAAATAGAGGTGTACATACATGCGAGATGGGCCTAATCTGTAAGGACAGTTACACATGTGCCAGAAGGCCTATAACACTGTACAAATTCGAGTACTGTTGTTGTTACTAGATTTGAATAAAAATAAGTATACATATTTAAAAAGTATTTGAATGACTCTACGAGCATACGGTATGTTACACTATGCTCGTATACCATAACTTTTGTGGAAGATCATAAGCCAGTTGGGCAACAATTGGATATGGGGCACTCAGCATCACTTCAACAATTCAACATCCATTCTATAAAGAGCAATAGAGTATGTCTCTTCAATGACTTCCAAAACGAATGGTTCCCTGTAAGTTCCAAGCTGCGTCTTTAGGTTTGTGGTTCAAAAGTTTCACATGATAAGTACAGTAAGGGGAATTTATTGTAACACTTACCTTTTTGGTCCTGTCATCATGACAATGAGGACTAAAAAGGTACGTGTTTCAGTTTCCTTTACTGTGAATGTACAAAGAAGGTTTTAAGTATTAATTTTAGAAATTTTCTATTTCAAAATGCTACTCAAAACGATGCAATATAATTTCCAAGATTCTATTACATACAATTCCTATTTACAGATCAGAAAATTATGCATTAGTTTTTTATATGATCGTACAGACACAAATGAACAAACAAATGAGTGAAATAGGGAATCTCCCGTTATCGAAAGTCGGTTAAAAATAAACTAAACCGCACGCCCATGTAGAGACAGTCGTAGTTTTTGTCCAGCATTTGTTTGCAAATATGGTTACCACGGGCGGACGTGGGCAGCATACTCTTGAAGGGTTAACATTACGTTTCGTTTGGTCAATAAATTTAATTTCTTGACAAAATGAAATCAGCATTCCAAATTATCTACTCATATGTATAAAACAAAATTTAATCTGTGACTGATATATAATTACCAAACACGTTATACAGCCTAGACTATACCACTAATGATAAGAAGATTAAGTATGGAATAAACTAATAATGATTCCAGCTATGCTTGGTTATAGGTGTTCTAGAAGCTTACCTCATTGAAGAGGAATAAAGGTTCTGTCAAAAACATTTTTGTGACCAGTCTTTATTTCCTACTGTACTTTTCAATGAACATTCATCAACTAATCACCGAGATGATTCTAAAGAGCGCAAACTCGGCAGGATTGCGTTTTTTTATAACAGTTACTATGACCACCTTCCTACTGCATCATCGGATAAGCTCCATGGTACCATATTATTGTTATGTCATCGAAGTTTGTATTGTCGGGAAGTGGTTCAAATCTTCGTCGCAAGATCTGTAAACATATAAGGCTTTTCTGCTTCCATATATCAGCCACGGTCGTCCATTGCTGAACATAGGTCTCCCCTATCCACAGAGTAAGATATTTCGCAAACCGCATCCACGGAGTCCCCGCGACCCTCACGAGATCATCCGTTCACGTAGCCGGGGGCCATGTCGCGCTGC
This sequence comes from Hedya salicella, assembly GCA_905404275.2. Lineage (NCBI taxonomy): Eukaryota > Metazoa > Arthropoda > Insecta > Lepidoptera > Tortricidae > Hedya > Hedya salicella. Next base: position 5,137,561 of record FR990102.1, read on the forward strand.
GTTTCCTATCGCGTGGTAGCTTCTCCTGGACTTTACAGCCCCAGAACGGTCATCTGTTCTCCGGGCTACATGGCCCGCCCATGGCCACTTCAACTTTTACAATCCTGCGATTGCTGCGAGCTCTTTTGGTTTGGTTCTTTTGCGAATATCCACATTTCTGACTGTATTATACGTAAAGAAACTCCGTTGCCCTTTCCATTTTTTGCTTCGGTTTAACTATTTTAACTACGTTTGAGTTTGATACAGACGTTATGCAGTAAGAAACCAAAGGATGGGTTAAGGAGATTTTTAACTCAACTACGCTAAAAAAAAAGTCACAACCCTCTTTTTTTGCGAAAAAAATTGTAAAATCAACATACAATTCGCGACTTCAACTTCAAATATAGAATTTAACTTATACATTAATTTGAATTGAGAAATACATAATTTACTGTAATCTAAATATGGGACGGTATCATCTGGTATATATTTATATAATGTATATGGCTGATTAATAGAGCCGTGAAAGCAATCGCCGCGGGCGGTCGAGGTAATTAGCTTGCTCCGAGCGGAGCGGATGGCATGTGCATGCAAATGCACAGACGGGCCGAATACTAATCCGACCGATTGTCTGCATACGGACTGATAGTGTGCTGTGATATCACAGTGTGGAATGATAGGATCGCATTGATATAGGTGAGTCATCGATGCGTCTATTCAAGATGGAGTATAAATCATAGTTTAGTTGATCCACGCGTTTTCGTTGGCGGAAAAACTGCAGTTGGTGGAGTCACGATCCTCAGCAATGAGGGATCGACTTAGGAGGAGACGGAGATCCACACGAGCTTATAGCACACAATATTCCTAAAATAGGTACCAAATTTGATAAAATATTGGACCTAATTTTAGAAAACCAGGGTAATTTCTTGAACTGTAATATTTCCCAAAGATTGTTTTTAATAAATTCGTCAGGAACATATGTCGCCAGGAATCCAAATTCGAGGAAGAGGTCAGTATGCGTTTTGACCTGTTTGGGTTTCGTCATCTTTTTTAACGTCCATAATCCCGCATTGTTTTAGTAATATCATGATCTGAACACATACGAAGCGAAACAACTTTAATAAATAAGTATTAACATCTGGAAATGAAACTCCAAGGCTCTATAATTATTTTAAAGTTGTATCGCTGCATTTAATAATACACTTTGCATTGCCTTAATTCATAAATTTACTATGATTAACATCTTTTTTGTCGATGTGTCATGGTCATGGCTGTGGTTTGAGACCAACTATAATATCCTGTCTACATGACGCGGTCAAGGGTTATGAGGTTGCCTTCTGTATGGATACAAGCGCTTCTTATTGACTACATTGGGATTCGTCCTCTGTTGTGTTTGCACTAAACTTGAATCAGCTGAGCTAGGGCATCTTGCCGACACTCGTTTGCCGCGCGCCGTAGTATGACATGCCTTTCTCACATCGTATTAAAAGGAAAGAGACAAATAATATTTGATAAACGCGTGACACAGTTGTGTTAGAGGTGCAGTACAGTCAATATGACAGAGTCAATATATTCAGCAATCAATCGAGAGCACTTCCTCATTTTTTCTGCCCCGCCGCCGCACAATACATCTAATTAAGCTGGAGAGTCTTCGTCACCCTTTGTGCTCAGACGCACGCCTCTTGATCCCGCGAAGCTGAGTAACTGCAACGAGACAACTTTATTGAGTGTATAGTATCTATGTATAGTAAGTATTTTCCTAATATGTTCCCCAGTTGTTTCAAAAATTGACATAAACATTAAACAGGTTGATCATTGAATACGATAAAGTCGCTTTGGGACATGTCGAAATTTATTCAATTGGGACTTCGCTGTAGTCAACATAAATGATGTCACGCTTGCAGTTAAATGTTATTTCAGAAAATACATAAAAAACATTCATGAATACTTGTTTTTAAGCTTTTTGCGATTTTAAAAAGATCAAAAATTAAAAATAAGGAGGCAATTTGACCTTATAGAATTATGACGTCATTCATAAACATATTTTCCTTTCAAACTTCATACTTTCTAACCGTTTTAACAGTTCATAAAAAGGAACTAATTTGATATGTCAGTCAAGTACCCTATATTATCTGTTTGTCTGAGTGTATCAGTGTTTCGGTCTGTGAAATTGTAGCGTTTGGCAGGATTAACCGATTTCGATTAGGTTTTTTGTGTTTGAACGGTGAGTTTATCAAGAGTGTTTTATAGTTATGGTTCAATAAAATTTGGTTCAACCGTTCAAAAGTTACCAGTATTTTTCTAAATGTGTCGGGAAATCTTAACTTTTCACCATTACATGTTAATTTGGGTATACTTAATGGATTTCTTTGGGTTAAATGCTTAACTCAGTCATTAAAACGCTGGCTATGTAATATGAATGATTTCAAGTAATGATGATGTGCATGAATATGATGATGTTTTTTTCTCAAAGTCCTCCACTACCCAAAGGTTGTCTGGAAGATATCGCTGTTTAGCGATAAAAATGCCTGTTATTTATCGCCCCTTGAATGTATAATAATGTAATTTCTGTACTCTCTTTTATGAGGTATGCAATAATGAGTTATTGTATTGTATGAATTCTGGTTCGATTCCTTTTGCATCTTAGACAGAAATAAATCTAATTAAAGTAAGGAGTTTGTCGTTCTTTGTGCTCAGACGCACGACTCTTGAGCTGGTGACGCTGAATAACTGCACCAATAATAATATATAATCTGACACAAATTGACCTAATTCCTATGGGTACTAACCCATAGGAACTAGGTCAATTTGTGTCAGATTGCCCCCGATATTTATATATTTATTTACTTGGCCATTAAGTGTAAGAAAAATATAACAAATAAAAGACAACGGCTAAGGCTTCTCAATAAATTAATTTTATTCGACTCTTGTTATATTTATATTTTCTTGAATAGTTAAACTAGAAGCTGCAACTTCGTAAGCGGTGGAGAAAAAGTCATAACATCTCTTTTTATTCCTATGCGTTGTCGGCTAAAACGTATCCTTTAACCATCTGTGGATGTCCAGCTACTCGAGTACCAAAAATAGTTGTAATCTGTTTAGTCTATGGCGTGATGAAGCGGCAATGGCAACAATACAAAAACTAAATCGACTCAGTGACCTGCCAATAGTCCATTTCACTTGTTTTTTTTTTAATATCTTTAGTGTACCTACACAGATTTCATTTTTATAACTTTACAATAGATGGCGGGCGACAGGTGATAATTGAGACAATTCTAAATGCATGTAAAACTCGAGGAGTTCCGTACATTACAAATCTGGGCTTTATACTAATTTTTCTTTTCATCATCTCAAATAGAAACGACTGCCGTAAATTATCATGGCTGTAGAATCAATCGTCCCGACTGACTCGAGACTTCAGATTACAAATCAAATTACCAATTCCTTAGAGCACGCCGCTGAAACAATGCTCAGCCCTCTATTTATTCCTAAAGACCAAAACAACCGTATAAATTCGGCAGACCATCAAAAAATCCCCATCTGAAGAATCCATCGCTGCATTCCCGACATCCGCGACGCATCGCGCCGAATGTCAAGCCACCAGCATCTGAGGAATCCCGCTTTTTGCCGACACCCACCCGCGAACACTTTGACGGCGAAACTTGACGGCGAATGACGGCCAAACTTGACATTACTCGAGGCGGCGGCACTGTCGGCGGAATGTTCGGATGCTTCCGACGTGTTTTGCCGAATATTTATTCAGGCGCGGATAGTAAAAAGTGACGAGCCGCAGAACGGCCTGGCGTTTAATCATGGCTAAGAAACGTTGATTTATTGATATAACCGACTTCAGAACAAAGGATCTTAATTTGATGCCGTATTGTGATGAGAAAAAAGTTGGCAAAAGTGAAGTAAATAAATTTAGTTTCTTGCCAGTATAATTATGGAAATAAGAGAAGATATTACGTGCAATTGAATTCCTTTCTACAGTTAAATTCCCAATAAAACAATCACTTTTAACTAGAAAACTACCGCCAGACTTAGACGTTTGATTAGATTAACGGTTAATCATTAATCGTAAAATCACTTTTTTAATTAGAAATATTCTGCATTTCTTAACGATCAAACATCGTTGAGGTTTTGAAACATTTAAAGTAAAAAACATGCATTGGTCTTGCTGCTGATTTTATCCAGCAAAAGATAATAAATGATGATCTATAGTAAAAAAATTAACGATAATAATAGTATATAACAGGATGTTATGATAAGAAATGGTCCTATCTGCAAATATATACTACTAAGGTGGAATTTGATTTTACGTTTTATTTTTCGTTCCAAATCTGCATAAGCGATTTGTCTAGCTATATAGGTAATATAATTATAAATAATAAGTAATCCAGCTTCATAGGCCACAATGCTGACAACAGACTTCTTCTGACTAACAGGGAGTTAGTACAAAATATAAAAACGACAGATGAAAAAATCAAACCCTTTGCTTTTCAATTTTAAACAAAATTGATCTCGGATTTAAAGTTAAGCTATTGTGTTATTTAGCTTCGTATAAAAGCTTACTTAAAAAATGAATTGTAAAGAATTAGTATTTTTTCTGCCGAACAATAAACATAAGATCAATAACAATATTGCCAAAAAAGTGTGCCTTTTGAAACCATTAATAACTCAAATTGCCCACCCAGGAAGGAACCACTTTTGCCCACAATAGTCAGGTAAGATCATTAACTAACCAGGGTTTTGGCGCCAGTTTCCTAATCCTTCGATAATAATGGCCGGACATTCGTCAAACATTTGACACACGCTTTGGCAAATTGGCGGCGTAATGTGTAGGTTGGTACCGCCAACACTGCCGCAGGCTAAGGTGTAATTTGGATGAAACATGAATGAAGGAATGATCAAGCAAATATGAACCTTTGGTTTATACTTTATGAGCTGCGACTGGCTCTTGATTTGAAGGACGTTTAGTTGCTGTGATGAAAGAACCTGCCGACATCGGTTTGAAAATCAGTAAACATACCAGTCGCCATCAAACGTAACAGTTTGGCGGGTAAATATTTAAATGTTTTTGTATTGTTTTTTTGATAAATAAAAAAAAATACAGCTTGTAAAAAGTAGTTGCTCCACTATTTAACATTTAGCTTATAGATCATTTATGTAAAAAATTTCTTTAACAAAAATGATCTATATTTTTGTTAAAGAAAAAAATTGATAGCTAGAGACGCAGGAGCGTCGAACCTGTCCGAAACATCATATGTAAGTAAAAATAAATTAAATAAATATATGTTCGCGCATCGCTTCAGAACGGATGCACCTATATGTCTTATTTCTTTTTTTATTGTGCTTGTAATTGTCAGGAAAAGGTGAACATTTTCGTTTGAAAATCTCTATGTAAGAAGTAAGTGACTGAGTGTGATAAAATATATAAGTACAGCTCTGCGATTCCGGGGGCGGGAAGCTAGTATCAAATAAAAACTGTGCTAACCTTATTAAAATTACCATGCTAACATATTCTTAAATTTTGGGAAGTTTCGGAAACAGAACAAAAAACAATGTTTGGAAATAACACGATTCTTTCTGACTGTCCATTCATGTGTCTATCACTTCCGCTAGACTTTTACCGACATAACCGCAGACAAAAAACATCTCCAGCATTTTATTCAGCCTTCCACAGGATTCCAATTTCAAAACCGACAGTCCCGTAAATGGCATGATTCGGCTGTGGTTTGAGCAAATTACATATTATTTGGCCGAACGCCGAAAGCCGAAAGCCGACGTTGGCGCCTCGTTGGTCGGCCATCGGTCATTACGTTATTGAGGGGTATGTCGAATCATGATTGTCGGGCACAGGGACGGAGTCGATGATTTTGTGTATTATTTTTATGACTTTGCAGTTTTGAAATGCGGGTTATTAGGGGGAGGGAAGTAATATTATGGTTATTAAAGCACGAGGCAGACAATGGAAATTTGATTGTCACCGCCCTTTTTGCGGTGCACCGTGCTAGAAAGTATAATCGGGATTAGGCTAATAACCGTATAGCGTATGTACTCGTAATTAGTTTTAATTTGTACACTACAAAGTTATTTTTACAAGCTTATATTTAACTTGCAATAAATGTACTTATGTATTTGTACGGGTCAAATGCAAGTAAATTTTCTTCTTTTTGGACTATAAATACAAACTTGTATTTATTTTTATTTTTTTACTTTTAATTTTTTTCGTATTACCTACATCGACATTTTCGTTGAAACTAATTTTTGTCTAAAAAATAGGTTGTTATATTATACAACTTAGAAGATAACAGCACTTTAATATACGTTAGCAAGAGTCAACTGCTTCTAAGTAGCGTAATGATGTAAAGTTACGTCACAGTGTAATTAAGACTTTTAAAAAAATCTGATTCCTCAGATTCATAGATTGTTATTATATAATATAATAGTTATTATATATATATGTGTACCTATATTTCAGATTCCTCAGATCCATATATTGGCATCATATAATAGTCAATTTAAGCCAAATTTGGGTATCCAGAAATGGTTATAGGATAGTTTTTACCCGATTACACTGAAGAAAGTAAAAAGGGTTTATGACTTTTTCTCCTCCACGTACAAAGTTGCGGGCACCTACTGCACTCAATAAAATTCATTATTCAAAGTTTTTCGATTTGCAATCCCCTTTCCAATCCGTCCCTGTATTCAATAGGGAAGTATAATAACTAGAATTACGTTATTAGACCCGCCGTAGTTAACTAAAGTATTTTTACTTAGCCGCACCGCATGTCAGTCACTTAAACCGAAATTACACATAACTATAGCTTAGCTAACCATGGGTTAGCTAAGTATAGCTTAGCGTCGACAGTTTTGCAGCGATTATTTGTGACTAATGTCAATCAGAGGTTTTTGTTGGATCACGCAATTATTTAAATGAGGTTCGACCTTGCAAGGAGGCTACCTGAGCCCGCCAATAAAGTGTACCTATATTAAAAGCTTTGCAGACAGGATTCGCTAGATGTCACTAGTTGGATTATGTTTCCTGCAATATATCTATAGTTTCTATCATAAAGTTGTAAAAATGAAATCTGTACATTGACGATATTAAAAAAAAACTATTGTACGGGACTATTTGGAAGTCGCTGAAGCGAAAAATATTTTTTGGATTTTCTGTTCGTTTATATGTGTCGTTGATGCTTCATTACGCAAAATCGGCTAAACAGATTTCAAATATTTTTGGTACACGAGTAGCTGGGTATCTCCAAGTGGTTATAGGATACTTTTTGCTCGACTACGCTGAAGAAAAAAAGAGGGGTCTTTTCTCCTCCGCGAACGAAGCCTTCTAGTACCTTCTATATTATGAAGTTGTGAAAATGATTTCTCTTCAAAATATCTTCAACCAGAAGGCGCCCGCAACTTTATCAGCTGATGAAAAAACACATAAATCTCTTTTTTCTTTAGCGTATGCTCGACTACGTTTTACTCGTAAAAAACTATTCCTTAACCTTCTGTGGATACTTTGGTGAAATCAGTTCAGCCGATTTGGCGTGATGGAGCTACAACAACAGATAGAAGAAATCCAAAAAAAAAATAGGGAATAGGTATTTATGAATTTTAATTTTTGCTTTATTAAAAGCTCATTCATGTAACAAACAGTAGACAAAAATATTTTTTCTAATAGCTATAAAAATAACCAAGATATACCTAAGCCATCAAACATTTCATTCTATCTCTTTCTTGCAAAACGGAATTTAATATGGAGTTTATATGGCCGGAGTGCACTGTGACGTAACAGTGCACATCGGACCTCTCTGTCTAATTGCCAGTTTAAAATGCCTATATTATGCGTATTTCTTGGCCGATTTTAATTTTAATTTCACATTTTGAAATAGTTTTTACGGTATTTTGATGTTTAGTTAAAAAAGCGTTAAAAAAAATTCATACATGTGACCTCCAAATAGTCCGTCACAATATATATTTTTAAAACATCATCGATGTGCCTAGAAACAGATATTTCATTTTGCAATTTTTACCCAACTGCCCGAAGGAGGGATTTCATTTCCACGACTTTATATTTTAGTAGGACCTTAATGACATTGACGTAAAGCCTTACCCTCACTTCACTTAACCCTTAATCAAATGAGCCTAGGAACACATATTTCATTTTACAATTTTTACCCAACTGCCCGAAGGAGGGATTTCATTTCCAAGACTTTATATTTTAGTAGGACCTTATTGATATTGACGTAAAACCTTACCCTCACTTCACTTAACCCTTAATCAAATAACGGGAGAATCACATACTGGAAATTTGACTCGTTGTCCTGGGAAATAAATTCCCGTTACTTGATTAAGGGCTAAGTGGTTGCTGTTTGTATCTAGTATAGAGGAGTCCATTATTTTTTAATTGGCAGACGAACCTATAAGCTTAGCAGACAATCATCATCATCATTTCAGCCATAGGACGTCCACTGCTGGTCACAGGCCTCCTCAACAAATTTCCACATGGGCCGGATAAGAGGTGACCCACATCCAGCGAGTCCCCGCAACCCTAACAAAGTTGCGGATGACCTTCCCACGCTGCGCTTACCGGTACGCGGGTTCCACTCGAGAACCTTTCTACCCCAAGGCCATCGGTTCTTCAAACTATATGCCTTGCATTGGCACTTCAGTTTGCTTACCCTGTTTACTATGTCGATAACCTTGGTTCGTCTACGAATCTCCTCATTAGACAATATTTTTTGTTTAATGTGACAATCAGATAAAGCCAAAGACAAAGAAATAATTCACAATTTCTTTTTGTATAACTATTTTTGCTTGGCCAAGGAAAGGTCACACCAGTCTTATTTGCCGGTTGCCCCAGTTTAAAGTGGGTCCACACTTGTATCATTTCCTCGTATCCGATCACCGTGCCGTGTCATGACTGCGTATCGCGCTGCTTGGACGCTTACTGTCGGCGCGCCGATCATGCCGCACTCTTCCGATATAACTGTGTGATACGCGTAGCAAAATGGATTTCGAGCGATCCGATCGGCGCAACGTCTAAACGCGTGATCGTGACATACGATCATGCCACGCGACGATGATCTGATACGGGCAAATGATACAAATGTGGACGCACCTTTAGTTAGACACATATAAACCAAAGTTATCATCAAAGTAATCACCCTGTCAATGCAACATCCTTTTTCTGCACATCTGACCATCAAACGCGGCGTAAATCAAACGTTATTGCACGTTAGAGGTGGGTAATAAATAACATCACGATGAAAAATCACAGTGACCGGCCGTCTAAAAGTAGACCGTATCACTGTGACTTTTTACAAAAGAACAACGATTTAAATTCACTTATAGATCGTTCTTCCGATCCGATATTTATATTCCTATTATAGTGACATTGGCTCTGTCCATGGCACTGTGAGCACTATTTATTGTAAGAATTGAATTTTTAGGTAAAATTGTCAAATTAGGTAATCTATTAAAAACACATTTAGTAATGTGAGCAACAAGTGTCACAAAATAACTTAATCGAGGTATGAATAACATGCGTGTTAAATTCACATATTTTTTGTTGAAACTGGAGCGAAAGTCACGGCGATTAAAATGCTTTTTGCCATCCCTATTGCAAGTCCGCTGCAGCGGTGCAGCGGCCATCTTGCGGGGGCGGGGCGTGCGCGGGCCCGCCCACCGCCTCGCAACTTTGTCCAAGCACGCTACTTTGTTGCAAAAGTTTGACATTGCTTGTTTACGTATTTAGCACAAATGAGGTTAAACATTGGTTTCGTGATAATTTATTATTTTAGTCCGATAAGCTAAACTAAACATTTAATAGCCGATATTAAAATTGAAATAATTCCATCGTTTAAATGTAAATATTTTTCATAGCGCTCTTGGATGACGTCTGCTGTTACTTATAATTTTTTTACACAAAGTGTCAAGTAGATGACCTATATATTAAAATGTTGAAGTATAAAAATGATTTATGAATAAAAATGAGAAATAACTGATGCTTTTCAGTTCAAGTTGTATTTAGCAACTGACTTCATGCAAAAAGTATCAAAGTTTTATTGAAAAAGCAGGATCTCCTGCTACAAGTGATATATATGTAATATTTACTAGGAGATCCAACCATTAAAGATTATAATTATGTATTTCTTAAAGGGTTCATAGTTCATAGTTCTTTATTTGCAATCATGTACATTAATTAAGGGTTTACTCTCAACTGGCGTAAACTTTTTTGTCATACCTAATCATCATTTGACATACCTAGTTTTATCATTGGGCATAATGCATTTTTTTCTGAACACGTAAACTTTTCAGTGTTGCTATAAAACAAACCTAACTAATGCATTTAAGTATCCGGGTGATGCCTTAAAAAAAGTCCTGAAAATCTACAGTTTCAGAAAAAAAAAATATGCCTAATGATGAATTATGCCCAATAATGATTATGACAAAGAAGTTTATACCAGATGAGGGTAACTTAATCTTAAAGTAACCAAAAAAATGTGTTTCAAAATCTACAGAAGATACAACATACTTAATATGTTTAAATGTATACCTATTATATCAATGATCGTACCCATATTAGCTAGCGTAATTATTTTGTAAGAACGTGAAGACGATCATATTGAATACCTATACTTGAAGGTACCCGCGACTTCGTCCGCGTTGGGCGAAAAAATCATTACCCTCTTTTTTTCTTTACCGTACTCGAGTAAAAAGCACTGTGGGAAGATACCCATGCACAGAAAATAATTAAAATTCGTTTAACGGTTTTGGCGATGAAGCCACAACACAATACGAATATAAAAAAAAAACGAAGATACAGTGTCCATCAAATAGTCCGTATCACTTATTCTTTTGAAAATATTTTCAATGTACCTCTACAGACATTTCATAGTTACAACTTTATTATAGTGTAGCTATTTCGTCTGCATGTGTCGTTGTAGCCTTATCACGCCAAATCTGCTTAACGGATTTCAACAATTTTTGATAAGTATACGTTATAGGATACTTTTTACTAGACTATGCTGAAGAAAAAAAGAAGTTTATGATTATTTTCTCCTCCGCTGACTAAATGGCGCCCGCGTGCAGCACGACGCAGCGTAGGAAAGATGGACCAATGATCTGGTAAAAATCACGGGAAACCGTTGGATGCGGGCGACCCACGACCGATCGTTATGGAGATCCTTGGGCGAGGCCTATGTCCAGCTGCGTACGTGCTTGGGCTGATATGATGAAAAGTCACCGGTCACAGCCGCTTTATAATAACGAATCATACGTTATTTTGCTTCATTAAACCTAGGTACTTTATCCCTACTTTTAAAAATAAAAAGAGTATCTAAAATACTTTATTTCTGACTAATTTTCACTATGATAGTAAATCAATTAAATAGTGGCACAAAAAATATGTTTTCAAACATATACATAATTATCAAAAACGTTCTTTTTTTATAGTTTTCCGAAAAAAAAAAGTTGGCAACCCTACACGTAATTGTCAACGTCACGAGGGTCCTCATTTACGTCTATGGACGGAGTGTCCGTCAAAGTGTAAACTAAAAAAGAGTCAAAATCAAATTCAATTCTATCAGTAAATCCACCGAGCTCTACCTAAAAAACCTTACTCACCGACAAATTGTCAAAACAGGCTGAAAAAACTGCGCATACTTTTAACGGCCAAAAGCTGGCTGTCAGAGAAGTCAGCATCACACGCCGGCCGGCGCTCGTCGGCGAGATCAAAGCGCTCCAAATGACTTGTTTCCCAGTTAGCTTAGTGTAAACAGCGCGGCACGTCAAAGGAGCCGACGGGGGCTGGTGGGAGAGGCGATAGCGATTTTCGATAGCGAAAGCTGTGGTTTCGATTGCGAGTTTTTTTTTTCATAGTTATGAGATAGGATAGGATAGGATTTGTTCTTTCAGTAAGGATAGTTTATTAATGGTAATATTTAAGAGTAATTTGCAATGTTTAGTGACATTGGGATGTGAGGTTGTGAGTTGTAGGTAGATGTAGCAGAATTATAAAGGACTTATAAAATCACTTGCATTGGAATTATTTCCACACGTATCACTACGTGTAGTTGATAATTTTATACGAACCATGAGTACAGTGTTGCTAACTTGCAAGAAATATTCTGAACACGTTACGCTATCCAAAATAAGGCTTCATTGCTTTTACTTATGGTTCAAATTTAAACTTTGTACCTAGCTTATTATACTATTAACCTTTATTGTGGCAATTTATTAGTAGTAGTTACGCTAGTTGAGTAGATGCTTAGACGTACGTCTACAGTACACGATCATCTCCTTAAAGCCAATCTACGCTGTAAATATAATAAAGATAGATCTGTCAATCTATATATACAAAGAAAGACATGCGTATACAGCGAAAGATGAAGTTTATCTACCCATAATAAACATTTACGCCGCATGTGACAAGCTTTATCGCATCGTTCGCCTCACAAATTCGCTTCGCTCGCACAGCCGCGCCCGCTAGCCCCGTCTATTTACGTGCAGCGGACGTGGCGTCGGCACTAAATTTTTTACAGCTTCTTCCGTTAATTTGTTAGAAATACAATATTTATTTACCACCAGGGGGCAGAGCTAGCGACCACTTTAATGAGCCCCACGAACTATCAATTAAAGGCGCCGCCTCAGAACCATGATGGATGGCCTGATGTGGTTTTACATCTAATGATACCGTCTGGCCTTTATGATTCGCCATTTAGTTTAATCTGTGGCCAGTTCTAAGTGGTTCAAAGAGCTGGTTTCCGGTTTTTTTGCGGTTATCGGTCTTTGAAGGGTTTTTGGGTCAGTTTATTTTGGGGCGTGATTTCATGGTGGTTGCACGTTGCTGTTTACTTGTTAGTTATGGATGTTTATGAAAACAACCGTAATCTTGCTACCTGGAAAAACTAATATGGCTGGCGATTGTTCCAGTCTTTTTCAAAATCGACATACCTATACCTACCTGACAAAAAAAATACAATTTGTGGCGAATATTCTGTCAGTATATTAAGTAAAGGACTTACTTATTGTACATATTGTATTAATTCTACAGTGCCCCGCTAAGTCGAGCAAAAGAGGAAAAATAAGTTTTTTTTTACATTTGTATTTTGATTAAAGAAAAATATAAAATTGAAATAAAACAATTTAACGGATTATATCGCGTATATAATCTCATTTGAGTTCCCGAGTTCGGAAGCTTTTCAGCTTTCCTTGGTCACGGGTGGACTGAGAAAGATATATTTTCGTCTGTAAAAGTTACAATTAGTGCAAACTACCCATTTAGAAAAAACAAATAAAGGTGTACATACATGCCCGGTGGGCCTAAGCTTTAAAGACACGTGTGCCAGAAGGGCTTAATTATTTTATTTTAATAATTTAACAAGCAGCATTTCACAAATGAGGCGTACTGAGGAGAAAAGAAACGCTGCAAAGAAAAACTCCCAGGCTACCTCATTACTAATTATAATATTTTAAAAACAGAGACTATTAAACTACTTTTGAACAGATAAGATAGGTATTTTACACCGTTCGGAAATTAAGGTTTTGCAGTCCTGTATCTCGCTTATTCCTTGATGAGATGTATTACAGGATCCCAAGCTGGTGGTAGCGACAATCCATCTTCTCAATTGAAATTAGGATGCTTTTTAATTTAAATAGCCTTGCGTAGCATTCTGGGAAAATATATTTTTTCTTTGGCATCCTTGCCAGAAGCCTTGCTAGAAGGTTTATCAAACTTAATTGAGTGGTTTGGTTTGTCAATGACATGTTCACAGACTGCAGACCTGTTACACCGACGGTGCTTGACATCTGCTATGGAGCACATAGCCACGCAATATCATACGCGATATAATCCGTTAAATTGTTTTATTTCAATAAGTAATAATCGCGGAAACAGAAGAAAATATTAAAAATATAAAATGTGTAAAAGAAAACTTATGTTATAAATGTCGTTTAATGTAGACGTATAAGTGGTTTGAGCACAATCCAATTTTTCGCCGCTTGAGTCAAATGCTTGTAACCCAGAGTTGTAGCCACTTTAGCGCTGGTAAACTCGTCAGCCTATTACGTCTTATTTAGGACTAGGACAGAGAGTAGCTTGGAGGTTGAGTCCGCTTAAAAATCACTCCTTTGGACTAGGGTTGCCAAGGTTCTTATGCGTAAAATCGATTTATTTCAGGCACCATTGATAAAGTTGTAAAAATAAAATGTTGGTATGTTTGTATGTGTTGGTGTGGCTTATCACGCCAAATCGGCTAAACGGATTTCAACTATTTTTGGTACACGGGTAGCTTACTTATGCTTTTTACCCGACTATGCTAAGAAAAAGAGGGTTAATGTTCACTTTGATGTCAACTGTATCATATTTTTCTTTCTTACTTTATATATATATATATATATATATTTATAGTAGTATGTATGTTTAGTATATGTATATGTATGTTTGTTTTTTTTTTTTGTATTATATGTAATCTTATCTCACCACGTACTCATTTCTAGCTATTTTATGTCATTTCCGTTACCCAAAGGTTGTCTGGAAGAGATCGCTCTTTAGCGATAAGACCGCCTATTGTTTACCTATTTTATGTTAAGGCTCTATTGTACTGTTTCTGTTGTTGGTGTGCAATAAAGAATTGTTGTTGTTGTTGTTAATGAGTCCTTATCCTCCGCGAACGAAGTTGCGGCCATCCTCTAGTTGCATATAAAAAACAAATAGCTATAAAATCTACCCTGTTAAATCAACTTTATGATGCGATTTCAGGGTGTCAACTAACCGGTTTTGCTTCATGAAGGTCGACAGCTGTGCTGCGGCCCTATAATGGTCGCGTTTATCACGCGATAAATAAATGACATAGCGGTCGTCACTTTCTGACACGTATGTGAGTGCGAGAGTGACAGGCGCGTTATCATATCATTTATCGCGTGATAAACGCGACCATCATAGGCCCGCTGGAGTATGTTTAAGTCACAATTATGGTTATGGTTTACGTTCGAGGTATCCACAATTTGGGTCGCTGAATCTCTCACGACAAATGAATTGAAGTTCCTTCAGCGAAATGTTGATTTTAATTCACCATCTGCCGATGATTTTTAAGCCACATTTAATAGAAAAACACTTAGTAATACCAAGGACGATTAAAGCAAGAGGAGAAAAAGACCAGACCCTTTCCATACAAAAGGTTTTTTTTAGAGCTGGTACTCGAATAGCACTTGGGCTGTAATCGATAAAATTTGAGTTGTGGCGGTAGGCAAGACGCGGCTTGACCCCGGCACCACGTGTTGTTGGTGCCGCGCGTGCGGAGGCGCTCGGTGCAGCTGTGAGTAAGTACTTAGCTTGTAGCTCCGGTATGTGTAGTGCCTTAGCTGGGGACTGGGGAATATTTTGGGGCTTTGAGGTAGTCGGAAGTGTGGGATAGTGTGGGGGAACCCTTGTTTCAAGACTGAAGTGGTCGGCTCCGCCTCTATACAAAAGGCCGTTCCCTGGATTTGATCTTTAGTTCAATAATGAATGTACTAAAGTTGATAACATTCTCGGTTTTGCTTACGCCATCAAGACAGAATTTGCCGCATTATTATCGAATGCTGCAATAGTGCCGTACGTGCGTGAACTATTGCCGGATTCACGTAAATAAGAATAAGATAATTTATAACAAATTACCTATACATGCAAAAAAAAACACACAAACATGTAAACCTCCCGAAAAAACAGGGGAATTTATCAAAACTTATGTAAAAAAATAATAATTAATGAAAATTGTGTAAAATTTTTAAATTTTTCATGTATGTCCTTGCTTGTTCGGGAATTTTACGGGTTAATGTATTTTTTGCATGCAAAAATACATAATTGCATGTAAAATTGTATAGTTTTTAACAGTGTGGTTGTAAAAATTACCATTGAAATCTTAACCTATCACAACGGATTATATAATAGGATTGATGATCATGTTAAACCACAAGAATTACCATTATTTATACTCACAGACAGCAGAAAAAACATTCTACAATAATGTTTACACACGGCATCTTCCATAATTAAACCTCCTGAATGCTTAAAAAAAGCATAAATCCGCCATCTCTCGCGTGTCGAAAGGCTATAACTCAGAGCCGCCTGCGCACATTCCTGACGCTGTGTAAAACATAATTGTGCATTCCCAAGTCGGTTAGAGCAATTAGTAAGTTGCAGTGATGGTTTACGGAATGTTCAAGGTATCCACAATTTGTTGTCGTTATATGGTTCAGTAAAGCGGAAGGTACGAACGAACGGCGCCTGCACATGATTAAACTGTGTGTTTTTTTATGTTTGTTGATATTTTATCAGTTTAAATAATAGACAGACAGAAGTAAGTTTTTGTTAGAGAACGTAACTTTTACGTCACAACATTTATCTACTAAAAATACCTAAGAGTATGCTACAAACAAAAAGTGAACCTTAAACATGTTTTTAAGCTTCCTTACCTCAGAAGGACAAAAACGGAATCCTTATAGGATAACTTTGTTGTATATTTATGTCTGCAGTCCCTTGAAGCTCTAAAAAAATCAAGCTTCTAAGTCAACGCAATCCAAAGATACAGTCATTAAAAAAGGTGTTTCCATACAAATTGCTGTCCATGAAAAACCTATAGGGTACTTCCAGTTGTTCTAGAAGCTTGAAATTTGGTATAAGGATAGCTCTTATAGCACATACAACCCGCGAAATAAATCTAAAAATCTATTTTCAGATGTCTGTCTGCCTTTGTCAGTAACCAAATATAAAATAATTTGATACCTCTACGCGTTCCTGAGAAACAGGGTCTTGACAGACACAGGAACAGTCGGACAACAAAGTGATGCTAAACGGGTTAGGTTTTTCCTTTTGAGGTACGGAACCCTAAAAACATATTTTAGCCATAATACGCCTTTCGTCCTAACCGGAACTGGAACTCGAACACAGGACAAAACTTTTCCGAAAAAGTTAATACGGATTAATATGAATGAACAGTTCAGAACTTTAAAATAACAGATATATGGATAATGTAACAAAACTGGGCTTAATCGCGTATAAATATAATTTATTTAACTACCTTTCCTTCGTTATTCTCGGACGTTTCGGACGTCGCCTTACGTTCATGGTCTCGAAGGATGATCTTTCCTGAAATAAATCATATTTATACGCAATTAAGCCTTGTTTTGTTGAGTTGTGATAATGTCATTATGAGTGAAGATCTTGTGAGCTTAAATAAATAAATAAATATCAGGACAATCTTACACAAATCGACCTAGTCCCAAACTAAGCAAAGCTTGTAGGTACTATGGGGTACTAGGCGACGATATACATAATATATAGATAAATTATAATACTTACATAGAATACATCCAAGACCCAGGAACAAACATTCGTGCTCATCACACAAACTCTTGCCGAAATCAATGTTTTATATGAATAATATTGCATGTAGACGGTAGCCAAGAAATGTACTTAAAATTTTAATATCACTCGATACGTCCAACATTATTTTATCGCTGAGCACAAGTGAACAGAACCGTAATCACTCATACTGAATTATCGGCCTCATTGCCGTATTTTAGCTTCAAGTAATGAATGACCAACACACTTGATAAACGCGTCCTGAGCGCGTGGCGAGACAGCATCACGTGGGATCGCGTGTGTGTATCACATAAAATGCGCTAAGCCTGAGGGATAACTCCGAAGCTCGTAATTCGAAGTCCGTATCATGTTGTCCCTGTCGCTCTCGTGTTAAACTGTATTTGAGTGAGTGCATGGGATGGCGCCATATGATACTACAATTTCGAATACGGGGTTGTCCCTCAGATCTCGAGACTAATGCGCTGGCTTGGAGAATGAAGAAAGTGGATGTGTGTAAGGACCTTTATTTCGCACTAGGAGGTGTCCACACCTTCGTTAGCGGAGGAAAAACAATTATAAGCCTCTTTTTTAAATAATTGATTTTGTGGGAACTGCATGAAAATATGCTCATTTCAGCACAATTTATTGTCACATCTAACCAAGACACAATTTTGCGGAACAGGAAAGGAACTATAATCCATTAATCTAGCCTGTTTTTTCTTCAGTGTAGTCGGATAAAAAGTCTATAACTATCTGTGGGTACCTTGTACTAAAAATAGTTTTTTTATAGATGATGAAGAGGTGAGATTGCGGTCAAATGCCCGTCATTTAACCGCAATCTCACCTCTTCATCATCTATAAAAAAACTATTTTTAGTACAAGGTACCCACAGATAGTTATAGACTTTTTATCCGACTACACTGAAGAAAAAACAGGCTAGATTAATGGATTATAGTTCCTTTCCTGTTCCGCAAAATTGTGTCTTGGTTAGATGTGACAATAAATTGTGCTGAAATGAGCATATTTTCATGCAGTTCCCACAAAATCAATTATTTAAAAAAGAGGCTTATAATTGTTTTTCCTCCGCTAACGAAGGTGTGGACACCTCCTAGTGCGAAATAAAGGTCCTTACACACATCCACTTTCTTCATTCTCCAAGCCAGCGCATTAGTCTCGAGATCTGAGGGACAACCCCGTATTCGAAATTGTAGTATCATATGGCGCCATCCCATGCACTCACTCAAATACAGTTTAACACGAGAGCGACAGGGACAACATGATACGGACTTCGAATTACGAGCTTCGGAGTTATCCCTCAGGCTTAGCGCATTTTATGTGATACACACACGCGATCCCACGTGATGCTGTCTCGCCACGCGCTCAGGACGCGTTTATCAAGTGTGTTGGTCATTCATTACTTGAAGCTAAAATACGGCAATGAGGCCGATAATTCAGTATGAGTGATTACGGTTCTGTTCACTTGTGCTCAGCGATAAAATAATGTTGGACGTATCGAGTGATATTAAAATTTTAAGTACATTTCTTGGCTACCGTCTACATGCAATATTATTCATATAAAACATTGATTTCGGCAAGAGTTTGTGTGATGAGCACGAATGTTTGTTCCTGGGTCTTGGATGTATTCTATGTAAGTATTATAATTTATCTATATATTATGTATATCGTCGCCTAGTACCCCATAGTACCTACAAGCTTTGCTTAGTTTGGGACTAGGTCGATTTGTGTAAGATTGTCCTGATATTTATTTATTTATTTAAGCTCACAAGATCTTCACTCATAATGACATTATCACAACTCAACAAAACAAGGCTTAATTGCGTATAAATATGATTTATTTCAGGAAAGATCATCCTTCGAGACCATGAACGTAAGGCGACGTCCGAAACGTCCGAGAATAACGAAGGAAAGGTAGTTAAATAAATTATATTTATACGCGATTAAGCCCAGTTTTGTTACATTATCCATATATCTGTTATTTTAAAGTTCTGAACTGTTCATTCATATTAATCCGTATTAACTTTTTCGGAAAAGTTTTGTCCTGTGTTCGAGTTCCAGTTCCGGTTAGGACGAAAGGCGTAATATGGCTAAAATATGTTTTTAGGGTTCCGTACCTCAAAAGGAAAAACCTAACCCGTTTAGCATCACTTTGTTGTCCGACTGTTCGTGTGTCTGTCAAGACCCTGTTTCTCAGGAACGCGTAGAGGTATCAAATTATTTTATATTTGGTTACTGACAAAGGCAGACAGACATCTGAAAATAGATTTTTAGATTTATTTCGCGGGTTGTATGTGCTATAAGAGCTATCCTTATACCAAATTTCAAGCTGCTAGAACAACTGGAAGTACCCTATAGGTTTTTCATGGACAGCAATTTGTATGGAAACACCTTTTTTAATGACTGTATCTTTGGATTGCGTTGACTTAGAAGCTTGATTTTTTTAGAGCTTCAAGGTACTGCAGACATAAATATACAACAAAGTTATTCTATAAGGATTCCGTTTTTGTCCTTCTGAGGTAAGGAAGCTTAAAAACATGTTTAAGGTTCACTTTTTGTTCATACTCTTAGGTATTTTTAGTAGATAAATGTTGTGACGTAAAAGTTACGTTCTCTAACAAAAACTTACTTCTGTCTGTCTATTATTTAAACTGATAAAATATCAACAAACATAAAAAAACACACAGTTTAATCATGTGCAGGCGCCGTTCGTTCGTACCTTCCGCTTTACTGAACCATATAACGACAACAAATTGTGGATACCTTGAACATTCCGTAAACCATCACTGCAACTTACTAATTGCTCTAACCGACTTGGGAATGCACAATTATGTTTTACACAGTGTCAGGAATGTGCGCAGGCGGCTCTGAGTTATAGCCTTTCGACACGCGAGAGATGGCGGATTTATGCTTTTTTTAAGCATTCAGGAGGTTTAATTATGGAAGATGCCGTGTGTAAACATTATTGTAGAATGTTTTTTCTGCTGTCTGTGAGTATAAATAATGGTAATTCTTGTGGTTTAACATGATCATCAATCCTATTATATAATCCGTTGTGATAGGTTAAGATTTCAATGGTAATTTTTACAACCACACTGTTAAAAACTATACCATTTTACATGCAATTATGTATTTTTGCATGCAAAAAATACATTAACCCGTAAAATTCCCGAACAAGCAAGGACATACATGAAAAATTTAAAAATTTTACACAATTTTCATTAATTATAATTTTTTTAATTTAAAATAAGTAAATTAATATGAAATTAGAATTACATAAGTTTTGATAAATTCCCCTGTTTTTTCGGGAGGTTTACATGTTTGTGTGTTTTTTTTGCATGTATAGGTAATTTGTTATAAATTATCTTATTCTTATTTACGTGAATTCGGCAATAGTTCACGCACGTTCGGCACTATTGCAGCATTCGATAATAATGCGGCAAATTCTGTCTTGATGGCGTAAGCAAAACCGAGAATGTTATCAACTGAGTTTTAGTACATTCATTATTGAACTAAAGATCAAATCCAGGGAACGGCCTTTTGTATAGAGGCGGAGCCGACCACTTCAGTCTTGAAACAAGGGTTCCCCCACACTATCCCACACTTCCGACTACCTCAAAGCCCCAAAATATTCCCCAGTCCCCAGCTAAGGCACTACACATACCGGAGCTACAAGCTAAGTACTTACTCACAGCTGCACCGAGCGCCTCCGCACGCGCGGCAGCAACAACACGTGGTGCCGGGGTCAAGCCGCGTCTTGCCTACCGCCACAACTCAAATTTTATCGATTACAGCCCAAGTGCTATTCGAGTACCAGCTCTAAAAAAAACCTTTTGTATGGAAAGGGTCTGGTCTTTTTCTCCTCTTGCTTTAATCGTCCTTGGTATTACTAAGTGTTTTTCTATTAAATGTGACTTAAAAATCATCGGCAGATGGTGAATTAAAATCAACATTTCGCTGAAGGAACTTCAATTCATTTGTCGTGAGAGATTCAGCGACCCAAATTGTGGATACCTCGAACGTAAACCATAACCATAATTGTGACTTAAACATACACCAGCGGGCCTATGATGGTCGCGTTTATCACGCGATAAATGATATGATAACGCGCCTGTCACTCGCACTCACATACGTGTCAGAAAGTGACGACCGCTATGTCATTTATTTATCGCGTGATAAACGCAACCATTATAGGGCAGCAGTAGTCGGATAAAAAGTCTATAACTATCTGTGGGTACCTTGTACTAAAAATAGTTTTTTTATAGATGATGAAGAGGTGAGATTGCGGTTAAATGACGGGCATTTGACCGCAATCTCACCTCTTGTTAAGTGACGATGCGGCCGAGGATGTATCATGCCCGTCTAGAAACAGCTTATAGTCGAAATCCTTAGCCGTTTTTGGGTGATCATGATCAAGCCACAACGACACATACAAACATACAAAATATATATATATATATATATTTTATATTCAGTGATCTGCAAATAGTCCGATTCGTTTATTTTTTTGATTATATCTTCAACGTTCTGTGAATTGAAGATATTTACATTTATTTATTACATCTATACTATAATAAAGTTGTAATAATGAAATGTTGTTGCTGTTGTAAGCAGCAAACATCGATCAATATTATGGAATTCATGTAGAGCTACCATCTTGATCATAGCCGAACCCGGACAAAATTTCAAAATCCTTTTTTCCCTGGACATCATAGATTTTATTCAGTTCTATAAGGTTTTCCCTGATACAAAATATGTCCTGGTTTACCTGGATACATGTTGAAAGCCCGCCCGGACGCAGAGCCCCTCAAACTAGGACGAATCCGGGGAAACCTGGACGGTTGGAAACTCTAAATTCATAAAGAGTTTTTAGGATGTATATTTGGCTGACTCTAGGTGTTGTAGAAAACGGAAAAATTTACGGTACTCAACAGACTCAGTTTCACATTTAGATTTTATTTCATGAAAAAATAACAGTATAGATATACATAGTCCAATTTATAAGTATTTTTACATATTTTTTACTTGAAAATATAATTATATGTGATAATGGTTTTGTTCACAGGGACAATAGTAATTGTTTTTGGTAAAAAAAAGGATTCCAAATACCAAAAAGAGGGTGCCTGAAACTTCTTCATCGTTGGCAGTAATTCTTTAATGCCTTCTGTATCTGAAATGATCTGAATCTGAGATGTTGAAGAGGCTCTTCGCTATAATACCGTTTACAAAAATGACTATCGTGAAAATGATCATTGAATCATTAATTTCATTATTATTTTCGGCGCGACAAAGTTTATCTTCACCATATCTTCGCAGACACAATCATCAACAGAAATCACTCAGACGTCACCATCCGTGACAGAGCCATTACGGCCAGACATCAACATGAAAATAAAAAAATACCGTCAAGCGTGAGTCAAAAGTTGCGTCAAAAATTCCGTATTTTTAACCTGAACTTAGATAAATCAAAACTAAAGTAATATATGATTTTCATGCGTTTAGTGAAAGCTTATAATCAAAAAGCAATCAAAAGCAACACTTTTTTTCTACGTATCTAAAATATTTCACATACCTGGGTACTCGGGTTGTTAAATATCTTTTCTTTTTTATTCCCTGTTAACCCGTTGAGGAATGAATTCTGGAATAAAAACGTTTCCTTTCCAGAGTCTCAAACTAAGTATCTCCATAATCGTACTAAATGATATCTAATTCGGTTCAGTGACTTAAGACTCCCCGGTAAGCTCGGTTCTCCATACAAACGTAGTTACGCTCTCATTTTAAAACGACTAGCTAGTTTGCTCTGAAACTTTGTACTTAGAATAAGTTAAAGTATATGCAGGTATGTAATTAGTTTATGTAGCTTCAGATACCATAGTAAAAAAAATACAGTGAATTTAAGTATTTCATGCAAAACTTGTTTTTGCTGTATTTCGTTTGTTTTTTTTAAACTGCAGCCATATAAACTAAGTACAAGCCTAGATATATCTCATGTCATTGTATATGCAAAGTTTCGTTAAAATGAGAAGTATGGGAAGGTGAAATTCAGCCGAGCTTGCTGCCCAAGTAACACAGTAAGCAATATAACTACTCACTCGTGGTCTTATATCCAGTTCTACAATGATATAAACTCTTACAATAGTTCATCCGTGAACTTACAGCTGCATAATAGCATATAGTGTCAATTAAACAGCGCAGGCTGAATAAGAGCTGTCTTACGATATACAAAGGGCACACATTCTCATCCTTATTCAGCTGTAAGAATTTTCCAACACTACTAGCTGCTTAAGGGTAACTTAATAGTGAACTTTATGCTAAGTGCTGTATAAGATAACACATGTGCATATTTATTACGTTGCCTTTTTATGATACCACTTGTGCATTATTATAACGTCAATGGAGGTATAGTGACCTACATGTGGACGTTACTATTGCTGAGGGCTTATTTTTTGTCTGCTGGTCAGCTTTTATTCAGCCTACTGATATAATCTGCATAGCAGCTGTTAAGAAGTACACCAGAACGCTTATAGCTATTTAGAAAAATATGAGTGAATCAAATTAGCGGCTACTGCTGAACAATGTTTCACATGCGAAGTCTTAATCAGATTTTGGCTGACTGCATATACACACGTAAACAGGGCCGTAGTAAGGAACCACCAAGGATACAGAAAACAGCTTGCAGCTGTATTTGCGGTCACTATTTACACTTATTCCTGTTTAAGGCTGAATAACGGAACACAAGTGAATCGTTACGCAGCCTGTAGCTGAAATATAGAGTAAAAGTGGTTCATACCGATGTACAAAGACAGTCACCATTTTTTTGTATAACCTTGAAATTATTGTTCTTTATCTTAGCTTTTGACTATATTTCAACTACAAAGTACTTATAGATCTCAAATGTTTACTCTCTTTAGACCAGTAACAACAGTTTCTGGGATATTTATTCTTAATGAAAAAAAAGGAAATACCCTGTATATTTTATTATTTACATTGTCCAAAAACGTATTATTTTAGGATCGCTTGAAAATTTTCTTAGATAATATGTATATATAATCACAGCAAAATCGAGACCACAATAATTTTCCACTAACTAACCGAAAATTCAGGTATACGAGTACTTACCAGTTAATATTTTGATTCCGCCCATTCACCAATTCAATCAGCATGACAGTCAAAAGTGATGGCTCTCAATAAAAAAACACAACATATTTATTCGCTGAACATTAAACAATTTTGTAACATCACATTTTAAATATTTATAGCATACATTTTTGCTTGTCCAACTAAAGGTGAACTCGTGGAGGTTTAAGACAGTAATAAGGGTTTACATGTGAACTTTAATCTGAATAAGCAGACTGTTGTGCTCTTTAAACCAGCCGATATTCAGCCCTTGTAACTCTTGTGACCCTTAATACAACCGTTTTACAGCCGCTATTAAGCGATTAAACAGCTATGTGAACTTAAAGCTGATTCATTTGTGCCCAATTTAGATGAATAAAGGCTGAAAAAGCGCTTTTTCAGCTCTTGTTCAGCTGAGTAATTTAGCTTTAGCCGTAAACATAATCTGATAAACAGCTCTTAAACAGGTTCTTGTGCTACTTGGGTGGGGACTCTTAAGCATGAAAAGGTAACAGAGATTTACTTTCTCATTTATGATATTATTATAGTAAGTGTAGTAAGTGTAGCACGGTACGAATGTTAATAAATAAATTTGCCGTCAACGTCTATCTAACGACAAAGTATCCCTAAAAAGATCAAAGTTGTTGCAATTAGGGCGTCGCAGGCGCATCAAAGTGCCACGGCTAATTCCCGTCAGCCGTCAAACCCTTTTAGCGGTCCGCGAGATCACCCACGCGGTAGGGCTGCCGACAATGGTTAAGTCAGAACACCCTACTAATAATAAATGCGAAAGTATTGTTGGTTTGTTAATTTGTCATCCTCTCACCCGATACCGGGGCAATGAATTGATGTGATTTTTTTGCTTATATATAGAATACAGGGGCCAATCATCAGCGTTTTTACGGCATTTATTTTTCGTCATTCTCATCTCAGAAAATATTGTTCACATATATGATACTTTGAATTAATTTATACGAAACTGAAAGACAGTCTCAAGGCCGAGTGTATTTTGGTTGCAGTTATCACGACTTTCCGTTGTGGCGATAATCGTGGGGTAGCAATGACGATTGGACCGAGCAGTCAAAATCAAAACCCGAGGCTGAAAAGTGACATAGGCCTATGTTACTTTTGACCACGAAGGAATGGACGTTTCCCGAGCGATAAACAAAGTAATAGGCCGCGAGTAATTCGCATAAATAATAAACGGAAGGCTTTTATTTTAGAGAGAATCACGTGTGAGCGCAAAGAAAGTGCTCGTGAGTGAAAAAGATTTTAGCTGCTCAAAAAAAAGACAATCGTTAATGCGCGTCAATCTATAGGTACCTACCGTTCAGCATCGTACAGATAGTAGCAGTCAAAGTGGTCAAATATATCGTAAAAAACTCTTACTACTCGTACTATGCAAATACTCGTGAAGATATACAATAAACAATAAAGATATGTTCCGATATATTTGGTTACTTTGGTCGCTGCGAACTATTTGATGCTAAGATACATACAAAATTTTCGTTTCGTAAACTTCGGAGATAAAAGAAGGAACGGTGTTTTTTTTACATTTTCCTTATAAAATAAAAATTACTCACAATAAGAAAATTAAAAAAAATGTTGGAAAATGTGCAGGTCAAGTTCTTTCATATTCTTTTCACTTGACCTAGTAGCTAGACTTGTTATGTTTACTCCCCCTCATATTCGTCGTGTTTTAAGAAAATAAAAGTATATTTTTAAATATTTCCTGTGCAATACATGTAGGCTGACCATGTTTATAAAGATTCCAAATTTCAAATAAATAGCGTAAGTAGTTTATGAGATATGGCCCTCTAATAGTCGGACAGACAGACAGACAGAGTCGCACCATAAATAAGAAATTTGGTACGGAAATTCGGTACGGAACCCTAAAAAGTGGTTGGGCAACCCGGTAGGAATCGGCTTATATGGACGCTACGCCACTGATACCTATTTATAGTTTCAACGACTTGACTCAGTGTAATGTTATTGAATCGTTTTAAAATATGTAGTGCATAGCCAGGGGCAGTCCATAATATTTGAATCGAGTTTCTCCGGATCCGATAGGACGTATGGGCGTCTTCTATACTATTATAAATTTGTAAAAAACATTGAAAATATTAAAAAAAAGTATATTCCGATATATTTGGAGGTCAATGATTAGAAAAAAAAAATATTTTTTATTTTTTGTATGTTTGTATGTGTCGTTGTGGCTTTATCACGCCAAATCGGCTAAACAAATTTCAACAATTTTTCGTACACGGGTATCCACAGATGGTTGAAGAAGACTTTTGACCTGACTAGGTACGCCGTTAAAAAAAGGGGTGACGGATGGGTGGGGATGGCGTTTTCTCCTCCTCAAACAAAGTGCCTTCTAGTAGTCTAAAAATGATGTTTTGTCGGAGGTATCAACCCTGGCGGCGACGTCAAAGACGGCGTCCATGCGGCGTGAAGCTGCGTATAATTGAAAAAAACGCGCGATTGCGTTGCGTTCGCGCCGGACGGAATTTTAATTGTACTGCGTCTTTTTACACTTGATTTAGGAAAAAACGCTGAATTATCATTTAGCCTTAAGCAGGCTTATTATATTCTCAACAGCGTCAACAGACTCCATAATTGGTTTTGATTGTTCTCCATCGCCGTTTACAATGCAGTTTATGAGCCAAAAAACATTAATTTACAGACCGACTTACCTAAAGAGTAGAGTAATAAATAATAACGGGCTGCCGGTTATTTAAACAGAATCAGGATCATTCAGTAAAAAATAAGAAAATAATATTACTAGAGAGATAGCCCGTGCCTATGGAAAGCTGAAAAGCTTCCGAAACGTCGGGAACTTAAATGAGATAATATACGCGATAGAATCCGTGAAATTGTTTTATATCAATGAGTAATAATCGCGGAAACAGGAGAGAATATTACTAGAGAGAATTTTCGATGACCTAAGTCATCTAACACGTTATGCGCTTTTTGCATGTTTTGTACATAACTAATATGGAACCTTAAATTATCTGCACGGACATGTTGCTACTACATAGATGAAATACTTAAGCTTTCACATATACAGATTATTTAAATTGTTAAGGGTTCTATTTTAAGTTTTAATTTACTGGATAATACTGGCACATCTATCCATCCATATCCATACTTAATATTATAAATGCGAAAGTGTCTGTATGTCTGTCTGTTACCTCTTCACGCTTAAACCGCTGAACTGATTTGGATGAAATTTGGTATGGAGATAGTTTGAGTCCCGGGAAAGGACATATGCTACTTTTTATCCCGGAAAAATACCCCTACCTGCGATAAACGAAATTAAGGCGGACAAAGTCGCGACCAGAAGCTAGTACCTACTATAATAAACTTCTAAAAAAGAAATCTCTGTAAATCTTCTATATTAATAAAAAAAAATGATTAAAATATTACACGACAATTTTTACACAAATCGAACTAGTCCCATGGTAAGCTCAATAAAGCTTGTGTTACGAGTACTAGACGACGATATATTTAATAGATATATACATAAATAACATCCAAGACTCAGGAACAAATATTTATGCTGATCACACAAATATTTGCCCTTACCGGGATTAGAACCCAGGACCTTCAGCTTCGCAGGCAACGTTACTACCGCTTCGCTAAATTGAATAAATGTATTTTCACGCATTACTTCAGAACTGCTGCACCGATTTGGCTAATTCTTTTTTTTTTCTTTGAATTTGTCAGGACAAGGTTTGTATATTTAAAAATATATCAAAAAATGCATGGAAAAGTAAAAAAAAATGGCTTTGAAAATCTCCAGATAAGAAGTGAGTTTTTGATTTGATTATGATTCATACAGTAAAGGGAAATTTAAGTCCTATCTTCTTCTTTAGTATACCCGTGCGGAGTACAGCAGGCAAATAAAAAAAAACTACGGTCTATTTGGAGGCCACAAAACTTTAAAAAAAATATATTTTTATTTTTTGTAAGTTTATAGGTATGTGTCATTGTGGCTTCATCACGCAAATCGGCTAAACCGTTTTTATATTTTTGGCACACCGACAGCTGTTTATGGTGGTTATAGGATACTTTTTATCTGACTACGTTGAAGCAAAAAAGAGTCGTTATGACTTTCTATCCTCCGCGAATGAAGTTTTTCTGGAATTCTGCGACTCAAGAAAAAATCTGCGAACTCAGATGACGACTAATTAGAGATTGCATTGAACCTACATTGTCAATACACACATGATTCGAGAATTAGACCAACTGAGTCAAATAATAACAGGCAAATAATGATATAATAATTAAATGAAATAGTGATAAATATTCAGTAAGTAGGCCGCATGGGCACTTTTACAAATCTGACTCGGAAGAAAGCCGAAACAAACTTTTTTCGAAATAACTCTTATATCTATTACAATATTTGTACTTAGCCTATCCCAAATATATATGTTAAGTATAAACTCAATGCGTAGTTCTCTAAGAAAACATATCAAAACTTATAAAAATTAAATAATACTAATATAACTTAAGTACGTTTCATATGCCACCTTATACGAACTGTGTCCCGGTAAAAGAAAATTATTTGTTTTCTGTTTTGGGCCATCCATTTTTGTGTGTTAAATAATCCTCTACACTATAATATGCCTCTGCCTTTACATACTTTTTTAAGTAATAAAATAAAAGCAATTTAAAAGCATAATCTGTTAACTTATTATAAAAATGTATAAATAAATGTATACATTTAATATTTTTAAGTATAAACTCAATGAGTAGTTAACTGTAAAAACACTGTATAAAAATGCTTGTCAACCTTATTCATTCAATATTATTCGACTGCGACAAAGCTACATACGTTTTATGTGAATGCTTACTTCAAAACAACATGCCACAGAAAATAATTAACAACCAAGAGTCGTGACCACTACCTATACAGCTATACTTTATACTGATTTATCTGCAGCTTTTTGTGCCCTCGACTCGAAACAGTAACATTACAGAACAAGCGCGAAAAGAGGCAGTTAAATTAACGTAAATTATCATTCGATACAATTTAAATCGGCAGCAGGCTTGACGTGCTTGGCCGTCGAAGCATCGAGGCAAGAAAGAGCTAATTACCGAGAATGTGGTGTCATTACTTCTTGTTTTGTCTCGTAGCGCGTTGTGGGGTTGAATTATTAATTTATATGGGTTATTTGATATGGGAACGATGGTGTAGTTTTTCGGAAGGTTCGATAATTATTTTGTGTTATTAATAGAACAGTCGACATCGTAGGCAAGCTTCCTACAAGGTGGACGGACAATCTTGAGAGGGTCACGGGAAGCTACGCGGGTAGCTCAAGACTGCTCAACATGGAGTTCCTTTTATTATTGTTTACGAAACACAAAGTGTTTCTGTGCTTTTAACGTAAACATATGTAATACATGTTCTCATTGATGGAGCTAAGGTACCTCTGTCAAAATACTTACAAACTACAGTACAAATACCTTTAAAAATTCAAGTAGATACATAGGTCAAAGCGAATGGATAAATCAAGGTGTGTAACACAGTGCTCGCTGGTGGAAAGGCTGACACGTTGGACGCGTAATCCGAAGGTACTGGGTTCAATTCCTACGACCACGTGCGAGAGGAATTGTCTTTTTATTTGCGCTTTTAACGCTGTTATTATATCACAATGGAGATCCCTGTTGGAGGCCTTCATCCTGCAGTGGACCTTATTCGCCTGTGAGATGACGATGACGATAATGATACTCATCATTCACCAGTCATGAATAGTCATGATCTGTATCATCTTATTACTGTTCCAGTCTACTTTGCAACGATCTTAGAAAACTCATTCAAAATACAATAAATCTTCGTCTTTGTTTTTTTACTATTTCAACTCAATTGATTCAGTTTTAATGATAGAAACAAAATTGAACTGAATTGATTCAGTTGAAATGATACAAATACAAAAACGAGGATTGTGGAGATTCCATTTTCTCCCGGTAAGCGGAGTAAAGTCTGATCCCATCAAAAACATAAATTTCAATAAGGCATCCAAGATCTCAAATGCCACCAAAAGTGCATAAGTAATCTTAGCCAATTTTATATTCTTTATTAATTTGCGATTTTTCACGATATGAATATGAAGAGTAAAATACAAACTTCAAATCGAAAAAATAAACACTATATAAAAACTTCACTAACTATTATTATACTACAGAACCTTCCAAAAATACATAAGTTGTCATCAGTCCATTACTGTCTTACAGTGCCATATAATTTATAATTACGAATTAGCTATGTCATTAACAGTCTCACATGGCGATGGCGCGTCATTATGCGACGAGCCAGGTTAATTTGCCGACATTGACATCCCGCAATGTTAACAATTATTGCAAATAAATTAATTGCGTACTTAAAACTGTTTCACAATGAAGCACGGGATGATTGGTCGGTTTTTGTTGCATAAAATCATGATGTCGGTTACTGGTGGTTATTAAATTTTATGTATATTCCTTTTAAAGCTAATGTGTAATATAATGTGCATATAAAATTAAGATCACTGTTGTACTTAATATGTACTAAACTTTATTCATGATGGATTCTTGGCGAAACAATTGGAAAGTAAACTAAATTACTTTCAAATCAATATACCATACTTAGGATTTATATTTAGGCTGCGCTTAACCCGTTTTTGCACAAGGGTATGTATTAATTAACATCCGCCCAAGTGCAAGTAGGACGCGCGCACCAAGGGTTCCGTACAAAATAAAAGCTAAAGCTGCCGCATCTATGAAAATCCATTATTATCAAAGCTCTACTCGTGAGCAAAATGTACGCGGTCCGGGGTCATTTTACATTGGTTACTGACATAAACAGAAAGGCAAAAATATAGATTTTCAAACTTTTTTCGTAAGTGTTATAAGCTATAACCTTCATACCAAATTTCAAGTTTGTACGACAGCTGTAAGTACCCTAGAGGTTTTCCATGGACGGCAATTTGTATGCAAACACCTTTTTCAATGCCCGCATCTTTGGATTGCGTTGATTTAAACGATTTTTTTGCAGCTTCATGTGATCGCAAATAGAAGTATTTGATGTTAATTTTAACTTGATTAATTTAACTTTAACTCCACCGTTCCTGATAAAAATAGTTGTGACAGACACTCAGACAGACGGACGAGCGGACAGACGGACAACAAAGTGATCCTCTAGGGGTTCCGTTGTTTCCTCTTGAGATACGGAACTGTGATAGATTATACGCAATATTGTAACTTTTCTCTATATCTACTTACACGCTTAAATAAACAATAGTGCGTTGTGTTAATTCCGTCACATATGAAAAATGTGCTAAATCCATACTTAATATTATAAATATGAAAGTGTGTCTGTCTGTCTGTCTGTCTGTTACCTCTTCACGCTTAAACCGCTGAACCGATTGGAATGAAATTTGGTATGGAGATAGCTTGAGTCCAGGGGAAGGACATAGGCTACTTTTAATCCCGGAAAAATACCCTTATCCGCGATAAAAGAATTTAAGGCGGACAAATCGTACGTTACGCTAATACGCAAACACTACACAACAGATTTGCGCAAAATTCTGCAGTAATATAGCTTAGATATCAGAATAGGACATAGGCTACAACTTTTGAGGGTATTCATTTATAAAAGGGGTTTTTTTAACAATAAATTGTAAAACATGACCTTTTGTTCACAGTGATTGTGACATTTTAATTCCTAAATAATTATTAAGCAAAGAACTCACCTTCCGTATATGACGTATCATACAAATAAGAGTGTATCTTAATATAGCCGGATAAAAGCCCGTTGTACATTTTGGACTTGCGATCATCTCAGAATGAAAAACATTTTGTTGCAAAAGTAGGTTTTATAAATAAGATAAATACATAAAACGGGTTCCTTTTAACAATAGCTGGAAAATTATCACTTTTTGTTAACTGTGACTTTTTTATTCCGAAGAAATAATTGCATTGAAACCAATATGACACGTTAGTACCTGCTTGCGTAACTGGATGGCGTTATTTGTAAACACTTTTTCGTTCTTTATGTTTAATAATTTAGGTAATTTTTGCATTATAAAAATCATCATCTTTCACGGATGAAAGAAATTCAAGAAATATTAATCATTTTTTGAAATGACATGTAAATTTATACAGTATCGCGACCGCATAGGAAGAATGAATACAGATGGTCATTGCTAGATGGAGTAACTGTACCTACATTCCAACAGTATTTAGAATTTTTGTCTGTTTGTCTGTTTATTTGTACGCGCATCGCCTGAAAACGGCTGAACAGATTTTGATGCAAACCCTACTAATCTGTCGAGAAGAACCCCGGCCAGGTTATACATTATAAAAATTCAATTCCTATAAGGGGGGTAGCGAATACACTCGATTGAGTTAAGTTTGCACCTAAATCTTATCGCGCTACTTAGGAAGGCGGTGCAAACATCTTTGAAATGTGTACTACGAGTAATACGACTATCGAGTATCCTGCTAAACTAACAGATGGCTCTAAAATTAATACGTTTTGACATAAATAAGCAATTCAAGTGTTAGTATACAATAGTTATGTATCAAAATAATAAATTACTAACTTGTGTTAGCTACAACTAGCGCCATCTAGTGTAAATGGTTGTAACTAACGTACAATGAGTCATTGTTCTTTTTGAATAAACGTCAGTATGTTGCGAATATCCAACGAGTTTTATTAGGTTATGGGCTACTCCCGTATTTATCAGTTATTTTAAGTTTAAAGTAGATAAATTGTGCTTGTTGATTCGCGGAAACATGAACTCGAACTACATTGCTAGTGTGCCGAAGTTAAAAGGCAGGGAGAATTATGATGAGTGGTGTTTTGCGGCTGAAAACTTACTGGTCTTGGATGGGATGGACAAGTACATCAAACCACCTCAAGGTTTCGAGGTCAAACCAGCAGAAGACGCAAAAACGAAGGCAAAGTTAATATTAACTATTGATCCAGCTTTGTACGTGCATATCAAGAACACGGGGACATCAGAGGCATTATGGACTAAGTTGAAGACCATGTTTGACGACTCCGGATTCTCGAGAAAAATAACCTTGCTTCGACATTTGATTTCCATAAGATTGGATAGTTGTGACTCGATGGTTGCATATGTCACACAAATCGTCGAAACAGCTCAACGGTTAAATGGCACAGGATTTACAATAACCGACGAATGGGTGGGGTCATTATTATTAGCAGGTTTGTCAGATCGTTATTCTCCGATGATAATGGCTATAGAACATTCGGGTATTCCGATAACAGCTGATGTCATCAAATCTAAGTTGCTTGACATGGAAGTTACAAACGAGTCTGAAGTCAGCGGCGCTGCATTCGTTGCGAGGAATAAATATTACTCTGGCAACACTAAGCCGAAGAAAAATGTCGGCGGTACATCGGGTGCATTTACGTCAAATAAAAAGGCAGTTTCAGATTCAATAACAAAAGAAGTTGTTTGTTATAAATGTAAAAGCAGCGGACATTATCGGAATCAGTGCCCGTTATTGAAGAAAACCGCTAACAAATGTGTTTTTAACGTTGTTTTCATCAATGGAAAGTTTAACAAGACGGAATGGTACGTCGACAGCGGTGCGAGTGCGCATATGACTGTAAACAAAGAATGGATTAAAAACATGAACTTATCGCCGTGTTTACCAGAGATCGTTGTTGCTAACGAATCAAAGGTGTCAGTTGACTGTTCGGGAGATGTGGACATAGTTTCGGATTTGGAATGTCACATAACCGTCAAGAATGTGCTATGTGTGCCTAGTTTGACAACAAACTTGTTATCAGTTAGCGAGCTTATCAGGAATGGCAACAATGTCGTATTCGAAGAAAAGCATTGTTATATTTATGACAGAAGTGATGCTTTGGTTGCGATAGCAGATTTAACTGATGGTATGAGAGAGTGAAAGATTGTCTTTGTAAATTAGGCTTTAACAACAGTCAATATGAACCATGTTTGTTTGCGAAAACTGAAGGTAATGTAAAAATAATTATTGGGTTGTATGTAGATGATTTTTTAATTTTTTCAAACAATGACAGTGAAACTGAAAAATTAAAAAATGTATTAGCTTCAGAGTTCAAGTTAAAGGATTTGGGTCCTGTCCGACAGTATCTGGGAATGAGAATTAATGTAAACAAAAATAAAAATGTTATTACAATTGATCAAACACAGTACATTGAACAATTAGTTGAAAAATTCCAGATGTCTGATTGTAAACCTCAAAGTACTCCTATTGAACCGAAATTGAATATAGAAAAATCTACAGAAAGTTTACCTAATGTTCCTTATCAAAAACTCATTGGTAGTTTAATGTATCTGGCAGTATTGACAAGGCCAGACATAGCCTATGCTGTAAGTTATCTCAGTCAATTTAATACCCGTTATAGTGTAAATTGTTATAATTATGCAAAACGAATATTGAGATACTTGCAATGTACTAAAAATTATTGTTTAGAGTATACCAGTAATGACATGGATTTACAAGGTTTTGTTGACAGCGATTGGTCTTCGGATGCCTTAGACAGGAAATCCTATACTGGATTCTGTTTCATGATGTCAGGATCTGCAGTTTCCTGGCAGAGCCGTAAACAGAAGTCAGTTAGTCTATCTAGTACTGAATCTGAGTACATAGCTATGTCTGAAGCCTCCAGAGAGGCTATTTATTTAAGAAATTTAATTCATGAGATTACTGGGAAATTATATGTAATAAATTTACATTGTGATAATCAAAGTGCAATGAAATTGGCCTCTAGTCAACAGTGTCATAGCAGATCTAAACATATAGATGTGCGTTATCATTACATCAGACAGGTGATCAATGATAATGCCGTCAAACTCAAATATATTCCTACAGACCAAATGCCTGCTGACCTCCTGACTAAGGGTTTGTGTCATGTAAAACATTATAAGTTTATGAACATGCTTGGTATTGTAAATTCATAGTGTTTCGCTTATTTTGATAAGTGGGGGTGTTAGTATATAATAGTTATGTATCAAAATAATAAATTACTAACTTGTGTTAGCTACAACTAGCGCCATCTAGTGTAAATGGTTGTAACTAACGTACAATGAGTCATTGTTCTTTTTGAATAAACGTCAGTATGTTGCGAATATCCAACGAGTTTTATTATCAAGTTTTTACCAAATTAACTGTAAGTTAAGAAGAGGGGGTACGGATATAAATACATTTAATTGAATAATTGATTTAATAATTACAACAAAATTAAACGACAGTAAATTAATTGCCACACATTGCACAGTGCCATCTTCCGGCCAAGTGCGAGTCGGACTCGCGCACCGAGGGCTCGCTACAAAATATACGCTAAAAACGGCCGTATCTATGAAAATCCAGTGTTAGCAGACCCCAAATCCTACGCAAAATGAATGCGGTGTTCGATCATTTTATACTGGTTACTGATATAGACAGAAAGACATAAAATTATACTGTTTTTACAATATTTTGTTATAGAGGCAGAAATACATTACCTGTGAAGATTTAAACTCTCTAGCTATAACGCTTATCACGCAGTGGACAGACAGACAGACAGACGGATAGCAAAGTCTTAAGTAATAGGGTCCCGTTTTACCCTTTGGGTACGGAACCCTAAATATGATTTTACATAGTCATGTAGTGGTAAAATCAATACACATATCAACAGCGTATAATTGCAAAACTATCTTCCATTTATATATAAAAGTCTTGCGTTAGTGACCTATTGACAGACAATTCACAGCCTTAACCGCTAAAAGTATAAGCATGAAAGGAATGTATATTTTTTATATTACGTGGACGTGTACTTAGATAAGATTTTTCGAAATTCAACCCTTAAGGGGTGAAATAGGGGTTGAACCGTTGTATGGAAATCGTTCATTTGGAAAGTTATAGACTTGAATCTTTGTATAAAGGTTTCTTACTTAAAACCAAAACAAATGATTAAGGGTTAATATAAAAATTCATCCACTAAGGGGGATAAAAAAGAGTTGAAAGTTTGTATAGGAAACATGTCGTTTTTAAAGTTAGACGCTTAAAACCTTTGTCACAACTTCCTTATGTACAGTAAAAAACGTTGACAAGAGCATTTTTAAAAATACATCCCGTAACGGGGTTAAATTGGGGTTGAAAGTTTATATGGAAAACTAGTAATTATTTGAGTAATTGTTGTAATATTTCGCATATAGACTTCATTTAAAACTAAGAAAACTAATTTCAGCATTTTGGGAAATTCATCTTCTGAAAGATGTGAAATAAGGGGCAATAGTCTGGGACGAAAGTATAATGGCGCATAAAGGGTGTTTTGAAGCGCTGAATAGAACTTTGAATGACATTAAAGGGAAAGATGGTATGATAGATGGAGTCACCATGTTGTTAGCTGGAGACTTTCGTTAGATTCTGCCCGTATTTCCGAGGGGAACTCGAGCTGATGAAGTTAAAACTTGCATTATGGCTTCAAATATTTGGCCTTTAATCAAAAAACTACACTTTAAGATTAATAGGTATGCGAGGGCACCTCAAGGGCGATATTTGCGCTAGAGAATTCTCCGACCTTCTTCTGAAAATAGGAAATGGAGAATATTCCGAAACTGAGGGAAGGATTGCAATTCCATCGGATCTCGCCTTAGTTATGCGGGCCGTTAACCTAATCTCTCAAATTTACCCAGATGCTCAAAATCTACATAGCAAGTCCACGGAGTGGTTGTGTGAACGAGCGATTCTGACACCTAAGAACTACCAGGCTTCCGCTATTAATAACATTTTTTTGAAGTCGTTCGAAGGTTCAGAATACGAATACAATTCTGTAGACTCGATCTGTAGTGAACACGGATGATGCCATAAACTATCGCGTAGAGTTTTTAAATGCACTTAACCCACCCGGCGTACCTTCTCACATACTTATCTTAAAAGTGGGTGCTCGAGTAATGTTGCTGCGAAATCTCCATCAGCCGAAGATGTAGTATGTAGAGGCGCATTTAGGAGGATTTTTTGAAATTCCAGATATACGCGGACGAAGTCGCGGGCTAAAGCTAGTATATATTATATACCTAATGCCATTTTTTACTAAGGCTTCAACATTTACGATTATATAGATATAATATTCTCTTCTGTTTCCTCAATTATCACTTATTTAAATAAAACAATTTAAACGGATTATATCGCGTATATTATCTTAATTGAGTTCCCGACGTTTCGGAAGCTTTACGGCTTTGCGCAACGTCAGGAACTCAAATGAGGTACAGATAATATACGCGATATAATCCGTTTAAATTGATTTATTTTAATTATAAATAACAAACAAAATACACAAGGGTCCGCGAAGCAACCGAAAGAGTTTAACCACGCATTTCTGAGGTCATTAGGACTAAAAATATATATATGAACTCAAGTCTCCCGACCCTGTTGACAAAAAAAAAAATTCTTATTTTAGAAAAGAAGCGAAAAGCAAATAGTTAAACATTTACTTTATTATTAGGGATTGTGTGCTAAGTGAATGAAAATCGGTTCTTTCTACCAGGAGCTGTGATGCCACAGACGGAGACACCAATACACATATTTAATTTATAACAAGTCTTTTTAACCCCCCACGCAAAAAGAGGAGTTTTATAAGTTTGACCGCTATGTGTGTGTGTGTGAGTCTGGTGTCTGTCTGTGGCACTGTAGCTCGTAAACGGTTAAACCGATTTGGATACAGGTTTTTTTTAAATAGAAAAGCAGGGCGTCTAGCGTTGGTTCTTAGACATGTTTTATGAGAACCTGTTCAACCGACAGGTCACTGCAAACTAAACAAACACCTGTTTCTAATGGGTATGAAACAGGACGCAGTATGCAGATTCTGCCAAGAGGCAGAGGAGACTGCAATGCACATCCTCTGCTTCTGTGCACCACTCACGAGGAAAAGAAGTATCTACCTAGGGCAACAGTCGTGCCCATGGAAGAGATACAACATTTCACTGCCCAAAGAATTTGGGAATTCCTAAACTCAACGGGCCTCAGTAGTGAACTAAATGGCTGCCACAATAGATCAAATCTGGCCAAGGCGGCATACAGAAGCCCACAAATCAACAATAATAATAATAAATAATCTGTACAACCGTTTCAAAGTCATCAGCTCTTTTTAGCTGTAGTGGGGATCTTAGAAACATAATAGGTACTTTTTTTTTAAATAAGTCTACACATATTATAGGTATTACTGTACTTATAATAACTTCTTTTATAACAATGTAAAAAAAAAAAACAAATTCAAATAAACAAAAAAAAGATATAAGAATGAAGACACAAAATTTCTGGTCATGGTCCTTAAATTTAAATATTCAAATTTTTAAATAGAAATATTTTAAAAATAAATAAAGTCAAAAATCAACATTTTAGCGGATTGGAATCACAAAATATATCTTACAAATTAAGTATTCAAAAAATGAAAATAGAAGGACCAAGCCCAGAAATTTTACATTTTAATTTTTAAAGGTTTTCGTGTCGATTATTTGTGGGTGATTAAAAACTAGCTAACTTGTAAGGTACGGGTAACTTCCACTAAAATTTCAAAAGAAACAGTAAGCTCTGAACATTGATAAACCTATTGTATTGTTAGTATTGTAATCGAAACAGCACCGGCCACATTAATGATAAAACGACACTTAAAAACTGAAACCTAACCTTACACTGTAATTAAACCACAAATTAACAGTAGCCAGATGGCATTTCCACTGCTTACAAGGATATCCCTAATGAATTTATTCACTATTGTTAAGTTTTTGCTCGGCTGCGTAATTATGACGGAATGCTTGCGTTTTCTGAGAATGACTTGAATATGTAAGCGTTTATTTAACGCCTTCATAGCCGAGATGCTTTAGATGTCTCGTAGTTAGTTTCCTTATTTAGATAACAGTTTATCTTACTTTTCTGTTAAAGAAAATGGACGGGAGTTTTAATGGGAAATGCAACTGTGTTATGTTTTATCTATACTATTATAAAGTTGTAAAAATTCAAAGTCTGTACATACATTTAAAATATTTTCAAAGAAATTATTGTAACGAACTATTTTTTGTATGTTTGTAAATCGGCTAAACGTATTTCAACTATTTTTGGAACACAGGTACCGGATATCCACAGATGGTTATAGGATATTGTTTAGCCGACTACGCAGAACAAAAAAAGAGGAGTAAGGACTTTTTCTCCTCCGCGAATGAAGGAAGAATAAATTGCATCTCAACAGCTAGTTGTTAAAATATGTGTGAATGTATGTGTAAACTTTAATAGGACTATAATTATAGTTTCTCCTGATGTCTCTTATGTCTACAGATTGTTTGTTTATATAGTTAGATAATAGTCACATACAAACATAAAAAAATTAAAGAAAAAGTTTTCCAAATAGTGACCTTAAAATAGTCCTTATCAGTTAGTTTTTTGATCACTGACATTTCACTTCTACAACTTTATAAGTAACTAGCTTCTGCCCGCGACTTCGTCCGCCTTAAATTCGGTTATCGCTTATTGGTTAATGAGGGTATTATAATTCCCATTAACTTGGGCAGCCAGCGTAAATGCCAGTTAACAATAATCGCATCCTTAATGACCAAAAGAGAATATTAGGCAACATTGGCAATCAATCATTTCTCGAATTACAAAACCAAATACAGCGCAATTATCATTGCAAAGGAAAATCATTACGAAGAAAGAATGCCCAAAATCATTAAAATAATCTGCGTGTTGATGCGTAGAGGAATTTTCGCAAGTCATTTTAATTTTGTTGTAATGAATTAATGACGAGAAGAATTTCGCCGAAGAAGGATGCTGATGACATTAAATTGATGGAACGCACGGCGGTTTTGGTAAAAGATGAATTAAATGTTGAGAAACTACTGGTAAAAGCCTTGTTTCAAAGAAGGAAAGAATTAAAAGAAAGTACTGTAAATGTGCGAGCTGAATGCAGTCGGGACTGGCATCACCTCGTACGGCGAAAGTAGGTCTTCATCTGTAATTAAACCACAAAATCAACTGACAAACACAACATTAGGTAGGTAGAAACCAATTATGGGCAGTACTTGCGCTTTACAAAACTGCTTTTGCGACCTACTGGCAGGATAAACAAAATTTATTTTTCACAAACAAACAAAATTCATGTATTTTTTTACACAGAAAGTATTACACTACACAAGTATTATGTAACAGACAGTTTATATAGAAAGTATTTGCGTAGATTTTATCACAAATCCTACTAGGTCGAGCCTGTATCGTGCCGAGCCATTTTCGATTTAGAATTTCTGGATATAGCGCTTTTCTGAGTCCCCCTGAGCCAGGCTTACTAGTAATGAGACCCTTCGGCTAGCCGGTAAAGTTTAAACTAGCCATAAAACAAGTCTGCTACACTTGCTGGCTGCTATTTAAAGCTAACTTATATTAGTTTCAGCAAAAACAATTGACAGTTTACCAACTGTCAGATCTGTCATAGCCGTGCTGCAATCGCGAAAGAAACCATACAATTCAACTTTGTAAAGTCAAGTTTCAACATCATTGAATTAACTCGCATTGTCTGTGTCTCGACTCGTAAATTTAATGCTTCGCACTATAAATCTTGCAACAATAGTGCAAAAACTCGAGCTTACGGTTGCATGATATAGTGTCGTATGCATTGTCCAACCTACCTCAGTTTACTGAGGGCAATCCCCATTTGTTCTGTGATAATTATGATGGTTTCATAGTTGTTTGAATATTTGGTCCTACTTATCTGTTCCACAATCTGTCAGCAGAGTGTATTGGCTAACTTGAGAGGCGGGGAGATGAAAGCCTTAAAAAACTTGAAAAGATCATTGTTGGAAACACGGAGGGCAAACGAGCCCCAGGACGGCCCCCAAGCAGATGAAGCGATCAAGAGAAGGGGGTCCCATCCTCAACCAAGTTTTGTTCGTTCGTCCGAGACGCGATGAACAGACACCGGTGGAGGCAGTTCATAAAACGAGGTGTAGAGCATGAGAACCACCGATGACCACGATCCTCAGTCATTAGGGAGCGATCACAGATGGATCTGTTTTGAAGTATAAACAATTTATTGATTTCATCAGTTTACCATGGAGCTACATAGGGACAAAAATTGATTGACATTTCTGTTAACGTCACACTTTTATGAAGTAAGAAGTAAATTGATATTTACAATTATAAAGTTTTGCACACATCCTTACATTCTTATCATGGTTGCATGCACGCACCACTTCTTTCAAATACCACTATACTCGTCATTCTCCCCGGCCGTGTGTGAGTCGTGCAAAAGGAAAATTACCCACACCTACGAGACATTAACGCGGCGATCCAATAGCGATTTATTGGCGATCCCGATAAAATTATAATCGTTATTTATCGCCGACTCGGTCGTGTTATTGCATTATTCATCCGATCGCTTGTTGCGATGTCTTCCAACGATTTACTATGCAATTGTTGGTTGCAACAGAGCATTCGCACGACATCAAAATGTTTGCGTTGTTGAGAGCTGTTCAGTTGTGTAGTGAGTGCTTAAGTTTGAACATTGAAAAAAATATATATGTTAGAATATACTTTTGCTGAACTTTGCCGTAACTAATTTGTTATTCCAGTTATTCCAAGAAATAAGGAATGTTAAAGTAAACTAACACTTTTTATCTGTTGTTAAATGAATCTTGTGGAAATATGTATAATATTTCCTATTTTTACGATTACTACGGAACCTGCAGAATTCATTTTCAGTCCTTTTATGAACTGGACAGTTACGAACGGCATAGATTCTTTTTAAATAAAACGACATAAACTCCTTACGATTATTAAAAAATAAACTGCCGAAAAAAACTTTTCGCCTAGAAAAATAGAAGAAGAAATAGAAGATATTCAACATTTGACGTTAAGTAGATTTATAAGAATAAAACTAAAATGAAGGTGAAAAAGTGCTCACTTTTGGCATTGTGTCCGTGATGATGGTAATATTTCCTCACTGTATAGCAATACGTTAAAGACTAGAACATGAACGGATGCACTCGCTCGG
Source organism: Hedya salicella (assembly GCA_905404275.2). Lineage (NCBI taxonomy): Eukaryota > Metazoa > Arthropoda > Insecta > Lepidoptera > Tortricidae > Hedya > Hedya salicella. The sequence goes on from FR990102.1 coordinate 5,180,043, forward strand.
TAACACCGTGATCGGAATAAATAACAAATTCCGAGGAAGAAACAAAGTTGCAACCACTGATATACCCACGCCAAAATACTACCGGAGAATAAATTACTCGTATCTTGAGCCCGGAGAAAAACCGGTTAAAGAATGATAACAATTCAAAACTCCTTTTAGTATGCAAATAATCAATCAATATACGTTTTATCAAAATTTTACTACCATGCAATTTTTAAACTAAAACAAGGCTTTAAAGGCATTTCCCACAACCCATCCCGAGTATCTTCAAAATTGTCTATCTATCTATCAGCCTCGGACGTCCACTGCTGAACATAGGCCTCCCCTATAGCTCGACACAGCGTGTGATCCTGCGCAGACCGCATCCTCCGACTCAACGCGCCCCTTACGAGGTCATCCGTCTACCTAGTCGAGGGCCTTCCTACGCTATACTTTCCTATGCATGTTCAAAACTCCAGGACTTTACTGCCCCAACGGCGATCCGTTCTCCGGGCTACATGGCCCACCCATTGACATCTCAACGATGCAAACCTGTGAGCTATGTCGGTTACTTTGGATCTTCTGCGGATACTATATAGTAATTAAGTCAGAGTTACTAATAATTTTAATGTATATTAAGTGTTCATAGCTTACTTTTTGTCTTGAAAATGCTCACTCAAGCAGCCTATACCTCGGCAACGTTGTCTGTACACGCATCATTTTGTTTGTGAGACTTAAACAGGGTTGATACGCACTCTCGATACAAGCTCGACCTAGTGTGAGGACTGCTGATGCTGATATCCCACCTTTTTTTTCGATCTCATACTTGTAAATTACCCAGTGTGACTTTGTGTCCCATATCTCTATTTTGCCTTAACATCTTTAGAATCGTTGTATTCCTCTTAATCCCTCAGCAACACATTTGTCCATGTGCTTTTAAGTCTGAACAAAGTTGCAATAACTCCGCTTCTCTGGAACTGATAGAATTTAAATTACTTCGTTCTAAATTGTCCCGAAACGGTGTGTGTAATATCCCTGGCTAATGTCTCGCCATTTTGCTACAAACTTGCCCACATTACCCACACTTTACATCTACATCACTTGTGATGTGTATCTTGATATATACCCGCATTAAATCAACAAGGTCACTTTCTTCAAACAGCTCGCATCGCGTGGCAATTAACTTGTCGGGCCGACAGTTCGGGCCGTGTTAGCGCTATCGCGCATGTAAATAGCCTCTTGGCACTTGGAGGCCTTGGAGCATTAAACAAGTAGAGATGGCACACGGACGCATTTCTCTGTGCCAATGTATATTTGACAACACGACGACGTTGTGCTCGATTTGTCTGTCTCCGGAAAAAGACCTAGACGGAGACCTAAGACCACTTGGACAAATGTGTTGCTGACAGACATGAGGGGATGCGATGTTTCCGAAGACGACGTCAAGGATAGGGCGAAGTGGAGGAGGAAGGTAAGGAAGGCTGACCCCACCACCATGTGGGATACATAGTCGGGAAGAGAGAGAGAGAATGTATATTTGACGACACGTTTGGCTCAGTTGATTGCATAATGGCCTACGAAGCCAGCGGTCCCGGGTTCGAATGCCAGCCGAGGCATGTGTTTGTGTGATGAACATAAATCTTTGTTTTTGGGTCTTGGATGCTTTCTATATATATAAGGATAATAATCCATCCATATTATCCATACTAATATTATAAATGCAAAAGTGTGTCTGTCTGTCTGTCTCTCTGTCTGTCCGTCTGTCTGTCTGTTACCTCTTCACGCTCGAACCGCTGAACCGATTTGGATGAAATTTGGTATGGAGATAGTTTGAGTCCCGGGGAAGGACATAGGCTACTTTTTATCCAAGAAAAATGCCCTTATCCGCGATAAACGAATTTAAGGCGGACGAAGTCGCGGGCAGAGAGGCTAGTTTATCTATATATTATATATATCGTCGCTCGGTACCCATAGAACAAGCTTTGCTTAGTTTGGACTAGGTGGATTTGTGTAAGATTGTCTCTGGCATTTATTTATTATTTATATAAGAGAGCTTTAGTAATTTTCAATCTCTTAGATGTTCTCAAGATTTGCTTCTTACTATCCCTGTCCCTCTTCCAAATTGTATAATAATTCGTTCACTCTGTTCGATTGTGGAAGTTATTGCCTTTAGACTTAAAACGAGCTAAATATCTCGCCATCTTTTATCTGATTATTATCTGTCCTTTTTATCTCACCTCAAAGGCTGAGTAATATTAGCATGGTTATTAATCGTATTATATTGTTATAACCTAACCTATATAACTGGCCAGTTAATTAAAGTCTGCACCTGGTATCCAAAACGTTGCATACAAATGGGTACAAACTTAACGGAACCAGATTGTTGAAAACTAATTTATGTCTTTTTTTTTAATTTTTAGTATTAGTTGTTATATCGCCAACAGAAATACATAATCTGTAAAAGTTTCAACTTTCTAGCTATCACGGTTCATGAGATGCAGCCTGGTGATAGACAGACAGATGGCAGCGGCGTCTTAGTAAGAGGGTCCCGTTTTATCCTTTGGGTACGGAACCTTAAAAATGTCTTTCTCTGTCTATGTCTTAAGCATTGATTTCCGTAGTGTGCTGTACGTATTAACCTCGCCTCCATCTTGTTTTTGTGTGTGCTTGAATTTATTCAGTAATGATACACGACTTGCTATCTCCATGGTTAAATGCTCTTTGTCTTGGCAAGGTAAACGTGGATTTACTAGATTGCTTCGGATAGGCTTCACTTGAAAGACTGCTCGATTGACGTGTAAACCGGTAGGAAATGTAAATGTTTGTGCACTAGATACTTAATGATGAAAAATCTTGCTTGCTTTAAATGCTCCCAAACTGCTGATACTATTAAAGTAGTGTAAGTCATTCACGAAGGAAACAACGCTTCCTGTCAAGTGGTGCTGATTATTGTAGCAATACTGTGTTGTTAATATTAATGCAACAGACGACATGAAGAAAGTAAAGAAATCATTACGTTAATGATTTAATAATTAAAAAGTAATAATTACTATTGATAGTCAAACATATTCTTTTTCAGTTTTCATAGAACATAGATCAGGGTCCCGTTTCACAAAATCTTGTTTCTTGTTTTACAAGTGGAAATGTCTTTCCAACTATATTTTTATTAAAAAGAGACTTCCATTTGTAATATAAGTTACAAGCTTTTATGAAACGGTTTCCTGGTGTTATTTAATAGTAGATTGTTTGACATGGGGCTAAAATAAACCATTATGACACGAAGTGATAATTTGGACGAGCTCACGAAGTGAGCGACGACAAATATGTCTGAGTGTCATAATGACTTTTAGCCACGTGTTAAACACTGCTTTTCACTTCAACTGCGAGAAAATAAAAAAGACTTAACATTAAAATTGTATATTTCATAAAAAAACTAAAAGTACAGTTAAAGCAATTCTATCACAATGTTTGGCCACTGATCAGGTTGCCTTGTTTGTTTTTAATTATTCGTAAGGAGTATGTAGCTGGCCGCAAGTTTTTTTTTCAGTGTCATAGACATTTGTATGGTATTATATGGCTTTCTTTTAAATATCTAAATGTACTATTTTAGGCTCGCTTCGCGAAGCTAATATGATGTACTTCTTGAGCAGGAGAAGTGAAAAATATTTTAATTGTAATTTCTTTCTTTTCAATAAAATTTGATTAGATATATGCGTAGCAAATTAAATAACAAAGATATATGCAATAATTAGTGACGTATTTCTATTTTAAATACATTTTTGACATTTAAAAAATAACGTAAAAAGCAAACGACACCACAGCCGCTAATTGTCCGACTAATTAACGGACACCTTTCCGCCATCAATCAAACTGGCAAACTAAAAAATTGGGGCCAAAGAAATGACGGAATACTTGCACTTAGTCATTAAGCTGGTACTTTTTAAATACCCTTCTCACGTTATCATCAAACAGCACAACATCCATTGCTTCATTCATGTACTTCAATTGTTTGAAGCTCCTTTGAAAGTAGGCGATGGAACTGTTTCTAGAGAAATAGTCGTCGATGGAATTTGTAGCAAAACACTTGGGTAGCGAGTCGGTTTGACAAGTCAAGTGGTCGGTATGGGTGATGGATGGTCAGCTGTCCAGAGCTTGACAAATGAACACAGGATGCTCTGAAGAAATGGGTTATGTAACGTAACGGGGAACTTAGCTTGTAAAAAGTATATTTGTTTAAGTGTTGAAGTTACTGTGAAAGTTAATTGAAGGGTCAATTATACGATATGTTTTTCCGACTATATGTTGTGAGAGTTGAAGTAAATAAATAAAACCAGGCAAGTGCGAGTCGGACTCGCGCACCGAGGGTTCCGTAAAGAAATTTACTTACCCTAAGTTTATTACCCGGTACCGGTTGAGTTAAGTTTGCACCTGATATCTATAGCATTGCATACAAATTAGGTGCAAACTTAACGCAACCGGGTTGTTCAAATAAAAATAAAAAATTAGCTAGTTAGAGACATGTCTATAATTTTCGTGTAATATTTATGTTTATTAATACAAATTGTGAAAATTTTCAAGATTTTCGATTGGTAAACTTTGGAGATAAGGGGGGGGGGGGGGGGCGGGATGGTGTTTTTATTTCACATTTTCCTCAATAAAACAAAAACTAATCACAATGAAAAAAAAATAAAAAATTGTTCGAAAATGTGCAGGTCAAGTCCGTTCACATGATACCCCATTTGACCCTATAGCTAGACTTTTAATTTATACCCCCCTCTTATTTGTCGTTTTTTTAGAACATAAAAATATATTTTTTAATATTTCCTGTGCAATATATGTGGGCTGACCATGTTTATAAATATTTCAAATTTCAAATAGTTAGCATAAGTAGTTTTTGAGATTTGGCGCTTTAATAGTCGGGCAGACAGACGGACAGACAGACAGACAGACAGAGTCGCACCATACGGGTTCCTTTTGTACCTTTTTGGTACGGAACCCTAAAAACGACAAAATCGCCTTAAAGTCCTGTCATACGTCTCATCAAGGAACAAGCAAGACACGGGACTGAGAAACCTTAATTTTCGAATGGTGTACAAATCCGTGATAAATTCGAAAACACTCTGGTATATTTAGTGAACTGTTTATTCCATCTTTGTCTAAGTATATTTTGTTTGCATTATTTATAAATACTCTCATATATGGAGGCTTAGCTATCTATCTATCGGCCATGATCGTCCATAGCTGACCAAAGGGCTCCTCTATAGCTCGCCACAGAGTGCGATCCTGCGCAGCCGCATAACTCCCCGCAACCCTCACGAGGTCATCCATCTGCTTAATCGGAAGCCTACCCACTCTGCGCTTTCCTATGCGTGGTCGCCACTACAGGACTGTCACTGGCTTATACCACACACCAATTCGATTCACAAAAACTTAAGTGATTCCAGAAAACACGAGCACATTAAATGCAAATGCCGTTTGCATTATGCAGCTGTGACCCAGACTGCGCGATGTATTCTAACGCATGCGCACTCAGACAACCGTCTAGGCAATCTATCACCAGCTCCGCCCAAGTATGTAAAGAGAGACAACTCAGAAATTAAACTGCCTTCTTGTTGTCACTAGACTATTTGACTGTAGTCTAAAATATTTCACATTAGGTATAAAAATGTAGACCGATGTTGGCGAATCTTAGTCTTATTTAGTTGTTTTAAACTGTACATAAGAATTACTAACGGGAAAAGTTGGAAATTTGTCAAAACCCGAAGTTTCAATTAATAATATAAAAAAATTGGGGATAATTTTACACAAATCGGATTAATTCCATGGTAATGTCAATAATACTTGTGATATGAGTAGTTGGACGATTATTTATGTTTATATAATACATAGGAAACATTCAAGACTCAGGAAGATATACTTATTTATGCTCATCATACAAATATTTACCCTTAACGGGATTTGAACGCAAGACCGTCAGCTTCGCAGGCATCGTCACTGAGCTAAACCAGTCAGTAATTATTTAGCTACTAGTTCTGTATAAAAATAGTATTTTGCTACAAAAAGATTGCTTTCCGAATAAGTAGCTAATTTTGCCTGTCAGTAAAAAGAGACAACTCAGAAATAACTCTTCTCTCTCCAACTCAGCAAAGTGAGCAAAGTGGGTAAAAAGTTGAACGGATATTTGTAACGTAAACTAGCAAATAATGTACAGGTTAGATACACGCATATGAAAACATCCAGATTACCATAAGTCTGACAAGATTGATGGGCGGAGAAAGGAACCGATCCATACACATTAAAGTAGTTACTGTGACTATTAATGAATGTACACACAACATCTGTAAAACTGAAAATATGTATTTGAATAAGACATATTTTCACCAGGATCTAAATTATAAAAAAAAGTAGTCAGCTGTTAATCAGCAAACTGTACCTAAAACCGTACTCTTAATCTAGATACCATTTTACCGGAAGTATAAAAAGAATAAGAAAATTGGTCTGATTTACTATTTTAAGGCTGAAGTCATCAGATCTGGAACAAGATTTTATTAGAAGATGTTTTTTAGTTCTCCGTACCAAACAGGTAAAAAAAGGAACGCTGAACGAGATTATCTTTGATAACTGGAGATTATGGAAATAACTCCAAACAGCGAACTGACTTAACCAAGATTTTATAGACAACTAAAAAACAATATAGGAATGTAAAGGGTCCATATTGGCTCTCATAAAATTTTTATTCCTATTTTTTATTTCACTACCGATTTTTCTTCCTAACTCTCTACTCTTCATAATTTTTTTCCTCATACTTTTTTTCTTCATACTTTCATTTTACTACCATCGGAACTCATAACAGTCAGTTATCATACTTTTTTTCTTAATAATGTCATTACTAAGAAATGTTAAAACTCATAATTTTTTTTTTCATAACTGTTTTACTTCATAACAGACAATTATCATAATTTTCCTATTCATAATTTCCTGGAAGTGGTTGGGTGGATTGTTCTTGTATGTAAACAGTATGAATACAAGCAAGTCTTTTTTTCGGGACGCAAAAAAAAAAATACCTCGAAGGCCAGGTGGGAGCTCGCTACGCTTCGCTCCCGCCTGACCTTCTAACCTAACCCGGCCACGTCGGATCTGCTCTGAAAGGTTTTGCTCCCTCGCTTCGCTCGCTCGCTCGTTCAAATTTTGTTACCCAATCTATTTTCCTGGTAGTGGTTCAAATATTAGTATGAACAAGGTGTATGAGTGTTGATGTTTTGATTTTTGATGATTATGAATTCGGTTGATTATGAGTTAGATTAGTAGTGTAAGAAAATATATGAAAAAAAATATTAGTATAAACAAGTTGTATGATTAGTGATCTTATGAGTTCTGATGATTATGAGTTTCGATCGTTAGTATTAAAAAAAATTATGAAGTGATCATTATGATATAAAATAGTATGAGAAATATTTTCGGACTTCAGATAATAGGACTTAAAAAGTTATGTGAGAAAATACGCACCCGAATATAAAAACAGACAAATTAAACACAAATAAACAATAATAAATAGTATAAAACCTCAATAAACCCTTATGGTGCGACTCTGCCTGTCTGTGTGTTCTGTGTCTGCCTTTTAGAGCGCCATATCTCAAAAACTACTTACGCTAACTATTTCAAATTTGAAACATTTATAAACATGGTCAGCCCACATTTATTGCTAAGGAAACATTATTTATTATGTATAAACATTACTTTAAATTTATTTTTACTTTCTAAAAAAACGACCAATATGAGGGGGGACAAAAATTTTAAGTCTAGCCACTAGGTCAAGTAGAGTATCATACGAAAGGAGCTTGATCTACAAATAAAAAAAAAATCTATTGTGCTTGAATTTGAATGAATATTATACGAAAATTATAACCATATATCTGTCTGTGTTACTTTATTTAATCACCAAAAATCATTTTTGAATAACCCGGTTTAATAAAGTTTGCCCTTCATTTCTATATACCAGAGGCAAACTTAATTCAATGGCAAGTTAAGTCAGAATAAGTGAAAGTTTGTACGGAACCCTCGGTGCGCGAGCCAGACTCGGACTTGACTGGTTTCTTTTATAAGTGACGATATGGTATAAGAAGGCAACATCCATTATATAAATAAAACCACTACATTCCATTTGTCAAATTGCGCTCGAGGCATCTTTAAGATGTATTCAATTGTAATTTACTTCTTAAAGATAGATGAATCACAGTCGGTCTACAATTGACGACGATATCAGATAACAAAAATAAAAAATAGTTAAAACAACCTAAAGCCAATTAGAGACCTCTTTTAAAAGTCTGTTGGAAATATGAAATCAATTTACAATGCACGTTACGTCTGTGATACACGTATATTACAATATAACATTCATCCAATCCCGGCTCAATGTCAAAATTATACAAACGTTGCAAACTGCATGCGATTCAGTCGCCTCGATTTATCAGCGGCCGGTGTTATTCATGAATGTAACATCAATTTTTTCGCCAAGTCTGCCTGTATAATATCTCCATCAATAAGACCAAGGTTTTCATCGTTATCGTCGAGACGTAGACCTAATGATATCATTTGTTTTTCAAGTCGAAGGATTTCTTACAAGAAGTTTTTCGCAGTTGCGTGTTTTTATTAGTTTTTACATTAATGTGAAATAGAGAGCTTACGCCTTTTATGTCTAAATAAGTGGTGTAAAGTAGCTGCAGTTCATTACTTTTTACACCGTTTTTTGTGTAATTTATTTTGCATGTTACAAAGTTGCAAATTATTCCATACATAATTTCTTGCCTTTTTTGTCTATTGAGTTACTCTGGAGGTGTAGTTGAATTATTAAACGAATGCTATGCTATTATTAAACCATTACAAAAACACCTAGTTTTCTAATCTATCGCTTGATAATTTATTGTTGCAACAGATTACTTTTCTTCTAGTTTTTAAAAACAAACAACCATCGTTCATATGCAAAACGTAAAGTGTAAAAATTATTATATCAAACTAGAGGTTCGGTCTAATTGCTAATAGGGGATCTCTTATAGACAACAAAACATAGATAAATGACAAAGTACCCGTCACTTTCTCACTAGTATTTGATTGCGAGAGTGAGCTTTATCATTTACTAGATTCTGCCCGCGACTTGGTCCGCCTTAAATTCGTTTATCGTGAATAAGGGTATTTTTCCGGGATAAAAAGTAGCCTATGTCCTTTCCCGGGAGTCAAACTATCTCCATACCAAATTTCATCCAAATCGGTTCAGCGGTTTAAGCGTGAAGAGGTAACAGACAGACAGACAGACAATCACACCTTCGCATTCATAATATTAAGTATGGATTTATCGCATCATAAGCTTAGGTTCGCTGACAAACAATTGCGTGACAAATCATTGACTTGAGGGCATCCGGACATGGAACCTGTTAAAAGCTGGAAAAAGTTGTATTTTATTATCAAAGAAGATGCCCGCAACTTCGTACGCGGAGGGTAAAAAGTCATAACCCTCATTTTTTCTTCAGCGTAGTTGGTTAAAAAGGATACTATAACCATCTGCAGATACCCGGCTATCCTTGTGCCAAAAATAGTTGAAATCGGTTTCGCCGATTTTGGGTGATGAAGCCACAACGACACATACAATCGTACAAAAAATAAAAAATAAAAATATTTCATTTTAGTGAACTCCAAAAAGTCCGTAACAGTATTTTTTTTTGAAAATATATTCAATGTACAGACATTTAATTTTTACAACTTTATAATAGTATAGATAACTAAATTTACATTAATAATGCCCCAGTATTGCCTATATAAGTACGCTAAGTAGAAGTAATAACAAACGAGGAAGAAGAGGATATGAGAAGACAGAACCCTATTAACACTGACACGACTAACAGGTAACAGAAGAGGGATTATGATAGGATAGGATAGGATAGGATAGGATAGGACCTGCTAAGACGTGACGTTTTCCTCAAGAACATTATAGAATGAAAAGTTGAAAGAAAAGACCAAGAAGAAATTACTTTGAGCAGATAAAGGTGATTCACCTTCTCATTTATCTGCTCAAAGTATTTATTTATAGTCACGTTTTACCAAGAAGCAAAGGTAAAAAAAGGCTGGTGATTGCTACAGCGACATTAGCTCTTAAATGACAGAAGAAGAAGGAGAATGCCTAAGTAGGTATCTGTTTCAGTATTGGTACTTTAAGTAGCTTTATCCAAAAAAAATCCATTACATTACCCTACTAGCAACTGCATCGAACATGATTGAAATTTTCATGATATTCAACCGCAATAAATCTGAGTTTTTCAACTGTATCCAATGTATTTTTTGCTACAGTAAAATCACCATAGTTGTCGGCGACGTTAAGCTGCATATCTTCGATACGGATTTTGAATGAAATATTTAGAACTTCCGCCGTCTTGTGTGTTAGTCTGTTGTATACCTGCGGACCTACAGTGACTGCGTTTATCTATGAGTCAATCTTTTATGGCCTTTAAGTCTATTTACAGACTATAAAAACAGTGTTATGAAAGAAGACGTTTTTTGTGGCTAAGTAAGCCAACATGAGAGCGGCACACGCGACTACAGGCTTGACAGATATAAGACAAGTCTGTGCGCGGTGAACAAATCAAGCCAAGCTGATGTCTTTTGTCTCGTTTGGTTGCGTTTATAGATAAATGACAAGGAACACGTCACTTCCCGACAAATATGTGTCAAGATTGACAGATACCACGCCATAAATACAACCATTATAAGCCTGCTGTAAGTTCTCTCTATGTTCAACAACTCTTTGTTCTCTGTTCACTCTCTCTTCTGTTCCTTCATAACTGGCTAGATCGAGATTGCTGGTTAGTTTTGCAATGATAGGTATGTATTCTTTATAGTTTAAAGTAAAGGGTATATATTGGCAAATTTTGTTTTCCAAATTGATTCTTTTCCCAAAAGTTTGATTTTCTAACCTTAGTATTTGAAACAGTGATTTTTTAACTGTTTACGATTTCTTAACGAACACAAGACGCATGAGATGGGGAATGAAATTATTGGGAATTGAGGCAGTTCGGAAAAAAATGCTTCCATAAACAATAGTCCAAAATCACCCAACTAAGGTCCAAATAACGCAAATAAATCTAACTTTTTCCACCTCGGTATGACATGTAATTGAAATGAGTTCATGGACAGGGCACCTTTATTGTGCACTTGGAACTACGGGCCAACATAGGCACCAAGATGGGTGCCGCAAGATAGCCAACGCAGTCGAGAGAGGCCCAGGTGGGGGTAGACTGGGACGCATTTCTCAGTAACTGACTGGAACAGGCATCAAATAGGGGCCGGTGGAAAAGTAAGAGAGAGGCCTTTGACCAGCAGTGGGACCTACACGCTAGTAAAAAAATAGTTCATAAACACAATCATTTCATAATTTGCCATAGCCTTAATTATAATTACTACGTTCGTACGTAAGTATGTTCTTTCTTTCTTCACAATAGTTTGGTGCCTAGATTAGGTATAATTGATAGGTTTTACGGTTAGAGATAAGCAGTGATCGTAAATTTGGTAGCATTTTTGGTGAAGCAATCATGGTAATGCACTATAGATGTGGAAAATACCATTTTAAATGATTAAACATAGTTAATATTATTGAACATCCATCATTTCGGTTGAAATTTGGCACACCAATGGCACTCTCAAGAACGGATCCCATACAATAAAATAAAAGAGACTAAAGACATACTTTATAATAAGTTATCTCTTTCAGACAACTTTATGGTATAATATTCTCTTCTGTTTCCGCGATCATCACACATTGAAATAAAACAATATAAACGTATTATATCGCGTATATTATCTAATTTTGTCGGTAATTCAAATAAGATAATACATGTATACGCGATTTACATAATTATTTTATTGAAGCGGAATACTTACATTTTTTGCACAAGCATAACAGCGGGCAAATGATAGCATAATAAAAAACCGGCCAAGAGCATGTCGGACCATGCTTAGTGTAAGGTTCTGCAGCCGTTCATACCAAAACATGCACACTACAGATGAAAAACATTACGTCCTTTTGTTCAGAAGCGCCGTTATTCGGCAATAATTCAAAAACCGTCCGACCATGTTAAAAACAACTTTCGTTGAAAGTACTTATGAAGCTTTATCTATGCAAACATTTTCATATTTTTTACCCATACCGTTTCGAAAATAGAGGAGGGGGGACACAATTTATGCTACTTTCGGGGCGATTATTTCCGAAAATATTCACCAATTTTTTTTTTTTAAGAAACCTCAAAATTTTTTCTAAAGATCTGTCAAAATATGCGCCATACATTGATACTCGTATTTGAAGAAAGAAAAATCAGTTTCGGTTACATGTATGGAGTGCCCCCCTTGATATTTTTATTTTATTAGTTAACCATTAAACTAAGTAGCGGCTTACACAAGACACCTATACTCCAAATTTTACCAATATATATCATATAGTTTTTGGACGGACATGACAAAACTATAAGGTTTCCATTTTTCTATTTTTTTTCTACGGAACTCTAATAAAAAGGAAACGATGAAATCTTAACAAGTCCCCCGCTTATACTTGACATTGACATTAAGTACTGCAACGTCTACTCCATTTGTCAACCTGTCATTAATATTTCATGGCTCCTATTCACATTTATGTTATTCTATGTTGCATTTGTCGTTTGGAAATATTCGGCTATAAACTTAGGAAGGAATATTTTGTTTCATGGCTATAGGACTCGCTACTTCGTCCGCGAAGGAAAAAAACAAAATCGCCTTTTTTTGTTCCAGAGTTGCGTAAAACGTATTCTATAGATATGGCAATGCCCATACGTTTTAAGAAGAAGCATCACCCGATTGAATTTTATAACAGTAATTACAGATTACTCAGATGATGAAATCAAAGACTATAAGATCTTGCCGCCCAATACATCACGTGCACAAAATTTTTGTAACTTAAAGTTATTTGAGGAAAATAAGTTCAGACGATTTATGACAAGTGCTTTTATAGAGTGTAAGAATAGAATTTATTAGATCAGAGGCTTTTTGACAAATGCTTTTAGAGAGTTTAAGAATAGGATTTAAAACCATTGTTTAATGCATATATTATGATGACAGTTGTTTGATTATGTAAATTCTTCAATGTAATTGTATTTTTTGCGATTATTACTGTTGATAACTATTTTAATTTGCTGATTATTGTATTATTTGATTTAATTATTTATTTGATGGCATGCTTTTGATTAGTGTAGAAAGATATATATATATATTTTTACTACAGGGAATAATAATTTTTCCAAGTAAACTACACTAAATTAACCCAATTTATAATATCCTATTAATGTATTTCTTGAATGCCTGTACCCTGTGTAGAGCTGGCGTTGCAGCTCGCGCTGAGGGCCAATATCTGCCTCAACTACCCTGCCCTGAAAATTTAATGCTATTCTGTGCTGTGCTACGTCGCCTGCATACGCTTCGCTTTTTACGCAGAACTCTGAACGCGGAACTCAAAATTCCAGCTCGCTCTCTGTCTGCGTTTCCACTTAAAATACTAACGAAATTACAATAAAAAAACGACGCGTAATTATAAGCTTAACATGTAGCAATAGTACGTGTATGGGGCACCGTGGCTCCCAAACAAATGAACCGATTTTTGATATATTATTTTGTATAAAAAGAGGTTTGATTGTGAATGTTCTTTGCTATGATTCTGGCAACCGGTTCAGACGTTTCAAGATCATTTTGGGGTTTTCCTGTCGTTTGGCCGATCGCTGTATCTTAAAAAGCTTCACGTAGAGGTTTTATTGCGAATGCATAGCTACTTAAAGTTCAGCAAAAAGCTGTCTCATAAAAATAACATAAATGCGCTATAAAAGACGCCATTGCATTAATTTAACACTTGAGAGTCTCATTGTAATTCTTTAACGCAATCTGTCGTATAATCAGTGAGTTAAAGTTAAATAAAATTAAACCTCATGATGCGTAAAGGATGCATTAGGGTTCTGCACCGAAGGAAGCTTACCTATTATTGATACGCCTCTGAGTTTTGGAGTCGTACATACGTTCCGGAATTTTGAAAGGCTTCTGTGGGGATATAGATCTAGAACGTAGGTAAAGGCCCGTTTGAGAAGTTTGCTGTGACTTTACTCCTAATGATAATGTATGAGTACTGACTGGATCGTTAAAAAGTAAGGGCTGACACCTGAAGTAATGTTCAAAATCTATTTGTTATCATCTATGCTATTCCAAAGTTATAAAATGAAAGGTCTGTATAAGATATTCGCTGGGAATTCAAATGAGATACTACGCGATATAATCCGTTTAGATTGTTTTATTTAAAAGGTTTGCATGTAACAAATTATACGAAAAATTGGACGGAAAAATAAAAATCTTGGGTTTGTAAATCGTCATATAAGAAGTGAGTGAGTGAGTGAGACACAAGATATAAGATCTTCAAAGGATATTTTAATACATGATTTCTACAGTAAAGGAAATAGAACTCGATTATAAGTATTATTCCCGCACATAAACATAGTTCAAAAGTTGCTTGTCGAAGAAGAAGGCTTGATGATGGAAACGATCTAGGCTGATCCTGCACGAAGTTCAACCACCGCTAATCCCTAGTAGACATGATGACTTGGTATGAAAATCAAAATTCTTATTATTCCGACAGCTAGATAGTAAAAAAAGTATTAGACACGTATTATTTGCTTTTTCAAAATAATAAAAAAATACTCAGATGAATCGCATTAAAGTTTAAGAGTGGGGGCTCTAAGGGGCTTAAGTAAAATTTGTACTTAGGAGTGACGTCACGCGACATTTGGACTCAATGTATCGCCTTTATTTTTCGATAATGTAAAAAAGGAAGAATACGTGTCCAATATTTTTTATTCATTTACATAACGGACTTAATATTAAAATTTTGTCACCATCCCTATTGTCTGGTTCTCTGCATGTGCTTATGATCCTTACTGTCCCACCAGACCAGTCTTATTTTTGGAAATAATCACTTGATTCCATCGGGTTCTCGAGATAGCCATCCCACGTCATGTCACATAACTTAATTTTTTTTTACTGGGTAGTTGGTTATATATCTTTAATTTGAACAAAAATAGTGATATTTCCGGAATTGAACCAGCATTTCAAATGTGTCTACCAAAGGCGGTGGTTATCTTTGTATTTCGTGTTTAAACGGTTTTAACGGTCAGCGCCATCTAGTGAGAACTTTTGAAGTTACTTCATCTGAGGGGTAAATGTACCCCTCAAGCCTAGGTAAGTATTTTATATGTTTGGAATTGAAAATATTAACATAAATATGAAATGACTAAATTAAAATTCACAGTAAAATGCTTCTTACAATAAGGTTGCCTTATTATTGCAATAAAAATACCTGCCATGCCATGCGGCGACTGTTTTAAAATGCACAGTTTAAATTTATATCCATAATCGTTCACTTCGCATTAAACTTAAACGATCTTCCGAAATAGCGCGTTGACAATTATAATTTTATAGTCGCCATAAATTATGACTATAAACGACTATAATTTAAGCCGACCGTACACTTATGGGCAATTAAATATTCTATAACAGGAGTTGCGAAATTATAGCCGGTTTTCGACACTTTATAGTTTCGATTTTCATAAAATTATGATAATTTATAATTTTATCGCGTGTTTCGGTGTCGGTTAAGTTGTAGACCGTAAGTGATTTTTGATAAGTTCCGTGTATACTAATCTTTTAGGAAAAGTTTGATTTTAATGGGTTTACAAACGAATAAAGGACTATATTTTTATTTTCCAGCGTAGTCGAGTAAAAAGTATCCTAATACCATCTGTGGAATTCCAGTTACCCGCGTAAGAACCAAAAATAGTTGTAATCCGTTAAGCCGTTTTGGCGTGAATGAACGACACAAACAAACATACAAAAAAAGATCTTTTCAGTTACCTTCAAATAGTAGTAGTAGGTATTCAGTTTAGTTCACTTTTTTATATTATGATTTGAAAATATTGTCCATGTACAAACATTTTATTTTTACAATTTTATAGAAGGCACCTGCAAGTCCGTTCGCGGAGGAGAAAAATCATAACCCCTTTTTTTTCGACAGCGTAGTCGGGTAAAAAGTGTCCCATAACCATCTGTGGATGTCCAGTTACCCGTGTACCAAAAATAGTTGCAATCAGTTAAGTTGTTTTGGCGCGATAAAGACACAACGACACAAACATTAAGAAAAAATAGTTTCAGTGTCCTTCATTTAGTAGTTAGCAGTAGTATATTTTTTTTTTAAGTATGGTCAATGTCATGATTGACATATTCAAATGTTTTTTAACCGACTTCAAAAAAAGCAGGGGGTTCTCAATTCGGTTGTATTTTTTTTTATTTATTTTTTTATGTTTGTTACCTCAGAACTCCGTCATTTACACGATTTGGAAAATTATTTGTTTTGTTCTTGAGTAGGTATATCCAAATTGGTTCCATAAAATTTTGGCGAAGATCTGATGCCAGGATCCATGTGGAATCGAAGGCATTCCTTGAATATTATGAGAACATCTTAGGCGATTTCGGTATTTTTACATCTTTATAATATGTACATATCGTGCAACTGCAACTCTATTAAATTGATTACACCTCGGAGCCAGCATAAATGTCATAATATTTTAACCGCTCAAAATCCAAGATTAAGTGTGCAAGTGCTTTAACTTAGGGAATTAATAGTGTTGTACGCGGCACAACATTTATCGATTATTTATCAGGTATGCAAATACCTTAATAGTATTTTAATGGGCCGGTCGACTCCAATATTTAAATCAGTCGCCCGAGGTGTGACGGAGGAACGGATAGAGCTATTATGTTGTTTTATGATTGAATGTTTATTTTGCATATATAACGTGAGTTAATTATGTATGAATTTGTATTTTCGGTTCAGTGCTAAAACAAATTTGTTTAAGATTAAACGACTTAACGTTGCTCAGAAGGGCAACGATTGAATAATAAATAAATAACAGAAGATATTTTCATTCCTAACTTACTCTGGCAAAGTTGGATTGTTATCAAATTTAGCGTAGAACATTCTGTTACTATTTGTATGAAGCTACAACTCTCACCATTTCCATGCATTATTACAAAAAAGTCATAGGTTAGCTATGGTTAATTGCTGACTGTAAATTATCAATTGATAATATACAAATAACAACCTATCGACATAGCTCAAAGAATTAGTAAGCTGAAGTGGCAGTGGGCCGGCCATATTTCGCGAAGAACCGACAACCGCTGGGGTAAACGTGTCCTTGAGTGGAGACCGCGATTCGGCAAACGTAGTGTGGGACGCCCTCCAGCCAGGTGGGACGACGATGATGATGCAGGATGCGTCAAGCTGAAGACAGGGCGCTATGGCGCTCATTACGGGAGGCCTATGTCCAGCAGCGGACTAATATAGGCTGATGATGATGATGATGATGACAAATAACAACTACGTATAATTTTTGTTTCATGTGTTGTAGTTTGTGTAATTTCTGCGGAAAACGACTTTTTCAGGCTGGGTCAAAGTAATTAGCGCAAAATTTGATAATGACTCAGTTACATTTAAAAAGTTAACATTTAATGTCTTTCTAGAACACATGCCTTTATTGCCGTGACACATATAATGTTAGTATCATATTTTGTGGAATATAATAATTAGGCCCACCTGGTATAACCTTAATTGTAATTAGCTGTTCAAAGTTTGCACAAATATCACTTTGCCAGAGAAACTAATATATGTTTGTCTACCTACGACCTCTAAACGCCACTTAAGTATTTTAGAAACTATGGGAATTATAATGAAAAATGCAATGAAACTAATGAACAAAGCACCCTTGTTGCTTCTAATCCTTGCAAAAAAATATCATCTTTTAAATATTGAAAGTCAGACACTGAGTCGGCCGTCTTAGGCATTATTAATAACTGCCATTTATTGTGGATTGTATAGTTTACTTATGATTATCGCTTGTCATTATAACATATGTCTGTCCATTTGCATATTATTGCTTATAAAGTTTAATGATCGCATCGTGCCAATACGACATAAACTTAACTACTAGGTATGGTTGGAAAAAATATCGACATATTTATTTCGCGACACTAATTTAAAGTAAAATTGTACATAAAAATAATGTTATATACACATACCAACAATAAAAAAAAACATAATGTATACAATTTATTTCCTGGCTGCTAATTTTATTCATAATCTATTTACATAATTTCAAATATATATATTTATATTTGAAATTATTAGCAGCCGTTTTTGGTAAATTATTTATCAAAAATGAAAATTATAATAGTTCATACTTTATAGTTTATTGCATTTTATAATCGTATTGTACAATGTCTTACATTAAGTTTGATTCCAAAACATGAATCCTGACAAGGCACTGCAATTTAGCAAGTTCGAGGCACACCTGATGTTTCAACGTAAGGCAAATTAATAACATAGGTACATTTTCCAGGATAAAATGAATAATAAATAAAATAAAATCTCTTTATTTTCAGACAACTTGGTGGTCCATAGGATGTTAGTAATGAAATTAGGAATACTTAATAATCCATGTTAGCAGTTACCAATATTTATAATCTTATTATAATAACTAACACAGCTGAATATAATAAAAATAGCTTAAATCGAAAACGTAGTAACCGCCAACTGAAACGGTGGTTAGTACGTTTCCGCTCTTCACCGTTGATATACTGATAACGGGTCGCGTTATCAGGTGAGAGAATACAAATCATGAACACACTCGCATTTATAATATTAGTAAGGATATTGGGGTTTCAGTATGGATTTATATTATTGTTTAATTTTCCAACCTAAGTGTGTTTGTCAAAAAACCTGTTTTTTTAACCAAAATAAGTTACAACGACGAAATGATTTTAAAAAATCTCCAGAAAAATCAAAATTTGTACAGACATGCGTGAGATAGGTTAGGTTAATGTAGACGTACCTTTTTATTACGCAAAGTAATACAATCAATACTAAAACAATGCTTTTCATAAGAATACTTTCACTGCATATCCATGAAAATCTGTTTTATATTAATCCAGATTTTTTGGTAAATTGTCAAAATTAAATCTAATTCCCATTTCAAAAAATAGTCGGATATAAATCTTCTTCACGAATAATGTGCATGATGTATATAAAGCTATACAAAGTAACTTATTTAGTCTAATGACTTTCTTTAGATAAAATCCCTCAGAAATTCCTTTGCAAACAAAACAGAAGGAAGTCATGATGACTTGGTGTGGTAGCAGCATAACCACAGTTTTAAATACACAGACCTCGCAAAGATGCATTTTTTCACAAACTTTTGCCCGATATCAATTACAGATTATATCAGTTGCTGACCTTGATTGTAGCAGGTTCATCCCAAATATTGGAACTAATATCATTAGGAAACTAGTAGAACAAACGAAAAAATATCGCGAACCGACCGATGAAAGGCCCTGAACAGACTAATATAAGAGACTACCCTTATAATATAAACTCTACAGTTGTCAAAAAACCGACGAAGAGCATGTCGGACCATGCTCAGTGACAGTTCCGCAGCCGTTCATACAAAACAAGCACTGCAGAAGAAAAAATACGTTATAAAAAGTGCACACTAGCAAAAGAGCGTATCTCCACGGCTAAAGTCCTTTTGCTATGAAGCGCGGTTTATCCGATCATGTTGAAAAAAAAATCGTTAAACGCATTTATTAAGTTTTATCTTTGTATTTTTTTTTCATATTGTTTGGACATGAGGTATTGAAATAGAGGGAGGGGGGGATGCTACTTTTGGAGCGATATATTCCGAAAATATTTTATAAATCAAAAATTTATTTTAGAAACTTAATAATGATTTTAAAAGAACTGTCGAAATATGTGCCACACAACGAGATTTTATATACATATAAGGAAGATATATTAGAAATAAAATGATACCGTCGTCGCCATTAAATTTTAATCGTCATATGTACATACATCACTAAATAAGAAATATGCCTGCGACCTCTTAGCCTCAGGCGTGTTAGCGTGTAAAACAGTTACAATCGCTACAAATTTTTGTTTAATTAATGTTAATGTAAGCGAAAAGCGTGTTTTAAAAAAACATCATGTTTATTATATTAAAAACGTTTTTCATTAGGATGCTAATGTAGATATTATTGTGCCGTTTCAAATTTGCGATGTTAGAAACTTCGGCCTTTTTCTATTATAAATGAGACAAGTTAAAGAATGTTATATAAACTATTATAATTTATTTATTAGTTATATACACTATAACAAAAACCGGCCAAATGCAAGTGGGAGTCGCGCACGAAGAGTTCCGTACCACTCGCAGGCATAGTTAACAATTTTCCTTCCCAACTCCTAATATTGTTAAAATCACCATCCCGGGATGTAATGTTAATATTAATTTTCGGAGACTTAAGGTTTTGAAGATCAGATATCCATTAGACAAATCATTGTTTGCCTCTGCCTCGAATATTAAACTTCAACAAGTCTCATTAAACAAAAAAAAAACAAAAGAATGTCTAACAATATTTCCCCCAAACCCCCTAATCCCGTCAAAAGCACTGCCCGAGGTATCAATTTTTAATAAACGCCCAATCACTCGGCCGCCGGACGCGGCGCCATGGTGGCGGAAATAGCGCTCGTGGTCGCGGCGCCCTCTCAGGCTTCCGCCGGAAACGACGCCCGCGGAGTTTGATTGAGATAGGGTTCCGGGCCTTACGGTGTCAGTTCAGTATAGAACCTTTTTGAAAGTTGAGTGATGATAATAAGGGGGAAGAAGTTTACGTGAAGGAAGGTAGGAAGGAACACCTGCTTTTGAAGTGAAGATAACAGCTGTAGCATAATCTTCGACCCTTTTAAAATTATACCTGCTTAGTGTACTCTCACAAAATGCGAAGGGATGAAAGTTGTGTGACAAATTTAGTATTTATTGAAATTATACATGTATTGTAAAATGGCTGGAAGCTTTTGAAACGAAGGTAACACCTGTAGCATAACCTCTGATCGTTTTGAAATTGTACATTATACTTCTACAGGGTAAAGAGGAATGAATGTCATGTGACATGGCGACTATTGGGCATGAATGTGGCAGCAGCGGTACGCACAGGGTTCTTAGCCAAGGTAAGCAGTTTCTTGCCTTTATTGGAGCCATGGTCGTTCAGGGTAGGTAGTTTTTCTGTGCTAATATTGTGGAGTCATAGTGGTTCACGGTAGGCAGTTTTGCGAAGCCAATATGGAGCCATGGTCATTGAGGGTAGGCAGTTTTTCTGTGCCTATATGAAGCCATGGTCGTTCAGAGTAGGCAGTTTCTCTGTGCTAAAATGAAGCTATGGTCGTTTAGGGTAGGCGGTTTCTCTGTACTAATATGAAGCCATGGACGTTCAGAGTAGGCTGTGCCTTAGTGCCTATATGAACCTCAAGCTGATGTGTGACAGAAGAGGTAGACTACGAAAAAAGTGAATCAATTGTGTAAGAAATTATACGGTTATGAAGAACGTAAACTATGGGATGACCATTGATAGAAGTATGGAAGAAAAAATTATGATCTTAGATGACTGCGGTAATTTAACTGTCCTCTTGTGGCAAAACTCAGGACACTGGGGGAAGATTGTGATACTGCTACCGCCAACCGCTTAACCGCACAAGCGACCCCAACTACTCTGCCAAAAGCATACGTCTTTGAAGAGGAAGACTGTGATAAAGTGTGACGTGAAGAGTCTGTATATATATATAATATATTCCTCCTCATCGATTTCAATGACGGCGACCCTACGCAAATTTCGTCTATTGTGGGCTCTGATATGGCTGGCTAGGCCGAACTTACCCTTAAATAATCTCTGTACGCGTGCCAGTAGAGCTGGCCAGCTGGGGTGCGTATGTGTACGTGTAGGAAGGCTTAGGTCCTTCTTTACGTAATTGGCGTTTTACGTAAACGTTGCGAGACTTCTTCGGAAGTTTGAATGCTTTTAGAGATCGTAGAACGCCAAGATGATCTTTTTACAGCAAGTACCTCCCAACGCGTGGTATATATAAACACAGTATATACCACAGGGACAACTTACACAAATCGATCCAGTCCCAAACTGAGCAAAGCTTGCATTATGGGAACTAGGCGACGATATACATAAGATATGGATACATTATAATACGTAATACGGATATGACCATAAAAAGTTGAACATAGATCCACATTTTTACTTCTGACTTCAAATGACCGTTTGCTTTTGAACGGGGTAAACTATCGAGGATTCCTTATCAGGTATAGAATTCAGTTTCCACAAACGGGAATGCACGCCGCGGTCATTTAGAAAAGAGACGGACTATGTGCATAAACTACTAAAATTGCGGAAAACAAATGCCAGCTCGATATTCGAGTCAATACCAATACCAGGGCACTGCTGAAAAATAGTGCCATGGCTGTAGCCTCATGCTAAATGGTTTTAGCGCCATCTATTGTCATTTTATTGCCATTGGATAATGTTTTAAGTCCGTGAGTTGAATAAATGTGTTTCTTTCAATAGTCACTTTAGCCGTTATGCATCTGCTTTGCTGGGAGTTTATATGGAAAAATGACATGACTTTGAACAAGTCTAAAAGAATGGGTAGTTACTTCATCAGTTTTTATTTCTTCCGAACGCAACGTCCTGTAGACATGTTGTTAAATCATGTTTGAACTGAGGATGAGCTACAAAATGGAATCGCAAATGCGTATTTAATTAAGCCCCTAGAAAAAACTCCCTTTGAAGCGTTTACAGAACCCTTATCAATAACAACCCTCTCGCCTCGAGCGGTGTTTTCTAATAATGGCCCGTATTAAATGGTCTCGGTTTGTTTTTTACCGGTTTTCTGGTGTAGCACTTTGTTAGGCGTTGATGAACTTTTGGCTGCGACCGTTTTAAAGCAGAATTGCTTTTGGTGAGCTTTTTGAATGCAAGTGTTACCGCTGTGAGGGTGTCGTCAGCGGTATGTTTGTTTGCCTTGAGTGTTTTTGACACGCTTTGTTCTTGTTTTATAAATTGACCTTCATAACGAGTAAGTACTTAGGTACTGAAAAAGGAAAAAGATGAAAGGATAATGAGCCATAAAAGTAGTCATAGTAGCTAACTAAAAGTTCAAGGGTTTTTTGGCTTCAATTTCAGAAGATATGCAGGAATTCTTCAGCGCTTAATGATATGTGACTCACTTAGATAAGTAAAAGTGTCTGTCATGATCATGGTACAGTTACCAGCATTAATATCTGCCACAACAAAACGTGCATAAATTTAAATGGCCCTATTATTAGGACGTGTCAGAAATTTTCGCTTGCTTTTGTTACGGCAGATATTGATGCTGGTGAATGTACTTATATAATATTCTCTTCTGTTTCTTTTACTGATTTTAACAAAATCATTTAAACGGATTATATTGCTTATATTATCTCATTTGAGTTCCCGACGTTTCGGAAGCTTCACACAGAACAGACTTTATAAGACAGTATGTGTCTGTTTTGACATATTAGACCCATCTGGATGGTATGTATATATATATTTGTATTCTCAAAGTAGGTAGATTGCACAGATTGTAAATGTGTTTTTTTCAGTTGACCCCGTGAGCACGGAAGCTGTAAGGCGTCCGAAACGTCGGGATTGGGAACTCAAATGAGGGGAGAAATCACGATATAATCCGTTAAGAACAGGGTAAGCAAACTGAAGTGGCAATGGGCAGGGCACATAGTTCGAAGAACCGATAGCCGTTGGGGCAGAAAGGTTCTCGAGTGGAGACCGCGAAACGGCAAGCGAAGCGTGGGAAGGCTTTATCATGTGAGCGTCCGTCACATATTGATACCGGTATGATTGCAATGTGGGAAGGCTACCCTTAAGGTAATCGGACGACTTGGTTAGGGCTCCTGGCTGACCAGGAGCCGGCTGAAAAGATGATGATGATGATCAGTCCGAATGTAACGGATCTATCGAGAGATAAACATCACAAGAAACCCCGGAGTATCATTGTGTTGATATAAAGAAGCGTTTGTTTTACCCGCACTTGCTACAATATGCACTAACTGCGCCACTCGTCACTGCCGGCGCCACGTCGCTGCTAATTTGTCTCTCGTCACGAGCGTCGCTTTGTCACAAGCAGTCAACGTGTGAAAACTGTTTTTCTTCTCACTTAGGGTGACCATGATGGGTAAAATTTCTGCGGCATATTCCGAGACTGATGTGGTAATTTATTTGGTTTTTTAAAATATATTTGTTAATTCTGAGTTCTTAAAAATGTCCTATGTAATAGCGCAAATACATAATAAAGTAGACATATTATGTATTTGCGCCATCTTTACTACCTTAAGGTTGTCTGGAAGAGAGCGCTTCTTAGCAATAAGACCACCAGTTGTTTATCATTTCGCATACTGTTTTAGATTTAAGTGTCTGATGTTATTATCTTTTGGTGTGCAATAAAGAATATTGTATTGTATATAAATGTTTTTTTCATTTTTAACTTTTTTTCAGAAAACTTGCACCAATTTGGGAAGAGAGGGCAGGGCACTGATCTTCGGAATGCGAAGATCGACTAGTTTTCGATTCACTGAAGACATTGTTCTATTCTTTTCAACTGTTTCTGAGCTACAATTTATGGTTGAAAATCTAAGCAATGCAAGCCTCGAAGTTGGACTAATAATGAACATGTCAAAGACTAAGCTCATGACTAATAGCACAGATCGTAGGACAAAGATAAACAGAGAACCCATTGCATATCTCTATGAATAACTTTATTTGGGCCAACTAGTCTTCCAGGCGTGACAAGAAAAAGAGATCGAACGACGGATAGTAAACGTGTCTTGAAAAGCTATTGGTCTATGAAACACTTAATGAAAGTTTGTATCATCCCGTTTTCACTTACAACGGAGACACGGCAGACCTCAGTGGCGACGGTGGCGGGACGACACCTGTTCTTGATGGACAAGCCAGAGGTAGCTATGATCCAGGATCAGTGGAAGGAAAGGGTATCCCCTTTGCTGTCCTGCTGCTGGGCCGACAGACCCAGCACCACGGGCTTAATACAGGATACAGAATTTATTGGTTGCCATTCGAGATGGTTCTCGAATGGCAACCCTGAAACAAAAGACGTACCCTGGTGGGCCAGACTAAAATAGCAGGCAAATAGAGCCGTTTGATAATTTACAAAACACATATGTTTTTGATACGTATGTTGTTGATAGAGCGAGCGCCGCCAGTGAAGCATGTCCGTTTTATATTGGGGAAAATACTTCTGTGTGTCTGACCGGTTGTCCAACTGCTACAGGTCGATTTTTGTGTAATTTTGTAAGTAAGTTTGATAATATTTCCTTCTGTTTCCGCGATTATTACTCATTGGAATAAAACAGTTTTACGGATTATATCGCGTATATTATCTCATTTTAGTTCCCGACGTTTCGGAAGCTTTCCAGCTTTCCATGGTCACGGGTAGACTGAGAAAAGATGTATTTTCCTCTGTCAAAGTTACAATCTGTGCAAACTACCCATTTTTGAAAAAACAAATAAAGGTGTACATACATGCCAGATGGGCCTAAGCTGTAAAGACGGTTACACATGTGCCAGAAGGGCTTAATTATTTTATTCTAATAATTTACCAAGCAGCATTTCACAAATGAGGCGTACTGAGGAGAAAAGAAACGCTGCAAAGAAAAACTCCCAGGCTACCTCATTACTAATTATAATATTTTAAAAACAGAGACTATTAAACTACTTTTTAAACAGATAAGATATTTTACACCGTTCGGAAATTAAGGTTTTGCAGTCCTGTGTCTGATGAGATGTATTACAGGATCCCAAGCTGGTGGTAGTGACAATCCATCTTCTCTATTGAAATTAGGATGCTTTTTAATCTCAATAGCCTCGCGTAGCATTCTGGGAAAATATCTTTTTTCTTTGGCAAGGGTAGAAGGTTTATCAAACTTAATTGAGTGGTTTGGTTTGTCAATGACATGTTCACAGACTGCAGACCTATTACACCAACGGTGCTTGACATCTGCTATGTGCTCCTTTACCCGGGTTGATACACTGCGTTTCGTTTGACCAATGTATGAAAGACCACACTCGCAGTCCAGCTTATAAATGCCTACCAGTTACTAACATTGAGTGAAATAACAAATAAAAATATATCTAGGGGGGCACTCCATACATGTAACTGAGAGTTTTTTTATTTTTATTTTAGCAAACATCTATTTGTGGCACATATTTCGATATTTATTTTAAAAACACAATACAATACAATAACTCTTTATTGCACACCTCACAAAACAGAGTAAAGAAAACAATACATTCAAGGAGAGGTAAACAGCAGGCGGTCTTATCGCTAAACAGCGATCTCTTTCATACAACCTTTGGGTAGTGAAAACTTAAAACACTGAGGTTTCTAAAAAAAAAATTTAGTAAGGGAATATTTTTTGTCCTCCCCCCCCTCCATCTATTTTCTATATCGTAAGTCGTAAAAAAATTATATACGTAAAACATTATAAATACTTTCAACGGAAATTGTGTTCAATACGATCGGACATACGGTTTTTGAGATATTGCCCAAAAACTGCGCTTCTCAACAAAAGGACGTAAGCCGCATGAAGATACGCTCTTTTGGTGGTCTGTAGTGCTTATTTTTGCAGTAACGGCTGCGGAAACGTACACTATTCATGGTCCGATATGCTCTTAGCTCGATTTTAAATTCAAAATTACCCCGAATTTGACGTGAGCAAAGCCGCGGGCAAAAATTTCTATTCAAGAGTAGAAATCTGCATTAATCGTGATCTCTTAGTAGTAGTAAGTCATTGCCGGCGTAACAATTATTGCAATCATTTCTTTAAAAAAAATTGAGGGAACTGCCTTCACCAATACCTCCAGAAAGTAACAAATACTTTTTCGAAAACCGCATCTAAATCGGTTCAGCCAAACGCGAGATAATCGCAGACAAACATACATACCTACGTAGGGGTCAAACTGAGAACCTCCTTTTTTGTAGACGGTTAAAAATTACGTTTAGTACGCGGGCGAAGCCGCGGGCAAAAGCTAGTTTAATTATATACATGGATTTTCAGGTTTACTTTTTGGATTTTTTACAATATGGTCGAAATGTGGGGGTTGAAAGACTCGCGAGCAGTACAAAATCATTATAATGACATTATTAAGGTCACGTGTTTTACAATAACATTAATTTTATCAAGTCACGTTGTCATGGTTACCCTACAAAGCCCTCACACCACTGCAAGCGAGAGACAAATGCGATCGCCGCGCTCGCCCGCCGCGATCCCTCAGCGCGGGACGTCGCGGATTTATCATGGCCGCGCAAAATGGCCGCCGAATTAAAAATGGCGACCATTTAATTAGGCACGAGCTGAGTTATATTCACCAGAGGCTTACTGTTTCATTTAAATTTTATTTATTACAAGCTATATTTTAAGCTCTGAAGTGACAATTTCAAACAAATTATATGTAGATAAGTTGGTTGAATTTATAAAATCGATAATATTAAGGAATAAGTGCAACTGGATTGTTTAAGCATCAATATTTTAATAAAGATTCACCAAGAACCAATTTTGGTAAAAAAAGATAATTTTACGAGGCTTTTGCTCGTATACGATAAAGATATAAACTTTATCGTAAACGAGCTTTAGCTTCGCCAATATTAAACAAATCTCTCATATCTATAAGTGAGAGACTTGTTTAATATTGGCGAAGTTGCGAATTACTTTCGGTGGGTATTTACTTAGAGAACTCGTAATTTATAACAATACATGCTTTAGAAAAGCAACTGTTTCTAAAGCATGTATTGTTTGTATAGCAATTTTATCTGCCTAAAATTTTAACAGTATTCGCACCTTAATATGAGACACGAAAAAAATTCGCTTCATACAGCTATCACTACCGAATGCAGCCTATATTCTAAGGCATTGATTTACCTATCTAGTCAAGAAATGTTAGGCTCCCTTCAAGAAAATGAAGATCTCCACAGATAATCCACCTAATCTCGCCAAACCGCAGCTTTTCCAGAATCGCCGAGAATCTGCGGAAACTATAAAAGGAGTTACCAGCCGTCGTAAACGCGTATTTTATTTCCAGCGGTCAATAGTGGCTCTCTAGAGACCAGTTGAATAGAACATGCATTACCAAAACTCCTATATTACTCAATCCTGAACCTGCAAAGCCAACTTAGTACCGTGCAAACAAAGTTTAACTTGCAGCGAACGAGGTTGAAACGATATGTGGTTTTGAGGATGGATATTCTAAATACCGGATTCACCGCTTTTTGACAATAAAATTGCGGATAGGGTGGAGTTAAAACGTTAGATTTATTGTTATAGTCTGCTAGGCGAAACATACGATTTTGTTTATAGTCATGGTCAAATGGGAGGGATGCTTTTGACACCACTTCAACCTTTCAATAAATTTCTTCTTACTGCTTCAGTTTCAGAAGCCAGGAGTTATTATTATGTTCAAGGAGACCACTAAGTGCAAAAGCACTTTTTTAAATTAGGTATTTCCCGCAAAAAATCGAAATCTAATTAGTTGTAGCTAAACATTCTTCAATTAAGAATATTTAGGTTGTTAGGCATGTTAAAACATTTGCCCATATCATATATTTTTATTAGATTGTAATTGTTGCCATTTCACTCAAATGTAGAAGATCCTGCCCAATATCCAATCGACCTTCCCTCATTTTTTTAATTAAGCTGTAGGTACTTGAGTTACTAAGCGAAATTTTAGGGAATTTTTACATTTTGATAAAGCACTAATGTATGTGACGGGATAGCTATACATAGGTCGAGAGAAATTTTCTTTTCGATAGCTAAGAGATAACTTTGTTTCATTGGCCACTACCCCACACACACAAAGTCAAGTCAGAACAGTTTTCTTTTTCCTGATCAATCATATACCCACACACGACTAAAAATTGTCCAGTCATTTGAAGGGCATCTAAAATCGTTCACGGCAAATCATCGTCCCGAGTCCTTAAATCGAATTTTTTACGACTCTCACAATAGCGTCATATTATTGTGTCGATAAAGTGCCGAAGTTTAATCGATTTCGAGCCGTTTCGTTTGTTACCCTCTTGGCGCGCTTTACTGCGCCGCTTAAGAGCTTGTTGTGACTAGTTTTATAGTTATTATTGCTGGTTATATCGAGATACAGTTGAATAGGCATTTACTGTATTCATTTACTGAACAACTTTTAATCTATACACACACAGGCTTCAAAGTATCTCGTTTCGGGCGGAACAACCTGAGAGAACTATAAAGGAATTTCAAACTAAATTGAAGGCCTAGGCCGGGAAGTAATATTTGTTTTAATTTTAATGTAAATATGGCCTGTGTGTCATGAACAGGCTAAACAACTGAATAATATTTTTTTCTAGTGGCTGAATGGTTATCGGACCAAAAATATCCGCGTTCATACCTATTACACACGAACTGATATTACGAACACAAATCTATACCCTTCTCGATTCGAGTTTTCTAGTTCACTTTAGCGTAGAAATCTAATAAAACCTTAATTCTTACTGCGAATTAAATGTACTTTAAATATAATGGTTGTCTTTTACTGCAGTTCTTCAGTATAAAAATAAAGACTTTAATAGTGGATTAGGCAATTAAATGCGTCAAGCAATTAAATTAAATTCCAACATTTTGAATTTGTGTGTAAACTGCCGAAAAGCAGGAAAACGTTAACAAATGCAGTAATTATATTGAAATGAGCTGAGAAGAATGGGTTAGTGAACAAGGTTAATTAGTTGTACAGAAAATAGGTACATTTTCTTTCGGCAGTTTACACATTAATTCAAAATGTTTGAATTTAATTTAATTGCTTGACGCATTTAATTGCCTAATCCACTATTAAAGTCTTTATTTTTTATACTGAAGACAATGTGATTTTGTATTTTGTTACTCGTAACAAAATACAAAATATACCAAAGGTATACGTATCATCATATTGTCTCACAAAGATTAATTGACAAAGCCGACCTTAAAGAAAAGGTTTACACTAACTACAAAGCAAACTAAAAAGCAGTGACCTGAATTTGAGCTCGAGACTTTAACAAAATATAACATGTTGCAATTTAACCACTGCACCACGACTCATCTCAGCGTCTAGCTCAAACAAGTCAAGTTTGGTTCGATTACCACGCAGGCACTAAAACCAGACAGACAAACAGTAGGGACGGTGTTA
The DNA here is from genome assembly GCA_905404275.2 of Hedya salicella. Taxonomy (NCBI): domain Eukaryota; kingdom Metazoa; phylum Arthropoda; class Insecta; order Lepidoptera; family Tortricidae; genus Hedya; species Hedya salicella. Next base: position 5,210,250 of record FR990102.1, read on the forward strand.
ATACATTGAATGCACAGTTTGCTGTAAGCTTTACATTGTTACTGAGAAATTTAGAGGGTTTTTCAAGATGTTTGCTGTAAATTAAGCTTTTGTATTTTGTAGGTTTAAGGAGTACATAATCGTAGCTGCAACTTCTTCATCACGAAGTTATGACTTTGTCAATTTCAAAAATTTGATTAAATAATATTGAATATCGACACTTAAAAGTGTGATACCTTCTTATCGAGAATATATAACTCTTTTACCCTTTTTAAATGGACCAAGTGAGCTTATACCAAAATAAATGATGATGAAGTAGAATATAATGCACCTGCATCGTACCTGCAAACTACCTGTCCTTATACTGGCAATAAAAAAAACAACAGAAACCACAAACGCTTCCTTGTAAAATACTTTATTTAAACAAAACATAAACGCCAAACAAACAAGTGGTTCCCCAGAATTACAACAAAAATTAGACCAGCCTTCGGCAAATATGTAACTTCGTTTAAAGTCAACCGCCGTTTAGCTCGAGCCCGCTAAAATCGCCAGCATCCATACTCACGCGCGTTCTTCGAAGGACCAACTGTCAATATTCCTAATTTGAAAATTCGAACGAAATCTCTTGAACAAACCGAACCAGATCGAAACGTCACGAAACTATGGGGGTGTCATTGTGTGTCGGTTGGTATGTGCTCGCTAACTTGAAGGGAATGGTAAAGGAACCGCCCTGTTTACTTGAAGATTTGACGGGCGCGTTCTTAGCAATATAGGTAAAAAGTATTGTATAAACAAATAGCAGAAGCTGTGAAATCAGGGAATACGAAAAAACTCGCAACGCAAAAAAATGGGCATATGAAAGACTTATAAAAACTCAATTACAATATCAGTATCTCACCACAGAAATGTACGTAGCGATCACAATTGGTATGTGGATCTTATATTATAATTTTTTTACTTTTGAAGCTACACATGTTTTTAACAAACTTTATTTTTTATTATTTTATTATGGTATTGAAAATTTGTGAATCAATAACATATGTGCGAATTGCTTGCTTGCAAAATATTGTTTCTTCATCATTTGATCTTCTTAAATTTACAAACAACACACCATTTTTAATAGTATTACAGTTTTAGTACTAATAATACTACTTGAAGCTTCCGTTTCTTATCATAGTTTTACCGTTGAACAATGTTAGTCAATCAATTGAATTTGGTACAATCATTTGATTAGCATTTGATAATGATTCTGAGTACTATGCAGAATTGGACAATTAGTTCAAAACCTTTGCTTTATAACCTTGTTTTTTGTTCAAGAAGCTATACCTACTGATACTCTATCAGAACCACATCACGAAAGGTAAACAGTAAACGTCAATGTTAAGGTGCGTCCACATTTGTATCATTTGCCCGTATCAGATCATCGTCGCGTAGCATGATCGCGTGTCACGATCACGCGTTTGGACGTTGCGCCGGTCCGATCACTCGAAATCCATTTGCTACGCGTATCACACACTTGTATCGGAAGAGTGCGGCATTATCGGCGCGCCGACAGTAAGCGTCAAAGCAGCGCGATACGCAGTCATGCTACGGCACGGTGATCGGATACGAGCAAGTTATACAAGTGTGGACGCACCTTTAAACACCCTGCTTGTCAGCTCTATCCATTGACTTATATATTACTTGCGTTAAGACCAGACCAGGCTAAACGACAAATGGCACCAACGCGTTGGCCCTAAAATAACATTTCAGGGCCAACGTCACTCAGTCGTCCGTCGGCGGGCAAAGTTAGAGTGCAGTTGTCATCTGATAATATAGCTGCGTTGTTTGAAAAAAAAAAAAATGATGGAACATTATATCATCGGTTTTTTATTATGTTTGTTTAACCATTAAATAAATGCATTTTTAAAACGATAGTGTTACCTAAGGGTCAGGTGACGCGCTGCCGTCACATACGAAGTTCACTAAAGTATCCTTTTTTGTATGATTGTCAATTTTATTTGCTATTATGTACTTTGGAGTGGATATGCATATTGACTATTCCAATAGTCTGTACTGTGTGCCTACCATGAGCTAAGTTTACGATCGGTGCTAGCGAGTATCTCGTATCGAGAGTCAGTGCACGTCTCTCGCACGCGCTAATAGTGCGAAAGAGATAGCCCGTCATCGAGCGCTCGATACTCGCTCGTGCCGAAGTCATGGTAGGCGCACTGTATTTATTTGGTTCTCGGTCTACCTAATCTTTCAACTGGCGAGCGTCCCAAATCGGGAGGTACGCCTAGATATTCTAGCTAAGTGAAAAAAAAAAACAAACTGTACTGGAAAAAGTAATCCTGTAGGATTTTATTCATCAATCTTCAGTGCAAGTTCAGTTCAGTTTATCAGAAGCGTGAGTGTCGTACTCGTACGTAGTATTGTGATAGTTGTAGTGAAAAAAAAATGAACGGAAAAAAGTTGTAAATAATAAAATTGAAATATTTTAGTGTAAAATAATATTAAAACGACATCTTTTTTATGATTCTGTGGTTGTATCGGTCAAAACCTGAATATAAATGTTTGATTAACAATTTCTTGTATTTTATTTAAATACCTACTTTAGTAATTGTGTTTTTACGACTGTGACTGTACTTAATAAAATTTTAAACTAACATATTAATGTGCACCCGTACAAGGTTATATCATATACCTAAATCAAGTAGTAAACGCGGTGCTCACGTAGTTCGTATGAGTTATGACAGATGGCGCTAATTTTGCTTTCGACTATATTTTCTGTAAAATGTTTTGACAGGCCTATCCTATATCAATGTGTTAGGGTTGGTGGTACCGTGTAAGTAATGACGACAGAATGGCAGTGGCCTGCATGAGCTTGTGCCACGCTTTCCAATCTTTAGCAACACCTTTATTGTTTGGTCTCGCTTCAGGTATAGTATTCGCAAAATGTGTGCCGGTATCGAACACACCACTGACGGACTCATCACCAGGGATCCAAAAGTTTGGCTTTGGCGTAGGTATTTGAATAGTATAGAAATAGGTCTTAAATGAATTTCCCGGAACTTCAGAATTTAGGCTAACATTACATACCTATTAAAGTATTTAAATTAACCACTTGAAGTTATTCGCCATGTAACTTCATTTCTCTGCAATTCATTTAAGCTACTATTAGTACCAACGAGTTCCTCAATTTTAATAATAACGTTGGGATATAACATTTTGTCAATATCATCATCATAATCTTCAAAAAGCTTGTTAAACATCATGAAATTATTTATAGAAACTTCCGTCAAAATGTACCTCAAACAAATTGGATGTTTAACGCATAAAGCGATCTAATTACCACATTTGACGGTCTGTTTGTCTGTCTATTAGCATCTTAGTAGGTGGGTAGAGGTGAGGAATAAATTTGAGAAATCATTCGAAGTAACTGCGTAATGTTTTTCCAAGTTCTTAGCAACCATGCCGTGAAGGAGGTTAGCAAATTTAGGTATAAAGTGCTAAGTAATGGTCTAATATTGTGAAATTCTTACTAATGGTATTTATAAACATGTTTAAATTCATCTGTTTGCATCATGTTCTAAATCAGCAACGTATATATTAAAAAATACATTTAGGTGTGTTAAATTAACATCGCGTATCAACATAGTGTCGGATCACAAACCTGGGTCTATTACAAGTATACAAAAAATAAGATAAGGGCATGCCATCGTGCTATGGAGAGAAGCATCTTAGGCGTAAAGCTTATACATAAATAGAGGAGCAGTAAAATAATTCAAAAAACCAAAATTATAGATGAGGGTAAACATGCACAGCGATTGAAATGGAAATGGGCAGGTCACAAAAAATAACAGGAGAAAACTGGACCGACATAGCGTAAAATAGAAAAAAAAATAGTCAGTTTGGTGGAGGTTACCTGAGAGTGTAGCATACTTTCATCTGAATTAATTTACTCAATTGTGTCAAGTGCACTTAATTTGCTTTAAATCCCACGAATATATTAAAGCTTTTGATTTAATCTCAAAATTATAATAGTTATTATTATTTATGTTAGAGGGGGCAAACGAGCAGACGGATCGCCTGATGGTAAACGATTACGGTCGCCCCTATGTTTGTACACCTGCAACACCAAAGAAGTCACAAGTGCGTTGCCGACTTTAAGGTGGGAGTATCCTCTTCTCTGGGAGGTATAACATATAAGAAATAGCATTTAATTGGAACGGTATCCACTTGAATAAGAAAAGACAAAACCTACATTAAAAACTATTTCTAAACATTTACTTGTAGGTATGGCCCATGACGCAAAAGGGTCGCCTGTAGCCCATGCGCCCCAGAGCCTCAAATTTTGTAATTTCCAGAAAAACAATTTCATAATCATTTATCCAATCAACACTAATCACGAACTCGTGCCTGCGTGTTTGCCGACTGCTTGCTCGTCTGTTTGTTTGCCGCTAACTTCAATTTGGTTGCATTAGCACACTCCTACCATGTTTACACTTTAAGTGCTAATAACATGATAATTTTAACTGTTGAAATTTGGATTTCACGTAATGAAACGTAATGATTCTGATATACTACATCATCCATGGTCTGTGGACGAAGTTAATACGACGTTTAATTCATATAATAACGGTGTCATTGCATGACATGATTCACTGGGTTGGATAACAACACAAGATAATAAAATAACATGCCAGTGGGTTATGTTGGATTAGGGATTGTTTATATCTTACTGAAGACAGAAGATGCAACATTTCGTTGCTACATCGTCGGACAACATATAAGTAAGAGCAAATTCTGGTAGTGTGCATCAACACAATCATGTAGATGTTAGAAAGACATTTTAACCCAGTCAGTTTGGGTAAGTACTATCAACAGCATAATTGCATGGACATGGCAAAGGCGATATAATCGCTTGGCTGTCTTAAGATGCTGAGAGCACGTAGCTCTCAACATTGCATGATGGTTACAAGAAAATAAACTAGATGGCGTTGTTATCAAAACGAACAAATAATTTAATGGTTTGTTTGTTGATATCTAAGTCACTAAAATTCTTCTGTAATAGAATAAACTACATGGATGAAATATAATTACTATTAAAAAAAAAGCTTTCACTAAAATTAAAACAGCACCTGTATTTAACTATTGGTACACGCTTCTTTTTAACCGACTTCCAGAAAAAGGAGGAGGTTCTCAATTCGTCGGAATGCTTTTTTTAAGTAAGGTTGTTTTAAAATTTTCTTTCAAGCGTATTGTTACTATCGTAACAGAACAGAGTCGCACTTTGTTTCTTCATGAAACTACGAGGTTTTTAAACATACTTAACTTCATCCACACTTTAATAACATACGTGATGACGTGAATATTACGGCACTATACTTTAATAAAAATAATGTTATAAGTAAGGTGGAACTTTATAATACCCTTCTTTGGAAAGTACTCTACTTTGGATGCAAATTTCCGTAAAAACTTGCGTTGCTAGTTGTTTGAAAGTCATTAAGGATGAAAATCTATTACAATATCATGTAATATGAATAGATAGTCAATTGATACATAAACTAGGCTGAAACAAAATAATCATTGTTTGTGCCTGGACCTTGCCTGAATATTGACTATGCACACACATAGACATAAACTATGTTTACACTTATATCAATCAAAATGCTGATTCAATATTAGTATTATTAAATTATATAGTTATTACAAGAAAATTTACAATTGACTGTGTGTGTTCATAAAAGGTAAGGTAAAAGAAAAATAGTCACAAGTTCTCTTATAATGACACTCCTCAAAAGTAGGGTTTTTTATTTTTTTATTACAATAAATTAATAACTATCTATGCTTACAACTAGAAATAATACAACCTTGAAATGAAAAAAAGAAACTTTATTTCTTTTTTTATTTATCCATACTAATATTATAAATGTGAAAGTGTGTCTGTCTGTCTGTCTGTTACCTCTTTACGCTTAAACCGCTGAACCGATTGGAATGAAATTTGGTATTAAGATAGTTTGAGTCCAGGGGAAGGACATAGGATACTTTTTATCCCGGGAAAATACACTTACCCGCGAGAAATGAATTCAATGCGGACAAATCGTACGTTACACTGGTACGCAAAAACTACATGACAGATTTGCGTAAAATTCTGCAGTAATATAGCTTAGATAACAGAATAGGACATAGGCTGCCACTTTTGAGGATATTCATTCATAAAAGGTTTTTTTTTTTAACAATATTCAACTGACATTGTGACATTTTTATTTCTAAACAATTAATAAACAATTGGTAACCTAGCAACAGTAATACTACCTACACGATTAAACAAAGGACACACCTTCCGTATATGACGTACCATACAAATAAGAGTATATCTGAATATAGCCGGATAATAGCCCGTTGTACATTTTGGACTTGCGATCATCTCAGAATGATAAACATTTTGTTACAAAAGTATATGGTTTATAAATAAGATAAATACATAAACGAGTTTTTTTTTAACAATAAATGGAAAATCATCACTTATTGTTAACTGAAATTTGAGTTATGAAGAAATTGCTTTGAAATACCAATATGACGCGTTAGTACCTGTTTGCGTAACTGGATGGCGTTAGTTGTAACGATATCAACGCAGAAGTACTGAACTCAGAGACTTGAAATTTTTACAGTAGACACTATATAATACGTAAGCAAGGAAAAAGACAGGATTTTTGGATTTATCTCTTAACGGTGTTAAATTGAGGTTGAAAGTGTGTATGGAAAATCTGTAGTTATTTAGTAACTGTTTTGATATTTCACGTAAAGACTCTTAATTTAAAACTAAGAAACTAATTTCAGCATTCTTGGAATTTCATCCTTGAAACCATTAAAATAAGGGGTAACAGTCTGGGACAAAAGTAAGGTGGCGCATAAAGAGTGTTGTGAAGCGCTGAATAGAACTTTGAAAGATATTAGAGGGAACGAAGTTATGATGGGTGGAGTCACTATGTTGTTAGCTGGAGACTTTTGTCAGACTCTGCCCGTATTTCCGAGGCGAACTCGAGCTGATGAAGTTAAATTCAAATTCAAATATTTTATTGCAGGCCAGGGTACTTGCATAAAACTTGAATTAAGGCTTCAAATATTTGGCCTATAATAAAAAAACTCCACCTTAAGATAAATATGCGAGTGCACCTTAAGGGCGATGTTTGCGCTGGAGAATTCTCCGACCTTCTTCCTAAAATAGGAAATAGAGCATATCCCGAAACTGAGGGAAGGATTACAATTCCATGGGATCTCGCCTTAGTTGTGCGTACTGTTGACGACCTAATCTCTCAAATTTACCCAGATGTTCAAAATCTACACAGCAAGTCCATGGAGTGGTTGTGTGAACGAGCGATTCTGACAGCTAGGAACGACCAGGCTTCCGTTATTATTAACATTTTATTTAAGTCGTTTGAAGGTTTCGAATACGAATACAAGTCTGTAGACTCGATCTGTAGTGAACACGGATGATGCCATAAACTATCGCGTAGAGTTTAAATGCACTTAACCCACCCGGTCTACCTTCTCACATATTAATCTTAAAAGTGGGTGCTCGAGTAATGTTGCTGCGAAATTTCAATCAGCCGAAGTTGTGCAATGAAACAAGGCTGCGTGTGTAAGCCTTTCATAAAAACGTTATAGAAGCCATTGTATTTAGTGGCTGTTCTCAAGGTGAGTTTGTGTATATATCCCGGATACCACTTATTCCCTTCGAAATACCTATTCGAAATGAAAACGCTGCAGCTCCCCCTTAAGGTCTGTTTCGCGATGACGATCAAAAAGTCTCAGGGTCAGTCACTGAAAATAGCAGGAATAGGTCTTAGGGGGGACTGCTTCTCGCACGGCTAGTTTTACGTGGCTTGCTCGAGAGCAAGCTCTCCACGCATCAAGGTCGGGTCTGTTAATGTGGTATATAAAGAAATACTGCAAAATCTACCTAATGTTCAATATTATCAATAGTTCAAACTCAATTGTTAAATTATATCTGTTATTTTTCTCAAATTACCGGTATATAACAGAGTAACGTGACTTATACTTATAACCATTCACAGAAAATGCATAGCCTAAACTGCCGACGGTAGGAATACGAGAATTGAAACAAATATTCCGTTAGAAATGTATGTAGAGGCGCATTAAAGAAGAATTTTTTGAAATTCGATCTAGACGCAGACGAAGCCGTGGGCAAAAGCTAGTTAATATATAATTTAATTAAAATCTCTTCTTAAGATTTTGTTGAGGGTATAGCTTAAGTATTCATTTCCAAAATTGGAAAGAGGATTGAAGCTTCCCTTAACAAAACAGCGATTCAATAAGCGAATACAATTAATTACAAACCTGAGACTGGTCATGATTGTAGGCGAACGCACTCTAACATCAACTTTTTCTGTTTTACTAACTTATCAATTCAAAGACTGAATGATGAAAAAAATATCGTACAATACTGTCACAAAATTGCGTATATGCAAAAAAAACAATACGTGATTGATTTCCGTTTTGTAGTACTTATAAAAATGTAGTTAATTACTATCATAGTATAGTAAAATATAAAAATAAAATATACTTAACGCAATGACGCCCTGTTTAATTACGAATAAACATCACTGTAACCCTATCTCCACTTACTTCTGTCCTTAATTGGTATAGCCACAGGTTTTCAATGGGATTTAAATCTGGTGATCTAGCAGGCCACGAAATGATATTTATGTTATAACGCCGGCGAAAACACTCACTCACACTTTTGGAACCATGTATAAGACAATTATCCTGCACAAATGAAATTATGGGTCATTCTTCCTCCGTATACACATTTCGGAACATGGTCTCCTCCAGCACATTGACGTAATCAGCAATTAGCCCGACTGGGCACTCTGACGAGTTCTCCCGGGTCAGCCTCACTCACCCAACCTCACATATTCACTGTAATGCGACCAGATTGCACATTGGGCACTACGTGATCGTTATTATAACGCGTATTATTTCACCGCCACAAGCTTAAACGTCCGTGTTGACTAGTGAAACGTTTTTTCGTCAGTGAAAATGACATTACTTCAATCGGCATTTAAGCATTCTCGAGCAAAGTTTAATCTCGCTTCTTTGTGCTGTGGAGTCAGCGAGGGTTTGACTGCATGCTTGCGAGGATGTAAACCCTCACTGTGTGGAGAACACGGCGAACAGTGTCCACGCCTGTGTTAAATAAACGGGTATAATGGGTTGTTGGTGGAAAACCAGTTTCTTCATATTCCTGGACCATGCTTTGACGCCGCTGTGCGCTTATAAGTCGAGGTCTACCGGTCCTTTGGCGCTGCAGATCCTATATAATCCTTCCTCTGTGAATTGTCGCACCCATAACACAACTGTTTTCCTTTGTAACAATTTTCAGAAATGTATAATCATTATTAAATTAGCATACAGATATCACTAATATAAAAAATCTAGAAAGAAATGTAAACAATAATACTTACGCTTACACTGGTTTCTATGGCAATTTCTGTCAAATTTTTGCCTTGACTACGCAAAGTAATTATTTGTATCATTGTGGCTAAGTCAATATTGCAACGAGAACCCATTATAAAAACTCAATCAAAAATACTAAAACTCAATCAAAAATATAATCAAACGGACGGCAGCCGCAAGGGAACGAACGAACAGTTTCTTTGTATAAAAACTCTTACGGTATATTCATAATCTTAAGTCTACCCTCTAAGTATGTGCTTTTATTGCACTATTCAACAACTATTCAACATGTGACTTAATTATAAATATTTAATTGTTTAAATAATAATGTTTTGTTTAAGCAGCTGTTAATTAATCTCAGTAAAAAAAAAACTATTAACACTGAACGCATGCCTTGCAAACGTAGGTGATTAGTGATTACAAATACGGTTATAAATTTCATCCACGTTGAATATGGCTTGATGGCTAAGGGATTTAATGAGTTGATCTATAAGACGAATCTCCCGGGTTCAAATCCTCTCGAACGCGGTATAAGTAAAAAACGTTTTTGTATTTTGTGTTTGAATTAGCAAAATCATCGATTGCTTTGGTTATGACGGTGAATCTAAGTAATATTTAATTGAAGGTGCATTCAAAAATACTGGATTCTGAAAATACGTTCCATAATGTAAATTTAATATTTGAGTGATTTGCGGTGTGTGCTTGGCAATCGTAAGTTCATCCGAGATTTTTTTTTAATATTTTGATGTTATCAACGCCCTCTAGTAAGATCTTATGCAACCAATGTGGTTACCGGATAGATGGCGTCTAGTTTCGCTGCAAAGCAAACTTTCTGACAAATGTCCATGCAATTATGCTGTCCAGTGTACACGATGTCTAGAGCGACCGTTGATCGCCAACACCATGGATAATTGGCAGAGTGCAAAGCGGGTGGAGGGGGTAGCCTAAACGATCACAGCGCTCGCTACGGCTAAAATTGTCATTTTTGTCGCTGACTTGAGCTGTCAAATCCATATTGCAGTAAACATTTTCTAATCGTTTTTGAGATAAAAATATGGTCCTGGTAAGAGGTGTTGTTGTGAATTGTAATAACACCAAAAATAACACAAGATTTCATTAATATTTTTCACAATATTTACTTACTTCTTGTTTGACAGCGGTGACAATATTGTCCTTAATAGCCGCCTATCACGAGGCGCTGTCGTCGCGCTCGGTCCCAATACAGAGATTAAGAGATATGGAGTAGGGACAAATTTTACAATTTATTCCGAAAACACTACACTGGATCCACAATTTCGCATTTAAAATCATATCGCTAGTATACCACTTTTTTAAATTTTAGCATATATTTTGTTACCTACAGTTAGGTCTGCGGTAAATCGACAATTTATTAATCAAAAAATATTTTACTACTGGCAAAAAAAAATATGATAAATATCGAAATTTTTTACGAACTTTATATTTTTAATACATCCGTGTTGCCTCTGCGTGCGTATAAATTAAACCCCTTTTTTTTCGCATATTTTCATCGAAGTAATCTTTAAAGAAACACAGTGCAATCGGACCTCATAATTAAGGCTTGTTGATGGGGCATCGGCATGCGCGCCGGCGCGCGATAAATCTAATCCCCGAATGTTCATGCCGTGCGGTAGACAGCGCCACACAAGTGTCTGCGACCAGGGTTCCATAGGCAGTTCACGTGGGCCATCGGCGGCTTACGGTAGATAGCACATAGCACATAGCACCAGCGATCAGAATTCTGTATGCAGTTCACCTGGGCTGCCGGGCGTCGATATATAGCGCAGCAAAAGTATCTGTGACCAGGGTTCCATTGGCAGTCCACCTGAGTCATCGGCTGCTTATAGTAGATAGCACCCCACAAGTGTCTGCGACCACAATTCTGTATGCAGTTCACCTGGGCTGCCGGGCGTCGATATACAGCGAAACAAAAGTGTCTGCGACTAGGGTTCCATAGGCAGTCCACCTGATTTAACGGCTACTTATGGTAGATAGCACCCCACAAGTGTCTGCGACCAGAATTCTGTATGCAGTTCACCTGGGCTGCCGGGCGTCGATGTATAGAGCAACAAAAATATCAGCGCCCAGGGTTCCATTGATTCACTTGGATAATGGGGTCAATGCTTCTTGGCTATCTTTATTTGATTTAAGAAAGCTTTTTCTCGTACCTTAATCGTCATTTCAAAATTTTGGGAAGTTTTTGCCAAAGCCACCGCACGTTGCAGCCGGAATTTCTAGAAATACTGCTACTTGTTCATAAATCCTGTAGTTGCCTTCCAGAACATCCACTGATAGTATTAGATATAGGTACTATTCTTAAGAACCGGTGACACCCCAGTCAAGTAAGCTTCTAACTTATTATAAATATGCTCGTTGAAATTTAGTCTTCTCAGACATCGAAATTGCTAAGGTATGGTACCTTCAGGTACCCTCAGTTGACCATAATCCTCAGGTGCTCTAGATTCGAGCTCTTACGATTATCATCCCGATACAACTGGTAACGATTTCTTGGATTTTCAACCTTCTAACTATAGAACTTATACTGCATCTACTCTCATAGTTCAGTAATGCTATGTGTTCAATGTGTGGGAAAAGCAAACAAATTAACAAATTAATAAAGTTTTGTGTCATGATACCTTTGGGTGAAGTATTCAAAGTTCACATATTTTATTTATAGACTTGACTGTTTTCAAGCTATAGCTAGTTAAAAAATAAGAATTTATAATTGAAGGGTAACCGCCATTCCATACACACGTTATCCCCCTTCCCTTTGGATACCTTTGAGCAAATTTTATTTTATAAATAATCTAATAGCATTACCCGCGCCTTCGCCTGCCGCGTTACCGAGATTCCCCTTCTACTTCTTCTACTAATTTCTAGTTCTTCTTAAGGAATGTTTTCCGGAATAAAAACTATGTGTGTCCTTCCCAGAGTTTTTAATTATCAGAAGAATCGTCAGGTGAGGTCAACATTTAAAAATATTCATTTATTTGTCAGAAAAACATGGAATCACTGTACTATTAGGAAGTGAATACCTCAAAAATATATGCTAACTTATTATTTTAAGGTAAACAGAACCCATGGAACATCAAGTCCAAGTTTTTTACCAGGGGCCGAACTCGATTAATCTTTCTTATCGCACCATCGGCGGGCTCTTGAATAATCGCGGCGCGGACGAGTTTAACATAAATTAACTTTTCCACGACACCTTTTTGAATGCCTCCCTGGTTTTTCAAAGGACGACCAATGCCTTTCTTACCTTGGTTTATGTGAGTCTATACCTTGATAAGTTTACCAGAAAGATGTATTCGTTCGTACGTGTAATGTTGGTATAATATTGGATTCACAAATTTACTTTTGCGGTTAGATAATTCTGTTTTGAGTTTTATTTTGTTACGCAATAGGTTATTTGGATTGTTTCATTAAGTGAGCTAAGAAGTAATAATGAGCCTTCATGGAAAGATTGATATCGGTGTACAGAAAGGTCAAGTGTGAACATTTGTTTGTTAATGCGACTGTATAATGGATTTGTGTTTTTAATGATATATAAGATATCTTAGTTTGGTTTGATGGATAACGTTGATACGTAATGTTAATTGAATTAATTTGGATTGAAATGTTGATAATTAATAGTGACATATCAAAAGATGTTAAGATTAGTATTCTATACAAGAGACTGCATTAGAAAAAGATCATCTTTTTATTATATATACTGGCAACACAGTAGTGTCTGACAATGGCTTCCGTACCGTATGTATATTGTGTGCTTACAACTATTCTCTAATAAATGAATAACACATTTGAGAAGATATATTTATTCGAGCCCTGACCCTAGACCAAAGTATAACATGGTGTCAGAAGGTCACGAAGAATCCGGGTCATCAACATCGCAACGTCCTCGACAGGAACAGGCAGGGCTTGGCGATGGCGGCAGGCAAGTCCATTCGGCGAGACAATTATCCGTCAGGTCGGGGTCTCTTATGCCTCTAGACCTAAAAAGTACAAATTTGCCAATGGCATGGAAGAATTGGATCACGCAATTCAAAATATATTTGCGTGCCAACAACTTAGAAAATGAAGATAACAGTAGAGAAGTCGCCATTTTGTTACACTTCATTGGCACTGAATATATTTTACTCTTTTAACCTCGATATCGACCATGTTACTCTCGACGAGTTAATAAAGAGATTTTATAACCATTCACGCCACAAATTAACATAACCATGGAGCGGCACACTCTGTTCAACAGACGGCAAGCACTGGATGAGTCCATTGACGACTATGTCACGCATCTAAAAAATATTGGCAGACAATGCGAATTTGGCACATTGTAAGATAGCCTACTGCGAGATGTATTTAGCTGGAATCTCCATCAAAAGAATCAACACATTAAGGAAATCATATTAATGAAGAAACCCAAGACATTAACTGAAGCTATACATCTGGCGAGATCCATAGAAACGACGAAACAGCAAGGTAAGACACTAGAAGACACCAGTACCTTTGTAGGAGCTGTCCAATCTACTTCCAGACCGTCCAGATCATCAAGGCCACTCAGCAATTCTAAACAGCCGAGGAGTTCGAGACAGTCAAGTAACCCTAGACAAGATCTGATTATCGCTCTTCGACTACGTTCCGGCCACATCCCATTAAATAGCTACGCGTACATGATGAGAAAGGTTGAATCACCAAATTGTAACGAATGTGGGGTAGTGGAAGACGTGTATCACGTGACAATGGAGTGTGGCCGGGGCGAAGCGCAACGACGCCTACTCAGCCTAAAGACGACGTATGATCTCGGTAGGATAAATAGTATCCTCGCAGCTCCAACCTCGGAAGAGGCTGAGCTGCTTTATAAATTAGTTAAACATATTATTAAATGTAAGTAAAAGGAATGTTTAGAGTTAGAGAGCCACGATGAGGGTGGCGTATATAAAACCCTCTTTAAATAAATAAAGTTTAAAAAAAAAAAAATGCCCAGGGAAAGGAATGAAGTGCAAGAAGTGCGGAAAATATAACCACTTTGCAATAGTATGTCGGAACGGTCAGGTAAAGCAGATTTCATTACAAACTGAAACTGAAAACCTTTTCTTAGGCTCAGTTCATGTTAATAACATTGCATCTGACTCATGGAAAGCTGATTTGTCAATTAATAATGTCAATGTAAGCTTTTTACTGGACTCGGGTGCTGATACCAATATCTTGTCCATAAATACATTTAACAAACTTAAAGTCACACCCGAAGTTCTAACAAAAAGCTCACATACATTGTCAACATACAGTGGCGAAAATATACCAACTTGTCTTACCTATTTGTCATAACAATGTCATTTATAATGTCAAATTCCATATAGTTGATATTAATGGATAAGATATCCTAGGCAGAGACTCTTGTAAAACAATGAAGCTTCTCAAAAGAATACATAATGTCTCAATTAACAGAACAACATGTGAAAGTCTAATGTCTGATTACAGTGATATTTTCCAAGGACTAGGTTGCCTGAAAGATTTTAGCTGCAACTTGACACTGAAAACTGATTTTCTTCCTTCTATTGATCCATGTCGGCGAGTCCCATTTCAAGTGAAACAATTATTGAAAGCCGAGCTAGACGACTTAGTAATTCCTGAATCAATGAGAGAATATGTACTGAAATTAACACATGAAAGCCATCAGGGTATCACCAGCTGTATACGCCTAGCCAAAACCACTGTATACTGGCCCAATATGAATAATGATATTGAGAAATTTGTTACCCAATGCCATACATGTCTGACTTATCGCAGATGTAACAGCAAAGAGCCAATTCTACATCATGAATATAATCTTCTGCCATGGAATAAAATTGGCATTGATATGTTTGAATTTGATAACCAGAAGTACTTAATTGTAGTAGATTATTTTTCTAAAAATTTAGAATTAGCCCTACTAAGCACAGGCTCTAATGCAAACAAGATAATTGCTCACCTGAAATCTATATTTGCAAGACATGGTATTCCCGACTCTAGATAATGGTCCTCCCTTTTCGAGCATGGAACTTAAAACATTTGCTAAAGATTGGCAAATAACGCTCAATTTTTTCCAGTCCCTATTTGAGTAGATCTAATGGCATGGTAGAGCGTACCATTGGCACAATCAAACATATGTTAAAAAAATCTAAGGCAGATAATACTGATCCTTACCTCGGTTTACTTTTTTATAGAAATACACCTAAAAAGACAGGTTATTCTCCTGCACAATTATCCATGTAACGTAACTTGCGACCAGAACTTCCAGTCCCTGATTCACAATTGTCACCTACTTTAGTTAACCATGAGTTGCTTAAGAAAAACATTGAAAAACAAAAGTCATATGCAACAATTTATTACGAGTACAATAAACATGCCAAGTCTTTACCAGAAGTTAATAATGGCGATAAAGTGTATTTTAAACATAAGCCTCAAAGTGTCTGGATCCCAGGTATGATCTCTGAAGCGAGCAGCGAACCTCGTAGTTTTATCATAGAATTGCCGCAAGGTGAATTCCGTAGAAGTCGTCAGCACATTCTTAAACCCGTTGCTTCGCCGTCACAGATGAAACCTGAAAACCAAACAAACATTAGTGTTAGTAGTCATGCAAGAAATCAAAATAAAAATGTACCTGTTCCTAGCACTAATACTATGCCGAAGACAACACGTTCTGGCAGAGTTGTTAAAATGCCAGCACGGTATTTAGATTAGTAAATGATTGTTTTCTTTTATGCACTATTCGTTCTGTTAAATTTGTTGTAAATGTGGATTGATGCTACACTAAATTGTTTTCTAACAAATGAGGTCCTATCGATTGGTTTCTTTATTACCGAAAACGGGTTACGTTTTTTTAACATTTTAACATCGGATTTTGTGATTTTATGAACTTTCAAGATACAATTTAGAATTTATAACTGTTTTACCGTTAGTACATCAGCATTTCTGTAAACATCCGTCGTACTGAAACATATATTCTTACCCAAGTGTCCTTAAAGGACTGATCGTTGGGCTCTTTCAAGGACTATTAGCTTGGTTTTATGGGAACCACCCCAGACTGGTAAACAGTACAGAACAATGGTTTGCACTAAAGTTTTATAAATATAAACTAATAGTTCCTGATCGCTTATATGCCTTAGATATCTAAATAGCCAGATCAGTTTCCGAGTGCGTTTAGCAGTAATCTCAATATGTTGTCTCCATGAGAGTAGCTGATCTATGTGTATACCCAAGTATATTGTGGAGGCAACATGATTGAGACTAAAACAGGCACAGGCATCGGTGGGTTTGTGTGACAAGTGTGAGCATTTATTGAAAATTTAGATTTATCGGGTTGAGTGGAATTTAGAATCGAGAATGTTATATAGTTCGTTTTATTAATATTCAGTGTGAGTAAATTATTTTGCAACCACGTCATTACTTTAGACAAACCGGATTCAGCACTAGCGTATACCTCTTCCAAACTATCTCCGTGGAAAAGTAGCGCAGTATCATCAGCGTACGAGACGGCTAGACCGTTTGTGAGCTGGATATTAGTGAGATCGTTGATATAAGTAAGGAAGAGGGTTGGGCCAAGCACACTTCTCTGGGGGATGCCATAGGGGGTGGAAGTTAAGCCTGAGCTAAACACATTGTTGCCTAATTTGACTCGCTGCACTCTGTCATAGAGATAGCTTGAGATTAGCTCCAAGAACTGCCCACGAATGCTCATAAGTTCCAATTTACGTATAAGGATAGGGATAGAGACCGAGTCAAATGCTTTTGTAAAATCTAGGAAAACACTTAACGCTTTCTTTTTTTTTCTCTAAATGTTTAGTAATTCCATTTGTTAGTCCAAGCACCGCCTCTTCCGTGCATTTTCCTTCGTTAATGATTAATAACTTTCATTAATGATGAAAACAAAAACGTTGATTGGCATTTTTATTTAAGAATTTATCTTTAACTAGAGGTTAGTGGTTGTCACGAAACTGACGATTAATGTCAAATCCATACTAATATTATATTTTGGATTTTATCCAAAGGCCATATTGTGCCATCTTCGTCACACGTTTAAAGTTAAAAATCCAAAGACTACAAATTTCTACCCGCTCAACCTGGCAACCCCGCCGCTAGATGGTTTCATTACGTTTTTTTGTGTCATCGGGTTCACACGTACGTAGAACAAAACTTATTAAATTAGTTGCAAAACGGTAAAGAAATAACATTACTTATAAGATAACGTAGGTAGTGAGTGAAAGTGATTAATACTACATACATCGGAACTGATTTAGATGAAACTTGATACGAAGATAGTTTGAGTCCCGGGGAAGGACATAGGCTACTTTTTATCCCGAAAAAATACTTTTATCCGCGATAAAGGAATTTAAGGCGGACGAAGTCGCGGGCAGAAGCTAGTAAGTAGCATATATTTTGTTACAAAACTGACAGGCTAGACGCCATGTAATATAGTTTGAGTTTTGTCTAACCGTACAATTTTAAATATAAATGCCTTGATATATGGCAGTAACAATAGCTTCGGTATTAATTTAAAGTATCATATATCATGTATACATGATCGTTCGTGCGTGAAATTATAGTTTTACGCAACAAAGTAATTTGCAACATAAAAAGGATCTACGCAATTAGATATGTAATTGATTATCGAGAAACCCGTTGGTGCGAAGCATAACTAAATTAATATTTATAGTTACGTATAAGTTTTTATACGTCTCTAATAGTCCGTTGCGTTATGTTATTATTTATTAGTCATTGGGTGTCTTATGCACTACCGCTTTTAGTTCGTTCCTAATATAAGTAGACACGTGAAGTAATAGTACATGTTCCAGATCACAGGTCAAAATACATTGGTCTGTCAAGCAGGTTGTCAAAACTGACTTAAAGGTGCGTCCACATTTATATCATTTGCCCGTATCAGACCATCGTCGCGGGACATGATCGCGTGTCACGATCACGCGTTTGGACGTTGCGCCGATCAGGTCGCTCGAAATCCATATTGCTACGCGTATCAAATACTCCGATCGGACGAGCGCGGCATGATCGCGACGGTGCGACGTCCACACTAGCGATCATGACACGCGATCATGCTACGCGGTTATGATGCGCCGCGATCCATCTCCAGTCGGTTTTTGCCCGATCATCTTCTGTCTCGTCCATTGCAGCTACGCGTGAAAGAGATGGCCGAGAGGCGTGGCTTGAGTCGCTGGCGCAGGTGTGTTACGGCGAATTTCCAAAGTACTGCCATTTTTAGTTGTTACGCGCGCGGTGCCGCCGACGCATGGGCGCTGCTGTCCACGCTGGTGCTCGGCGCTCGCGGCTTATCAGCTGTCGTGATAATGATCTTCAAGTTTCTGCACGGGTGTTAAGCAATTTGATGTGCGATCGCAGAGTGCAACAGTTTTACACGGAACACAACGCTACTACAGAAGAACGATCACGCGAAAAATGATGATAAGCGAAATGCCAAAATGATCGGAGCGGTGAAACGATACGGCTAGCGTCCAAACTGCAGCACGCAAAATGATCGGCGCGGTGATCGGATACGGTGATACGCCACGGCTTAGTGTGGACGCGTTTCTTGACGCGGCGGCGCAAATGATACGGAATGCCGACAGTGAGCGTCCAAGCAGCGCGATACGCAGTCATGCCACGGGACGATGATCGGATACGAGCAAATGATACAAGTGTGGACGCACCTTAAGAAAACGAAGCCAAGGGCTAGACCTATCAAAACTAATACTTTATACGTGTCTAGGAGTTATAATATAGTAGCGAGTGCGTGAGCGCTGCATTCACCGCTGTTACTTTCAGAATGGACTTCATTGTTTCTTCAGTGTTTCTTTCATTATTTACTAGAAGGCTCCGTTCGCGAAGGAAAAATAAATGATGACCCCTCTTTTTTCCACAGCCTAGTTGGGTAAAAAGTATTCTATAACCGTCTGGTGACGCCCAGCTCAACCGCTGATTTGGCATGATGAAGCCGCAATGACACATATTAACATACAAATAATAAAAAAAACAATATTTTTCAATTCAGTAACCTCCAAATAGTCAGTTAAAATATATTTTTTTAAATATCTTCAATGTACAGACATTTCATTTTTACAACTTTATAATAGTAGGTATAGATATTGTGAGATACGCGACATTCATCAAATTGATAAGGCCGTAGTGTAAATAAAAATACAAAAACCACCCAAGTTCAAGTCGACTCATGCACTGAGGGTTCCGTACAAAATATACGCTACAAACGTCCGTATCTATGAAATCTAGTGTTGACGGAGCCCTACTCCTAAGCAAAATGTACGCGGTGTTTGATCATTTTATATTGGATACTGATATAGACAGACATAAAATTATATTGTCTTTTGTATTTGTTGTTATAGCGGCAACAGAAATGCATCATCTGTGAAAAATTCAACAGTCTAGTTATCACGGTTCATGAGATACAGCCTCGTGACAGACGGACAGGCAGACAGACAGACAGACAGACAGACAGACATACAGACACACACACTGACAGACGGACAGCAGAGTCTTAGTAAAGAGGGTCCCGTTTTACCCTTTAGTGACAACTAAAGTGACAGCAGTTGATACGCCTGTAGAACTACCCGCATATCGATGGAAAACTGACGGAACTAAGTTGGAGCCCACACAAACACACAAATATAAGTATGTACCGACATCAAGCTCATGTAGTAGTACTAAGTGCTACTTAACATACATACAATCACGCCTTTTTCCCATTACGGGGTAGGCAGAGTACGTCCTTCCACTTGCTACGGTCCTGGCATACAACTGCCGCTTCATCGACATTCATTAATCTCTTCATTTTGTGCTGTCACAACCCTGTCGCTTTGTCTCATTCACACACAGAATATCAATATTTCACACATCCATCATCTGACATACTTCATCTATTCTATCATTCATTCATAGTAGTAAAGCGGTTCTCCCATAGCCCACTCTTTGCTCTTGCTGGGACCGAGACGGTTGCGAACTACATAGCCGCCATTTGCGTAATATAAAATATTCGAACCCAGCAGAGCCCCGCTTACCAGGTAAGGGTTTAGCCTTATTCTGGGGTCACCACTCCCAGGGCAATTCGACACGCTAACAACTAGACTCGCCTCTAGCCACGCATCCAAAGGAATAGTACGAATTTAGACAGGGGAAAGGGTTAAAGGATACTACTGTCCCGGAAGACTATGTATGAGCCAGTAGCTGCTCGGGGAGCAACAAAAATGCCGGAAAGGCAACTTCGTATGAGTAATCCCTGACTACTCATGCGAAGCAGCTATTTAAGAACGTGTATTTTGTGTCATATGCCCATTTAGTAGTAACTGTAGGAATTCTATATCAAATCTTTTTTCTTTTTCTCTTTCAGTTCCATATCGATGTGTCCCCTGACGAATTCCTCTACATTGCGCGTTAAGTTTGCAAAGATGCGACCCTTCTCGAAGGGAAACCCCGGCGGGATGGCTGCTGATGGAATGGACATGTTGTACAAGTGGTAGTCACCCTGGTAATAAGAACAATGTAGACAGGTATATAACGGAAATTCTAAAAGCAGCATTCCTCGCATGTGGTGCAGAGGAGGGAAAGTTATGTGGTAAAACGAGTGTCAAATATGATTGTGGAGGGTTTTTGAAACAGAGACGAATGAAAAGCTTATGTGAACGCTGATTCTGTTAATAATAATGCAATCGAGATGCAAGTGACAGAGAACGCTGGAAAAAAACACGCTGTGCCAGACTATAGAATTAAAATTTTTCAAATTCATATTCAGAACTTTATTAAGCACTTTTACATGTCAAATTTAACAGGTTCAAGAAGAAAATTTGCTCAATACATTAGTTTTTGGTGGTGTAAAGTGTCTCCAAACGTCGAGATATAAATAAAAATACCTATTACATCTGAGTACAAACTAATGATGTATAATTATTTTTACGAATACCTAAGTATTATTATTATTTTAGTCTTAATTGTTTTATATACTCTGACATTTAGAATTTTAGTCTAGACACATTCTAGATTATTATTATTTTCTTTTTTACTGACAATCCTTTTGGGATTTATCTTATTAATTATTTTAATTTTTAAAATGATGATGTTTTAATAATATTATACTTAAGTTAAATGATCTGATTAGATTTTTTTTGGGTTTTCCCTAATCCTTGCAGCAAATGTTGGATCATATTGTATGTCTCCCAGCAAACACTTCACTCTCATGTAACTGACATTTCGAAACTGCTTGTAACTAGGCCTACTGGAATAAAAAATATTTTGATTTGATTTGATTTGAATGCTACTAATATATTATAATATATTAATAATGATATATGAACAAAGGAATGATAACGATGAATTCATGAACTCTGTGTTTCTAGATAGATTGGAAGTAAATTTATGTATTAAATATATCGTCGTCTAGTACTCATAACACAAATCTTTTTGAGCTTAGTTTGGGACTAGTTCGATTTGTGTACAAAATTGTCCTGTAATATTTATTTATTTTCCTTAAGAAGGACCAATTAATAAGTGGTCGTTCCAGGGTTGTCATTAGACATGATGATTATGACAGTCAGTTTCTAAATCTTACCAGAAATAAAATGTCATGAGCAAATCTTTGAGTCTTTAAAATGTATTCCGGTATACAAGCAAAGGTCTGATGGGCCGCACAGCTATCGCTGGAGCGATGAAATCCTCAAAGATCTGACCGCCCTCGGAGTACCCGATTGGCGTGAAGTAGCGCAGGAAAGGGAAGAGTGGCATTACCACAAGACAGAGCCTTAAATTATCTTTGGGTCACCGAGTCAGCTTTGTAAGTAAGTCACAGACCATATAACCTAATGGTCTGTGAAGTAAGTACACAAAGAATGACGCTAGCTGAATAATAAATTATTACTTTCTTTGACTGTGTCATATATAGGCACTTTTGCTGTGTAGTGTAAGTCAACGTAGTACATGGGACTGCGACGGTTTTTCCTCGTTGATGTTAAATTAAAAAATGACAGATATTTTGAGTTGAAGTAGGTTATTCTCGGCCGCTCTGTAACGATGTAGTAAGAAATCTGCGAATAAACAAGAATTTGCTGTATTACATAAGGGCTTGTTTAAGAAAATGTACCTATCTAGTTTATTACGTCACATCGTATTCGTTCTGCCCCTACTAAGATAATTATCTCGTGGACGGCGGCTTGTATATATATAATTTGCCGTTGATGTGGATACATTTGTAATATGACTGGCGTAACCTAGCTCAGCCAGGGGTGGCTCACTACGCGCCGCGAGCTGAGAAATTCGCGTCATGTGACGAACACCTCGGGAAGTGGGTTGCCACCCGTCATAGGACGTATACGCCGGTCCGTCAAGAGATCCCATGAATTCATGTGTAATTTTTAGGGTTCCAAAGGGTAAAACGGGACCCTATTACTTAAACTGCGCTGTCTGTCTGTCTATTTGTCCGTCCGTCTGTCACGTCTGTTGAAATTATCACATATGATGTATTTGTGTTGCCGTTATAACAACAAATACTTAAAACAGTAGGTATAATTTTATGTCTGTCTATGTCAGTTACCAATATAAAATGATCAGACACCGTGTACATTTTGCTTAGGAGTAGGGCTGTGTAAAACACTGGATTTTCATAGATACGGTCGTTTGTAGCGTATATTTTGTACGTAACCCTCGGTGCACGAGTCCAACTCGCACTTGGCCGGTTTTCTTTAAATAGTCGGTTACTATTTTTTTGCCTGATTTGAGTAGCGCAAATAAATTAACAGCCATGAATTTTATATAATATAGATTGATTTAAAATATGTCATAAATGTGGAAGAAACCACATTACCTTAGTTTGAACACAAAGGACGCTTATCAATAATAATGAAAAATATGAAATATTGGTTGTCATGTTTCGAACAACTGAAAAGAAATGGTGTAGGTTACAGTGCGCACCTTTTTTATATCTATATATTCAGGTAGACCTATATTTTAGAGCTATTATTTAGGTAAATAGGCAATTGCAGGATATAAAGAAAATAATTATCTAATAATAAAAATCTAATTTGGATAGTTTTCTGCTTGCTTGTTTCACTTAATTTATGTTCATATTTAAAAAATAAATATATATTTTGTTTCGTAGTGACAACGTAACTTGCATGTGTTGTAACTCGGCTAGTCGTCGGGAGTAAAAGGCAAGACGTGATATGCAAAAAATTAAAAAGTAAACTATATGCACATAAAAACATAAAATAAACGATATTCTTCCAGTACGTGGCAGAGGCATGGCGTCAGGAAGATTATAAGTGGAGCCGAAACTCAAAATTAAATAAAGGTAGTTATAAGCCTAAACATGGGCAACCCGGTGGGTATCGACTTTATGGACGCCACGCCACTGATACCCGGAATGAACTGGAAATCATTGACCTTATCTGAGTAGGGAGGTAGGATGGTTGTGGAGATTCAGTCTTTTTCCAATTTTTCAATCCAGATTTCCAAGAAAGCAGCACATACAACCGTCAGCTAAGGTGCGACTGAAGATTATAGGGCTGTAACAATGCTCCACTTAATGGTTGTTCAAATCAACCCAATCCTCATTTCTTCTTGATTAAAACCAGTAAAAAACGAAATAAGACTTGAATTGAGTTGAACAGAACACTGCTGGAAAATAAAGAAAAATAACTATATAGGTTCAAAATATACTTGCGAAGCGGCAGCTCTATGGATAACCTATCCAGCACAGTTGTATGGGATGTATTGGGAGAGATGTGAATCAAACAAATGTTGGGATTTAACTGCCTTATAATCAAGAGTAAATGCGATTATTAAGAGTATATATAAGGTTCAGTATATGTACATTACAATATAGCATTACAATATATTTGAAATGTATCCTTCGATCGATGGCCGCTGGGGCAGAAAGGCTCTAGAGTGGCAACCGTGTACAGGATGACGCAGCGTGGGAAGGCTCCCAACAAGATGGACCGATCGACGATCGACCGAAGTGTGGAACCTCGCGAATTTTGATTAATCCTATGTGTTGTTTGCACTCCCCGAGAATCGTATACCTAAAAATTAGGTCCGGGTGTGTATTGTGATAATTTGAGATTGGATCCTGCATTGAGCGGTGCGTGGTGGACTACGGAATCCTGAAGAGAAGTCTTGAAGCTTTATTTAATGGTACCGTTACGTAATGTTAGGGTTTCCTGACGGATTATCCGAGCATCGCCGCCAGGAAGCTTACGGGAACAATAAATGTAAGTCCTAGATTTTAAGTTTATGCCTACAGCATTGGGACGAATCGTCTACTTTCGGGCTAAGTCTTGGATATAAATCTAAAATAAAAGAAAATATACAGTATAAATATATAGTGTGCATCTTCACTATTACATAAGAGTGGTTAAGTCGTCAAACATGTTTTTTCATAACAGAACCTCGTGATTTGCGTTGTCAATAGTCATTCAAATCAAATCAAATCAAAATATTCTTTATTCAAGTAGGCCTAGTTACAAGCACTTTCGAAATGTCAGTTACATGAGAGTGAATGTTTGCATTCAAAATATTATCATTCAGGTCATCTGATAAAAATCATAATAACAACCGTAATAACAAACCAACTAAGTAACAGCGGCGTGGCGTCCATATAAGCCGATTCCCACCGGGTTGCCCAAGGAAAGGCTTATAACCACCTTTGTCTTTACATATGACTAAATTAATACGCTTCGGCTTCACTTGTAACGTCACGCCTCTGCTAAGTAACCCAATTTATTTACACTTGTTATTTGTGTCGTTTAATACATTGCTGCTAATTGTTTTTTTGTATTTAAAACCAGATGGTGTCTGATACTTCGTAGGCGGAGGAGAAAAAAATGGTAACCCTCTTTTGTTCTTCTGCGTAGTTAAGTAAAAGTAACCTATAACCATCTGTGGATAACCGAGCCATCCGTGTACCAAAAATTTTTACAATCCATTCAGCCGTTTTGACTTTTGATGTGATGAAGTTGCTGAGAATTACATAACATATAAGTACAAACATACAAAAATCCAAAAAATATATGTCCTAACTCAGTGATCTTCAAAAGTCTAAGTCACTTTTTTTATATCTTACATATACAGACATTCAATTTTTACAACTTAATAATAGCATAAATATTATTAAATAGCGTTTTGATGTTTTTTATAAATAGGTTGCACAAGGCCGCAAATAGTCCCAATGACAAGCCCTATTAAAAAAAATTGAAGGTAAATGAAGTTTGTACGTGTTTACTGTGTACGTGCGGTAACTAGCACTAACTATCTGAAAGTCATCATCATCATCAACCTGTTGCAGTCCACTGCTGGACATAGATCTCTCCAAGGGTGCGCCACTGAGCACAATCCTCAGCCACTCTCCTCCAGCCGCCGCCAGCCACCCTGCTAATGTTCGCTCCACCTTGTCTGAGGACGTCCTACGCTTCTTTTGCCAAGACGCAGTCTCCATCTCTCCTAGTTTTTCGGCAAATATGACCAGCCCACTGGCATTTCAGTTTGCTAATTCTTTGGGCTATGTCTGTCACTTTGGTTCTGTGACGGATCATCTCATTTCTGATACGATCCCTCAGAGAGACGCCGAGTATTGCCCTCTCCATAGCTTGCTGAGCAACTTTGAGTTTGTGAACTAGTCGTACTGTCAGTGTCCACGTCTCGGCACCATACGTCATGACTGGTAGGACGCGCTGGTTGAAGACTTTTGTCTTCAGGCTTTGTGGGATGGGTGACGTGAAAATTCGACGATGCTTTCCGAATGCTGCCCAGCCCAGCTGAATTCTCCTATTCACCTCCTTCTTAAAGTTGTTTTTACCCACCTGTAGGGTCTGTCCAAGGTAAACATACTCCTGAGCAACTTCGAGAGGATTTGCGTTAATTGCAATCGGTTCCGGGATAATATGTTCGTTGAAAATGATCTTGGTTTTATCAAAGTTCATCCGGAGGCCGATGCGTTGAGAGAACTCATCTAGACTGCTCAGCATCTCTATCTCTCAGCTATCTGAAAGTGCCAAAACAATATTTTGGAAAAAAATGGAGTAACGTGGCTTGCGAATTTAGCCAACGAGGCAGCATACTGTAATGCCCCTATTCTGTCACGATATAACGTGTGGTACTATGAGTACATCATACATCATCGATTAGGCCGGGTGCGAAGAAGCGAGATACCGCGTTACGGCCGCACGACATGCGAGCAGGCCGTTAGACGTATGCGATAGATAACAGGAACGTTGTCCTTTATAGGCAAGGAGGCATAACCCATTTTTTCCTTCAACGCAGTCGTGTAAAAAATTATATTATAATATAACCATTTTCTACCAACCATTTAACCAGCCTCCCGTGTCTGTCTAACCGTTGGAGTTATGCTCAAAGAGACGAAGTAGCTGGATTTGCTAACATACATTAATGCCCCTGTCATGATATGATGCGTCGTGAAGATACATCAACGATTAGACCGGGTGCAAAGAGGCGAGATACCTTGTTAACACGCGACATACTAGACGCATCCGAAAGATAGCTGGAGCCGCTGGTTCATTGTTTTTTTTTTGTAGATTTCTAGAAGGTACCTGCAACGTGTATGAATAAATGATAGGGTAGAAAGTGACATATAACCATTATGTACCTAAATACCAAACAAGGGTAGCTGCCTTGTTCCAATGATAATTGAAATCTGTACAGCAATTTTGGCATGATGTGAACATCAAAACAGAAAGCACGTGTGTTAAGAAATTGTACAAAAACTAAGGTTTTAAAGAGCGTGCTTTTATACCCAATGTGGTGTGGTTTGGCACAGGTGGATAAAATGAAATTAACATTGTGGTCCGCTCGTTAATTACAAATTACTTACTCTGAAAATGTTGTTTTAACAATTTTTGTTTTTTTATAATTTGTAATATCTTTTAATTTAATGATAAATCCATAATATAATGAATAGTTTTTTGATAATGTAGTGAAATGTCATTTTTTTCTATTATTGTTAATACACACAGTACAGACGACTATATTTACACTATTTTTCAATTATAACCACTCCAAACGAACGACAAAATCTACAATGCGCCTACGCGTACACCCTGCGCTTAAGCACAAACTCAGCGAGTCTTAACCGGATTCTCTGCGAACATACGTGACGAAAAGTTTGTGCTTACGCACACACGCGCATCGTGCTTGTAATAGTGTTCTGTGAAGATATAAACCTTCATGGTATTATTCGAGATAGATACACAGGTATATAAAGAAACATTTTAGACAAATATCAATTGTTTTGTATTTTCTTGAAGATCTTCTTCTTTACGCCGATGACTTAAAGCTCATCTATGGCATGCAGCAACTATCAGACAGTGAATCGCTCCAAGAAGATGTCGACCGGATCTACCAATGGAGCTTGTCTAATAAACTACTTTTCCACACTGAGAAGTGTTCCGTAATGTCCTTCAGCCGTGCTCGTAGTTCCTTATCCTTCAATTACATACTTGGAGCGGAATCTCTAAAACGTGTAGACACTGTTAAAGACCTTGGTGTTACATTTGATTCACATCTTGATTTCCACGTCCATATGAAAACCCTAACTACCGACTGCTACCGGAGATTGGGTTTTGTTATCCGCAATGCCCGCGAATTTGACAACACCTTCGCCATTAGGGTTATGTACATCGCTCTAGTTAGGAGCAAACTGGAGGCAGCGTGTATAGTATGGAACCCCCACGAGGTTACTTACACCCTGTTATTGGAAAAAATCCAAAAAGCGTTTTTGCGTTTTTTATATAAAAAAACCTATGGATGTTATCCTTTTCTTTACCCGACAAAATTCTTGCTTGGCTCTCTGGGTTTTAACTCATTAGAAGCAAGGCGAAATTATGCACTCGTGATTGGGGCATGCCGAATATTGCGTGGGGATTCAGACTGTCCTCAACTGGTCTCGCAACTGGTTCGCATCTTCGTGCCTTCTCTGTCGCAGTCAAAATTTAATTTTAGACCACGTGATCGTGATCTATTGGCAGTTCCCAAAACGCGCACTGTGGCGTACCGGAAATCGCCGTTAGTTCGCGCTTTACAGTATCTGAACGCGCTTCTCAGATCAGCACCTGACTGCGATGTCTTTGCAAGCAGTTGGAAGATGATTTGTGATGAATGTAAGAGGTTATGTGAGGCGATGGATGATCGTATGTCTTTTGTTACCTATTAATATTGTTATTGTTGTATTGTATAAAACAATTTAATGTTAGTATTTAAGATTAACATTGTATGCATTTCACAGCGCCTTGGTATCTCACTGTTAAGCTGTGTAATCTGTGAAATAAATAAATAAATAAATAAATCCTTTTTGGTATTTTTTTTAACTTTTATGATTTTTACTCAATGTAATTTTTATTATTTCAGTATGTTATCCAATTCCGTTTCATGCATTCATTCATTCAGTACATGAATATGATACATCGTCGATTAGACCGGGTGCGAAAAAACGAGATACCACGTTATGCCCGCACGACATGTGAGCAGGCAGTTAGAAGATTCTAGATGCGTATGCAATACATAAATGGCGCTTTGTATGTTATTGGCAATTTAATAAACCTTTTTTTCCAAGATATGCATTAAGATAAAGTCAGTGTCAGTGGTATGGTCAGCCAAACGCTTTAAATATGCTGTTTCCTAAAAATGTAATCAGTTAGTTTTTGTCAGAATTAATATATATATATATATATATATATATATATGTTGAATAACTTTATAAAATGACTGATGTAATGAAAACTGGCCCAGTCAAATCCTACCTACTTTAAGATCTCACGTTTTTAAATAACAGCAATTGTTATAGGTATCCAATAAAGCAAAAAAAAGAGTTTAATACTTGTTCATAATGTTATTTTGTTTCTATAAATACATATTTGAATTTTGCATAGAACTTGGAACTCATTTAGATCTCCATTCTTTTTGCGGCGAAGCGCACAGCCAAGCATAATTTTTGTATTGAACTTGGCTCTCCTTTTT
The DNA here is from genome assembly GCA_905404275.2 of Hedya salicella. Taxonomy (NCBI): domain Eukaryota; kingdom Metazoa; phylum Arthropoda; class Insecta; order Lepidoptera; family Tortricidae; genus Hedya; species Hedya salicella. Next base: position 5,239,725 of record FR990102.1, read on the forward strand.
TACATTTATGTTTTTGGTGAAAATTACAAGTACGTTAAAAATCATGATTACAGTTCACTTGGATAATGTCACAGTCATCATTACGTCGTGTAGAACACTCCACTGGTCTTTCGTACCCAAAAAATTAGGGATGCAATCTGTACATATTGAACTTATTCCTAGTATGTAACAGAGTTTGGTGGAATAAGTCAGCTTATTCCGTCTAAAAGGGAACGGTGGAAAAAGTTCCATCTGATTTTTTTGATGGGAAGGAAGTGAAATTTTTCTATTGTCTGTCTGTCTACCTTTCCATGCTGAAACAGCTGAATTGATTAAGAGTGTAGTTGATTTACAGATATTTTGAGACTCTAGGAAATACATAAGATAATTGTTTGTACTAAAATTATCCCTAAAGGGGTTGAAATGGGGGTAGGACGTTTGTATAGATATAATCATTAAATTAGCCTACTCATCTTTATTAAATAGAAAACTACCGTACGAATCAGACACCTTTAGATTACATTAGCCATAACGTAAGTAATCTAAATACCTACTTAACCACTCTGAAGCTACGGGCAAATAATATTTACTAGCATATTATGCTACTCTAAAATAATTGTACTATAAGCAAAATGCAGAAAAAAATGAAATATAGCAAAAACTTTAACAAATAAGGAGTATTCGAAACATTTTCGCGTGATTGCGTCGATCGAGTTGAAAAAAAAGCGTCAAACCATCGCATGGACGAGTGGAATCCAATTATAGCACATTTGATATACACTCTACGAACATATAGCATTAAAAGACAGTAGGCGAAATTCCAGTACACCTGAGTATAAATAGAGATATCTAGAATCCACTAGCAGCATTTATTAGCATGGAGAGCAAGTTGCTAGCTGTTGGACTGAGCTGGAGCGAGGTAAGTGTTGCTGCGGTAAGGAAGGCGTGGCACAAGTTTATCGAAAGTAATATTAGTCACTTCTCTTATGTAATATTTTTATTTCTGTTTTTGACGTTTGGAGACACTTTACACCTCTCATTATTTGTTGACCAATGATACCTTTTACATCTCCTAATTTAAAGGTTTGACCACGGAGACTCTACATCTGCATTAGATAAGCTTTTTTATATATATTGCTATGCACAATAATGTCATTATCTAAATTGCGAATGTTTTTTTACTGTTTATTGTAAAATCAAACATGTTTGCTCTTGAAGGCCTACTTGCAGAATAAAGTTTTTTTCTTTATTTTAATTTTGAAATTATTGATGGCCCTCTGCACCTCTGGCGTGCACTAGGACAACAACGTAAACTATATAGTGGGTTAAATACCACCTAAGAATATAATAGCCTTCTTTAGACAGAGACGCGACAAACTTTTTTACTAGATCTACGACCCAGTAAATGGAACTAGGTATTGCTGGATGATAAAAATAAAACATTTATTACTATTCTTCACTATTATAATAATTGCCAAAATGATAAAATATATTCTCCGACCTCGAACTAACTCAGCGGCACATCTCACTAATTGTGGACCGGTGCGCCATATTGAAATATGACCCACCGGCCGCCATACTTTAATTCGCATTTACACATCGAGGCAGCAACATATACTACAGCTCAACAAGAAGGAGCACACGGTGGCCGTGCTTCTGGACATAGAGAAGGCCTTCGACCGTGTCTGGCACGAAGGCCTTCTCTACAAGCTGTCCATCAGCCCCACCCCCCGCCGCATAGTAAAGGTTGTAGCTTCCTTTCTAGATAGTCGGCAGTTCCAGGTCATCGTAGAAGGCGCTCTCTCCACAACCCGCCCCATCCTAGCCGGGGTGCCGCAAGGTAGTTGTCTTTCACCAGCCCTCTACGCTCTGTACACCAACGACATTCCCGTCGTTGGTGACACGAGATTAGCCCTGTACGCGGACGACGCAGCGTTCTTCAGCACCTCCTACAGGCCGCACCACGCCATCAGCAAGCTCCAGCCTACGCTCGACGCCCTCCCAGCTTGGCTAGCCAAGTGGAGGCTCTCCGTAAACGTGAGTAAAACTCAAGCGATGCTGACCGGGTACAAAGTTGCCCGTCAGCCGCTCACTCTCCTCGGCCAACCCCTGGCATGGTCTAACTCAGTGAAATACCTGGGCGTGACCATTGACAGGGGACTCACCATGGCCAAGCACGTGAACGAGACTCGCAGCAAGGCAGCTTTCGCACGCAGCTCACTCCATCCTATCTTTTCCAGCAAGCTGCCGAGGCGCACCAAGCTAGGCCTGTACAAGGCCTACGTCCGGTCGCGGCTGTCGTACGCCGCCCCGGCTTGGTACGCCCTGGCCGCCGCCACGTCGAGGAAGAAGCTGCAGGCGCAGGAATCCAGGACGCTGCGCACCATCGTCGCCGCCCCCCGCTTCGTGAGGAACCGCACGATCGCTGCGGACCTCAAGTGGCGCAACCTGGAGATGTTCGTCGGTCGGCTCGCGCGTCGAATGTTCGACCGCGCGGACAAGTCGAGCCACGCACATCTCCAGGGCATCGCGCCCCACTACGTCCGGCCCCCGGACCCCAGCTTTCGGGGACTGCCCCGAGAGCTCCTCGCCATCCCGCCCTAGGCCGGATGGCGATTCACAGCCTCCACCGCCGCCGCGAGCAACCGCTCGCGCGGCACACGCCTGCGGCCCCCGCGCCGCGGCGTTACTCTCTCACGCCGACCCGGCGCACTCACCGGCTTAGCCGCCCCTGGTCGGTGCCCTAGCCGCGCTGTCCGTACCCGGTCCCGCTAACACGGATGCCCCGGGGAAAGACACGCGGCGACGGGCTCAAGAAGCCGGCCAGGCCCGCTAGCCGTCGGCCTCAGCGAGCGCTGCTCGCGAGGCCCCCACTCTCAGCTGGCCGCCGCGAGCCCCTGCTCGCGCAGCCAGCGATAGCCACGCAGTCCTCCTCAAATTGAGGACGCACGCCCGGCCCGTCATCACGGGCCGCGACCCCGCCACAGCCCTAACTGCCCACCAGGGCAAGCAGGGCCCCCCTGCACCCCCCCACGGGGGTGTATGAGAAGACGGAGTTAGTTATATACTACAGTTCCAGCAAGCTGAGTTGGCTTAGTTGCCTTTTAATTTATACACTGAAATATGTGTTTTTATTCATCTCCTGATAGTAACCAGCGAATTCAATATACAGTCCACAAGTCGATTCCGTTAATCATGTCAAAGATAATTACTTAAAGAAACCCTAACAGTGCGATGCAGAATTCCCTTCGCAAGTGAACAGCACCATCTCTCGGGCGTTTGCCAAAAAACTTGAAAATAGTAAAATATAAAAGTCATTAAGTATACAGATAAACTTAGGCAGCACTAAGATTTATGAAAACAACATGAGCAATTAATTAAAACGTGTTGATCAATTACTTTAGATGAATGATAGGCCATATTTCAGTTTAGGTAATGTAAAATGAAATACATTAAAATCAAAATATGTATAAGTTTTAGAATGTAAGAAATTGCAATGCCCTAACAGGGTATCATATACCACCATACCATCAATTGTAATGAACACGATCGTAATAAATATGAATATGAATAGGTTTAATTTAGGCTAGTGTTAGTAACAATGATAACACCTTTCAATAAGTATTGATAATCTTAGTTACTCAGGAAAAACACTTAAATTTATGATATAATACTCCAACGTCGCTTTATATAGTAAACGTCAACAATTAGTTAGGACCATCACTATTCAATAAAAAATACCCGAAGTTAAAATATCTGAATCCAGAACCTTCTGCACGAATAGATACTGCGGCGCTCCCGGAGCCGGATAGATGAAAAATGACCGATCTGCCAATTACACTAAAAAATGCGCGAGCGAGGCAATTAAAATGATTTACATGTCGATAAATCGTGAAGATACAGCGTAAAACGGTTTTTATATCGCCCCTGTATCGGATTACGGCATATTGAATGTTTTATTGAATAATGAATATGGGCATTGGCGTGATGGGATAATAACGATAAAATTGCGAAGTTATGGCTTTTAATTCGTAGGTTCGATGTAGGAGTAGCGACGGTTTGCAGAAGAGATCAGATATGTTCTGAAAACAACACGATCTAAATGATTGTGCCTAATTTAGTGATGAAAATGACGTGAAAAATACATGTATCATTCAAACGCTCCTGTATTTTTCAGTAAAATACAGTATCTTTCCTTGCGGATCTTCAGTTGAATCTTTCACAAGTTAAAGCTTTTGACGTGTTGAATTCAATGCTGAGTCGGAATGTATTGAACAACATGAATCTTTCGCCATTTTCATCGCTAGCCTAAATAAATGAATTGGTTCCAGAGACGGTATTTAACTTTAGAGCATTTAACTAATGCAGATGCTATACATATACATTCACCTCTGCCAAAGTAATCACGAAATCTCCGGTTAGTTTATACGGTAAATTGACAGTGTGTAAGTGTTTTTTAGGGTTCCGTAGCCAAAATAGCAAAAACGGAACCTTTATAGATTCGTCATATCTGTCTGTATGTCTGTCTCTCTGTCGGTCTGTCTGTCTGTCTGTCTGTCTGTCTGTCTGTCGGTCTGTCTGTCCGCCCGTGTGTCACAGGCATTTTACTCAAAAACTTTAAGATGTACATTAATGAAATTTGGAGCATAGGTGTAGTGTATAAACCGCTACTTAGATTATTAGGTTAATAAAATAAATATATATTTCTAGGAGAGGCACTCCATACATGTAACCGAAACTGGAAAAAAAAATCAGCAGGTTAGGTATGGCACATATTCCGACAGTACTTCTAAAACCATTTTGAGGTTTCTAAAAAAAATTTGATTTAGTGAATATTTTCCGAAATATACGCTACGAAATTAGCAAAAGTTGTGTCCCCCCCCCGTCTATTTTCTAAACGGTATGTTCAAAAAATATGGAAAAATGTACAAATATAAAGCTTAATAAATACTTTCAACGAAAATTATTTTCTACATGATGGGACATACCGTTTTGAAGTTATTGCCAAAAACTGCGCTTCTCAGCAAAGGGACGTAAGTACCGGAGAGATACGCTCTTTTGTTAGTGTTTTCTTTTTGCTTTCTGTTTCCAACAGCTGCGGAACCCTTCATGAGCGAGTCCGACTCGCACTTGGCCGCATTTTGCTTCTACGTGTGCATTTGTAGAAATAGGGATATTTCCGTAGTGTGTCGTACGTGTTTACCTCACCCCCCCGCTATAAATGCATGAAAAATTTGTTCTTTAATGACACTTCTCATCTTCATTAGTTAAATGCTCTAAGCTATAAAAGGAAAAAACTATCCCACCTAAAACATTTCATGTAAAATTGGCGGCCAAGACTAACAAGCTCATAACGCTTTCGCTGTAAAAAAGTCATCAGATCCCAGGAAAAGCCAAGTGAATTTACTGACCATACACCTTATCTTAAAAAGTATGGCTTCAACTGGCTTGAAGCCCCTAAGCCCTGATTTTACTAACCCGACTATACACCTTGGTTTCAAAAGTATAGCCTGTCCGTTTCATAGAGAGGAATTCAAATTATGTACTGATGTATATATATACTATTACCTCATATTTCTTTAAGTATTAGTGAACGAATACGCTTCGGCTTCCCTTGTAATTTTCCTTTATTATATCTGATACATACATTAATATATTGCCCTTTAGATGCATCTTTGAATATGTAATTTAGGACCATTATTTTTAATGCAAAACCTTAATAACCATATTAACCCAACTTTAACGGTAGTTACCGTCTCTCTATTATTATCCGCACTTTACATATTTATACTAGAATCTAATTTGCGACAATAATTTGTTTTAAAAAGTTATTATAGTTAATGACGGTGATCGTCAAACCGTGTGGCTTGAACTAATTGTTACATTTATAATTAACCTTATTTAAGAGAAATGACGTAAATACCTTCGGATTATATTGCACATAGTCCCTTTATATCTGCTTAGAAAATAATGGTTTCTTGTAACACTTTGCAACATTGTAAAGATTGTAATTAATAAGCTAAGTACAGTAAAACATGTAAAAGTTGCCTTGTCACGATAAAAGTTGGTGATAAAACTGCGACAACTCAAATTGAGCTAATGACGGTAGATATCGTCAAAGCATCGCATGTCAAACTGCAATAAACGACAATACACATCGCATAACGTCATACAAATATCAACTTAATCGTTTATTTTGAAACGTATGATCTCAACAGAAGATTGAATCTTGCCCGAAAATGTTTAAAACATACATGGTTTACGGTGGAAAGTAGAAACAAAAGTCATATAATTAAAGGCAATGTAGATATATTATCGTGGTGATGCACAGACAACGTAATAAACGCGATTATTGCTATCATTGCGATGACGAATGATATAGGGTAAAATAAAGCGTCAAGCGTGACATGTGATCTATGTCACGAATTCCGTACAGCGTCATTGAAAGTGATTGTCCATTTTGAAACAAACTGATTCAGCATGATGAGGTTAGGTTTGGCTAGCTTCATTCTGCAATAGTAACCAAATAAATAATTTTATTTTCACAGAGATTCACGCAAAATTGCCACAAATTAACAATACTAGTATAATATTAATCGACAAAAGTGAATAATTTTTTAATAATCATCGCGAGCTTTTATTACAAATTCATACATTCTAAATATATTCATATTCATTTATTTCATGTTAAAATAACACAGTATAATCCTTAGTCAAAATTATAAGTATTTGGAACAGAATTGTCATCTAAATAAAACAATAAAATTAAAATAACCGGTACAATGTCAAACGCAAAAGAAATAAATTAATACAACTATTTAAAATAATATATCAACATTATAGAGAATAATAAACAGTCAAAGATATCATACATAATAATAGTACCCTTATTTCTGAATAAGAAAGTGTAGAAGTATGGTGTTGGTTTATTCTGCTATATAACAGAGCCTATGGATTGACTGTTTTTATAATCTCAGGTTCATTTTGCGACGAAGCCGTGAAAAATGCTCAATCACCAGCATCTCAGCCGTAGAACGTCCACTGCTGGACTAACCTCCCGCAAGGGTCTGCACTATTACCGCTCTTGCGAAATATATTAATAAGTAAAAAAAAATGCATATATCTATTAACTGCAAACCTCCCACTATTGGGGTCAGTCTAAAGAGGTTTTAATGATAATTGCTAAGTTAACATAATAAGATGATAATTCTTCCTTATTTTTGTACGGGTAACTCCAAAAAAGCCAGTCATATTTTAACGACAGCCGTTCGTCTTAATGACATTTTTATTTTGTTTACTGCCCGTAATGGCTTTCGAGAGATTGAAATGGATCGAATAAATTGTATCAACAAGGTCAAATGTATTTAGTTTTATGTACCGGTGCCATTTGAAAATGAATAGATTATTCGGGATAAACAAAAGAAAGAGTAAATTGAGATGATGACTCATGTCAAATTGTATAGCCTGTTAGATGTTTAAAAAATACCAATAATAATGAAATAAAGAAAAAAACCGCCCAAGTGCAAGTCGGACTATCTCTGACTCCCACCGACTCCGTACTAAATATACGCTACAAACGGTTGTATCGATGAAAATCCAGTGTTAGCAGAGCCCCAATCCTAAGCAAAATGTACGCGGTGTTGGATCATTTTATATTGGTAATTGATATAGACAGATATAAAATTATACTGTATTGTCACTTCTTTGTTGTTATAGCTGTTACTAACCCGATATGGATATTTAACCGAAATAAAACATTTTTAATTTGAAATTTGAATTTGAATAGCGGCAGCAGAAATACATAATTTGTGAAAATTTCGACTGTCTAGCTATCACAGTTCATGAGAAACAGCCTGGTGGCAGATAGACAGACGGACAGCGGAGTCTTAGTAATAGGATCCCATTATACCCTTTGGGCCTACCCAAATATAAAATTTGTAGTTCTGTATACAGAACTGCAAAGTTACGCATTTTTTTATGTGTCGATGTAACTTCATGACACCAGAACGGCTAAACAGATTTCAAAAAAATTTGGTGTCGGTAGCTGGGTATCCACAGATGGTTATAGGATACTTTTACTCGATTACACTGAAGAAAAAGAGGGTTATGATATTTTTCTTCTCCGCTGTCGGAGTTGCGGGCACCTCCTATCAAGTACGTATATAAATTACCCTTAACAGCTATTGTTCTAATGATTTAAGTATACAAAACCGGGGGAGTTAGACGCAATTGTATAAAACCTGTGAACAATGGGTATTAATAGCATACAATTTGTATGTAATTACATGCCTACGCGCATGCATGATCTATCCTTTTTATTGCTTTGAAGCATGCAATTACGTTTATGTTCTATACGTAGTATAGTTATTTCATCTAGAGGATAGCCGTAATAGTTTCAATTGTCTTCTTTGAAGAAAGACGTCGAGATTACGTTAACAACTCTCTATGAATTCCAGTAAAAAAACAACATGACGTCACACCACACATAGGATGATTTCAAATAGTATTTTCGTAAACAGTTACAACTTTAAATAAAATAATTTTACGGATTATATAGCGTATATTATCTCATTTGAGTTCCCGACGTTTCGGAAGCTTTTCAGGTTAACCCGTGACCATGGAAAGCAAATGAGATAATATACGCTATATAATCCGTTAATTTGTTTTATTTAAATGAGTAATAATCGCGGAAAAAAAAGAAAATATTTGTTACAACTTTATCAACCTCCTTTATTAAAACATATTGGCACTTAAAATGGTCTTTGATTGATACTGTCATTCAGATGAACAATAAATTGACGTTGTAATTGTTAAGTTATTGTATTTTCACAATTATAATGTAGTATCTATTTTAAAAATTATAAAAAGTTGCTATACAATCCTTACAAGAATATTATTACGATTTTCCGTTTTCAGAGGTTTGGTAACAGGCTTCATAATATTTAACTTATTTTATTTTATCACAGCACCTTGTATGCAAAATGACGTCATTTTTACGTCATCGGCATGAAAAGTATGAGTCCTGCACGTAACGTACGTTGACGTTTTGGGCGATTTTCCAACCCCTCTACCCCTGGAGAGATTTCGTGAAATTTGGCTCAGCCTCTCCGTGAAATTTCTCTCTCTCCGTGCCTTTCGTGAAATTTTCTAAAATGTGTAATTCTAGTATAAATGCGTTGAATTTATTCTAAAAAAATATAATTCGTTTAATATATTTACGTAAAACCACGATAAAAAATATAGTGTAGCCATATTTTAGTGACTATTTTTTTTTACTTAATCTAACCCATTTTTTTGCACTGTTTCTTGCAGAAAAAAGAACGTGATATTCGCTGAGACCCGCTCACTCCAGTGTAAGATTAAACGAGATTAGTTTGACTGCTGCCCTCCGATGAACGGCTCACGTAATCAAGGCACGACCCCCAAAGAACTTACTAGAATATTTACTAGCAGTGCTAATATTGTTGTAGGCATAAATTGAATATATTTTGTATTAAAAAAATTGCATGCGTTTTAATAAAGATTTTGTTCTTGCCTGTCAAATTGGAAGAATGTTCAAACAATTACAAAAAAACTTACACATCTAAACGTTCCTCTGTAAGAGTCAGTAACGTGACTAACTCTCACGTTGTTTTTGAACAATTATCCCTTAAAAATTTCCAAGGCCTGTAGCCAAATAAAACTTGAGTATATTAATCTGTATTATATGCTAAAATTTTGAACTCATGGTCTATAAAAGCAATCACAAGGTCGTAGATTCAAGTTTAGACGGAGGTATTTTTTTGTCCACATCTTTCTTTGACTTCAGTTATTTATCGCTACTGTCAAATTAAGATTTGTGAGTAATTTGTCAATTTTGACCTTTAAGATTGAGTCATAAATTTGAATTTAAGCGTCAGATTAAACTTTTAATTTAATAATCCATTATGGTTTGTATTTGTTCACAAGACATATGATTATTAAAATAAATATAAACTGAGTGGATCAGAATATTGACGATATAATCGATGACCGGTGAGGCAGAAAAAATCCCGAGTGGTGGCCGCGTACAGGACGACGCAGCGTGGGCCCCCAACTAAATGGAGCGATGATTAGCTGAAGATCGCGGGAAACCTTGAATGAGGGAGGCGCATGACCAGTTAATTATTATGGAGGTCCTTGGGGGAGGTCTTTGTGTAGGACGTCCTTGGGCTGTTGACAATTAGCAAAAATAAATAAAAAAACAGCCGAGAGCATGTCGGACCATGCTCAATGTAGGGTTTCGCAGCCGTTTATACAAAAAAAGCACTACAGATGAAAAAAATACGATATGAAAAAAAAACACTAACTACAAACGGTATGTCTGATCATGTTGAAAATAATTTTCGTTGGAAGTATTTATTACGATTTATATTTGAAATGTTTTTTATATTTTTGAACAAACTGTTTAGAAAATAGAGGGGAGGGGGGGGGGAGGGGGGGGGTACAAGTTTTGCTTACTTCCGGAGCGATTATTTCCGAAAATCTTTACGGAATCTAATTTTTTTTCTATAAACTTCAAAGTGTTTTTAGAAAAACTGTCGAATGATGTGCCACACATTGACATTTGCTGAAAAATATGTTTTTTAGTTTCGGTTACATGTATGGAGTGCCCCCCTAGAAATATATATATTTTTTATTTAATTATCACACTAAGTAGCGTCTGACATACAGACGGACGGACACGCACGGACATGACGAAAATATTAGGATTCCGTTTTTCCATTTTGGCTATGGAACCCTAAAAAGCTAAACTGGTAAAAATAAAGACTAACCTGTTTGTTGTGATTTATTAAGGTTCCGTAGCCAAAAAGTTCGGATAGCTACGTTATATCATCTGGTCCCAAATACCACAATGTCGTAATGTTGTACGTATGCGATTGTCAAATAATGTTGAACAAAAAATTAAAAGTATGTTGGAATGTATAACGCAAAGAGTCACACATGCTCATGTATTTTTATTTTATAGTATTATATCTATTCATTATTTTTAAAAAGCAGTTTATAGAAAAATATACCAGTTCAGGCATGGCCAGATTTTATCGTGTACAATCTTTATTTTCACAGAACGATTAATGCATACAATGACAGTTTTCATTTCATATTGAATCGCAATTCAAAATATATAGACAGTTTGAAACAACCAACCGCAAATAATAGCGGAGTTGTAACTTGTAATAATTTTTAATCGTGCCAAAACTTTATTCGTGCTTCCATAATATATGCAAAACGCTAATTTACAAACAGTCAAAACGAGGTCAAATACTCCGACTCAATCAGCATTAATTTAATTCCATTAAAATTACAAAAACATACTTTACAAATACATACAATAAATAATGACGCATAAATATTCATCCCACATAAAAAGCCGCGATATAAATTAGATTCATAAAAAAATATTGACGGTGTCATAAAAAATATGTTCGGTATTAATTAGTGAACGATTTCGCTGATAATATATTTAAAGTATATGCGCGTGAGTTGTTGAAATATAAACGCGATGCGCGATTAGGGGCCGGATGCTTTGAAATAAAAATTTATCGGTGGTTTCCCATTGATATGGGAAAGCAGGTGTATTTGAGAATACGTGTAAGTAGGTCTATCTAAGTTCGTTGCGGGTGTGATATTTTAATACATTCAGCGTCAAATGGATCTATGATAGCACATCCATTCTATTTTAAAACGTTGAAATTACTTAAATATTCACTTATTTATTTCATGTGAATAACAATCAAAAACAATACACAAATAATAAAATAAAATTTGTTTTGGCTCAGTAGGAGTAAAGTTGCCTACGAAGCTGAGGTCCTGGGTTCAAATCCCGGTAAGGGCAAATATTTGTGTGATGAGCATAAATATTTGTTCCTGAGTCTTGGATATTTTCTACGTATATAATCTATTAAATATATCGTCGGCTAGTAACCATAACACAAGCCTTATTGAGTTTACCATGGGGTAGTTCGATTTGTGTAAAATTGTCCCGTAATATTTAATTATTCAAATAAAAACTTAAAATTACCTATAAACTAAACAAAAATATAATGTTTTCAAATAAAAAAAAGATTTGCTTTTCAGGTTTTGGTTGTGTTTAGATAGAAGTTCAGGTAATTGTTTCGTATAATTAAATCGTGATTCAATTTGGGTATCTCACTTATTAAATCACTTTTTTGGATTTTAATAAATTAAATTCATAATTCAGTGCCAGTACAAGTATCACTTCATGAAATTAGGAAAATATTGCAAATCAAGAAGGATATGTTAAATTGCAATTAATACCAGTAACGGTCCTTGTTTGGATGTACGTATATATTCGCATCACCTCTTGTATCATTATCATCATCTGTTTGATGGATTTTAGCCATTGTTGGTACCTACTGAGATAAGTTTTTGGACTCTAGGTTAGAACAGGTGTCAGCAACCTGTGGCTCCGGAGCCACATGCGGTTCATTGGATGTAAAGCTGCTCCTCTATAGATAAGATTTTTTTATCAGAAAACAATTTGTGAATCTCTAAAAACTTTTAAATTGTACTTTTTGACTCTTCCTTTTCAAAAGTTTGCTGACTCTTGGGTTAGGAGGTTTAGTTTGTAGGATTGCTTTTTTACCTGATTCGAAATAAACAGGTACTATTAGGTATCTCATTCCTTTCGTGGAAGAAGTTGCGGATCAGCTTTCATAAAATAGTTTTTAAACATCAAATTCACTCTTTAGCGATATTGAACGTCTGTTGTTTGGCTCTACTTAAGATCTTACTTGAATAATTATGTTTCGTATTTCTTTTTTCTCATGATATGCATATATATATAATCTATACTTTCACACAAATATTATAAATACGAAAGTAACTATTTTTGTCAGTTACCTTTTCAGTTTTAAAACGCTGAACCGATTTAGATGAAAATTGGTATGGAGATAATTTGACAACCTGCGAAGGATTGTATAGGCACATCATATTTTTTCTGAAAACCATACCTTTAAAACAGAAAAGGGGGCTAGAAGTTTGTATGGCGAATTAATCATACTACTCTATTTTCAGCTACAATGTGTGAAGGCCCCGAAAAAGATGGACCGATGATATTATGAAGATTGTGGGAAATTCTTGCATAAAGAAGGCGCGATAGTCGTTACGGAGATCCTTGGGAGAGGCCTTTGTTCTGCAGTGGATTGTTGGGGATGATATGATGATGATGACTCTAGTTTCTGTTCTCTAGTTTTATTATAGAACAAGCATTAAAAACAACCATTGTTTCAAACTTATTCAAAGTCAGGATCAATTATACGCAAACATACTTTATCATATCGCGCAAACTTCACAACGAAGAAAAAACCGGAAACAGCGCCTTTGCATTATAATAGCTTTATCTTGTTTCGAGTACTGATTAATTTGATGGTAATAAAAATTAATGAGTTTTGAATAAACAAAATCCCTTCTTAATAACACGGGGAAGGAATTTAATAAGACTTAATCGCCTTAATCAGCGTAATTAAGTGATTTCCACGTTAAAGCTATCATAATGCGATCTTGTTAGAAATTAATTAATTCTTTTATTATATGAAAAGGGCGGAAATGTATAAACATGTCGGTTATATTAATTTCATAATTAAAATTATTGCCATTCAAGGAGCTAAACAAGAGAAGTAAACTGAGGTGGCTATAAGCGGGGCACATAGTGTGAAGAACCGATGGCCGTTGGAGCAGAAAGGTTCCTGAGTCAAGACCGGGTTCCGGCAAGAGTAGCGTCGGGAAGCCACCTGCAAGGTGGCCGGACGACCTGCTTTGGGTTGCTGGGACTCGCTAGATGCGGAGCCTCTATTCGGCCCATGTGGAAATCAATTGAGGAGGCCTGTGTCCAGCAGTGGATGTACTATGGCTGAAATGATGATGGTGATGATGAAGTGGACCAGGATGGCTAAGGGGCTCCAAGCATAATATTCCTAAACAGTTCAATGCATATATAAAAAAAAAACATTAATCATGTTATACAAAAAAAAATACAATTATATGAAATTGCCCAAATCTGACCCAGTGGGCAGGGTTCCCATTAGACTGGCTGCGTTCCCCCTTTGTATTGATATGCCAATTCTTTGAGCGAGGAACGAGCCAGCCCTATAGTCCCCGGTAGCATCTATGAGCCTTTTTGAAAGGGCTCAAACCAGGACTCCACGGACCAAGGCACAGCAAACTCCGCAAATATATGCCGGTCTGTTAATCCATAAATCATCTATATTACTGTATTTATAAATCAAGTCATAAATAAAAATAAAGAACTAAAGTTACAATTTGTATTTTTTAGATACATATACGATGGATGATAATTCTAAATATTTGGTGAAAAGTCAAGTTATTATATCAATAATTTTTTGGGGTTTGGAACTCCTTAAATTACACCGAGCACGAAAGAAGTAGCCGATGATAACAATTTCAAGAACGATTTTTTTTTCATTCTTCTGCACTGAATTGTCTTTCTACTGCACTAAAATGAATGCAACTTACCAAAAGTCGCCCTACATCGAGAATCCAAAACAAAAAAGCTAAATGTATAAGTTCCTTTGCTTTTCCAAGAAATAGTGTCTTGGTTGGATATGTGACAGTAAATTGTGCTTACATGCGCATATTTTTAAGCAGTTTCCACAAAAAAATACTCATGCAAACAAAACAAATCCTATACTGTTTGGTCGTGGTTTGTTGCGCATGTGATCACTATTTATTGTCATATCTACATACAACACACTACCATTAATGTAATATGGATATCCGTAAAGTAACGCCTAGATCTATCACTTATTCAAAATTAAAGCTTTTATAAATTGTATTACATATGACAAGTCCTCACTCTCTTAGCAGCATTATCATAATTTAAATTTGGAAACACCCAATGCTGACGTTCTCCTCAAAAAATATCAAGTTTCATATTGAACGATCACATATTTTCACCGGAAGTTAGAATGAGCGTTATTGTATTCGTCAATTTCCGTTGACCACTCCTTTTTGTGGCGAGCTGACCCAGGTTGCGTCTTCTAATACATCGATCATCATCGTCATAATTATTATGATATCAGCATAATAGATGCTGGACAAAGTCTTCGCGACAGGGCCTCCACAACGAGCGCTCGCCTTCCTGAACCATCGGTCCACAATCTCGACATGATCGTTGGTCCATCTTGTTCGGAGACTTTCCGCGCTGTGTCCATGGATATAGATAGGGTTAAGGGAAAGATGTATTTAAATTTGAGAAAATCCTAAACTTGGTAGTTTGAACAAATTGTAACTTTGACAGAGAAAAGTATATTTATCTCAGTCTACCCCGTAAACAAGGAAGCTATATTGCTTCCAAAACGTCGGAATTCAAATAAGATTAATAAACGCGATATCTGTTTCAATTGTTTTATTTAAATTAGTGGAAATCACAGAAATCGAAGACAATATTTGGGATTGATGCATCGATAGCTACCCTTCTGCATACTGCATCTCTAACCCTTTAACTCTATCCATTTCCCGTTCATATAAAAATAGAACCGAACCTAATACCCCATTTGTTTAAAAGATGTAATCGGCAACTCGTTTCCGGACAGTCGGACAGAACCGCATTGTATGCAAATGGCGATCTGCTATCAGTTGGTATCTAGAACATCGCTTGTTGAGGAGAATAGCTAACTTGGCATGATCCATTGAGGTGTAAAATGGGTAGTACAGTCGAAAACAGATACATATCGGTGAGGGTAAACATCTCGAAAGAACTAATTTAAAAACATTATAGGATTTGAATTCATGGACTCTTTCATCAGCACGATTGTAATGCTAAAGCATCTCATACTCATTATTAATATCAAAAAGTGGCGAACGATTATTTATGAACATAATAGGCCTGCTGATCTAGTTCAGAATAATATAGGAATAAAGCTATTTATTCAAAGTGGATAGGCCAGTGGTGGCCAATGGTGTGAGGCTTATCTAGTCAAGCATTCTGTAATTGTACTTGCATGTCATCATTGTTAATTGAAATATAAATAGAGTTCATATCGAAATCACAAGCTCATGAGATGTTTCGTGACAAATTCGTCTTTTCTTTTTAAATAGGTATAACTTACCGTAAAAAAATAAAAGAACATACCCAAAAGCTTGAACATCATGGGTCTGTCATATAGCATCGATGGCTCTTAGCTTATAATGAAATGTCGCTAGTAAATCTTCTTCTTAGTTTCCAGCATTATGATCTTCACTGGTAGCGCATCATACCATCTGCTTAATATCGCTGAATAACGTCGCGATGATAGCGATGCTAAAACGATCTTTAAATATTATTTTAGTATATATAAGTATTTTTATATTTAAGTATTTTTTTCATACCATTCTACCTATTTACGAGGTGACATTATGAATTCGGTGTTTTCTTGTCTAGAAAGATATGACAGCCACCATAAAGACAGGATCATAATGATTTACCTCTTATTCTCAATGTGTCCCTGCACCGTCTGTCTTAAAAAGCACTTGTTTTAATATGTAACAATCTAAGTTAAAGCACAAGATTGCCAATGGTGAAATATTTACAGATAGCCTACGCATCAGAGGTAATGCGGTCTCTTCACACACGAATGCTCTCGTACCTAAATTGTATCATTATTGTAATCCATCCATCAACCAGAGCTAATGGAAATAAAACTTCAAATGTTCATAAACTCCCTGTCATCTTTATTATATCCTGCACAAAATCCTATAGTCCAAACATCTGCCATTTCCGTCTACCGACATGTTAATCCCACACGGGCTGTCAAAATATGCTCAAGCGCAGATTTACGCGCCGGCGCGGTGGGATCAGCAATGGCGGCGCAGTGAGTAATGCAACAGATCAATTGTGTCTGCTGTGATTAAGTGCTTTTAGATAATACTAATGTTCGTGATAATGTTGAAATGTTACTGTTTCAAAGCTTCAATTCACTGTTACCATGACTAAGTCCTTTTACTGTTGTTAGTATTTTTTTACACATTACTTTTATTTACGGTTTGTTTAGCAAATCCACTAGCAGTTTGCTAGCCAATAATAAATAGCAGCCGTAATAATATAAATACTATTTACTTTCGAAATAGAAAGACTTAGCTCTTGAAATTTTTAATTCTGTTAATGTGTGTACATTTGAAGGTGAGTATACGTAGCAATTTAGTCAGCCATCATCAGCCAAAATATGTCCATGGAAGGAAATAGTCTTTCTTTTATGCCATTTACCGGAGGTCGGGTAACAGCGGCCGCCGTGCACTGAACTATCTAATTACGAGCGTGGCAATTACGGCAAATTCCCCCTATTTTGTCAGTAAAACAAATTAATCTGAAGTCCTGAGTCTCTGTGATGACTGTATCCAGGCTGGCGAGACCAAACGCCAAAAATGTAGCACATTAATTACCTCCGGCGGGTACGTTTGAGGCTCGACTGGCGTTTAATTGCGAATGAATTATGAATGTTTAACATTTAGCCATTATAAACGTTTCCTCTACTGGGCAAAGAGTGAGATGTAGCGGAAATTATTGGAAACTGTTACAGGATCAATACACTTTACTTCACCCCTCATAAAGGGAAACTATACTGAAAAACTATATACAAGATAATAAGAGATTAATAGGTTTTGCAGTATAGATCTGCAACAGAAATATTACGAGTATCGCGGTTTAAACTGAAACTCCATCCGCTGTATTTCCACGACAGTGTTTTCAAGAACCAGAACATTTCCTAGTCATGTACAAAATATAATAAAAACCGTATGTGCTTTTCAAGTTTGCTTGTATATAAGGATTTTCATCAGAAGGATCAGCAAGATCAGCAGGACTGTAAACCGTCGTGAGGATCAGTCTTAGTAGCTAATGTTAGGAAGTTAGGAAAAACTTCTTAGTTACCTAGTTGATCTAGTTTTTATCTAATATTTATATAATTTTTACCTAGTTGCCCCGGTATTTATTGATTCTATCATTTATATATAACAACATCGAGAAGGGCAACTTGTTCACTTCTTACTTTCATGCTTCGACAAAATTTAATCATGCGATTTCTTAGGTGTATTATACCTACTCGTTTGAGAACCCGACTAGACACGATGAATTTAGTAGGTTTTACTATCCCATCCCTAATTGACTCGACCTTCACTGGAATCATTATCATCATAGCGCACGACAGACAGAGGACATGGGCTTCCTCCCACTTTACTTAAATAAAAACACTATAGCGTTTAATAATGTGTAACCGATTTTTCATTTATTGTTTTCTTCATTTTACTACAGCTTTCTCCTGCCTGGTTCACTGATCAATATTTATCCAAGCTAAATGCCCTATCCAATGTCCATCCCATTCTCACTGATCAATACACTTTGGGCATGGTTGTTAATTACTATTCTATATACTCTGTACCCCCTTTTTTAAGAATCTGGCCTTAAACTGTAGCATCAGTGGGAGCCCAAACCCATCACAGAATTTTTTCCTTGCGTACCGCTTTCCACTTTTCCCAACCTAGTGATCAAGTGGCTGCAATTGGCATTCCCGTTTGTGGGTTTCAATCCGATTACTGGTAAGGAGAGGCCTAGGAAGACCTTACCTATCCAGTACAAGGTCAAGTTATATAGAAAAGACAAAATTTATTCAATAGGATTTTTCTATTTACCCGCTTATTCTCTTCGCTCGGCCCCCTCGTCCCACGCAACAGTTGTCCAGTCACCCCGATCTGTCATCCGTGACCGCGGCCATATTTATCGACGCGTTCAAGCCGATTGTAAACGTCAATTAGCACGTGATGTATGTATTTATTGGACGGACGGCCGGATTTATGGACACTGCTGTTAGTTTGATTGTAATATTTAACTCTTTCGAGGTTGACGTCTGTGTTTAGGTTTGCTTGGTGACCAATTTTTCTGAGTGTCTGATTTATATAATTAACAGTTTTTGTTCGGGACTTCGTTCAAAATTTATATACACCTATCTACAAAAACTTTACTTGGATTTTTTTGCACAGTAACGGGTAATAGTCAAATGTATTAAGATGAATCTTTGCACACAGGTCATTTAAATCAATCATAATCATCAGCCTATATAAGTCCCACTGCTGCGCACAAAAGCCTCCTCTTGGGGAATGGGCTGTAGTCTCCACGCTAGCCCAGTGCGGATTGGAGACTTCACATGCACCCTGAATTCCTTCGCTTCAAAAAATTCGGTAAATATCAAATGATATTCTTTACAAAAAATCCGAGGTACTCAGTGATACCGGCCAGATTCGAACCCCCGACCGTCTGTTTGAAAGTCGCATGCTTGAACTACTCGGCTGCCAGAGCTTTTTTTACTTGTTGAGTCGTCACTGCTTTAATATGACCCATACACACGTATAAACTCTTCGTTTTCGTAGGTCTCGCATTTGGTTCGTTTTCTTAAGTTAGTTTTGACAACCTACTTGACGGACCAATAATACCAATATATTTCGAGCTGTGGTTTGGATATTTACCACTTCACGTGTATATTAGGATTAACTGAAGGCATTCGAGTGCTTAATTTAAGAATGACACCCAGTTATATTTCATAATACAAGTGCCCAGTAGCATACGGTGTTAAACCAACACTTTTATTTGCCGTTGGCCTAATGATGATGGCTCTAGCAAACGTTGGCAATCTTTTTGCATATTATGTCATTACTGGCACAGTTGCTTTACAGACAGTTTCTCAACTTCAACCTGGAAATTAAAAAGAGGACAGTCTCAGGCTTTTAACCATTTGGGCGCCAACGCCGCATATATCCACACCACAGGCTTAACGCTAACGACGGGTTATGTTACCGTGAAACTTAATGATGTCAAAAAGGTAAACATAAAGCTTGTCCCAGAAAGAAAAATGTAAATTGTATCGTCCCTAATATATGAACCCGGTATCTCTCGATTACGCGTCGAGCGTGTCACCCCTCCACCAGCGAGCGCTGTACAGTGCAGGTTCGAGTCCTGGTGTGACCACGTGTAAGAGCAATCATATGATCTGGTGAACGTTGCGGGCACCAGCTACATCCAGGTGGCGAAGGTGGAAAGTTGAAGATGTTTGGATATTTACATATTACTAGCTGGTCCGCGCAGAGAAGCAATTTCTTCTCTTTATGTTATTCTGATGTCTAAACAACATTACAGAAAAGTTTCGTTGACATAATGTTCAGTAGTTTTTAAAATGAAGAGTAACGTACATCGGCACAAATATTCACGTTTATTATATTATTAAGATATTAGGAATTACTTAATAACGCTTTAACTGCCGAACGGATAGGCAGTCATGGATTAAGACAGGACATGGAGAATTGAGAATGACTTTTACATTAGAATATAAAAGCTAGACTAAAAATAAATTGATAGTTTAAAAAACACTAGAAAAACACGCTTAAAGGTGCGTCCACATTTGTATCATTTGCCCGTATCAGATCATCGTCGCGTGGCATGATCGCGTATCACGATCACGCATTTGGACGTTGCGCCGATCAGATCGCTCGAAATCCATTTTGCTACGCGTATCACACAGTTATATCGGACGAGTACGGCATGATCGGCGCGCCGACAGTAAGCGTCCAAGCAGCGCGATACGCAGTCATGCCACGGCACGGTGATCGGATACGAGCAAATGATACAAGACTTTTCTAACAAATCCAAACACAGCTATGATACGATGTTCCATCATGAAGTTCCAGTTCATATCTTCCGGCTCCATCATCAGATCAGTTCGACAGTACCATATTATTGTATTGTCATCAGAACTACATACAGCTGACAATTTTCATGACACTACGATCCTTGGAACATGGTTAAATTAGTTACCTTAGATTCCATTACATAGTAAGTTACATACAGGTCGACTTAATAAAAGCGTGTTACAAACACAATTATTATCTCTCTCTCTTGTCGTTCTTTCATGACTGAGGATCGTGGTCATCATAAGGCAGTTTACCCTTGGAGTGAATGATTTGCCTCCATCTGGTTCTGTCCATTGCGTCCCTTACGACTAAGCAAATCTTGGAGGAAGATGAGTACTGAAGTTGATCAGTCCATTTGGCTGCAGATCGGCTACGAGACCACGAGCTTGTTTGCCATTCGTATTTCCAACTAAAAGGGCTCTGCTAAAAACGTTATACAAGTAAAAGACAGAAAATTCTTGTTCCAGTATTTCCCGGTTTCCGATTGACCTAAAATTCGGCATACTTATGTAACTTCGGTGACAATACAATAGTATGATACCATTGAACTGATCTAATGATGGAGCAGGAAGGTGTTTATAAGATAATAACGCGAACCTACCGAGTTTGGGCTCTTTAGAATCGTCTCGGTCAGTAGTTGTTGGATTTTAAAGGAAACGTACAGTCGACAATAAAAACTTGTTACAAAAATGATTTTTTTGACAGAAACTTATTGATATTTCGAAATCATGGTACTGATGATATAAGTCTTACTGTGTCAGTGACGCAATATTAATTATTATGATCACTGTGCAAAGATTGAGTCATCTCACATATCTGTAGTTTGAGATATTAATGATTTAAGTCCCTGTAACATATTTTGAGGATTGCAAAAACTAAGTACATACACGATTCATTTCCCACACGACTTTTCGAATTTTTTAAACTTCAAAATCGGAATAACTACATTTTGAAACATATATCCACCGACCTTCAATTAAAACACGTCCCGTTGAATCGATGGCATTCTTATACATTGAAGGTATATGGTACTCTCCTTCGGCAAATGGCTGACTTGATCTCTCCCTGATAGTGAAATCTGTTTCATAGATTTGTCTATCCACTAGACTTTGCCCACGGCTTCATCCTCAAATTGTTTGAGAGATGGAGTTGTTTACTTGGCAAGGCAATCCTATCTAAGACGACGTACCGAGACGCTCATTGGTGACCCAGATCTTGTAGAGGCAAAGCTTCAAAGCCTCGAACACCGTAGGATGGTCGCCAGCCTTGCAGGATACATTTCGGGGAGTAAGCGGTGGGACTGCATGAACTGATTCCGCCTCTCCATTTCATCACTATGGGATTAGACGTTTATCTGGGGTCCACCCTTAAGTTGTTGATATAACAACGACTCTTTTGATGATCCTTTCTAGAATAACTCGAACAAAGCGATTTGCTTCTACATTCCTATGTAGAAGCAAATCGCTTTGTTCGAGTCGTTCCAGAAAGAATCCAGTTCGGATTTCTTCAAGACGAGAGTGAATAGACACTACTCGCTTACCACCAGGTGAGATTGAAGTCAAATGCTTGCCTATCTTACATAAAAAAAAACCTACTTTCCTCTTCCTACCCTAGTCTATACCTACAATCGTTTTTTGCCTGCGAATGCACTCCTGTCAGAACTCTAAAAACCTGGCCTTATTCTTGTTTCCATCATAATGGAAGCATCTATGCAAGATTAGTTTTTGGTCCAGGAACTGAGCGATGAAGACTCAGTGAGGACTTTTTAAGGTTTAAAAGGAAAAAAAAACAGAACCCTTATTAGTATCACCCTTTTTCTCAGGAACGCGTGGTGGCATCAAGCTGAAATTAATATTAAACACTCAAATCTGCGATTCCTTAAAACTGTGAACAAAAATCCAATCTTCTGAGTCAAAGCAATATAAAGTAATTAAAAAACATGTTTCCATACTTTCCGTAGAAATAAAACCAATAGAGTACTTCCAGCTGTACTAGAAACTCGAAAAGCTTAACAACACAACACACAACTATTAAGAAATGTTTGACGATCTTACATTTTATATGTCTGTCTGTATGTAACCAATATAAACCCACAATTTAAATATATTGCTTAGGAGCAGGATTCTGTTTACAATAGATTTTCATACATACGGCTGTTTATAGCGTATATTTTGACACCTCGATTCCCGTGATAGATCAACTATTTACATACCTACAAATTTGCACGGAACCCTAGGTGCGCGAGTCCGACTCGTACTTGCCCGGTTTTTAAACATAATGTATAGATTACTAACACCCCGTTTCCCTCCTTAAAAGTGTAACGCATGTTCTCATCTAAACGGCTACATCTAAAAACCAAACACTGGTCGTGGCCATATTGCTGATAGGCCCAGTGCCGATAAACAAGGCGATAAAAATGCCTGCCCGCAACGGCTCGGCAATTTTAGCATGTATCGGAATGCGTAATTGGTGCAAAAACGCTGAATTACTGGAAAGATACAAATTTAATACGCGCACGACATCTTATTCCTTGTGTAAATGTAAATGTAAATGTGAGAGGTGGGTATGTGACATTTTTAAATGTATAGTCCATTTTTTTTGCATACCCTGTTATACAGGAGCTATCGCAGACGATTTATGGTGTAACGTTTGGGAGTCACCGTTTTTAGTGGCTGACAAAACCGATACGAGAATGACATGTTCTACCGCAAGTGATGGCCAGCTTATTTTTCTAGTCTCTTAAGGCCGTGCCACATCGCATGCGCGTGCGTGGCGTGCACATAGACGTGCGCGTGGCATGCGCGTTGGTAAGTAAAAGTCCTCATAAGAGATAACACACCGCTTGCGTAACGTGTGCGTACGCAGCGGTGTGTCATCTCTCATGAGGATGCGTACTGTGCTCAACGCGCACGCCACGCACACGCATGCGCTGCGTCTCGGCGTTTAATAACAGAAGGTCATGTCCATCTACTTTTGTTTTGATGACATCTGCTACCAGTTGTTTCCATGCTGTGCACACCTTCTAAACCATTGGAAATTTAAGACACTTCACAATATTTACATTTTAACTGATATTATAAAACCAAGATTGTATATAAGCGGCCAGAAATCTTTACATACTAAGATTTCTGGCCGCTTATATACAATCTTGGTTTTATAATATATATATAATCCGTTAAATTGTTTTATTTCAATATCAGTGTTGTTTTTATAACATCAGCTTAATTAGAATTACAATAATCGTGTCACGCGACCTTTTATCGCGTTGTGTATTCCTTTCTATTCAGTACAGTGCAAGAGAGACGGGAGAGCAAGAGAGACGGGAGAAACGGTGTCGGGCGTCATGCCATTTGTAAGTCATATTCATATGACATAGTATTACCCGTCACGCTTGCACAATTATGTAACGGAAAGGGAAAGGTTAATATTTGTCACATAACAAAGATTAGTGTAAATAAATGTCTGACTTGCCAAATCTGTAGGTACTTGTAGTACAACTGTGACAAAACAAAATGTTATCTATCCCTTTCTATTTCGTACAGCGCGAGAAAGGCATGCGATGCCAAGTCGCGCGACAAGTGTCACCTCACGTGTAGTTATTGTGTTCGGATTGAGATAATGAAGGAAATTAATGAAACTAAATGTACATGTTCTAGAGGAATTAATAATGAAGATCGGTAATAAGATTTTCTAAAGTCAACATTCAGATACACCGTGTTACTCCACAAGAGCTGCACCAATAACAGTTATACCTTAAACAGCGAATGTCCAGAGCACATCGTTAAATTGTCCGCGAGTCTGCATGTAAGTAACTTATACGTGCAATACCAAAAGTTACTGACATAAACTCGTAATATTGTTTCTTTTGGCCACTAAATTTCAACTTTAGCTTAGTTGACACTGAGTTGTTCTTGTCATAGCAAGTATATGTAAGATTAGACAGTAGGTTAATAAATATCGTAGACACTAAGTATTTATTGCAGTTTTATTTACGCAATTTTAGTTTTTACTGCAAGCTATTTATTAGGTTGAAATTGTATAATTTAATGTATTAAAATCAATATAACGTGATCATGGCAATCGCAGTAAATTTTGCCTATGTTGCGTTTTTAATGGTATCTGGAATCATTATGGGAAACTTTGTTCTTTTATCTTGAGTTTTTACGTTGTCTGACATTTAAAATGTCTATTTTAGTTTGTTGCAATTGTTTTATTTCAATGAGAAACACATTTGTTTTACATATAAAATATCTCGTAGAAGGTCTACCATCGCTGCGTTTTCTAGTCTGTCCGCCCTAGTGGGTGATGGCATCATATGACGTACTCATAATCAATCCATTTAATAAAACCCAGTATATTTTGATCTTCGATTTCAAATAGCACGCATACATGGAGTCCTACTGCCATCTTAGGGACGGCTCCGCCAAGTACCAGTTAGCCGCCTTGGATTCAGTAGAACTTTCGATTCTTTAGAGAGGTGATGCTTTATCGGCTGGGAGTGGGTAAATATTTGACTTTTAAACGCCGTCTTACCATTGCCACATTGTTGACCAACTTCCCATAAGTTGGGGTGTTATTTTCGGTAATTTTGTAGATGTCGCGGATTTCTGAAATTCTTCTCAAAATTATGCTGTTTACTCTTACGAATGACCAATAATGTGGCAATGGTCAGGAGGCGTTCAATATGCTCGAATATTCATCGCAGTAACTTCCACAGCCTTGAATATTGCCGCGAAGTTGCCAGCTGGTCGTTATCTATGGGGTATTTTGAAGAGTGAGGGCCGGAACCGATTTAATCCCGCCATCCCCGTTCCAATATCGGAAATCCAGGAGAGGGCAGCGACTTCATCATTTACGATGTTAATTACCATTGCGAACCGCTAAGGAATGGAATTCACTCCCGTGTTGTGTATTTCCTGACAATTATAATTTGGTTCTCTTCACGGCAAGAGTGAATAAGCTGTTCCAATCAGCCAGCTAATCCTCGACCCCTCGATAACTCCTCGCTCACTCCTATTCCTCCTCCTCCTCCTCAAGTCACTTACCATCAGGCGATACTCGGATCAATCTCTGGTCAGTTTATGAATAATAAAATAAAACCGGTTAAGAGCATGTCGGACCATGCTCAATGTAGGGTTCCGCAGCCGTTTATACAAAAAAATGCAGTTGAAAAAAATACGATATGAAAAAAAAAACACAAAAGAGCTTATGTACTTACGTCCTTTTGCTGAGAAGCGCAGTTTTTTGGCTATAACTTAAAAACGGTATGTTCTATCATGTTGAAAATAATTTTCGTTGGAAGTACTTATTAAGCTTTATATTTAATATTTTAATATATTATATATATAATATTTTTTTTACAAAACTCAAAGTGTTATTAAAAGAACTATCGAAATATGTGCCACACATTAATATTTGCTGAAAAAAATTACATATACGGTTAAATGTATCGAGTGCACAGTGATTCCGCTCCCGTACAAGGGCGGCCATAAATACCTCAACTCCAAAAAAAGCCATTTTTTCGATTTTAAACTATAAAGGGTTATTATACAAGCATGAAATATATCATTAATAACATTTTTAGACATTTATAATAAACTTGTGTGACTATTTTTATTAAAAAAATATCTGTAGTCAAAACCATTTTATAAAACGTTATTATTTTAAACATAAAGCCATTAGATAAAAAAAATTTGTAATTAATGAAAACATAAATGAAACAGCATACTACATAAATAATAAAAATATTTATTTCAAGACTATTTACATATATACAAATAAGGTTATATTAAAACAAAGCGATTACTTACTATTTATACATTCAATATTACCTACTTACTATTTACACACAACAAGTCCAATACAGATTTAGACAAAGAACTTTTTTTTTTAACAGGTAACCTTCTCAAACTTGATATTAGGGGATCTGAGTGAAGAAGAAGTCGATTAATCAAATCAGTATTAGTCAAAACGCGGTTCATTTTTCGTGTGTGATCTAGTCGAAATGCTTTATAGTATTTGTTACTCGCTTCAGCTGCTTCTTCAGACAGTTCTCCTATAGACAGTAGGCCGTGATTGATAATGTCAGCACCATG
Organism: Hedya salicella; assembly: GCA_905404275.2. Lineage (NCBI taxonomy): Eukaryota > Metazoa > Arthropoda > Insecta > Lepidoptera > Tortricidae > Hedya > Hedya salicella. The sequence goes on from FR990102.1 coordinate 5,266,511, forward strand.
AATCAAAATTTTGTGGACAGAAGCAGGCAAATAGTACCATGGATATTCGGCAACTAATTGCCGTGCAGTTTCTAAAGCGAAATCTCTGAATTTTGTCGCATCAATGTTATATCCCGAATTGATACACTGAAGTACAGTCCAACAACGATCTAGGAGATCCTTCTTAATACCCGTAATTTCAGCTGAAATATCTGAGCTTGAGAAGAACCGCCTAGCAGTGTTGCCATCGTTCGATGTCCCGCTTCCGCCACTTTTGGGTTTATCGATAATAAGACCTAACTTCTCCCTAAATTGCGATTGTATAAGTTTTTTTTTTTCAGCTACAAGTCGTTTATCGCTATCAGACCTAGCTTGCCATTTCTTAACCTCTAACTTGTAAGCGAGATGAATGAAATATTCAAAAAATCGGATCAATGCGTGAAGTGGAGACATGCCATATTCATATTTACTTTCGTCAGTTGCTTTGCACAAACATACATCAATTTGATTCATCTCACTTGGTAAAGCTTTACATATATAACATCTAGTTGAAGAAACATCACTAAGTGCATTACACACCTTACCATCGACCATAGTAAGTTGTAAGCTATGATTAATTGTGTATTCGCATGCATTTGTCTTGAAGATAGTCGGTTGCAAGTTACTTATTTTCTGTTTGAAATAAGTCTCCTCTTCAACTGATACTGCAGTTGTTTCCTTAAAAAACTGAAAGCGAATAGGTCTGCAGTATCGAGTTGAAGAAGGACGAGGATTTTTCCACAAAATGATTGAGTTTTCCTTATTATCCGGGTTTAAAATAAGTTGAAGCGGTACATATGAAGTAACAAACAAGCTACTATCCACAAGAGAAGAATCTGAGAAAGTTTGTTTGTATTCGCTATGTCCTGTACTACCATCAAATCCCCATTTCCCAACCAAAGATATTTTATTTAAAGACTGGTCAGGTATTTTATCTAAAATATCTTTTTGAGACTCAAGAATCCGAGTGGCAGTGTGATCTAACAAACTCTGAAGTTCGACTTCGGCTGATGATTCAGTAACGGCTACAGTTGTAGGGTAACATCTCTTTTTAGCCTTTACAATGCGTTGATAGGAAGGCATACAATCTTTCAGTATATTATTATGTATAAAATTCTTAATTAATAGATATTGCTTTCTAGAAATCTTACCTTCTGCAATAAGTGACAAAACTTTGTTTTCGTCGACTTTTGTAGAAGTTAAGCTGGAATCAGCAGAAGCATTGAGCAGTGTATTTACAGCAGACTCGTCAAAATTAGATAGTTCCGCCAGTCTCCTTCTTTTAGTGCGTTTACTACTTTCATTAAAGTTTTTCCTCGGACGGCCACGAGAAGTGGAAGGGGAGGGGTCGACGTTATCATTCTGCTGAGAAATACGCTGCTCGATACTTTGGATCACATCAATGTATTCTACATCATTAAGCCACTCTGCATATTTATGTAGAAATATAGACTTTGTACATCTTGTTTTTTTCCAATAACATGCAATTCGTTTACATAAATTCCTTATTTTAACCCTTAAATTCTCTATGCCAATATTTTCGATGTTATCCGAAATAATTGATGTTTCCGTCAGTGTAGTAAAAACATGTTGAAATTTTTCTGTATCAGTTCCTTGTCCAGAGTGCCAAATATCAAAAACACTACGTTTCGAAATAGAACACCTTAAAAATTTACCTAAAACAAAGATAAAAACATTTTTTAAAAATCGGATTTTTTTCGGCTACCCTACTCTTGTTCTTTGAAACCCCTTTTACCTAAGAAGAGGTCAAAAAAGGTCGATGAAAGTTACAGCCCTTATTAAGGACACTTCCATCTATAACATAATATATGTGTCAAGTGCGGCAAACCTCGGCATCAGAGTATAACTCTCAATGAAATCATACTTCTTAAAAATTAATCGTAAACGACAGACCTCTACTAGAAAATTATTTTAAAATATAAGCACGCATATTTATATATAAAACATAATTGAAAAATAAAGTACATACCCTCTTCTTGGATTTCCATAATAATACCACGTGGACACACGCAAATAATAATAATAGTACACAATAACAAAGTGATTAAGTTGCGGCGACAAAAACACACTACTAATTAGGGTCGAGATGCGTTCACTTTCGTTGCACAAAAGTAAATGATAATAGTACTTTATTGCTGTGCTATATATAGTATTTAGAAGATTGTCTATCGGTGAATCATTTTACTTACTTTTTAGTCCAGGATACGCTCATGACTTTTTTCGATTTATGGCCTACGGCGGAATCACTGTGGAGTGGCCCCTCTAGAAATATATAAATTTTTTATTTAACTATCAAACTAAATAGCGGTTTACATACGACACCTATACTCTAAATTTCATCAATGTACATCCTATAGTATTTGAGTAAAATGCCCGTGACATATGGATGGACAGACAGACAGACAGACAGACAGACATGACGAATCTATGAGGGTTCCGTTTTTGCCATTTTGGCTACAGAACCCTAAAAAGCTACTCCTAAGGGCCAACTTAAAGCAATTTTCAAGAACTTACTACTAATTTGTATATTAGTAGCGTTAATAACTTTCTACGTACGATATGACTTGGAAGTACGAAAGCGTAACCACACTAATTGATTTCGTGTTGTAGGTTAAAGCTGGATTTATTGGACAATAAATTGGAAATTTATTGCTTTATTCGCCACTCATTAAGGCTTTATATCGGAGTTATGCGTTATTAATTTTAGAAAACGGTTGTAAAGTTTACGATACGGTTTAAGATACGATATTCGGTTGTGGCGTAAGTAACTATCTAAAAACTAACTGCGCTGACTCAGCGCCACAAAATGAGTCTTGGCTTCCGAAACAAGAACACGCCACTTTACTAGACATCGGTACCTCGTGAATGAATGATTCAAATGAAGTACTTTACTTGTTCAGTTTATCTATCTGTTCGATCACTTGCTCACTCGCTCAGAGGCAAGAGAGTGAATTAATAGATAATATCACACCTGTTCACAAAAAATAAATAATTAGCTTTTTCCACAAAGATTCTAAGGCACATAATGTTTATCAATCGTGTTCGTACCAAAAAGCGATTGAATTGCATTTATTAAAACATCATTCGATTAGTTCCGTTAAGCAATGAAAGAAAATACATACATCATACTGACATATTTCTGTATAAACTGAAGTAAATGAGTTTGCTGAGCTACTGAACTAAACTGAACTAGTGAACTAAATGAGTGATATACTTGACGGTGACCATAAGAAGTATATCAATCTTTTCTTTTTAGTGACACATTGTTCGCATGACTACACTTTACCCGATCCTGCGCAATTTCTCACCAGTTAATGGCTAGAGTGCCTACCATGATCTGAGTTTACGATCGGCGCTAGCTAGTATCTCGTATCGAGAGTGAGTGCACCTCTCTCGCACGCGCTGATAGTGCGAAAGTAAAAAATAGACCGTCATCGAGCGCGATACTCGCTCGTGCCGAACTCATGGGAGGCGCATAGATCTATCCAGCGAGCGGTACTTAGGTCAACCGAACCGAATATCATTGGCGTGACCAAGGCCCATTGTCTTAGCTGGCTTGGCCACCTTGAGCGAATGGGAGAGGATCGGCAGGTGAAGAGAGCATACCTGGGTCGACCAACTGGTGGTGTAAGTGAATATATAAATTGAAGAGCAGCGTTTAAAACAGGGAGCGAATACCGGTATTCTTTCCATACAAAAGAACCTGTGTATCGGTATCTCGCTTCTTATATAGCGTTTTTATTTTATTTTAATGAGCTAAATTCAAAGTTAATAATGATAACCTAAAACTGATTGACAACATTTTTTAAATATCAAGAGTTTGGTAAGAGATATTTCATGTTATAGTAATGCCGGTAACAAAAGTTTTCATTGCATATAAATATGGCTGCCCCTGTTAATTGAAATACAGGACAAAAAACTTAAACGTGATAGCGTGGGCCGAGGTCTTAGAATAATTTATGCCACACTTAATGTACGGATTATAAAGTTAAGACTGTTATGAACGCAAAATGTATCGGTCGCGCGATAAAAATAAAATGTCATAAATAACGTCAGGTCTTAGGCAATTGCGACGTTTTGAGTTTAAGAATCGTTAATGTATTCAGCCACCTACTTACACGAATTTATGGGAGTGGCTTAATAGCCTGATATAAGGAAATACAAAGAAACGACACGTTTGTCTAATAAATATAAATATTTGACAGCTTGAAAATGTCTTAAAATTAAACGGTAAGTCACTTCGTTTATGGATAAGGACAAAGGATTGAGGCATTTCATTGTCATAATTTTAATTTATTCAGTTGCGACACGAAAGTTGACATATAAATTACACGAATTATTTTGTGTCACAGCGGAATCAATTAAAATTTTGCAAACGAAATGCCTTAACTACTTGCAAAAAAATTGGTCTTACCCTTATGTGACTAGCTGTATAAACAACACTTCTGTCCACATGTATAAATAATATACGGATACAAATAATTAAAATGTAAATTTACAATTCCGTTATCGAAAGTAGATTTATCTGAGTTTTTTTTTTATTATTTTGAAAAAAAAACTAACTGACGGACTTATTCGAATTTTGATTTTCATACACCGTCATCATGTCTATTGTCACGTTTGTATTTTTTATTTATTTATTTAATCTTTATTACATAAAAGAAAAACTTATTGTACAAAAGGCGAACTAAATGCCATAGGGTACATTATTTTTCGAGTTATGTCGGTTACTCTGGTTCTTCTGCGGATGTCTTCATTTTTAATTTCAGGGCTTGCCAGCACTCGATAACTTTTTGCCCAGCGGCCCCATTTTTACTCTAATAGAAACATGACCAACTAAACATCCTCCGTAGAATTCTAACGAGTACCTACGGTTAGTGATTAATAATCTATTGGCCAAGTGATTATTTCATAAACTCAGAAAAACATTAAAGTTGCAGGTCCGCCCTAACTCAGCTGTTTTACGACCATTAACAGGCACCATAACTCACCCACACACAACTAGTGTTGTAAAAGACTCGAGTTTTGGGAGCGATTTTAATATGACTCAGCTCATAAACTATGACTTGATCGAAAACTTTCATAATAAGACTTTTTCACTTCTCCTGCTCAAAAAGTAGGTCATATTAGCTTCGCGAAGCGAGACTAAAATAGTACGTTTAGCCCCTAAATTGAAAAAAAATGTTGCGGCCAGCTACATACTACTTACGAATAATTAAAAACAAACAAACCAACCTCATCAGATTAGCCAAAATTTCTGATCGTATTGCAGCCCTTCACATTAAAAAGTAAAAATTGTCTATGGCTATTATTAGTTTAAAAAATATATAAGCTGTCAATTTAACTATAAAGAATTGCTCAAACTGTACATTTAGTTTTTCATGAAATATACAATTTCAATGTTAAGTCTTATTTATTTTCTCGCAGTTGAAGTGAAAAGCAGAGTGCTTAACACGTGGCTAAAAGTCATTATGACACTCAGACATATTTGTCATCGCTCACTTCGTGAGCTCGTCCAAATAATCACTTCGTGTCGTAATGGCTTACTTTAGCCCCTTGTCAAACAATCTACTATTAAGTCTAGTGAGTCTAATGAACTAACCGAGCTACAATAAGACTCGAATCTCTTTTCTGCGCTCAAAGACATTGATATACCAAGGCGTGTTTTATGTTTTTTAGCCTAAAATTAGGCTGAATATCAATTTCAATAAGGTCTAATAATGGTCAGTTAACTGTGTGGCTGATGGTACCATCAAGATAAAAAAATATGGGTTTTAATTAAAGACTCAGAGTCTTGAAGTCTCATATTAGTCGAGTTTACTAAGATAGAACTCCACAACTCGAGTATTTTACTATACACACTACTAATACAATGAATAGTACCCTCCGTCACATATTAGGTACATCTAAAAAACAAAGTGCCTCGAAATCTTCGGCACTTCTAATAAAATTCATACTATTCCAGACTGCAGTGTGCTCGGAAACTCGAGTTCTTTAAAAAACTCAATTCCAAGCTCGGGTGACTCACGTTCGACTCGACTCGAGTTCGGAGTCTTAGAGTTCACCGAGTCTCATTTTAATCGAGTTGACTAATCTGGAACTCCAGAACTCGACTCTTTTACAACACTACACACAACCATCACAATAAATAATGCCCACCGTCACCCATTACATCTAATAACACGCAGCGCCCCTAAACCTTCGGCGCTACTAATAAAACTCCACTTTTATAGCGTTCCTATAAAGTTAGTTGTAAAATAACGCTTTAATAGCTATTATATACTCTTGTTATCGCAAAACCGACCTATGAAAACTGAATACGCATTAAATAGTTTATTCCTATTGGTACTACGATTAAATTTAATGCTCAACTAGCCCTTGTCCGCCACTCCGCTCGCAGACGATTAAGTCAAAACTTAATTTTTTTCTTTACAATTCGGCTAATAAATAATCTATAATAATCTTTGCATGCAAAACCACCATAAATGGTTGAAATGGACGTGTTACCGTGATGTGACCCCAAAAACGTATACTAACACACAAAAAACCTAAACAAAATAAATTCGACTCAGTCTGACCTGTAATGGATATTCAGTTAGTAATTTCCATCAATATTCCTTTATTTGTCGTCATCGTCATAATTTGCTTAAAGACGTTCACTGCTGGACAAAGTCCTCCCCCAAGGATCTCCATGACAATCGTTCATGCGCCGCCCTCATCCATCGTCCAGCATTTGTACAAATCTGCTATTTTTACAAATTTGTTATAGTATAATGTGGCTTGCAATAATAACAAATATAATGACTTATGCTATGTATACGTATTAGCAGTAGATCAAAGTCATATGTGCCTGTACGATGCGTGTGACATGCGCATTCTTTTTCTAAGATCTGATAGTGATTGAGTTCTTATTCCACTTTATTAGACTTTAATATGGTATTTGCTGTTACAAGTCATAAGCCTCATAAAATTATTCTATAGTTATATAGTACCTATGTAATAACAGGATGCAGCGTATGCCGGTCGTAAAATTGTGATTGTTAATTTAGTTACTCGAATATTTATAAGAATTTTTATTGTTGCTTTCGTTGCACAGTTTCTATTTCCGTACCAAACGTCGTATACTAATGAGTATATAAAAACTTTTCAACGCCATTAAATTCTTCGTTATCATAAAATTATAAAAATGAATTACTTATCTGTACATTGATGATATTTATAAAAAAAATCTATTGTCACTGACTATTTGAAGATCGCTCAATCGTTTTTTTTTGTATTGTTTTGTTTGTGGAAAAAAAGTATCCTATAACCATCTGTGTACCAAAAAAGGTTGAAATCTATTTAGCTGACTTGGCGTGATGAACCCACAATGACACATACGAACTTAAACTCTCCGAGTGGTGCAACGGCAGTTTTTTTTTCCGGGAGCTTGATATGTATTATTATTTTTAATTGAAATTTCAAATAATATAATATGCGGTGTACAAGCTTACATAAAAAAAGGTGCAAATCAAAAAATCAAAAGCAGATCAAACCTTTTAAATCTGTAATTTATGCCCGGTTGTTAACGAATGATGAATAGCTTACTATATCCAAAATAAAATAATAGTATATTTAACCCAAATCCGTCTTTATTCCTTTACAATAAGATCTATCCATTTTTTATTACAGCCAGTGGTCGGTAACCCGTGAGCATTTGATGATACATAGGCGTATAATACTAAATTAATTACTACTAAAGAATTGTTCAGTTGGTAATTATAATCGTGTTTGGTATGTATAATTGTCGGTTGCGTGGAAATTACTTGATTTAATTGAAATTGTCTGCGTGTGAATGATGGAGTAAGATAAGAGTTATTTTAATTTAACTAGTTTTTAAGCTATTACGAAATTACTTTGCTGTTTTCAAATTTCTTTTGTGATTTTTAGAACAGTGCTTTAGGCAATGGTGATGGATTTGTCGCAGGGAAATGGCCAAAACAGAGAATTTAACAAATCCCTAAGCGATATGACCAAATCACGCACGATGTTAAAATGGCGAATCTATTTTAAGCCTAGAAAAGATCTGTCATTTGATCAAATCCCTAGATCTGTTTAGTGGAATGATGAAATCGGCCAAAAAAGACAACTCGTTTTTTCAATTCACCAGATTTGTTTAGTGATTTGATAAAATATCTGAAACACGTCAGTGAGTTGACAAAACGAACTCTCAAAATCAGCTCGTCATATCATTTCACTTTTTTGTTTTAGCTCGGAGATTATCTTAGAACTTAAATTAATCGATAATATAGCTGTGGTCACTTACCAACAGGCCCCTTTTTCATAATCGTAACAATTGTCAGGTGACAAGGACACTTTTATGTTCACGGCGATCCCCGCAAGCTCGATACATTTTCTTACTTTTTACTGGGTAAGCAATGTACGTGAAATTGTCTTTGTCACCCGACATTTGTCACGATTGTGAAATAGGGGCCAGGTGATATGCAGCATGCAGTATGCTAGACGAAGACGCTGTTTCGGGGGCAGCCTGTTCGCAGGTGGCTTTGATTCTTTTAATGATTTTTCTCGCATTTTAGGAACAATAAATAACAACATACTACATTATTATTAGCATCTGAGATAGTAAATATTTTCAGATTATATGTGTTCAAGTATTGGGGCAAGTACTGGGCAGATCCAACACAGGAGGATCAATCAGAATTATTTTTTTCAGATCCATTTATTGTACTTACTTAACACCATTGTACTGTATTCTTAGCAAATAAATTATTTGCGTCTATTATTAAATATTGCACTACTGTAATTTTCAATTATTTAATAAATGTATGTAATTACATATATACCAGCATCAGAATTTCAGAATTCTCGGCAAACTTCCCTCGCTTTGTGAGATTGTGACGCGCAGACAAACGGGCCGATAAATCCACGCGCAGGTGCTGTTAATGTATGGGCTCTGCGCTTTGGTTCTGTAATTGCTGAAAAATTGGACTATATTTTAAACGGCGGTGGTTACTAGGTGTGTCAACGTATTAATTTTCTAGACAGTCTCTAGTAATGAAAGTTGTTAAGTTTTAGTATTTATCCACGACTTTGCTGAGGGAGAGAGATATATATACCTGCTATAGAATTCACAAAATGTGCGCCAGCGTCTAAAGCTTGATTCACATTTGTCTGACGTGTTGTGTCGTGACGCGTTAGAACAATAATGTCTGATGCACTGTGTCAGACAAATGTGAACGTGACCATCTATACTAATATTATAAATGCGAAAGTGTGTCTATCTGTCTGTCTGTCTGTCTGTTACCTCTTCACGCTTAAACCGCTGAATCGATTTGGATGAAATTTGGTATGGAGATAGTTTGAGTCTCGAGGAACATAGAGGTACATATTCTACTTTTTATCCCAGAAAAATACTCTTATCGGCGATAAACGAACTTAAGGCGGACGAAGTCGCGGGCAGAAGCTAGTATTAAATATATGAATCCGATTACTGTTCTGACGCACGACACAACACGTCAGACAAATGTGAATGCGGCTTAACGCAACGCTGACGCACTCATCGCTATTATAATATGATCATAATGACCCCTAGACACGTATAAACTATTCATTTTCATAGGTCTCGTTCTAGGCATCGTTTTCTTCAGTCAAGTCTTGACAACCTGCTTGACGGACCAATATATTTTGACCTGTGACCTGGAACATGTACCATTACTTAACGTGTCTAATTATATTAGGGAGAAACTTACAGCAGTCGAGTGCGAAAATGACAATGAACTTGACTTGGACAATAGTTTTTAAGAGCACTTATTTTCTACAATAACAGCTTTATATAATTTCTATTAAAAAATGAAGATAAACTGAATTAAGCTTTATTATTATTCTTCCTATTACTTAGTCGTTTGATCTAAGCATGTAATATAATATATCAAAATAAATGTGATAGTTAATATTTTATTCTGTTTTCGCGATTATTACTCATTGAAATAAAACAATTTAACGGATTATATCGCGTATATTATCTCATTTTAGTTCCCGACGTTTCGGAAACTTTTCAGCTGTCCATGTAGTCCACCCGTGACCATGGAAAGCTGAAAAGCTTATTTAAATGTGATAGTTGTTTAGTACTGAACGAACTATTCTGCATCATGGCTAGTACATAGGCCTCCTACAAGGACTTCACTTTAGATAATCCTGTGTTGTTACTCTGAGTCTATGGTCTACTTTCCACTGAGACCAAATCGGTTCCTTCAAAAGTATTAATGTACGCCAAATAGAGATTTTTTTAAATATGTACGACAGATTAAGCCATAGATGGGATCTTACAAGAAAAATACCTAGAAACTATTTATATAACTGTTTAAAACAAATCCGAATAATGAGTAACTGCAAACTATTTAGTTCCACTAATTTAATTAAACCGCTTCTACATCTGTATCCTCAGATAAATGACGCCATCTTGTATTCCTAACAAATAGCGGTGTCTTTATATCGTAATTATTTAATCGGAGCCACCGACTCAGCTGCCGTGGATCTTATCTAACTGTCGATATAATTTATAACCAACGGTAGCTTTCTTTTTCTACTAATTATTTATAGTTAATCGTATGTCAATGTCAATTTAGGAAAAATGTCGGGTTGTAATATATTCTCGTTTTTAAAAGAGTTTGTTTATAAGTGAAGTTTCTCGTGGCAATTTAATTGAAAATTGCTTTTACAACGATATCTGATTTATTTCATGTATTATTTTCTTGCTTCATTAGCTTAAAGAAATTTTCTCGAATTTCATGTCACCGTATATCAGGAATAAGTTATATCGCTTATCGCAGTAAGTTACAAAGCAAATATCAAAATTACAAATAAATAAAGACTAAATGATTTAACAAAAATCCAGTAAGGTACTCGTTAAATATTCGCTCCCAAAACTCTATAGTTATGTTTTTATGATAACACTTTGCTATTTCAACGTTAAGGAAACAAAATATTAAAGCAAACCTCTAAACACGTAAGCCACAGCATCAATTTGCACTTCAAAATGTTTTGCGCCACTGGAATTCGCAACTAAAAATCTCTACCAATTTAAGCTCTGTGTTAAGGTTATAAAGCGGAATACCTATTGGGTTATGAGCAGCGTTATATTCGCGTCTCCAGGGGCGCATAACTCTCGGTCGCGTGCGTCGGCAGCATATTATTTTTAAATTATTAACGCTTTAATGGAATAATTCCGATATGCTAATGTCGCAATGAACGGGCGTTGATCACGACAATTCCATATGTATGTACAGTCAGCGACACTTCGTCAATGCCATTTAAAAAGTTTGTCAGGGGAATAGAGCCCGTACTTGTTTTTAAATTATTTACATACGTACGTATATCCCACAAGAAAACCCAGCGTGGTCGGCGGACCTGCAAGTTGGACTAATTACCTGATTGGGTTCGCTGGATTCCGTCGGATACGGGTGGCGCAGGGCCAGTTATTGTGGCGTTCATTGGGGGCGGTTGGTTCACTGTCTCCAGCAGTGGACATCTATTGGCTGATAATAAGGTTTTTTTTTCTTTGACTCGACATTTACTTTTTTTTTTTTTTTTCAATTAGAAAGATATTGTAATTACCTTTTAAAACAATCAAAAAATGATAAACATGTATCATGTACAGTTGTTAAAGTGACTTCTAGAAAACTGTGTGTTGGAAGAGACTACCTAAATCCCTTTTTTGGGATTTCTCAAAAATATTTTTTCTGCAACTGTACTAAAAACAGGAATAAAAGGTTTACGATTTGTGCACTTGTTCACAAGACATTTTAATAAATTACTTTTTATTGAAATAAATTATTGGAGCACTAAAATACGAGAGCTTGACATTCATTATTAAATTGAACCACATTTGCAATAAATCGTATTTTCAAAGGGAATGTGACTCTGTGGTTACCAGTATTTTATTTAGAACTGGGTCCCGTTTCACAAGAGCTTGTAACTTGTATTACAAGTGGAAGTTTATTTTTAATACATATTTTTGGAAAAATATTTCCGCTTGTAATACACGTTACAACTTTTTGTGAAACGGTCCTCTGGTGATACAAATTGGTAGGTATTAATTAAGTCCAGTTCTCTGTGCATTGTTAAGGTTCGTCCACATTTGTATCATTTGCCCGATCAAATCTTCGTCCCGTGGCATGAACGCTTGTCACGATCACGCGTTTGGACGTTGCGCCGATCCGATCGCTGGAAATCCATGTTGCTACGCGTATCACACACTTAGATCGGACAAGCAAGGCATGATCGCCGCGCCGACAGTGAGCGTCCAAGCAGTGCGATACGCAGTCATGCCACGTCTCGGTGATCGGATACGAGCAAATGATACAAGTGTGGACGCAACTTTAAATACTAGACCGATTTATATTAGGCATAGGTTTATACCTGTAATAATATAAACGTGTGTCATACATAAACAGCGTCAAAATTATATTGTGTAAATGCAACTAATAATTGGGATGAGACAAAAAATTCCCTTATTTTTTATTTTCTTTTTTCGTTATAATATTCCTATTCTAGGATACAAATTTCATGCGTTTTATATTGGAATGCGTTTAATTTTTTTATCGCTAGGAGATATTTCAAATGACGTCACTACTGACTGACTTCTGTACTAGGGCTTGGCAAGGACAAATAAAAGTCAAAATTTATAACATAAATAAAAGTTAAACGCATGGAATCGTATTTTTGAAATCTTACAATTGCAAGCGGCTTTCATATTCCTGGAAATGGTTTTTAAGCATCTCAATTTAAGTACCATCATATTTTTACAATTCATTGCCCGTTTTATTTAGTCTTCAGTTTTTTACCATATAAAGTTTTGTATAATAATTGCAATAAATACTTTAGATCGTGCCCCGATCGCAAAGCAAATACTAGATGGCACTTTAAAACTAAACATTTAACTTGTTATAATTTAACGAAGAAACATATTACAGTAATATAAATAAATCGTAACATTTTAACACTGTGTCATGCTTGCAAAGTTGAATAATTGTAAATATATATTTTTTAGACATAGATGGCGTTGTACATATCGGGGAAACGCTTTTTGTATTATGGTGATCCGTTCCCTTGTTTTCATGGTCCTCGGTATAATATTAGAATTAGGTCTAGATAGTTTTTTTATGTTATAGGGAGCAAATAAGCAGACGGATCGCCTGATGGTAAGCGATCACTGTTGCCCATAGACACATGCAACACCAGAGGAGTCACAATTGCTTTGCCGGCCTTTTAGGTGGGATTACGATCTTTTCTTGAAGATTTGAAAGTCGCATCGGTTCGGACATACTACTAGCGACAATTTGTTCCACAGTTCAGTTCGCAGTCGGCTTCAATTATTCCTTTTAATTTGTAGGAGGAGTAAGTTTTACAGGCAGAGTTATGGAATAAAATGGAAAAGTTCAATGGGCAACAGGATAAAATCTTTAAGCTATGAGACCTTTGTCCGGATTTGAACGTCTTTAGGCTGGTATAATGATGATGATCATTCATACAATGGACTGACCAGATCAAATCGGCTGTGGGCGGACCTCTGCATGAGTGCACCTGAATGTCTGCAAATCGGGAGAGATGGCGGGACATTATATGGCGAGTAACATCTGCGCCTGACAGTACAAGCTGTTGATCACGACCGGTCTACAAAGAGTGCAACGACTGACAAAAAGAAAATGATGATGATGATTATGGCTTTAATTTGCTAGAATTATTCCTCTTAATTTGAAGGAGGCGTAAGGATAACAGGCAGAGCTATGCAATAAAATGGAAAAGTTCAATAGGGAACAGGTGTCTTTAAGCTATTTTTGTCCTAAATTAGTATGTAGATATTTACATAGCAACAAAGAATCACATTTTGTAGGGAACTATAGCCATACTAATATTATAAATGCGAAAGTGTGTCTGTCTGTCTGTTACCTCTTCACGCTTAAAGCGCTGAACCGATTTGGATGAAATTTGATATGGAGATAGTTTGAGTCCCGGAGATGGACATAGGCTACTTTTTATCCCGGAAAAATATCCTTATCCGCGATAAACGAATTTAAGGTGGACGAAGTCGCGGGCAGAAGCTAGTATATATATAAAATCCGCGGAAAAACCAAACTAACCAACATAGCTCGCAGGATTGCATCGTTGACGTGGCAATGGGCGGGCCATGTATTCTGGAGAAAAGATGGCCGTTAGGTTACCTTATCTCATAGTTGATGGTATAACAATATACTATATTCAACTACATGGACTTTTCATGAAGAACCCTATCTCATCATACATCATGGCGACCGTGCCTTTTGAAGTACCTGCATACCTGATTACCGACTTATGGATCTAGAACAGAAAAGAAAATAGAAAATGAAATCAAGTTGTCTACGGAAAATATGAAGCTGAAACCAAACTGAAGCCTGCTAGAAAAAAGAAGATGATCAAGAAAGTGTCGGCAGTGGCACCCATGCATAGGAAATTGGGCTCGAGGCGGCCCGCGATTAGGTGGACAGATGACCTCGTGAGGGTCACGGGGAGTCGGTCCACGGTCTGCGAAGGATCGCACACTGTGGCTGGCTACAGGGAGGCCTATGTTCAGCAGTGGTCTGTGGCTGATAGATAAAAACGAGGTATAATTGTGAATTATACTTGAATTCTCGGATGTACCAGCAATAAGAGGTCCTCACAATGACATAGGTCATACGGTATACAGGAAACCTATGCACACTGGCTTTCTTCAGCAGTAGAGGTCACTAGCTGATAGGTAGATAGAACTATATAAAGATCATTTGATTTGTTTGCATTGCAACCATGAACAAACCGGACCCCACAACTATGACGTGAGTTTTTTTCCTGCCCTAAGGCAGCACGTATAGAACAGTAATCCATTATGTATTAGTTTGCACATTTCATAAAGTTTTTATTCACTCGTGCATCGACTTATTGATCAGTACTTAGTTAATGTCAACACTAAAGGCATCAAGAACCAGTAGCGATAATAAATTGCAACATTGTTGCATTGCCGAGGGCTATAATTCATATGTCGCATTAAATTATAGTGAAATGACGTTTCACTACATTATAATAACTTGAGTAATTATTATAGGGGAATAATGAGTCATTATTATACAAAGTTCTACTATACAATGAGTAAAAACCCTATGGTGGTTATTTTCTGGTGCAGTAGTAATTATCGATGGCCAGACCGAGGGGGAAATTTACCTACAAATTACCAATACATTGTAAATTGTACTTAATTTGATTGATGACTCATGTTTTTTTTGCAATTCTTTATGGATCCAGTATTCTGTGATAATAATGACCTAAATTGCAACCTGGCACGTGTGCTATTTCAAAACAAAACTCAACGTATTGACGTAAAGGGTACTTGATAATGACATTTAGAAACAGCCAAAAATACGATCCTATTGGATCACAACACAACAAAACGGGGTTTAATCGCGTATAAATATTTATTTAATTACGACGTTTCGGACATCGTCTTCTTGCGAAACTTCCTTCTTGAAGGAACTTCCTTCGAGACCACAACGACAGATACAAATACAAACATACGAAGAATAGAAATAGTCGATTCAGTGACCTCCAAATATTCCGTTACAATATATATATCTATACTATTATAAAGTTGTAAAAATGAAATGTCTGTACATTGAAGAAATTTAAAAAAAAAAGATTGTTACGGACTATTTGGCGGTCATTAAAACAAAAACCATTTTTTTGGATTTTATGTGTGTTTGTATGTGTCGTTGTGGCTTCATCACGCAAAATCGGCTAAACAGATTTCCACAATTTTTAATACACGGGTAGCCGGGTATCTCCAGATGGTTATAGGAAACTTTTTACCCGACTACGCTGAAGAAAAAACGACGGGTTATGACTTTTTCTCCTCCGCGAACGAAGTTGCGGGCATCTTCTAGTTTTTAATAAAATCAATGTACAAATATTTTATATATTTTTACAAATTTATGAAATGTTGTCAATTTCTGTCTAAAGTGCGTACTACCGCGGAACTATTACTAAGGTAATACATCTTAAAATGTGGGTACAGTAAGGACAGTTAAAATACGTAACTTTTTCGCGCATGTCACAATGACAATAATTACAAATTAAGAGTCCCCAGTAAGCTCGATTCTCCGTACAAACGTATTTTCTCATTTTAAAACGACTTGATAGTTTGTTCTGAAACTTTGTACTTAGAATAAGTTAAGGTATGTGCAGGCCTGAAATTAGTTTATGTAGCTTCAGATACCAAAGTAAAAAAAATACGGTGAATCTAAGTTTTTAATACAAAACTTGTTTTTGCTGTAATTCGTTAGTTTTATAAACTCGAGCCATATAAACGAATTATAGGCCTAAATATACCTCATATCATTGTATATGAAACGTTTTGTTACAATCCAACACGTAGTTTTAAAATGAGAACGAAACTCCGTTTGTATGGGAAGGTGAAATTTAGCCCAGCTTGGTAGGGACTCTTAAAACGAACAACCCGACAGCATAAAATAACTATAAAGAAAAAATCAAGTCCAGTACTCTAGATATGTGTTAAGTTATAATGGAAATGTTTCATGATTCATGATCGTTACTCCCATAAAACCAAAAAAGAATCTAATGTGGAACATAGCGATTTTAAACAGTCGGGACCCATAAGAAATCTAGATCGACGCAAATTTTCTAACAATGGGTCCCGACTGCTGCTGTTCCTCCTTTGCGGTGCGCAATCGGGTAAAAAGTCACGTGTTTCAGTTACGCTTAATGTATTTGCCTATTGCGTGAAAAATTTGAGGCAATTTAAAAACTTTTTCATATTCTGAGTCCCCCCCTGTCCCCCTTTTTTGTCTAGAATTACGCCAGTGTACATTTAATAATATAGAATAAGTACAAAAAAAATAAATGTACTAACACGTAATATTTATATTTCACTGTAGTCTTCCATATCTTTATCCTCTCTATATCATAAACGTGAAAGTATGTATGTACGTTCCACTTAATCTCAAAAACTACTGGACGATTTTTTATGAAACTTTCCAGTTATGTACCTTATACATCTGAATACGACATAGGCTATAATGTATGTGGAATTTCATCCCTTTACGGACGAAAAAGGGGATGAAAATTTGTAGTGACAGTATTTTTTTTTTACGCTGGGAACTTGAAATCTTTATGCTTCACATTTAAATTAGTATAATATCGACTTTTGGGGAAAGACATAAGGTACTATTTATCCCGGAAAAGTACCTTTTAGACGAATTTAAAGCGGGCGAAGTTGCGGGCGGCCGCTAGTAACTTAATAAACAACAGATGAAATAGGTATAGTTAACATCGCGTGTGTTTATATTCAATTTAGAAACAGGATAAAATCAATGCGAATTGCTCACAGTCAATAATTTACGTTTTTTATGATCAGCGTGTATTATTAAAGTAATTATATAAAAGAATTAATAGTTTTGAAACTGGTACCATTGTTGTTTATTGTGGTACAGCATATTCAGACTACCAGTGGTTGCAATGGGTGAACAATTTAGAATAACTGAAAATTAATTTTCAGCTGTTTCCTAAGTCACTTTTGCACTGTGTAAAACCATCACTACATTAGCTTACATTGGGTTTTTCTTCATATAAAATTATTCGTAACTACTTATAACTACGTAGTTTTAGTACTATTTTTTAGTAAGCTTATCGCTACATGAACATGTATGTACTGCTATACTAGATTTTCACCATTTTTCTGACATCTAATGTCGTGCATCTTTATAGTAAGCATATCTATTTCATTCCAATCTGCTAAATAACATTTTAATTTAATGAGCATGTCAAAAACAAAAACAAAGTAAGAAAAAATTCTGACCCCCGTTAAAAATCAACCTCTGGCGTAAATATGCTGTTATCAAACAAGTTATAATGAATGTAAATTATACTTCCATATTTATTTTTCTTTTCACGCCCATAAAGCCGACTTAATAACTACCGAGAACATAAATTTGTATCTCTTGATAATGGCTGCATAATCATAATGTGTGTGTGTTTCATAAATGTCGACGATTTCGACAGAAACGTCGTACTGGTGACTTCGAATTACGTATGTAGGACTATTATAATTACGGTTGCAATTATTTTTTTTGTTCATTTTATAGTAGACCAGTATCAACCTTGTCTACTATAAAATGAATGCTTCGCTCGCGTTTGTATTGCAATTTCCCATACAAACTTTCATCCCCATTTTCACCCCTTTAAGGGATGATATCCGGGATAAAAATTATTATGTCCTTCCCAGGGCCTCAAACTATCTCCATGCCAGAGGCCATGCCAGGATAAGCTAAGCGAATCTGCCCCTAGCAAGTTTGGAGTTGTAATTTTTATGGGCGATGTGACTCTACATTATGATATTTATTCATATTAGATTAATGAACAAATATACGGTCTCAATATTGATTGCAAAACTAGAAAAAAAGTAGGCTACCTCCTTTTCTTGTAGCGTTTTGTTGTATTATACAGTAAAAAATGGCCTACGTGTTTGTATCACAGGGCAACCGACCTCTAAGGCAGACCGAAACTACAAAACTTTGAGCTGCGCACATGCTGACTTCTATAAAAAATAATTTAGAAGCCCGCTGGTCAAGTTATTTGCCGCGCACCACATCCTATCCGCCCCTTATAAACCCATTAGTCTCCTCTCCACAGTCGGCATCTTTGTTCAACGGGCTAGTTGTTGAATCTCCCACACCATTGTTATTTGTTAGATTATTACCACGTAATAGAGCACAATTATGAATCGTAAAACCTCGCGTTTATGACCGCTTGTTATCGGCCATCTTGATTTATTTGACGGCTCGAGGTTGGATCCGGTAATGGGCTTATTTACGTCGTGATTTGAGGGCGTGCAGTAAAAAGTAGCTAACTATGCTTGTGCAAAGTTAACATGATTATATTAATTTTCGATATGAAGCGACGTTTATTTCGATAACGAGTCATGTCATGGCACACAATTAAACCGCGCCATTGACTTACGTATGTATATATTAAGGCTTGTCCACGAAAAACAGTAGCCACTGTTGTTTCATTCAGATGTTCATTATGAAATGGCATTTTTTAAAGAATTTAATTAAAAATAAAGGTCTCCTCACCTTTCGCTTTGAGTGCCGTTTTGGATATTTACATCGGGATGCTATCCATTTTTGGACTTACTTATTAAATCTCTGGATTTTTGTCTTAGATTTGGTATTTTTCACGTTTTGGTCGAAAAGGTTCTTTTTTTTGCTCAAATACAATGAATACTCTATAATGTTCCGCGAATATCTTTCCAGACTCTTACTTACCGTATGCAGGTCATAAATTGTTTTAAATCATTCCAGAGTTACACACATTTTTATGCAATCATTTTAGCTCCAAGCCTTAACTGGCATTATGTAGTATTTCACAACTTGTAAGGAACAATGTATGGATTTAAGATTCTTACACATTAAGAAAAAATAATCAGTTGGCGATCTAATTGTGGTTTGAACTATCTAGACCTATTGGGAGACAGTAGAGACTTCGTTTTCGATGGCTACTTTTTTTTGTGGACAAGCCTTTATTATACTGGATACACAGATCTGAACAAAACTGTCAATAAAACTGGCCAAACGCATGTCGGACTATGCACAGTGTAGAATTCCGTAACCGTTACTACAGAAAAGTCCAGTACAGATGACAAATACGATGGTAAAAATTACACAGCAAAACAAGTATCTTCACTAGCACTATAGCTCGGGTGCTAGACGCGTACGCGGCACTCGGCGAGTGCCGCGCGTACGCGCCGAATCAACGGCGGCGAAGATGGGTCGCTGCCGCCGCCTTACGCTTGGACTATTATCTAGGAGGCACTGTGTGGTAATGCGATACACATATTTAAATAGTAGGTACGTGATTACTTTGTAGGTATTATGTAAATGAACGAATTAGAGTGTACGTGTTGTTCTAAAAATGAAATTAATATTTACGATACAGCTCCTTATCAGCAACAGAAACAATCAATTCACGACACGATTATAACTCTCAATTCACCTTATAAAGAACTGGTTAATTTAAACGTTCCGACATTAAAATAAAACATTTAGCAAAGAAATATAAGTCGGACCATTTATTTAACACTTGACGTGCCGGCTGCGGCATTTAAATATATTTCTGCCTTAAATCAAGATAAAATCAATGGCTACAATGAAAACGAGGCTAAGGTAGAACTGCTTGCGAAATGATATGGTTATTATAAGGTTTATGAAATTTGGGACTTAAGAGTACGTTCGATAAATTGCGAAGATGGAAAGAAAAACTATTTGACCGACTTAAAATTCAAAGGGTGTCTGGAAGAGATCGCCCTTTAGCGATAAGACCGCCTGTTGTTTACCTTTTGCTTTTGTTAATGCATTATTTGTAAATCCGTACATTTTTGTGAGGTGTGCAATAAAGAGTATTTAAAAAGTGAAAAGAAGGATCTTTTTATCATTACAGCAGATTATACCAAAAGGATTGTTATTGCCTAATTAAATCTGCTACTCACTGAATATGAGTTAGAATGTAAAATGTAACTAGAGAAAATAAAAGAAAAGTTTCGGTGATAATGCATCAAGGTTAGTGGCACTTTTTTTGTGCACGCAATATGTGAGATAGTGAAATTACTCATATCAGTCAATCTAGAATGCGTAAACAGAGGAAGAAATAATCCTCCATTGGCGGGATACTGGGTTGTTTTATGTTTTCTTTGAAGATATTCAGAGAAGAAACTGGTGGAGAAAAAATAAATTTCTAGTACTTTGTGGCACAACTAACAACTATCAAATGGTATAAATAATTAAACCAATAAGAAAAATTCTCCAGAACAGCAATTAAGAGACAAATATTCCAAATAAGAAGCAATGGCTTATTTTACAACTTTAGCAGATCAGAACTGAGAAGAATGTATAACAGTCGTCATCATTAATCATCCATCTTAATACAGTTCTCAATCTCACGGAACTCTAAAAGCATTCAGTAGCCATCTTTATCTGGATAAAATAAGGCGGACATAAAAGAATCGTCTTAGAGACCGCTAACGGATCGCTTATCTGGCGTCGTGTTTGATTAAGAGCCTCACCGCCACAACCGTACTGCCACGACATCAAAAACGACCTATGACGATTCAGGTTTCAGTGGCATTTACAACTTTATGGTTTCAGTTTGGGATGTAATGAAGGTTTCACACTTGTCGAGACGGCGGCGTAAATTGAGTTAAATACATCCGCTGGCTTAGGAATCAGGTTAGGGTGGAAACTAGTTGGGCAGAGCACTTTAATCACGAGACCGCCATTTTGCTCTGGCGATCGAGATCAAAAATTGTTCTTGTTACGGTCGGATTGCGGTACATAGCAAGCTTCATTTTTAAACACTGGTTATTGACTGGTCTTGTATATTTCAATTAGAAACCTTATCATAATACCGAATGAGAGTGTTCGCAAATACCTTATAAGGAGGGATATTCAAACCCAAAATTTTCGCTTTTCCATTCCAATTACAAACACATTTAAAAAAGTCAGCCAAATAGGTGCGCCTGTTGTGTAGTGGTACGCAAACAAAAATATCTTCAATGGATTTTTATGTATAAAGATGTTTTCATAGTTTTTCCATCGATTTTCTTTTTTGTGAAACTCTGAGAATAATTGTCGTGTCTTAACAGGTGTGCACACATGGGTACTAAATTATAAGTTACTAGAATTCAAATAGGATAGGATATTTATCACTATATTATGTTAGCGATATTCATCTTAGCGAGTGTAAAGACTGCTTTATGAAATATAACTTAACTGAAAGCATTTCTGTAACGTCGCCAGGGCGCCATTCATATTTGTTAAGCCAGCTGGAAAGTTTCATTTTGTATGACGTTTCCCTTGAAGTTTTATTTTTCTGTACTGCTAACAGAACTGACCATGAGTTTTCTTGTTTCGTACAAAAAGTATCAGTTTTATTTTTTACCTCAGATGTAGCTAAATAATGAAGTTTAAGGCCTTGTCTAAGTACTATAATAGAGCCAGTTCTCACACTTCTCACATACAGCAGCGAAACCTGGGCGCTCATACAAGGGCATGTCCAATATCCATGCCATCCATATTGCAGAGCAGGTGCTGCTACCTAGCGCCTGCTAGTACTGCTCAGCACCTTAATGAATGTGCGGCGTTATGAGCTGGTTTAGGTCCCCAACGTATATGTGTGAGGTAGCCTGGGAGACGGTGCCATTAGCAATAAGATACAGAAACGCAGGATGAGGTGATAAGTCAAGAGGAGACCGCCCCATTCCGTGGGCAAATACTTCAATAGTCCGTCAATTGTCAACCGGTAGAAGATCAAAGGAAACCTAAGATCACACGGACAATTGTGTTGATGCGGGATATGGACGAATGTAACATTTTCGATGACGACGTCAAGAATTAAAGTGGAGGAAGGAAATAAGGAAGGCGAAGCCCACTACCACATGGGACGCATGGCCACTATAACCAGCAAGAGCGAGTTGCAGCATAAATAATACTGGCAAGCTATATATCTAGCTAGATTCTCGTCTAGCAATCGGTTTGCTGCTACTCGTATCGGCTGAAATAAATAAATTAATGATTGATCATCATTATCATTCATCAGCCAAAAGACGTCCACTACTGAACATACGCCTCCCCTAAAGCGCGTCAGCGTGACCGGTCTAGCGCCGCCCACATCTAGCGGACTTTAGCGACCTTGCAGGGGGCCTTTCCACGCTGCGCCTTAAGCCCAAAGCTTTTCATTTACCCTGGTTTTTTGCTCTTAGATCCCACGGCCGCTGGAAACAACGAGTTCTTGAGTGGCAATATGTATAGCTATTAGTCATATTAGTGAACTTTGGAAAGAAGTTAAATATGGCCATGGCTGGATTTACCCTAAGTGCTGGATTCTTGATACTGAAAAAAAAATGCCACCCCGAAGTCTCAGGCACTGCGGATAGGCTATGCTGGGATTTTTAATTTTGCCTGTAGAATCTTGATTTGTTTATAAAAACTACATGGGATATCGAAATTATTCATATTTGTTAACAAATATATACGTTTGTGTTCGTATCACGCTAGCTAGAATTGCTGAAGGACTTCATCCATTTTAGGTACAAGTTTAATGATGTTATAACTTATAATCACTACATTTATTGGTATTAACATTATAATTAATTCGCAACGCAGGCTTCGTCAAGTGGAAAACATAATCGAATCAGCGACAAGCTGTCCATGCGACCCACCCCCCTTATAAAGCCTCTAGCCTCACCTCAGTACCCCACGATCCCGCAGTCTCCTCTGCCACTGGTTCCAGGGCAGAGTACTTGGTGTATTTGAGCTTTGCCGCACATTCTGCGGCGGCCCCGGCAGATCTAGTGGTGTGGCTCAAGTGTGACGGTACAAACGTGCTAACACACGTAGCGTCCCACAAGAAACACCGTCCCTTCTGCCAACTGCCAAGGAACCAATGTTAGGCTATCGGGCCTTTCGCCATCGGTACGGCATAACCCTGGGAGCTTCAACACACAGGGAACGTTCGCTGAAACCAAAGCCCGCCGAATGACATCGTTAATGGCATAATGTCTTGAGAACGACGCGGCGCACCTCTGACAACTCAGGCCATGGTGTCTGTTTTCTTCGACCATGACCCCACAGATGCACCGATGCGGCTCATAGACCTTGGAAACCTAGACGCAAAACCACTGCGATTCTCAAAAAGTCATTATCCAACAGTGTATACCGGTATATTATATTATACGTTTACTACCACGAAGTTTTGTATAAAACTATTTTATTTTTTCTCCGTACGGAGTTTTGTATAAAAAGGAATATTCAATAAATACAGGACGGAAATGAAACCGCAGCTCCGGGCGGCGATACAGAGAAAAGTATACGTCGGTGTATAGTATGCGAATTTCGTCTACAAAGAAGGCTCAGATTTTACCGCCTCTAAAAAGCTGCCGCCCTGAGCACTAACCCCTAATGCCCCTAGTGTAAATACTGGACTTTTTTGGCTTGCAGCTTACAGTTAAAAGAAGTGGTTCAGTTGCTTTTAGTAAAAACGGGCCAAGAGCATGGTCAGCGTTGGGTTCTGTAGCCGTTACTACAAATAAATTCACTTCTTATGAAAAAAATACGACGTGAAAAAATGAATCAGAAAAAAAGCACTGGCACTGTCCTTTTGTTGTGAAGTGAAATGTTTCGGCAGTAACACAAAAACTGTATATATCTGAATATGTTGAAAATAATACTTGCTAAGCGTTTTACCTTTGTAATTTTATCTTTTGGTAATACGATTTAAAACAAAAAGGGTAGTGGACGCAATTTATGTTACTTTCCGAGCGATCAATTCCGAAAAACACTTTAGCAAATAAAAAAAAACTTTATAAACCTCAAACTGTTTTTAAAAGAAATTATCAGCTTCAGTATGTACTTTCAGTATGGAATGCCCCGTCTAAAAAGATTTTATTTTTGTTAATTAAGTACCGAAATAAATAGCGACTTAAACAAGAAACCTATAGATACTTCAAACATCAATATATATTTTGTAGTTTTTTAGTAAAATTCCTGTGACACACGGATGGACGGACAGACAGACGTACATGAGGAAACTATGAGGGTTCTGCTTTTGCCATTTTGCCCAGGGAACCCCAATAAACAGTACCTACTAAAGTTTTACACCTAATGCTACAAAGTAAACTCAGTTGTATATCGTAATGTTAACTGATACCACTCACCTCGCATTCGAGTCCTATTACAAAGCGATAAAAAGTTATCGCGTAATTAAACTATTTCAAGACATAACAGCAAAAGCTGTTAGCATTCTAACAACCTCCATGTAGACAGGCTTCCGGCGTACAATGGAGTGGTAGCCTAAGAATAAACTCGTGTAGAAGCGAAACTCTTGATTAATACTGACGCAACTGAGAACAATTATGTGATGTGATCTAAATGATATGATGATGACGATGCTAAGACTTTAAGTTCAGTAGTCCAGTTGATTGAGCGTGTAAGAAACTGAATTTAGAAGGAGATATATATGTGCGTTAATATTCTCATTTTTATAAATGACAAGAAGACATGGGTTTAGGAAGAAGAGGACGTGGTAGATCTCTGACTTGGTATAACGACCAGTTAAAAGAAACAAACATCAAACTGTGGTACCTGCCCCCTATTGCCTAACGCGTATGACGCGCGGAATCGGAATCAAATGTAATTATTCTGTATGGGCTATGACAGTTGATTCGGATACCAAAAATAAAACCGCCGATAATCACGATTTTCAGTCATGAAGTTACGATCGCAGAGAGAAATATAGTATTGACTAATCTGAAATGGTCACTAGTTTATGCAGCTTGCCACTATTCAAAGCGATATAAGTTTTTTTTTATATAATATTCAACCCTCCACACATACTTTGTGTTAGAGATTTATACTTCGTAACCTTGTGACCATATATTTGTATGCATGCCTAGATGCCAGATGTCAGTCAAATGCGTCCGGTCAACAATTGAGAAAAATAATTTGTGTACTCGTTCGTTATCTATCGCAGTGCCGAGACTTACACGTATGTACGTAAACGCACCGACAGCGGTTTGTGAGCAGTGGTGTGGATGGCATGCGGTAAAATTGTGTCGTCACTGCGATAACGCGCCAGCGGCGTATTTTAAGTAGTGGTTTAATGTCTTAATGCATTTTTTAGACAACCATAAGCCTGAACAATAAACAAACTCTTTCAGTTAACTACTTAATTACCTCTTTTGTGATTCTCCTTTTCAGAATACCCTT
This sequence comes from Hedya salicella, assembly GCA_905404275.2. NCBI lineage: Eukaryota > Metazoa > Arthropoda > Insecta > Lepidoptera > Tortricidae > Hedya > Hedya salicella. Next base: position 5,292,388 of record FR990102.1, read on the forward strand.
TTCGTTTGACCATCACTTTGTGGAAAGTTGTTAAATTTAAGTGGCAGGGGCGGGCACATCGCTAGTAGAACCGATGGCCGCTGGGGCGGAAAGGTTCTCGATTGGCGACCGCGTACAGGACGATGCGGCGTGAGAAGGCCCTCAACAAGATGGGTCGATGATCAGGTGGAGATTACGGGAAACCGGTGGATAAAGGCGGCGTACGAGAGCTCGTTATGGAAATCTTGGGGCTGATATGAGGAGGATGCTGATCACTTTGGGATTATACTATTAACAGTGACACTTCTATACCATTTTAGTCTCACCAACTATGAGTAACTAGTAATTAGTTCAGTTAAAGTCGCGATAATTATGTAAATGAAAGATATAAATCGTGTCAGCCGACAACTTGTTTGCCTCTAAATGTCAGCTGTCGATCTGTTGTTAGATATCTCGGAAACTGGTATTTCACACTTGTTATATCACTTGGCTTTGCACGCAATTCGTTTTTTGTAAGATATACCTGTATTTTTTATCGTGCTCACAAGATAAATTACGTATGTTTTTCGTATGTGTATGTATATGCAGTAGTGCTCACGAAAATAAATTACTAAAATTTATCTGATCTAGGCTATCTGTACTCACTCACTAAACTACTATTAAACTAAAGTCTTGCCCAAGGACCGGTCGTGCATTTTTTTTAACTGCTGCGGAATCCACACTGAGCATGGTTCGAAATGCTCTTGGCCGGTTTTTTATAATTGGCTCACTGATTCCTTGTTCAACATCTGATCAATAAATAATGTCAATACGTAGAGGATTTTGCATACAAAGCACATACCTACTGAACAACGCATCACGCAAAGATACATAAGTACGCGCAATGTCGTAAATAAAACTCGTATTTTTCAGTTTTTTTGCTATAAAATTACTATGTAATTGACAACACACATAAAAAAATAACGTACTAATTACAAGCCATAATTGAAAACCGATCAATATTCATGACTCGCACAAATGGCATAAAATGTCTATTGAAAGAACATATTGTCTGTTTATAGGAAAAACTATAAATTATACTTGTAAAAACACATGGCATACCAATAATACTTGGAATCACAGAGTGACCATTCAATTAAATGGGTCCACAATACAAATAACTACATAAAGTATGGTAACAACGTATTTGTTTTTATTTATTGTGGACGGTAATTGCACTGTAAATCAATGATGTTATAATCCTACTTAATCATAAATATTTATTGTACACGTTAACTAAAGTAATTATTATAAACTGAATTTGTTCCGCGATCGGCTACCTCAGGGGTGGGCAAACCGCGGCTCGCGAGCCGCATGCGACTCTTTAAAGGGTCACTTGGAGCCCCAAGTGACCCTTTAAAGAGTTCCCCTTAAAAAAAATCCTTTTAAAATTTGGTATACATTGATAAACCTGAAACAGAAAACTGCGGAATTCATTCATACCGACGATGCCCGGATAGCTCAGCGAACGTAACGTTACCTGCGAAGTTGAGGGTCCTGGGTTCAAATCCCGGCAAGGGCAAATACTTGTGTGATAAGCATATCTGTTCCTTGGTCTTGGATGTTTTCTATCTACATAAGTATATCATGGTCTAGTACTTAAATACAAGTCCTCTTGAGCTTACCATGGGACTAGTTAGATTTTTGTAAAAATTGGTATGTAATATTTATTTATTCATACTTCTGACGAGTTCAGTAGAAGTATTTTGATTAAAAAATAAAACTAAGATAACGACACGAATTGACAAGAGTAAATAATCAATAAGTACTTGTAATTTGGATTTATTGTCTTACTAGGAATGCAAACTGTTTGTTTTGGAAAAATACGAAATAAGCACTTTGCATTCCTTCACGTGAAGAAAAAAGGCATTTCTCATCGAGTTGACTATGACTGTCAGGGGTACCCTGGACCGTGACATACTATGTGCCCTGGATACATACTATGTGACCAGTGGCGTACACGGGTTTTTGGCTAAGGTAGGCAATTCAAATGCTTTGACCACATGGGTAGGTTTCGTTTGGAGCACACGTTTGTCTCTGTGCCTATATGGAGCCATGGTCGTTTAGGGTAGGCAGTGACTTTGTGCCTACCACTGGTCGTGACCTTCCACGACTCGCACCAGTACCGTTATACGGTCTAAGACGACGGTAATTTTAGACGTTGGACCGGAAAAATTTCAATTTGACTCTCCGTGTTAGTTTCCGTGATTGTCATGTATGCCTGGTATGACACCAGGCGGAGCTCCGCGAAGGTTGCTCTTGCTTTTGCAATTATTGCAGCTTGGACCCTCCAGTTTCCGACACGACGCTTCCGAAGAAAGAAAAGTGGACTCGTTTCACAACGTCTGTGTCAATATATACCCCGCACCATGGTCTCAAAAACAAAACTTATCTCCAGCAACCCGACATGACACATTTATCACTCGCTAATTACGATCAAGAATCACCCCCCGCGACACCATCGCCGCTAATCTATGCAAGAGGTATCTTAATTATCTTCTGCCGCGCCGCTTGGGAAAATAAAATTTTAATTGATCCCTGTACCCTTATCTTGGCGATTAAGCGATAAATGAACGGTTAAGTGTTTGTTTTAATGGGTGTCGGTGTAACTTTGTTGAGGGATTTTTGAGATGTCTAGACGGTGTTGCTAATAGGGGATTTGTCGCTCACACTCGTACTTTGAAATGTTTTTTTTATGATTGTCGTTTGTAATTTCATGACCTGTTTGGGTTAGTGTTAGTGACCCTGTTTGCGAAGTTGACTGTTCTGGGTTCGAATCCCGGTAAAGGCATATATTTGTGTGATAAGCCTAAATATTTGTTTCTGAGTTTTGGGTGTTTCTCATGTATTATAAGTATATACCTATTAGAGATATCATCGTCTAATACTCATAACACAAACCTTATTGAGCTTACCATGCGACTAGTTCGATTACTTATTGTAAATTTTGTGCTATAGTATTAATTAATTTTATAAAAATAAAATATGATTACTAATTAATTATACATCACATTTCAAGAATATGAATTAAGTTCTTTCCAAAAGAAGCATACAATGCTTGCTATGAAAATCATACCACAGACTTTTTCAATAGGTTATTTTTTGCGTAGTATAAGATAACTTACATGCTTCTAAGTTCCGAACCAATAAGATTTATATCATAGTGACTTTTAGAGCGTCAAAGTTTTGAAAACTGAATGAATACTAAGTTTCAAGCTCTTTAATCATTTAACAGAGACCAATTTTCTTCATTTGGCCGTTTACAATATTTAATAGGTAGTAGAAATTCACAACAAGTCATATTCTTTACCCCTGCTATTATTAACAGTCTAAGTGTATCCAAGTTCAATGTCTTATCCATCCCATCCAACTTTTAACTATGACGCTTTATCTCCGGTAATCAATCTAAATCATTCGAATGGCGGTTAGAGTCGTTTTAAGCTTTAACGATACGATTACGTTGGAAAAGGTTACGTAAATCATTGTGAGAATAATGGCGTAAAAAACCGCAATTAGTGTTGCGCCCGCGTCGATAGTTTCGCGGACGTCGATAACATTCTCAACGTGACTGCGCACTGAAATGCGGCAAACTTAAAAAAAGCCACTCGGGACGAAAAACAGCTTTGTACTAGTGCAATAAAGTTTATGGTAACGGTTTTGTAACGTAGTTGAAAGGTACAGACGTGAGTTCGATTAAAAAATGTGATTTGTGGCCGGCGGTGCTCGCTGTTTTATTTTGCGAGTTGTACGTGACGCTTATGTCAAGCCGCGGTTGAAAAACACGGTAAGTGTGAGCGGGAATTTGCTGTACGTGTTCCGTGGTCTTACGGGAATGGTGTACTTTGTAAGCTGTTTACTTTATTTATCCGCTTGGTTGTTAACTTAATAAATGAGAATTTTAATTAAAATTATTTATTACAGATAATGACTAGGATTTACTTCGAAAACTCTTATGTTATGAATCTGAGGCGAACTTAAATTAAACTGTGATTTAGCTGAAAGTAAATACTGTTCTCTGCACTAATCGTTTTAAGAGCAATACTTTGTTTATTTTCCAACGAAACATAATGTGATAGTTATTTCTTCATTTGCTCAACACAGCTTAATCTGTCTGTCTTGCTTAAAAAAGGCAAACAATCCAGAAAAACTGTTTTTCACTGAAAAGAAAAAAACTTGGGACCGAGAAAAATAACTCTTAAATTAGTCACTCTTGCATTTATATTATCGATTCACAATATTTTATGAATATATGGGCATGAGTATGGTGACCTAAGGGTTTTATATTTTTACAGTACCTTATTAGAAGTGTCTTCATCTGTTAAGGAACTATCCTAACATAAATATTCGTCCGACATCACTCAAGAACGTCGCTACATGCTTCTTGTGCAGGAACACTTTAAATGCCTTGACTTTAATCAACGCTGATAGATATCGACAGGTATGAAATGTATTATTTTATGGATGCTTCTTTACCTACCTACCGCGTTCATAAATAACGGTATATCGTATAGTGTCAGGACAGGACCATAATTTATGAGAATATTTTTAATAATGTACGATTTTTATGCCATGTGTAAGTGTAACAGTAACATCTTCCTGATGAAACTGTTCGTAGATTTAAGGTCTTATTTGTTTTACCACTGCCACTACCCTAACCTTATACCTACTGCAAAGCAGGACCGTATTAACCGCCAACTGAATCCATAGGCGGTTACTACATTTTGGCCATCGATATATATATCGTTCCAAAGAGTTACCGTCATTGCGATTATTACCCTGGCGTTCATCGACTTTCTATGAAGTTTGTCAAAGCAATAGGACAGACTTTTTAAGCTCTATCTTTCAAGTGCGTACATGTAACTTTACAATTATGCACATCATAATATATACACTGAAATAGCAGAACAATTTACTTAATACTAGTAATTTACTAAATTATTTCAATACACCACTACTTAAATTTAATAAAATTTACTTAGCTTCAAATTTACATATTTTGCTTGACATACGATGAATTAAAAGTAAAATTAAGCAGAAGGCAAAAAAAACCTAGGTACTTTTTACTACCGTTTAATTTAATAGTGACACATACAATCCTACATCATATATAGTGTCACAGATTTACAAAAGTATCGTTAGAGAATTAAATACAGTGGTAGCATATTATGATTTTGCCATAAACGTCTCCTCAAATCTTATCTCAAATTTTAGTACGAACACTGAATCCCAAAACGCAGTGGTAAAATCACAAAATGGTTGATCTGTCGGCCTGTCATTTCAAGCTTTTATTATCATGATGTTTTTACGGCCGGCGGCGCTTTTTGTCGAGGTTTTAACAAGTTCTCAATTGCTTTTGTACGTAATTATGTATGATTGAATGACCGACAGTTTTTTAAGTGCCACCGATGTTTGATAGAGTGAGAAAAGCTTCGGTTTATGTAGCTATCTTAATGAAGACGCTTGTGCGGGTGTTGACTCTAAAAAATAATTAGCTGTGTTGTTTTTGATATAATATTAAATAAAAAGAAACATGTTTTTCTTTATTTATTTCGTGTTGAATAGGGATGATGACTAAATTTTAATAATTAACCCGTCATGTAGTTTAATAAAACATATTAGACACGTATTTTTTCTTTTTTTACATAATTAAAAAGTAAAGGCGATACATTGAGTTTAAATGTCGCGTGACGTCACTCCTAAGTACAAATTTTACTTCCAATATTGTTTTATTGTCTAGCTGACGACCTAGTGGGAATTTTAATTTTGATACCCAGTCAGGCATGAACCTATTATAAGCAAGATTACACAATAGTAAAAATGGCGGAATTTAAGACGTAATGTCTGATAGAACAATGCATGGTTTTAATATGCATTGTTAGACTACATCAATATTTGATAATACAATTCGTATTTTTTCTAAAGATCGCACAGCTTTATGTTTATGACATAAATATTTTAGCCTCCTTTTGATGTCTCGAATCACGTCTTGTCGTGTTATTAGGGCTTGCATTTAAGCATTTCAAAATTACATCTCGTTCAGTGTTTTTAAAAATATACGACCGCATAAAACGAGCTTGTGTTATTGGTCAAAAACCTGGTGAAATTCGGGCCGGCAGTCATATAATAAAGTACCTTGGTACACATAAAACAGGGAATACAGTTTACTTTCCAATTGGGGTATAAAAGTTACGGCACCCATTCCGTTTTTACTGCTTATTTATATTGTTTTATTAAATTATATGTTTTTTGCTGATATTAAATGTAGCTTGCGTAAAGATGTAATCACTATTTTAATTCATCAACTGTGCGCATGTTCAAGGTTTTTCTTTCTAACAGAGCCTAGCGTCTGTGCCTGTAAAGACATAGGGAATTGAAATATATTAACATTTTTATCATTAGGAACTAGAATTTATCCAATACTAGAGACAATACTTACCTACATATAAGGAACAAAAAATACTTCTATTGTTTCTAATGTTAAGGAAGTTAAAAAACAAATGAACGGATGGTAACGTTCTGCAAGAAAATAGTTTTATGAGCGCTGCACGGGTAGAAATTAAGAATTTCAGATTCGTATTCGAAAAATAATCCTTTGTTACTAAAATCTTTGACACCAACACGGAAGTCCACTGTTGAACATAGGTCTCTCCTATAGCTCGCTACAGAATGCGATCCTGCGCAGACCTATCGCCCGACTCCTTGCAACCCACACGAAGTCAACCGTCCACCTAGTCAGGGGCTGTCTTACGCTGCGTTTTCCTATGCGCGGTCACCACTCCAGGGCCTATCTTACTGCCCCTACAGTGCTGATCCGTTCTCCGCACGGCTTGACCTCATTAGACCTCATTTGTTCTCGTACTTCATTACTTTTTCACGTCATTGTTTCTATCGATTAACGTTTAAACTCAACATCAATCTTACACTCAAACAATGCCCGTGACGAGCATGCGTTTAGTATTCTTAGCGCAACACAATACCATTGGTTTTGGCCTAACAAAAACAGAACGATTAGCTTCAAAGAACATGCAAAATGTGGTGATGGCGATTGTCATTCAGTGCACGTCTAGCGTACCCATCATTCACACTTGTCACTCGACAAATTGTCGATAAAACGTCATATATCACAAGCTGCGCCCAGCCCTGTTCAAACCCTACAGCTTTACAATAAGGTGAGAAGTGGAATGGTAATGGATGATGGAAGTAGGTTGTTTTAGTGGATTGTGGTCTGTCAGCCTTTGAACGTCGACAGGCGGAGACGGGCGCAGCGACTAGCTGACGGCGATTTGTATGGCGCGAGTAAATCACTTCTGAAGTAATTTATGTTTGAGTGAGCGGCCTTAGTGAGGAGGTAGTATCGATAGTTCTTTCCTTATATAAATAGAGGAATCCGTTGAGTAATGTTACTTAGATTATTGAAATTTCAGTATAATTTGCGTAAGTCATTGTGATTAAACGCCTGAATAAAATATAGTATAAAATTATTTTAGAATAGGTAGTTGATACTATTATTTGAAATACAGCATTTCTTCTTAATTACAAAAAAATCAAGAAGGAATTGAAAAGTAAACAAAACGAAGTGCTTATTATTTCCAAAAGTAGTTTTTTGTTCTCACTATTTTCTTCCCGAAAATGTCGAAAAAAAAACGCTAAACGTTAAGCTATTAATATTAAGTGCGTAAATGAACTAAGCATAATGAAAACATTAACATAGTTTGATAATGATAATAAAGTACGTATAGTTTAATAAAATGCTTTAGAGTGGTGACCGCATACAGGACTATGCAGCGTGGGCAGGCCTCCAACAAGATGGACCGATAATCTGGTGAAGATCGTATGACACCGTGGGATGAGGGCGGCGCACGGCCGGTCGTTGTGGGGATCCTAGGAGGAGCCCTTTGTTCAGACTTTAGACGTCGTCTGGGGCTTGTACCCTATTTTGAACTCACAAAATCATTGTTTATTTGACGTCCCTTTATAACAATGATGACCTGTATTTACAATTCAACATTACCGGTCTACAAATAAACAGTACTCGACCACATTCACAAAAAACCATCGACATTTCGTTCGTCATTCAAACATGTGTTGTTTGACAGCTTTTGTGTTGACAAAAAAAGAGGGAAAAAAAGGAATAATCAGCGGCTCTATTTATCATATTCGAGCTGTCACGGCACTGTGACAGTTGACAGTGGAATCCTTTGAAGTGTCAGCGAAGCGGTTAATGAGCTAGGACGGTTTTGAGCTCGCGATTGATGTCGGCGATTATGCTACTTTAACAGCTAATGGTTTAACCGGTTTAAAAATAAAAGGCGTGTTTGTTCTTTTGATGATTTGGTTAATTTAAGCCGTGCTTTTCTTGGGCTTTGAACGCGGCGAAATTATGCATGTGTTATGTATGGTTCATGTATGTTGCTGTGCACGGGAAGACCTGGTCTTTGTCAGAACATCGAAATATACGAATGTTATAAACGATGAAAAACAAACTGAAACGTCATTTTGCAATAGATTTTAAAACTAGCAACACTCCGATTTTGAATTCAACGAATTCGAAGTTAAGATGAATTCGCTGTTTTAAATTTAGTCCTAACTTTGCCCAGAAAGCGAGCATTTTTCCGTGAACGCAAAAAAATATAAAGTATCAAAATACATAAATTTATTTTGTCGTGATTTCTGATCCGATAGACATAGTACTACATATAGATGTAAAAAGCGCGTGTTACGGCGTTAATGCATCCATAAAATATTAAGCGATTTCTATTCAAATTAAGGAAGAATTGTTTTCGCCAGATGCAGTAACTGTACCGCTAAAACTTTGATTTAATCACACCAACCAATTGAGATTATTTGATAACGAAATGAAATTTTTGTTTTCATCAATATGAAACATGGAACACAACTTTAAAAAGATTCTTTAAATAGGTCACTAATATGATTAAAACTTGAAAAAAGGCACATCTCCTAAACCATCGCCGAAAATGTAGTGACGCGTTTGTATAACCTTATGCTTACTATATTATAAACGTGAAAGTATGTATGTATGTTCCGCTTAATCTCAAAAAACTACTGGAAGAATTTTTATGAAACTTTCCAGTTATGTTCCTTATATATCAGAATAGGACATAGGCTGTAATATATGTCAAATTTTATCCCTTTTTGGGACCAAAAGGGATGAAAATTTGTATAGACAGTACATATTTTTTTACGCCAGGAACTTGAAAACTTGGTAATATGCTTCACATTTAAATTAGTAAAATACCGAGTTTTGGGTAAAGACATAGCCTAGTTTTTATCCAGGAAAAATACCTCTTATACGCGATAAACGAATCTTAGGCGGACGAAGTCGCGGGCGGCCGCTAGTACAAAAATACGAAATGAAAAATCTGACTTCTACAACACTGGCAATATTCATCTTTTGTTTGTTTAAAACCTATTCATACCCAGCTTCCAGCCTAATCCCTAGTGCAAAAATATGACTTTTTCTATGCAGTGTTGCGGCCATTTTTCAGCGTACACGGGCGGTAAATCACTCGAGTAATTGATGGCTGCGCCTGCACATGATGTGTGGGCGTGCGCGGGTAATGCGCTGGGCTAGTCTTTGTAAAGAGTTTTTAACCCTAGTGTACTTCTAGCTATATAGGGTTGGCAAAGGAAGCGAGTACGTAAGGATATCTGGCCTAAACTTTTTTGTCATTAATGAATTCATCATTTGGCATAATGCAATTTTCAGGGCTTTTTAATACACATCCCGTTAAATGCGTTGGGTTAGCTTAGGTTTGTTTTATAACAATCCTGAAAAGTTTACGTGCTCAGAAAAAAATGCATTATGCGAAATTATGAATGATGATTATGATTATAATCAAAACAATTATGCTAGATGAGGGTAAGTGTAGAATACTATAAGGTATTCCTTTTCTTAGGCGTATACACTTAGCAGAGCACTGGTGGTCACTCGTGCGGTTTAAAGGAATTAAACCACACATTTTTCATTAAGAATTCCAGTTAACCTTTGTTATGGGTTTCCTGAACAGTGTGCCATAATGTCGATATTAAAATCTTTCAGAAGTCTTGATGAATAACATTTAGAGCGAGTTATACCTTTAAAACCGATAATCGTTCAATATCTCTAGTCTGAGCGAAAGTAAGTATTTTTTCCTGTTTTGTTTTTATGTATGTTTTTTGTTTAATTAACTGTCTGAGTGTTCATTTTGATATAATAGATATTTTTTGGAACAGTGATTTTTGTTTATCTGCGAGCCTCTAGTGTAGTGATTGAGCAGTGCAGTGCTGGCCAGAGTTATTAACTCTTTAGCACCACCCAGGGGACTAAATATGGGTTCGTACTCAAACAAAAATGAAATGTTGATGCCAATTGGTAAGTTTCTATCATAAATCCAAAAAAATAATTGTTTCATACTTACTTACGTGTAGCTTGTTTTATGAGCCTTTAAAGTTTAGTTTGGAAAGTCTATTTTTAAACTATGAAAATATTAATATCTAATAATACCATTGAATAACCCATGAAATATATAGTAAGTAACTTTTGTTATCAAACCGTTTTTATAAACGCAAGTTTTAATATAGCTGCAAAGCAAAGTTTTTAATTTCCCCATACGAGTTGGTTTGTCTATCTTCTTTAATGTATACTTTTTTTTCTTTCATGTGCTTAAAGGTTAACTGGAAGAGATCCCTCACAGGGATAAGTTCGCCTTTGTACATATCTGTGTTTTGTAATTATTATTTTTTTGTATTAATTTATGTGCAATTATTTTTTTCCATCAATATTTCTCGTATTGAGAGATCATTCTATAAATAACACAGAAAAAAATCCCAATTATGTACTCGTCTTAAATAATATCTTGTGCCATACGATAAGAAAAATTAACCTTTGAACAAGTGTGTGAAGTCAAAGTCAAAGTCAAAGTGTTTTATTTGTTAAACATAGGTGATGGGTGCATACATACAGAAATGTTCAATTATTTTATGTTCCACTATGTTTTGCCGATTGGCGTACAAAAACATTGGTTTAAAAATATTTACTTACTGCTTCTAAACAAGATTTTGTTTAAACATTATAATACAATTTACGAATTTAGATAATTAAATTGACAATGGAATACTAATAAAAAGAAAAATTAAATAATAACAATAATAATAATAATAAATTAATCTCAAATAATTACATACAATTGAAATCATCATTTAAATAATCTAAAACAGAATAATAGCACTTATTCATAAGTAAAGTCAATAATTTGTGTCTCAAAAGTGACATTGGTAACAGTTTCAATTCTGTGGGTAGTTTATTATATATTCTAATTCCTAGATAATATACACTTTTACGCATTAAAGCGGTTTTGCTGGGGCTGTGCATAAATTCTCTCTATATCTTTGCTCCAAACGTTTGCTGGTAAAACTACTTTTTTTAAATAGCGCTGGATTATTTTTTACAAACATCACCACTTCTAGAATATACATAGAAGGCATTGTCAGGATGCTCAAATCTCTAAAATGTGATACACAACTGTCAGTTTGTTGAAGGCCACGCATTGCTCTGATACACCTTTTTTGAGCTTTGAAAACCGCTTCCTTATTTGTAGAATTGCCCCAAAAAATTATGCCTTAACGTAAGGTCGACGCAACAAAGCCATGGTATGCAGTTAATACAGCATCAGGATTGGCTTGCTTTGCTAGTTTATAAAGTGCATAGGCGTACTGATTTAGTTTTTGGCACACTTGCTCTGTATGTGAGTTCCATGACAAATGGTTGTCTACATGGACTCCTAAAAACTTAGTAGCAGAAACTGACTCAATTATTGTCCCTTTATAATTACAAGCGATCGGAATAGGTAATTTACGTTCATAAAAGTGCATGATTTTGGTTTTGTCAAGATTAATTAATAAATTATTCATATTTATCCATTCAATTATGTCCCTTACAGCATTATTAATTTCTATTTCATAATCACTAATATCATTACATTTAATAATAACAGTGCTGTCATCAGCAAATAGTACCATTGGGTGTTTGACGTACCGAGGCAGGTCATTGATATAGAGTAAAAATAGTAGAGGTCCGAGAACACTTCCCTGCGGCACGCCAAACTTAATTTGCCTTTTTTCAGATCGGTAAGCCTTTACATATTTAGTGTGCATGCAGATTTGAGAGAGTTTAGTGTATTGATCTCTATCGCTCAAATATGACTTTAACAGCTCCAAAATATTACCACGAATACCATATGCGTTCAACTTACTTAAAAGAATGGAATGATTTACATAATCGAACGCTTTAGTCATATCCATAAATATGGCACTTTCTCCTATCAAAATTTTCTATAACTGGTTGGATAAGATCATAAATTGGCATATTTATGGATTTTTTTCTACGAAAACCTTTCTGTTCTGCAATTAGCAAATGATATTTCTCTAAATAATTGTAGAGTGCCTCGTATATTACTTTTTCAACAACTTTAGAAAACACCGTTGCAAGAGCAATGGGCCTATAATTTGACACATTCGTTTTATCCCCTTTTTTATGTAAAGGTTTTACAACAACAGGCTTTAGCTTGTCTGGATATACCCCCGTTGAAATACTAAGGTTAACAATGTGACTTAAAGGATGGACAATAACTTGAGATACCTGCTTTAAAGCTTTAGTATTTATGTTGTCATATCCAACGCTATTTGTATTTTTTAATGATTTAATTATAATCATTATGTCATGAGGAATAGTAGGTGCCATATACATCGATTGGCTACAGTTCGTTTTTAGATTACACTGTACATCACTGCATTTGGGTACAATATGGTCAATATTTTTTTTTTTATTAAAGGCATCGGCTATACATATCGGATCAGTAATTGTCACATTGTCCAAAATCAGCTTTAATATTGGCTCTTTAGGGAATAACTGCTTGTTTTTATTAATGACTTGCCAAGTGGCTTTTGATTTACTGGTTGCCTGCTTTATAAAATGGTCATTTTGTGAGCGCTTCGTGAGATTGATTATTTTCTTATATCTAGTATTATAAGCTTTAAGAATATTTTTATTAACTTTATTTGGACAAAATCGATATTTCCAGAGTAAGGCTCTTCTCTTCTTGCTACATATTTTGATCCCACGAGATATCCACTTGGGTTTTATAATAGTTTTAAGTTTTATTATTTTTAGAGGGGAACACAAATTATAAAAGCAAGTGAAGGTATCCAAAAACAATTCTAAAGCCACGTTTGCATCATTACACTGCAATACATCCGAAAAAGATAAACTACTTATACATTTCTTAAACATGGCCAAATTTTCTAGGCTAAAATCTCGTTGCTTTACTCGCCAGCAATTAATGAAACATGTCTTCTTTACGGGGCACTTTAAAACTTGAGCTGTATGGTCCGATAAACCAAGCTCAATAACTTTTCCTTTGGAGCCTTTAACGTTGTGTGCAAAATTGTCAAGGCAGGAGCCACTGGCTAATCTGGTCGGTTCCTTAATTTCCAATTTCAGATTATGGTTTAATAACAAATATTCAAATCGTAAAGTGTTAATGCTTCTCTTTAAAATGTTCAAGTTAAAATCTCCGCATAATACTACTTTTTTATTATTAGTGTAATCACATGTTTTGCGAAGTATCGTATCAATTTTATCAAAAAACAATAGTAGATTCGATTGGGGCGTCCTGTATAGATATATAATAATAATTCCGTGTCGTAACAATTCAATTGCACATATAATTGAAGATATATATATAAACATAAGATAATAATGCGTTGCACAGTCTTCCTACGGGTATCCTTAGAAGGTAACAGGATACTTTTTATCCGATTACGCTGAAGCAAAAGAGAGGGTTATGATTTTTTTCCTCCTACGCGAACGAAGTCGCAGGCGCCTTCAAGTTTTATACATAGAAGTAGAAAAACAGACGCAAAATGTGTTTACGCTAGCAAATCCACTAGGAACACATTGAAAAGAAAATGGGAGCGTAAAATTTACTCAGATTAGATTGCAAATAAAAAAATTAAAAATCTTACACATTTACAGAGTAACACCAACAAAACGCCCCAAAAACAGTGTAGCGCCGTAAATTACGAAAAGCGAATGTTCCGAGCAATTTTAAAATATGCCCTCACCCAGCAAAACGAAACAAAGACCAACCGCACCTGTTAGTTGCAGCCGCCAACGTATGAAACCTGGCCACAGTCAATATTAGCAATGGCAGTACCACAGCGGAGGCGTTTTCTTGAAAATATTCGACGTATAAAATATGCCTGCACAGGGCAAAATTAAACAAAAACCAAACGCACCTGTGGCGCCTACCATGAGTTCGGCACGAGCGAGTATGGAGCACTCGATGACGGTCTGTCTCTTTCGCACTATTAGCGCGTGCGAGAGAGGTGCACTGACCCTCGAATCGAGATACTCGCTAGCGCCGATCGTAACCTCAGCTCACGGTAAGCACACTGTTAGTTGCAGCCACCAACGTATGAAACCCGGCCACAGTCAATATTAGCGATAGCAGTACCACAGTGGAGGCGTTTTTTTGAAAATATTCGACGTATAAAATATGCCCGAACACGACAATACTAAACAGAGCAGAGACAAACCGCATGTGTTAGTTGCAGCCGCCAACGTATGAAATCCGGCCACAGTCAATATAAGCAATATAAGTACTTCAGCGAAGACGTTTTCTTGAAAATGTTCAACTGTCAAAATATGCCCTCATACGACAAAACGAAACCAACACCAACCGCACCTGTTAGGTACAGCCGCCATCATATTAAACCTAGCCACAGTCAATATTAGTATTAGCAGTACCACAGCGTAGGCGTTTTCTTGACAATATTCGACATTTAAAACATACCCTCATACGACAAAATAAAACAAAGATAAACCGCACGCACCTGTTAGCTGCAGCCGCCAACCTATCAAACCCGTCCACAGTCAATGCATTAGCGATAGCAGTATCACAGCGAAGGCATTTTCTTGAAAATGTTCCACTATCAAAATATGCCCCCACACGATAAAACGAAACAAAGGCCAACCACACCCTGTTAGTTGCAGTGGCCACAGTCAATATTTAGCGATAGCAGTACGAGAGCAGCGGCCGATTACTCAAAAATGGTTTGATCGATCTTATAAACTCTTTTCTTGTTTTAAATTTGGTCGCAAAAATACTATTAAAATGAATTAAATTATATAAATGACATGAATTAAGTTTAATCAACTGAATGACGTCAACTACTCAACTCAAAAATCAAGAATTTAATCTAGAAATATTTTATTAGGATATTTTACTGTTCTAGGGTGTATACTGTGTCTGGAACCTTCACTGCCGCAAGCAGGCCGAATTTATGGAACAGCGAAATATGCTTTGATATACTGTTATTTGTTTTATTAAATGCATTGTTTGTTTGCGGGATTTAATTTAGTTTCGGTGCGTTGCGTTTTGAATAATGTTGATGAAAGTCACTTGAAAATTATTGTAGGAAATCAAAACGTGTGTTTTGATTAATAGTCATATTGCTTGGTTTTCTATAAACTGTGCATATCAAATGGGTGAAATTGTATCAAATTTCATTAAAAAGAATATATTTCTTGCCATCTTTTTGCTGTTTTTACTTTTTTATCAATATTGGATAGAGACGGTATAACTTTTGATCTTATTGTTAAAAGAAAAAGTAATTGAATAGCCAAAAATGTTACACAAACGAAAAAAAAACTGTCAGAAAAAGTTAATGACTAATAAAAGTACAAATTGTTTTACGAATTTTTATGACTGGGAACTTCCGTCAGTTTTTTTTAAACGTCATTGGATTCAGTTTATCATAAGGAGAATAATACGTAAGTATAGCATTAGGAACGTCAGAAATAATAGTCAAAGTCAGGCAATGTCTGCCTAGCGTCAAAACATCCCATACAAAAAAAATGGATAGTAATAGTTAATTTGCTATTGAATGAGTAAAAAAATATATATTGAGAATGAAATATCTTTATGATTTTTTTTTATGGATTTAAATATTGTGATAATTCGTACCTATATAGATACAGTAATGTTTTTTTTTCTTTGTGCAGGTTCAAAAATCACAACATAGCTACTTTTCAGGCTGGCCTTATATCCATTGCCAAAATCTCGAAACTGGCGTGCCACCGGCGAGTAAAAACAAGCGGCCGTACAACGCCGCGGGGCGCGCCGGTCTCATTACAGTTTTTGTGCCGAGTTATGTCAAGTCACGTAAATATCGCGTTATAGGATTGGGTGGGTCTAAAAACATGACTACCAAATGCGTTTGATATGCATGGGACAAGGGATAAGAGAGAGTATAAAACTGAAGGAATATACCTTGGGAAAACTAGTTTCTATGGTGGGCGATTACTGTATCGCAACTTACATTTAAAAACATAAAGCCGGCAATATCTATACTATTGTAAATTTGTAAAAAAATTAAAGTCTGTACTACATTGAAGATATTTAAAAAAAAACAAATGTAACGGACTATCTGGAGGTCAGTAAACGAAAAAAACAATTTTTTGTATGTTTGTATGTGTCGTCGTGGCTTAATCACGCCAAATCAGCTTAACGGATTTCACACTTTTAACACACGGGTAGCTGGGTCTCCACAGATGGTTAGAGGTACTACAGTGACAGAAAGGAGGGTTATGACTTTTTCTCCTCCACGTACGAAGTCGCGGTCTTCTAGTACTACTATAAAATGAGGTAGTTATACTTAGATATCGAAAACATTCTTTACCGAAATCTTTTTTCGCAACAATGAAACAGATTACAAGGGTTAGTGTACAAGGATTGCACATCTTTTCTGCAACGCTGCGCTTGTACTTTGTTACTTACTCTAAAATAATGTCAATAACCCCGCACGCGCAGCAATTAGCGAAATATGATTTTAACTATAAGTTTTTTATAATATTCAGTGTTAGATTGAGCGTGGTAAAATAAACATCTTATCCGCATTTACGGTGTTTTCACTCTCTCGGCACTCGCTTTGACAAACTGACATTGACATCCAGTTGCATCCTCGTACAGTTAGTAAAGATTTGTGTGTAAATAAAAAAAAATGTTGAACAGAATCAAAACTATCAAACAACACTCTTTAAAAGAATTCTGTGTTGATACCTACTTACTTATTAGAAGAACTAGCGCTGAAGAAGGCGGCTCACAGTTACGCAACGTCCAATGGAAAGGGCTATGCTCGGGTTTCTCTTCGTTATAGAATCAGAAATGAGGATATCCGCAGAAGAACCAAAGTAACCGACATAGCTCACAAGATTGCATTGTCGAAGTGGCAATGGGCGGGCCATGTAAACCGGGGAACGGATGGCCGTTGGGGCAGTAAAGTCCTGAAGTGGCGACCACGCATAGGAAAGCGCAGCGAGGATGCCCTCGTGAGGATCGCGGGGAATCGGAGGACCCTGTGCTGAGCTATAGGGAAGGCCTATATTCAGCAGTGGACGTCTGTAGCTGATACATAGATAGCTCTAAGTAAGGACAAACATAAATACTACCCACAGATTCCAGCAGGCCAAACACAAAATAAAATAAGAACAATACAGAGTCTTGTGTCCTCTCTTTGTCTAGACAGTTCGTACTTCCAGTACAACTAAGACATGCAACTGTTTGCTGTGCGACAATTGTTGCCTGTCTCTTTCCATTCAGTACAGCGCAAGAGGGACAGCGTTAGCCGTCACACGGGGTAGTCACTGTAGTACCAGCCTGGCCGTTCTTTCATCGACGCGCTTGCCCCTATATCCGACTTTTTCACCCTGTCTCCCCCAACCCTAAATCGGGTTGAATCGGTTCAACCCACCTCCCGTAAAACGACGCGTTTGCTTATTCTTTGCACCATAATCAAACACAATGCGCATGAAGCGGTTGAATGTAGGTTTTTATTTTATTTCTAATTATAAAACGCCTGTATGTTCATTTGCGCCCGCTGTGTTACTTAAAGAGTCCGAAGTTCGTGAGTGAAATAATTTGATTTCGTTAAAAATTGTTTTTCTTCGTATCCGTCTTTGAATTATCAGTATTATTTAAACTACGACATTAAGTTGTGTGCCATTGGCCTCAAATTATGAAAGCCACCACTTATTAGCGTAAGTACGCGTCGATATATATACTTTTTTTTATATTTGTAGTTCAGTCAGTTTGTTTTTAAGTTTAATGGCATCTTTCGTATAGGACAATTTTGCCAGTGTCAAGGTTTAAAATCCAGAGTACGATTTTACATTAAAAATAATAAAATAATGAGTTGATCCACTCCGATTCCTGATGCCCGTTTAAGATGGACGACAAGAATCCTATATTTGTATTACTTAGTGTTTTTGTTTACTTTTCTAATTTTGAAGCGGTTAAATTTATGTATCTTGTTAGTTTTCCTATGACATTGGTGTGACATTACCGTATAAATTTATATCGTACTTTAAAAAAATACTGAATGTGTGGGTACTGTCATCAAAACTGAATCTACATGGAATAATAGTACGTATAATGAAAGTGATAAGAATTAATTGCTGGTTTTTTATGTTATAAGGGGCAAACGAGGAAACGAGTCGCCTGCTAGTAAGTGATCACCGTCGCCCATAAACACCTGCAACACCAGAGGAGTCACAAGCGAGTTGCCGGCCTTTCCGGTTGGAGCACGCTCTTTTCTTGAACCCGAGATCGCCAGTTTCGTATGCCGTTGTGCAACTTACTTAGCCAAACGATCGGCAGAATAAAATAATTATTATACTAAATTCTAAACTATTATAAGGTTGTAGAAATTTTATGTCTATACATTGAAGATGGTCCAGCGTCGACGCATCTGAGATTCGCTGACGACATTGTGCTGTTCGCCAAAACATCGGAAGTCCTAAGTAGAATGATAAAAGATTTAGATACTGAAAGTCGGAAGGTAGAATTAAATCTTAACCCCGATAGAACGAAAGTGATGACAAATGAAATTAAAAACCAGATTCAATTAGAAAAAATAGAAATAGATTATACTGAGGAATATATCTATTTGGGATAGGTCATAACCAAACAAGAACCTATGCGTAAAAAAGTAGAGAGAAGAATAAATAATGGCTGGAAGAGATACTGGGATCTAAAAGAGGTCATGAAAGACAAAGAACTTCACATAAGCATAAAGAGCAAACTATTAAACACCTGTATACTACCCGTTCCTACTTATGGCTGCCAATCATGGGCATTAACACAGGAAATGACAAGCAAGCTTACAGTCTGCCAACGAGCAATGGAAAGGAGTATGCTGAATGTGAAAAAATCAGATAAAATTAAAAACAATGTCATCAGGGGCAAAACTAAAACAAAAAACATTACATTAAAAATAAGAAGAATAAAATGGAGGTGGGCAGGACATATAATAAGAGGCCATGACAAATGGAGCAAAACAGTGACCCAATGGTACCCCAGAGAAGGTAAAAGAAAAAGAGGCAGACCGCAGACAAGGTGGGATGATGATATCAAGCAGGTGGCAGGAGTGACCTGGAACAGAGTGGCTCAAAATAAGATGGAATGGAAAAGGTCAGAGAACGCCTTTGCCGACTGGCAAACAGATCTGCAAAAAATTAAAAAGCAAGAAATTCATGGTCCTCCCGTGACCATGGAAAGCTGGAAAGCTTCCGAAACGTCGGGAACTAAAATGAGATAATATACGCGATATAATCCGTTAAATTGTTTTATTTCAATAAGAAATTCTAGGTTAGAATAGACTTACATTTAGTTCCTAAGTTAGTAAAATGCAACTGCAAGGTCTGAATAAAGGACTATTATTATTATTATTACATTGAAGATATTTAAAAAAGTATATATTGTTACTGACGCGATTTATTTTTTATTTTTTGTATGTTAATGTGTCGTTGTGGCTCCATCACGCCATCTCGGCTAAATGGATTTCAACGATTTTTGGTACATGGGAACCTTGGTAGCCACAGATGTTTATAGGATACGTTTTACCCGACTACGCAAAAAAAATAGGGGTACTGACTGAGAGGGTCTGAAGAAAACGGGTTCTGACTTTTTCTCCTCCGCGAACGAAGTTGCAGGCACCTTCTAGAAGATAATAAAATCATTCAGTACATTATAATTCTTAGCGTATGTTCTTTTATGTCTTCATCATTAATTATATTATATGGTGTTGTAATGTATATTGTAATGTACGGGTCCTTTAATTGGCCTTTGTAAGTTTTCTCCGATATAAATCACACTTATTAAACGCTCCAACCACTCCGCCGACTTCTAAATTACGTTACGAGCGACGCAATAAATATTTTAGATCACATTTTCCGTCCCATAACTCATTCGGCACGATAATAATAACAAAAGGTTTCCACGGAACCCCAAAAAGTAATACATCAAATAGATATTTATGTAAAACAGTACATGCTTTATCATCGTGCTCCCCAACCAGTTTTCGACGCGTCGGTCGTTATTTTGAACTCTAAGACGCAAAATCCGAAGGGTGTTTTCGACTGTGTTTTTTTCTTAGTTTTTTTTGTTCCCATTTGGTTCCAGGCGGTTAATTTCGTACGCTATAAAAAGGTGCCATCGTAGCGTTTTAATTTTGAGGGCGATGTGAATTTACTTAATTGGATGGACAATTATAATTAGTCAAAAACGCGTCGACGGGTGCTTTTCCACTATCTTTAATCTATGATCTTGACAGGTTAAAATACCGCTTGGACTATTGTTTAGGGGCGCTTGAAATTATATTTTAATTAAGCTGTTTCTTAAATTATACTGTCTTAATGCATTTTTTTTAAACGGACTACTGTACAGTGAAAAATTATGTTATTATAATATTTATTTGGGAGTTTATCGCCATCTTGTAATAATTCGTGGGAATTCCAACTTTCAGAAATTAAAAATTCCCTTTTATTAGCTTTACAAAATCAAGCATAGGTTTTATGACTACTTTTTCTGAAATCTGCCATAGCCATACGCCATGAAAAATACTTGTTTGTGAAATTAATGTCGGATAAAAAGTAGTAAGTGCATATTATTATGATATTATTGTTTATTTGTGAGCCTTCTGTATGCCGCCTCGACCAGATTGATATATTGTGGCAGCCCTTTATTAGAGTTCACTACTGAGGCCCGTTGAGTCTAGGAATTCCCAAATTCTTTGGGCAGTGAAATGTTGTATTTCTTCCGGGCGCACGACATGTTGCCCTAGGTAGATACTTCTTTTCCTCATGAGTGGTCCACAGGAGCAGAGGATATGCATTGCAGTCTCCTCTGTCTCTTGGCAGAATCTGCATACTGCGTCCTGTTTCATACCCATTTAAGTGCATACTAAAGACAGTTAGAGTTACTATGTTTTTAGTTGAAACAAAATGACTAATGAGTTTTTCAAATTGAAAACATTGGAAATTATATATTTCTAGCTTCTGCCCGCGACTTCGTCCGCCTTTAATTCGTTGATCGCGGATAAGGGTATTTTTCTGGGATAAAAAGTAGCCTATGTCCTTCCCCGGGACTCAAACTATCTCCATACCAAATTTCATCCAAATCGGTTCAGCGGTTTAAGCGTGAAGAGGTAACAGACAGACAGACAGACAGACAGACACACTTTCGCATTTATAATATTAGTATGGATATTTTAAATCTACACACATTTTGTGAATTCATTATAAAGGAACCCAAAACTATTTTCTTATTATTGTAGTTTTCAAGATATTCTGGAAAATGTGTAGGAATCATAAGATTATTTAAGTGACGTCACTAGGTGGATATGACACAGTCACACACACAATAAGAACAGCAGAACAATTTCTGTACTAAATCCGCCTTAGTCATAGTGCTTCTGTATGATTTTCTACGCTGTGATTGTCACCTAAACTCTACTTATGAACGGTTTTTAATCTGAAATTGGAACATCTTCTAAAATTTAATAATGTGGTTATAAGTACTTGCAATTTTTTATTTGATTTCAGCGAAAAAAGCCTGGTTAAAAAATGAAACGTCAATTAGTAGCGATATGTCAAACAATACCTCTATGACTGGGTGAGGTCGCTGACGTAACAACCACTGATGCTTTTGTGTTACGAAATATTCACAAATACGATGATAAATCCTGATAATATTATAAACGTGAAAGTTTGGATGTATGAATAGATGTACGTTCCACTTAATTTAAAAAACTACACGACGATTTTTTTATAAAACTTTCCAGTTGTGTTACCTGTATAATAAGGTGACATGAGAATGAGAATAGGAAGTAGGATATAATTTATGTAAAATTTCATCCATTTTAGGGACGATAAAGGGGATGAAACTTTATATTGAAAGCAAATAGGCTATAAATTGCATCTTTACGTGGACCCAGTTGGAGGCAATAACTAGTGTATTGTATTTTTAGGGATACAGCCTAAAGTTACAATACTTACAACACATTTATCATCGTATTATCAACGTCAACTAAACTTCAAGTTCTTATTTAAAGTTGAGTCATTTGTATTTGCATTTGTGAATATTTCGTAACACAAAAGCACCGGTGGTTGAAACGTCCGCGGCCTTACCCGACTTAATAGAATATGAAAGGACATAAGTACCTCAATTATATTTATTAACCAATAAACAATTGACAGACATCAAATCAGCCCACATGACAGCCTGTCACTGCCGAACAAAAGCTGTCACCTAGCCCTATGGTATTGAGCAATCAAGTCTATTAAGTGACGGCTGTCGGCTGTCGGTATTGTCACATCGCTGGATCGAACGGAAGTTGGTTTGTCAATGACAAGGATGTTCGAAAGAATTGGACATAAAACATATAATTTGAATAGGAATTGAGTTTTAATGGCGGTTAATCGGAATTTAGCTTTGCAGTTTTGGGTAGTGCATACCTTATATTATAAAGTTGTAGAAAATTTAATATCTGTACATTGATTGAAACAGACTATTTGAAGGTCACTGAGTCGATTTTTTTTGTGTATTGGTATGTATCGTTGTGGCGTCATCACGCCAAATCGGGTAAGCGTCAACTAAATATTTTTGGTACACGGATAGCTGGGTATCTCCTGATGGTTATAGGATACTTTTTACCGGACTACACTGAAGACAAAAAGAGGAGTTACGACATTTTCTCCTCCGCGGACGAAGTTGCGTCTAACGCAGAAGTTACTATTAGTTTTTCTCGGGACCTGTTATAAAGAACGGCTGGTAAGATATTTTTATTTTATTAGCGAAAGAGATAAAGTTATACTGACACCATTAAACCCGCTGAAAATAGAGAAAAAAAAATACCCTAATTTGTCCTCGGTTAGGTAAATTAAGTAATATAACTCCCATTTTTGGTGACTAAGACTGGATTCGACTAAACTGGAGTAAGGTTTATTCAAAGCTTAACTGTCAAAATTACATTGAAATTGATGATTAATTGTAGGAAAGGCTTATTTCATGTTGGTCTAATTAACGGAAGAAAGCATTTACTCATACTAATAGTCATATATATTAATTAACTAGAAGGCGACCCGTGCATATACTTTACCTAGCGGCGGAGAATAAAATCATATTGCTCTTTTTTTTCATCAGCGTAGTCAAGTTATAATATCCTATAACCATCTGGTCTACCCGTGTATCAAAAATTATTTAAATTCGCTATATCGTCCTCCTTGATGTATCCGTCAATGGCGAAACCTGGCATCATGACCTTCACGAGCGTCGGCCATGTGCACGAATGTGACTTGCAAAACCGAATTTGGTTTTGAAAATTTTGTTGCATGGCGCACAAAACAACTCGCCTTTGTCGTTATACGTGTTTAAATTCGTTGATAAAGTGATGACGCCACAACGACACACACAAACATAAAAAGATCAAAAAAATCTTTTCAGTGACCTTCTAATAGTCCGTATCGTTTATTTTTTTAAACCATCTTCAATGTGTAGACATTTCATTTTTCCAACTTTATAATAGTATAGATAATCGGTTGACAATAATACACCATCCATTTTGTAACTATTTACATTTAGTATTATTCCGTGTGCTACTCACTACCTGTCAAACATGTCACGGCACAAACAAACATGTCATGTCAAACGGGGGCACTTTGGTGTAGTGACAATGAATCGTCCGAGTGTTGATGGGTTGGGTTGGTTGAGACTAGGGATTTTAACAGACATTTATTAAACAGCTAATAGAAGGTGCCTGCAACTTTGTTGCAAGTAATCAATATTAAGAGAAATATGAAGAAAAACAGCTGGTTCACGCACTGTCGGCAGTTTACATGAACGGTACACAAGATGAATGTGTAGTAGTGTGCTGTAGGTGTTATTTGTATATATAGCGTAAAGAATAGAAATAAATCAGATACCAAATGTCCGTTGGTGTTTCACTACCTTCCCATACCCGAACCTATGCGTGATCAGGGCTACTCTCTGAGCGTATAGTCCCACCCAACCGTTAGACTAAGTTCCTCTCACTGTGGCGAAGACTACATTCAAGCCTTAATCGATCATTCTGAGTCTGGAAGATCGGCATTGAGAAAATCACCATTCCAAAGACCCTATTCCTCCCCGTAGGAATCCATTTGTTACCTTAGGTCTCCTGGAAACAGATATCCTGCTTAAAGTCGTAAGTTAAGATTAGGTTAGGGACTTAGGGCAGTAGGCCCCCTTGGCATAATCAACCCTTAATCTACGCAGTCTGTGCAGACGCACGCTGAACAATTTACTTACCAACTTACCTAATTTACCAATACCAATCTACATAACCCTAATTTACCAATACCAATACAAATCACCAGATTTGTATTTTTGTTCCCATCAGGGACCCTTATTCAGCGTGTGCTTGTACAGGCTCTTCACAAGATAGACTGATAACCTTGGTGAAGGTGTTGGAGCCCACTGGATGCTGCAGTGCAGGCCCGCTAATGGTGGCGTTGTTTGGAGGAGGCCTATGTCCAGCAGTGGAGGTCTTTTGGCTGATATGGTAATTATGATTATGAACACGTAGGTTTTTTTTGAGGGTTCCGTACCTAAAGGGTAAAACGGGACCCTACTAAGACTCCGCTGTTTGTCCATCGGTCCGTCTGTCACCAGGCTGTATCTTATGAACCGTGATAGCTAGACAGTTGAAATTTTCACACATGATGTATTTCTGTTGCCCCTATAACAACAAATACTAGAAACAGTATAATTTTCTGTCTGTGAGTAACCAGTATAAAATCATCGAACACCGCGCACATTTTGCTTAGGAGTAGGGCTCTGCTAACACAGATTTTCGTGTATACGGCCGTTTATAGCGTATATTTTGTACGGAATCCTCGGTGCGCGAGTCCAATTCACACTTGGCCAGTTTTATTTATTGTACACCAAGGAATTTCATTTACATACCATTTGGTACCTTGTCACAGTCAAAATCAATATGAAAGCAGATAGAGATTTCATATCAATGTCACTATGCCAAGGTACGATAAGTACAAACTTTAAGGTGCGTCCACACTTGTATCATTTGCACGTATCCGATCACCGTGCCGTGGCATGACTGCGTATCACGCTGCTTGGATGCTTACTGTCGGCGCGCCGATCATGCCGTACTCGTCCGATATAACTGTGTGATACGCGTAGCAAAATGGATTTCGAGCGATCCGATCGGCGCAACGTCCAAACGCGTGACCGTGACACGCGATCATGCCACGCGACGATGATCTGATACGGGCAAATGATACAAATGTGGACGCACCTTTAAATTCCTTGACCGTACGTTTGCTTGTAAATGAGCACGCTTTACAAGCGCTGGAGAGGCTACACTATCCCCTCGTATGTGATGTCATAAATTTGGTACAGTCGCCAGCATTAATATCTGCCACAATAAAGCGTGTATTCAGTAATCCATTTTTATTTTATTTTTTCTTTTATATATAACGAATTGTGTAACGTACGGTACCATAATAGGGATGATAACTAAATTTCAATAATTCCTCCGTCTTGTAGATTAATAAAAGATATTGGACACGTATTTTTTCTTTTTTTACTTTATCAAAAAATAAAGGCGATACATTGAGTCAAAATTTCGCGTGACGTCACTCCTACGTACAAATTTTACTTAGGAGTGACGTCACGAACTCCCACTACTAAACTTTAATGCGATTTATCTGAGTATTTTTTTATTATTTTGGAAAAGCAAAAAATACGTATCCAATATTTTTGTATTATCTATTTATTATTATATATAAGGGCTGCCATAATAAATTTGATAGACTGAGGCTCGTTGAGTCTAGGAATTCCCAAATTCTTTGGGCAGTGAAGTGTTGTATCTCTTAAGGGGGCAAGACATGTTGTCCTAGGTAGATACTTGTTTTCCTCATGAGTGGTCCACAGAAGCAGAGGATATGCATTGCAGTCTCCTCTGTCTCTTGGCAGAATCTGCATACTGTATACTTGTATTATATAACTGGCGGACTTATTAGAATTTTGATTTTCATACCCCAGTCATCATGCCTATTTAAGAAGAGCTGTGTCTTCCAACACAGGCAATATTTTGCTTACGGGACGGCACCATCCCATTGTATATGCAACATGTACGTTTTAACGAATAAATAATTTTGTAATTTGTATAAATATCTCATATGACTCTATTTCTATGGCTGTTAGGACGTGACAGATATTTTTACCTGCTTTATTACGGCAGATATTGATACTGGTGACTGTAAATACTTATGTAAATTGAAACTGTATGAAACATTAAGAGGGTGTATACTTGCATAACTGGCATCGTCGTATATTTTTTGGTTTTTCTTGATTATTTTGAGAAATGTGTATGTAACTTGAACATGTTTTCAATTCATTCATTACGTTTTCGGTAGATAAGCACAGTGCAAAAATTCATGATATTGCCACAACCAAAGCTCTAAACTTGAATTTAAGTCTATATCTTGTTTTGTAAGAAAATTAAGGCAAAAGCGATGAGTACATAAATTAAACACAATATAAATGCCAAAAAATCTAGGTTATATATTGAACATATCTTTAAGTTTCATTCAAATACCACAAAATAAAGAAGTAAGAAGACAAAATATGCGACGTTGCCAGCTAAGGTATAAGGTAGGCTCTTAACATAGAATTTCATAATTGGCCAGGGATCAGACACACGAATGGTTAAAGCCTATCGCCGCAGGACCCAACGATAATGAATGTGAACCATGATGTCTATAGTCGAAAAAACGTCTCAAACGTGCTTCTTGAAACCTAAAGGCCAACGAAACTTTTTGTTAGGTTGGCAACTTACCTACACTTGAGGCTCAGATTATAAATTACACCCGCACCACCCCGAGCCACAAATCCCGACGACTTTACTGTCGTCCATTTTAATTTGCGATCCGATAATGACCGGCGGTTAGTCATGACACTGATCATTATTCACCGCGTCCGACGTAATGACTTTATTGGACCAAATGACAGCTCATGACAATGTAGCGGTTCTGTTAAATTGACGTATAATTAGCTAATCTGACAATGGCTCGTGTATTCGTGTAATTTTTACATAGCTGGGACTCCGTGTGCAATTGTTTTGAGATTTGTAAAAACAATTAGAGAGTATATCTCTATCTTTGAACTAATAATACCATTATGGTAGTCTTAGTTATTAATCTACCTAATTTTAAGGGCTTATAAAAAAAGCTACATGCAAGATATCGTACTCAACATTTTCGGCGCGCAATTGTAGTGTATAATTAATACTTAAGTAATTTTCTTTTGAAGCATGTACCGAAGCATCGTATTTTTTTTAGTTTCGATTTTTTTGCTATGTCTTTAAAAACTTTCCGTTCATAATTATGTAATTATTATTCAAAATATTCTAGATAGTTAGTGTCCCGTAAACATTAATTATGTTATACTATAAATTTATCTGTGTAGTTACGAATAACCTCCAGCGAGTATAATAAGCGTGTTCGAGTGAATGTTTATTGGATATTAAAAACAGTTCGTGCTGGCATTTTTTATTAAACAAGTATTGAATGTATAGTGTTCGACTTATTGCTGCGCGTTTTATAAAATAAACAATATAAACCTCCTAGTAGACATAAAACAGAAATACATATCTAGTGGATTTATGCACTAAATATGTCAGATATTGATTACAGTCGTGATTGGTTGTTTTAGTGTCAAAAGATCCTGTAGGTGATTGACGTCCGAATCACATAGAAACAGACTGTAGCGTGATTGACGTCTGAATCAAGTAGAAACAGACAGGATTGACGTTGTGTTCTGCCTCGGTGAGGAGTCAGCGTTGCAGGTGCGAAGTATGTGGCACGAAGCACGGAGCACGAGGCGATGTTCACTCGACGGCGGCCGGCAGCAGAAAGAACGAGCGCGGACTGCAGCACGCCTTATATGCACGCGCGCCGCGGGACGCGTAGCGTACTGAGGTAGTTGAGAAACTCGGCGTTCCCAACTACCTACATGTAGGTTTCCCTTATTGTAATTAAATCTAATTTTATCTATTTCTAATTTTATGTGTTTAGTATCGCGGTAGTTGAGAACACTAGGTTCACAACTACCAACGCAAATTATAAAAATGTTAACCTAGTTTTACTATATAAGAAGCAGATATTTAAATAAAATTATTACCATTACCATAACCACCTGAACTGCCTTTCAATCAAGCAGTCCCCAAAGTCTTCGGGTGGTCAAAACCCCTAAAGTGGTGACCCTAAGTGGAGAACTATAACAGAAGAACGAAAAACATCATGAACAACGGAGCTTCTGCACCTGCACCTCAAGCCGTCGCACCGCAAACTCAGATGCTGCCACCCGCGCCGTCTGAACAACAAGCACCGTCGTCGCACGAAGTCTCCAGCATATCACTGTCGCTTCGCGTACCGCCGTTTTGGCGGGATCAACCGCGACTGTGGTTTTGCAGTTTCGAAGCCGCTACTGCCGAACTGAAGCGAAGCCAGCCGCAACTCGCGCAGATGGTTATTGCCCAACTTGAGAAACAAGACATTCAGAACATCTCATTCAAGATTCACGAGGCGATTGCCACTAAGTTTAAATATGAGTATGTTTACTGTTAGAAATTTATATATATTAAATCTAATATTCAGATTTTCATAGAAGAAAGAGCGTACTCCCACCTGAAAGGCCGGCAACGCACTTGTGACTCCTCCGGTGATGGAAGTGCTTGGGCGACGGTGATCGCTTACCATCAGGCGACCCGTCTGCTTGTTTGCCTCCTATGTCATAAAAAAAGCTCTCTTCGAGGGCCAGTCGTGCGCTGCCCTAGTCGAATGGTTTCCGGTGCAGCACCATAAAATTAATAACTCGATATTTGCTGCTCTCTCTCTCTCTCTGGGGTCATGTTTGAGGATCGTGGTCAGCTTCAGGATTGCACCTGCAGTAGGTGATGTGCCTTCATCGGTTTTTGACCAGCGCACCTCTCATGACCTTGTAGAATTTGGAGTACTGTTTGGTTCTTGTTTTCATTTCATTTTATTCCAAACCACGAAGGTCGGTCGGCCGCCCCAAATATCGCTGGATCAATGTCGAAGAAGCAGATCTGCGTGAACTCCAAGCTGCAAAGTAGCAGGAAACGGTACGGAGGCCGAGACTCGCTTTGGGTCGATGAGCCATTAAGTAAGTAAGTAAGTAAGTAAGTAAGTGAGAGGGTGTACCTCCACCAAATATGAGGATTATAGCTTCAGGAAGCAGTAAAAATAATTATTTTTGAGGTTTTGGATGTCGCTCTCTCATATTCTAATACAAATGACAAAGGAGACGGATGATGGTTGACAATAATCCATACTCCATACTAATATTATAAATGTGTGTCTGTCTGTCTGTTACCTCTTCACGCTTAAACCGTTGAACCGATTAGAATGAAATTTGGTATGGAGATCGTTTGAGTCCAGGGAAAGGACATTGGCTTCTTTTTATCCTGGAAAAATATCCCCTATCCGCGATAAACGAATTTAAGGCGGACGAAGTCGCGGGGAGTTTCAGATATATTTTTTAACAGCCTGCCTACCCCGTCTCGGAATTGTAGCGTGTAGGTTTTTTAACCTTGACAGTACGACGAGTATTTCACTTGATCGGTCCATCTTGCTGCACAGTTTAGTAAAAAGAGCACTCTCTTTACGCGAACAGGCAATAGCGCAGAACAGTAGTTAGACGACACGAACGCCATAAAGCGAATTGCCCTTAATTCAGCGGCTAATGACGGACGGCGTTACCCATCGTATTTCAACCAGCTTGCACTTTACGCCATCGTATGATAAGGGCTAACTTTTTATTATGATGGCGGCAAAGTTGCGTTAAGTCCCGTGTTAATATCCCCAGTAAGGACAGAATGGCTTACAAAGTATCAGGTATCCAATTGAAGAACGTAAGCTCCACTATTCTACTTTATAGTTATCTATAAAAGGAATGATAGGCTCATCTTTTGCATACAAATGCGTTTGAATTTAGTTTTTAGTTAACTTTTAAAAGCCAATCATTTAGTCAGTTATATACGCAATCTATTTTATACTTGAACGTTCCCGCAACTTTGATCGCGAAGGTGGAAAAAGTAAAATCATATAACCATATCGTTAGCTCAATGGACCATCTTCGGATATCCAGTTATTCTTGAATCAAAAACGGTTGAAATCTATCCAACCGTTAATAAAACGCAAAAAGACATACACACATACAAACAAAAAGATCCCCTCAATTCATCTTCGAATAATACGTTTTACTTATTTTCATTGAAAAAATTTACAAACACTTAAATTTTACAACATTATAGCAGTATAGATTATCGTTTTACTTTACTTGCGACATCTCTCATACAAATTACCCATTCTCTTTTGACAGCTGCCTCGTTCAGGTATAGTACACCTGTTATCACAAATCCAATAAACCAAAGCCCATTCAGAATTTCTCGTCCCAGCTGTCATGTATAATTTAAGCAGCGTAATAAATAGGCAACATAAGTTTAAGAGATAATTCGAGGCTGTCGCAGCGAACGGCCGACGAGGTGTCGCAAGTCATGGATGTATGAGAGTAATCGATGGAGAGCATAAATCACTGAGGAGGAGGGTGGCGGGAGTGAGAGCGGGTAGCGGCGAGACGAGCGGAGCGGGCAGCGGAGACTCATTGGGGTGTACAGCTAACGGCAAAGAAAATAAATGAATATGTATAACAGGACTGGTACATAATTATTTCTCAAGTTTACTATACATCTTGCGGATTGCTGCCATTATATAGCACAATGCTATGCGTGGGCATTAATATATTAAATAAGAATTCATTTTTTAGGTTATACAAAACAATACTCTTCATTGAAATAAAACAATTTAACGGATTATATCGCGTATATTATCTCATTTTAGTTCCCGAAGTTTCGAAAGCTTTCCAGCTTTCCATGGTGACGGGTGGGTGTTAAATTGTTTCACTTCAATGAGTAATAATCGCGGAAACAGTAGAAAATATTAAATATTCTCCATTGCACGCAAAAAAATATTACATACTAGAAGATGCCCGCGTACGCGGAGGGGGAGAAGTCATAACCCCCTTTTTTTGCTTCAGCGTAGTCGGGTAAAAAGTATCTAACGTCGGGTAAAAAACATCTGGAGATACCCGGCTACCCGTGTGCCAAAAAATGTTGAAATCTGTTTAGCCCATTTTGCGTGATAAGGCCACAACGACACATACAAACATACAAAAAAAAATATCTTTTTAGTTAACTCCATTTGAAAATATCTTCAATATACAGACATTTCATTTTTACAAGTTTATAATAGTATAGATGACACCTAAAGCATCCTTCCATCATCGAATAACGTTTCTTAGAATGCTTTTTCATAGAATTGTCATTTCATCGAAGACTTTTTCCACTGAAAGCGTACGATTTTCATAATCTTTAAAAAGACGAAGCCGTTTATGTAGAAGCCGTTAGGTTAGGTTAGTTTTTTAATAATCCCAAATTATAAACAGTTTCAGAGAAAAGTGCTTTCTATGAAATGATTATGTCGAGAAAATGAAGTCTTCGATTAATCATTTTTTAATAAAAAAACAGGGTACAACCGACACTTACGAGTATATCTTAAAAAGTAAGAGGAGTGGTAAACAACTGGCGGTTTTATTACTAAAAAGCAACACTCTTCCAGGTAACCAGACATTCATTGAAACCTACAATGGTCGCAAATCAGTACCTCGTAAATCATGTATCTTAAAAATGTAA
Organism: Hedya salicella; assembly: GCA_905404275.2. Lineage (NCBI taxonomy): Eukaryota > Metazoa > Arthropoda > Insecta > Lepidoptera > Tortricidae > Hedya > Hedya salicella. Next base: position 5,324,575 of record FR990102.1, read on the forward strand.
TAACTTTTATTCTTAAAATCGCTTTCACTGGCACCTCAACTCTATAGGAAATCATGTCCATGTATTTAATGGCATCGATTAATGTTTTAATTCGTGTTCGCAATAATTTAATAATCTCTCTCTAGAGGCCGACCATTAATATCTCGGCCGCCATACTAAATTTATCTCCGGTGTTTTTATGAAATTGCCCAAGTATTTATGTTCCGTATTAAGAGGTGATTGTTTAATGTGATGACATTTATTATGTTTAAGTTAAGATTAAGATTCTTCGGGCACTGTAAAAATCGATTTTGTTGAAGTTAAGTTAAGTGACATTAAAGATATGGCAGATATTGTACTGTGGAATATAATGATTATTCATAATAGGTAGCACAAATTATTTGATTTGATTTTGATTTGAAAAAACAATCATCATCATATCAGCCCAAGGACGTCTACTGCTGGACAAAGGCCTACCCCAAGGATCTCCATAACGACCGGTCGTGCGGCGTTCTCATCCAACGGTTTCCCGTGATCTTCACCAGATCATCGGTCGATCTTGCGGGAGGCTATCTTACGCTGCGTCTTCCTCTACGCTTATATTATGTCAAACTGTCATGTGGTGCCCACTTCCCTAAAAGTTGGGAGAGTATGTCGAAGTTTTAGATGACTGTATTATGTATCTGGGACAAACCTAGACTGGTTGCGTAGATCTAGATTCGAGAAAGAGATTCAATCCTCTTAGGAAATACATAGTAACGGTCTGTCTGTCTTCCTGGCTTCGACGGTATAAGCTTTTGACTATGATTCTAGAGCTTTCAGGTCAGGTTATTAGCTTAGAGCGACTGACAGACTGACAACTAAGTTACATAGCTCTTAAGACAAGGAAACTAGAGTGACAGGATCATGTTAATTCAGTTACCTTGCTGTGCCGGTTTTCCAAAGAGATTACTTAAAATCAGAAATCAACTTAATCCAAATCTAGGTAAGTAGTACATATACACTGAAGATAATTTTGTAAAGACTGAGATTGTATTTAATTCCCATAAACTGTATTTAAAGCAACACTTGCATCAGACAATACAGAATTTATTATTATGAATTTAAATCGAGTTTTTTTATTGATCGTATTCAACGACCATTAAGTGAAAATTCCAGAAACATAAAAAAGGAATTTACGTTTCAAGTTTTATTATGACAATAGGAAGCTTAATAATATTGTATTGTTTTTCAATAACATCATACAAGGATATACGAGTATGATTATTTGCATATATTAAGGTCAATGTCTGTTGTCGTGTGAACGAAGACAAAAAAATTATTAAGAAGTTGTGAAAGTAACACTAACTGACACGTAAAAAACGTAAATTGTCAATTTTATAAAGCAGTTAAAAGTGTTAATTGTTAAAAGCTATTAACACATGTCATTTTCGTGGTAAAGATAAGATGTTTAATTAGGGGAATATACTTGAGCGGTTATCGTTAAAAAATCACTATCTCCATTTAATCTGATTTTGCTCCTTATAAGAATTGAGCTACTTGTATTAACGGTAAATGTTAATATACTTAATTACTTGTTTTTAGGGTTCCGTTGCCAAAATGGTAGAAACGGAACCCTTATAGTTTTGTCATGTCGCTCCATCCGTCCGTGTGTGCCACAGGCATTTTACTCAAAAACTACAACATGTAAGGTATATATTGATGAAATTTGGAGTAAAGGTGTCTTGTATAAGCCGCTACTACTTTTTTGTAGCATCGGCTGCAGAACCCTACACTGAGCATGATCCGACATGCTCTTGGCCGGTTTTTAATGTAGTATTTTACTTAAAATGTCGATGGCTCGGCACGAAAACAAACGTTTCTTTCGGAATTAATATTTTTTACACGTGAATAGTTAATATCATAACGTCTTATCTTTTATAAGACATTATCAAAAAAATTTACAAGAAGATATTTGATGATTGCTGAATTTAACCTTTTTTTAGGATTTTTTGTATATTTGCATATATATGTGTTCCACCATCACGTCAAAACGGCTGGATCAATAAAATTAAGCTCATTTTCAGTGCAGAAATAGCTCGATGTTTTTAGATGCTTATAGGATTGGTACTTCTTACTCGGCTACACTGAAGCAAAAATGAGGCTTATGCCTTTTTCTCTCCCGCGAATGAAATTTTTGTTCTTATGTTCCATAAATTGCTTCAGTCTCTTGTTTGAGTTTAAAGAGAACCCAATCTCTCATTTTCTCTCTAGTACTCTGTTTTTTCATTTTTATTTGGTATACGAATTTTTGGCAATACCTACTTCCACGACCATAAGCCTATTAGTAAATGACTTACTTCTTAGCATTTTCTTTTATTCTATCTCTTTGTCTCTCGTCATCTTGTTCAGATTCTCGTCCTTCTTTATTATATCATCTTTCACACAATGTATGCTCGTTTTTCAATCTTCTTCTTCTATAAGTTTCCACATGCAAATTTAACTCTTTCTTTCCTCGTCATATGACTTTCATCCTTTCACGTCACACGTCCTTACCACGCGTAATTGGTGATACCTACTTGTACTTTCAAAATTATTCATAGTTAGTGGGCTGAATGAAGAAATGAATCTCACATATAAGTGAGTAATTTATTTTATTCACCGTTAAAATCAATTAATTTGACGCATCGTTATCCTCTATTAAGGTGCGTCCACACTTGTATCATTTGCTCGTATCCGACACCGTGCCGTAGCATGACTACGTATCGCGCTGCTTGGACGCTTACTGTCGGCGCGCCGATAATGCCGCACTCTTCCGATACAAGTGTGTGATACGCGTAGCAAATGGATTTCGAGTGATCGGATCGGCGCAACGTCCAAACGCGTGATCGTGACACGCGATCATGCTACGCGACGATGATCTGATACGGGCAAATGATACAAATGTGGACGCACCTTTAGGTGATTGCTTGTTTCAACTAATAACCGATTCGACAAGCCACAACAGTTATTTAACGCCAATTCCAATAACTACTGCACCGTGATTATCACATTTTCACCTTTAATTGATTGATTTTATCACGATGTTATGTATGTGAGTACCTCGCAATATGCCAATCAATACAAAACTTCTTAAGTTGTAAAAACTTTCTACTGAGAAATTTTCGGTAACTTCTGTCTTTTTCAAAATTCATTGTTTTTGGATATCTATAAAAATTGTGATGTATTTACTTTTACGATCTTCGCGATGTTTTAAAGTAAATTATTCCATTTAGATATTATTTTATTATAAATACAAATATCGAAATGATTAAAAATAAATGCAAAGATATGTAACAAATAGTGACAAAATTAGAAGATTCGCTTACTTGAGCTTAGTAGTAGTGCGTCCGCCCCTTTATAACATAGTGTACTGGTTGAAAATCAGAATAATCAACTCCAGTCAGAATCTTTTTTTTTTTCAATGTATAGATTTATGTATTTATAAGAATTCTTAATGATTGCTTCAGAAGTTTCGTGATCTCAGAACAAATACTTAACTTTATGAGAAGATTCTGCAACTTGCACTTTACTGTTTGTGAGTGTAGCAATATCGACGCCAAGTGTAAATTAGGGTTTTTTTTATTTATTTTGTAGCTTAGTAAATAACTATATTTTTTTTTCCTTGACTGCTGCTTGCTTGAGTTGCACTACTAGATAAATATGCATCTCTCCACTTCAGATTTCCTAGCCAGTCCTTTGCAAATGTATCTAGATCATCTTGCCTACCTCGCTTCAAACGGAATTATTTTTGTATTGTAACGTTTCCAATTTTTCGATTTACAGTGATTATCACCAATTCAAACGTTTTTAACTATTGTTCCATGCAGAAACAGAAAAATCCAACTGGGAATTCACATACACAGGATTAATTGAATCTCAGTGTGAAAATGGACGAGTGCGCTACACTTTTAAACCCTACAGACCTAGCAGAAACCTGAACTGACGGACCTAACTGAGAATTAATTAACTGATAAACTGAACTCACACACTAAAAGCCTCCCACTTCCAGAAAAAACACGATCTTATGTCCCACAGCCTTGTTTGTCACGCTGCAGAGCAGCACGCATCTCTCTCGGTCTGTACTGAATGGAAAAACATAGATATCGTTCGTGACGTGAATAAGAGTTCCGTGTTACAGTTGTTTTACTGTTAACATTTTGAAGGTCATTTAAGATATCGGCAGTCATTCTTAGCAGTGAGCTCCAACTGGGAATTCATTTACTGATCACTCACACACTCAAAGCCTCCCGTGTCCAACCGATCGGTCTCAGTGTTTACGTTATTACCGTGATCGTTATAGAGGAGATTTACGACGGTGATTTGTGCCCAACGGTCGGTAATTACGGAATAGCTGCGTTTTAATTATGTTGTAGCGTGCTCGCTGTTCGACAGGTTTTTCTAAATGTTACATTGTTATATAAATATACGTAGTATAATACTGTAATGCCTATATTAATTATTATATTTATTACTAGTGTTTGCATCAAAATTATTACTGACTAATACTTTTATTCACCCAGCAAAAACAACTTGTAAAACCTAAAAAAGTGATACGCTTGAGTCCACTGAAAAAATATTATACTACATTATATGATTCATTTTTCTTAAACATGCAACCAAAACATTGACGTTGTGTTCCTTAAAATAGGCGTTATACGTTAATACAAGAGGTGCAAAATGATATTTCATACAAAATTGAAGGCCTGCGAAGCGACCTTCTTTTGTTTTAATTCGCTATAACTATCACATAGTTCTGAGTATTTAATGGCATTTGAATTAATACACGTCCACATATTAACAGCGCAGTTTTTCAGATCATCGTTTTTGCGAAAAAACCCTGCCTCAAGGATGGAAGAAAATACCAAAAAGTATCCAATAGCCATCTGAAGATACCCAGCTACCCGTGTACCAAAAATAGTTGAAATCCGTTTAGCCGATTTAGCGTGATGAAGCCACAACGACACATACAAACATACAAATATTTCATTTTTACAACTTTATAATAGTACTAGCTTCTGCCTGCGACTTCGTCCGCCTTAAATTCGTTTATCACGGATAAGGGTATTTTTCCGGGATAAAAAGTAGTCTATGTCCTTGCCCGGGACTCAAACTATCTCCATACCAAATTTCATCCAAATCGGTTTAGCTGTTTAAGCTCGAAGAGGTAACAGACGGACAGACAGACAGACATACATTCGCATTTATAATATACTAGCTTCTGCCCGCGACTTCGTCCGCCTTAAATTCGTTTATCACGGAAAAAGGGTATTTTTCCGGGATAAAAATTTGCCTATGTCCTTCCCCGGGACTCAAACTATCTCCATACCAAATTTCATCCAAATCGGTTCAGCGGTTTAAGCGTGAAGAGGTAACAGACAGACAGACAGACAGACAGACAGACACACTTTCGCATTTATAATATTAGTATGGATGGATAGAAGTGTTAATTTTGAAACGTCACAAATAACAACTTTTCTAAGTATCTATCAGCCAGACGTCTATTAGTGAACATAGCCCTCCCCTATAGCTCGCTATACTAAAAAGGCTTACGGTTTAGATTGGTCCATCACTCTAAACTCTATGGTTTATATTATACTAGAAGGCGCCCGCAACTTCGTTCGCGGAGGAAAAAAAGTCATAAGCCTTTGTTTTTTCTTCAGCGTTGTCGGGTAAAAAGTATCCTATAACCATCTGTAGATACCCAGCTACCGGTGTACCAAAAATAGTTGATATCCGTATAGCCGATTTTGCGTGATGAAGCCACAACGACACATACAAACATACATAAAATCCAAAAAAAATATTTTTTTCGTTTTAGTGACCTCCAAATAGTCCATAACAATCATTATTTTGAAAATATCTTCAATGTACAGACATTTCATTTTTACAACTTTATAATAGTATAGATGTCACTGAACTATAATACCTATATTATACAACTTCGCACAGAACTATAATGAATTTAAAAAAAAAGAAAGCAGTGTTTTTGCAATTTTTTTTTCAGCTATGTTTCATTTACATTTATGGCTTTAGCTACATTTTATTTATTTATTATTTATGTTTATCGGCTACTCGTAGAAAAAGAATAGTAAACAATAGTTATATAATTCGTTTTTTAAGTCTCGTACCTTAATTGGACCACTCAGCAAGCTTCATGGCCTAAACGCGGTACTCGACTGAAAAAGCATACATTATATAACGATTGCATAAAATACTATTTATACGATACAGTGATATAAACCAACACATTTTATTACACCTGTTAAATATGTGCTATTTCATCGAACGACGGGGGAATGATAGCTATCGCGCTCACGTCGCACTGATCGGCGATAAAGAATTAATTGTCTGTTTTAGAAATATGAGGCAGTAAATAATTTTCGCGAACCTTGCGTTTTATAAAGGACATAAACAGCAATTTAAGTATGTTAACAGTCGGCAATCGATATTGTTATCCAATAGGTACGGTAGGTACAGTCACCAGCATTTATATATACCATAACCACGCCACAACAAAGTGCGCATAAATACACGACGTATCTCTATTTCTAGGGCTGTTAGAACGTGTCAGATATTTTCACCCGCTTTGTTATGGCAGATATTGACGCTGATGACTGTACTTAACCTATATCTAAATTGGACGGTGCTAAGTAATAAATAAATAATAAGTAAGAATTAATCAAACGTCACAAAGTACATACAGACAACGTGACTTTAAGGTCACAATATTCAAACCCATTTTTAGGGCTCCGTAGCCAAAATATCTAAAACGGAACCCTTATAGTTCCGTCATGACCGTCTTCCCGACCGTCCGGAAGTCACATGAATTTTACTCAGAAACTACAAGATGTATACTGATTATGGAGTAAAGGTGTCTTGTAAAAAGGTGCGTCCACATTTGTATCATTTACCCGTATCAGATCATCGTCGCGTGGCATGATCGCGTGTCACGATCACGCATTTGGACGTTGCGCCGATCGGATAGCTCGAAATTCATTTTGCTACGCGTATCACACAGTTATATCGGACGAGTACGGCATGATCGGCGCGCCAACAGTAAGCGTCCAAGCAGCGCGATACGCAGTCATGCCACGGCACGGTGATCGGATACAAGCAAATGTGAACGCACAAATGTGAATACAAGTGTGGACGCACCTTAAGTCGCTACTTAGTTTGGTACTTAAATCCATACTAATATTATAAATGGAAAAGTGTGTCTGTCTATCTGTCTGTCTGTATGTGTGTATGTCTGTCTGTTACTTCTTCACGCTTAAACCGCTGAACCGATTTGGATGAAATTTGGTATGGAGATAGTTTGAATCTCGGGGACATAGGACATTTTATCCCGTAAAAATACTCTTATCCGCGATAAACGAATTTAAGGCGGACGAAGTCGCGGGCAGAAGCTAGTAACAAAAATAAATACGAGAGGTAGGTCTTGACCCTCCCTCCGGGTCTTTCCTGATGCAAACATTGTCTATTGCGGTTCAACGTGGCAACGCTGCGAGCATCATGGGCACCTTTGCGTCTGAAACGACGCGGGGCGAACTTCTGACTAAGTTTTTCAATATTATAGTTAAGTTTAGCTGTTTTTTTTTTCTAATGGGGATGATGACAAAATTTTAATAATTAGTCAGTCATGTAGATTAATAAAATATATTTGACACGTATTTTTTTTTATTACATTATCGAAAAATAAAGGCGATACATTGAGTCAAAATGTCACGCGACGTCACTCCTAGGTACAAAATTTTACTTAGGAGTGACATCACGAACCCCACCTCCTAAACTTTAATGCGATTTATCTGAGTATTTTTTTATTATTTTGTAAGAAATACGTGTACAATATTTTTTTATTATCTAGCTGACTGTCTAATTAGAATTTTGATTTATAAACCCAGTCATAATTTCTATTGAAAATTATTTTAAGTGCCTAATTTAAATAGAACAGAGGTTCATTAATATTTATTGCGTAATATATTCAGAACTTTTATTATTTAACTCATCTAATTTATATTCACTACAGGACCAATCGGAGATATCGCAATACCTCGTCGAATTTGGGCCCTGCGTTTACCAGAGCAGGCGCAAATTGGATACCTACCGCCGACAGTAGTTATGTCTTAAGTGTGTAGTTATATCCGAAGTGTGTAGTTATGTCAGAAGTGTGTAGTTATGTCCGAACCGACAATTGGCCCCTAATTATGATTGGCACTTATCTTCGCGGACAAGTTTCTGGAATATAAAGGCGTATATTGCGAAGGTATGATTTGAAACAAAAAAAATAGTAAGGTCAACTGGGGCAAATGTGACTATGGGATAAATGCGTCTTTTGACAATAACATAAGAACGCGTCCTTTGCAATTATGCCTGCTCTCTTTTTTTATATGTATGCTGTCAATGAAAGGGAGGATATGGGTTGTTTCAAATGTTCAGATTTTAAGAAATCTTTAAAAGATGCATTTGGCCTATACCTACTAGCAATTGTTCCGGTTGACCTTATTAATGTTTAAATTTAGCAAGACGCTTTTATAAAAAAAAATATATATATATATAAGTATATTTTGCGACATGCAAATTTGTATTTTTTTAACGGATTCTTGACTTCCAGACCTACCTTGAAGTCTACGTCCAAGTCATCGCACAGCGGTCATGCCATTTACATAATAAAGACCTTCCACTTTTTATACCACTTAATTATTTTGTGGTAGGTACCTACCTATGTTTTTATTCTGTAGCTGTCATCATCTCTCGGAATTATAAAGGCATACGTGTGCCAACCTTACTCCAGTTTGAACCTGGTAGTCTTTGTACCAAATACATTGTCCTAGCATTGCGTGAGTTTAGATTAGTTAAAAACGTCATATTTTTATGGGAAGAAAATATACATATTTCCGTAAAAAGCGTACAAAAAGTGATAAATTGTTTTGTGGAGTATTAATCTAAAATACTATTGTTAAGGCATTCACTGCCAGGGGGCGTGGCCTGGAACAAATTTGTATGGAGGTGAACGCATATATTCAAATTGAAATTCGAATTTGAAGGAGAAGAAAAGGTCATAACCCCTCGTTTTTTCTTCGGCGTGATCGGGTTAAAAGTATCCTTTAACCATCTAGAGATACCCAGCTACCCGTGTACCAAAAATTATGGAAATCTGTTAGCCGATTTTGCGTGATGAAGCCACAACGACACATACAAACATACATAAATCCAAAAAAAATATTTTTCGTTTTAGTGACCTTCAAATAGTCCATAACAATCGATTTTTTGAAAATATCTTCAATGTACGGGCATTTCATTTTTACAACTTTATAATAGTACTAGCTTCTGCCCGCGACTGCGTCCGCCTTAAATTCGTATATCGCGGATAAGGGTATTTTTCCGGGATAAAAAGTAGCCTTAAACCCGGGACTCAAACTATCTCCATACCAAGTTTAAGTGTGAAGAGGTAACAGACAGACACCAGACACACTTTCGCATTTATAATATGAGTATAGATTTGCCAAAAAGGTATTAATTTTAGCGCCACCTGTTAGCTTAGCAAGGTACTCGATACTCGTGGGCTCGTAACACATGTTTGAGAGAAGTTTACACCTCCTTCCTAAGTAGCGCGATAAGATTCAGGTGCAAACTTAACTCAATCAAATGTAGTGGCTACCCCCCCTTTTAAGGGTTGAATTTTCATAGCCTATAACCTGGCAAGGGATTTTTTTGACCCATTAGTAAAGTTTGCATCAAAATCTGTTCAGCCGTTTTCACGTGATGCGCGCACAAATAAACAGACAAACAGATAAACAGATAAATATACAAACAGACAAAAATTCTAAAAAATGTTGGAACGTGTTCTGTTATCGATTTTAAGTATCCCCGGCCAATTTTTTTTCGAATATCTTCCATGTACAGACCTTCGACCCTCTTCAGCTTTATTATATGTATAGATAGATAGAAGATGTATAGATAGATAGATAGATTAGACATCAATGGTCCATTGCTGTTAGTAACAATGAGTATCTTATAAATTAGAATTAGTAGGTATAATATGCGTCGGTGGCAATGAATGTGTTAAACATTTCATTGTCAATTTCAATTATTATTTTTAATCACCGTTTATAATTATAAAGCAGGTGATGCAGTGGTCATCGATGTCCCCACTTTAGTATGACTCTGCGTTACCACCTTTTTACACCTATAATTATCAATGTATGAGTTATGCATAGCATATTAATTTTATAAAAATTATAATTTTTTTCTTGAATGTTGGTTATTTATTTGAAAAACAAATGTTGTTAATGAAAAGAGAATGGCCCAAATACTCTTTACCGAGCGTTCTTTGTTCAATTTACGCAAAACTGTTTTTGGTAACAAGTTTCACGAAATTGGCATGTTTAATTTTTCGATTATTCCACCGCCTTTTCCAATGTCCGTCGCATCTCACCTCTGCGCCGACGCATCACAAAGTGAAGCGACCATTAAACTCACAAGGTATAATTTCAAGCCCCCTGTATAATCAGGCGAGAGGTAATCAGCGGGTTTGTTGCGTTATTTCTCAATATATTGAGCTGGTGAGGTCTTGTTACAGAATGATTAAGGACTTTACAGCCACATACAGACTGACAAGCGTTAAAGGGAATGCTTTACGTTAACTGTATTTCACAATACGGACGTTCCCTGATCTCGAAATTTGTAAAATAAATTTGTAAAAAATATAAGATCCTGATTGAACAAGCAAAGTAAGAAGCTACGTTAAAATTTTGAGTTCAATATCTTACGTGTAGCTTTTTTATGAGCTCTTAAAGTTGGGTGGGAAAGTTCTTTTTTGAAGTATGAAAATATGAATAACTAATAAATAATACCATTGAATAACCCATAAAGTTTTGTTATGAAACCGTTTCGATAAACGCAAATTTTAACATAGGCTGCAGAACAAAGTTCTTGATTTCCCCATACCTGGTACTCATGGTACTAATCGTACGACGCGACTAAGCTAGTACGCTTCACTATACAGGGTGTTCGGCAAATAGACCGTCAAAATTTTTTGGGGTGTCGGTAGGGGCCATTTGCTACATCTTCGCTCTTGGAACCAATTGGGTACTTCCCTGTAGTCAACGTAAATGACGTCACGCTTTCAGTAAAATGTTATTTCTGAAAATACATAAAAGACACTCATGAATACTTATTTTTAAGCTTTTGGCGATTTTAAAATGAACAAAAACTAAAAATATGGAGGCAATTTGACCGTATAGAATTATGAGGTGATAAATCTTTTTTCCTTTCAATATTCATACTTTCTGACCGTTTTGACAGTTCATAAAAAGGAACTGATTTGATATGTCAGTCAAGTACCCTTATTTATTTATTTATTTATCGTATGGCAGTAGTCACTAGATAGGATTAAAAAATATATAGATGATGAGATATTAGCCTTCTTCAAGTGGCCGCTTCGCTGAGGCTTGCAAGGTCCTCTGCCTGTACCCTATTAAGATTCAATTATTATTTATCTGTCACTTCATGTTATATTCCGTCAAAACAAGTTCAATGATTTGCTGTTCCATATACTACGTGAGACATATATATACCAAAACGTTTTCAAGCAATATAAAACACATCGTTAAACTATTGAATGGGTTTAACCATGAATAAACCAACAATCATCGCGGTATTAACACGCACAAGAACATTTTAATAGTCCAACGTCGAACAAAACCAAGCTATTATAGAATATTAGCACAACATAAAAAATTTATGAACCCATTGAATGAAACATAAATAAAAAGCTATAAATCTAATAATGAAATCAATAACAATGATTTAAACGATCCATTGTCAGTGTGTGCTCCGAACGGAAATCATTGTACGTATTTGAATATAATGACTTACATTGAATACAACTTGTACGGAATAATTTAATGGAAGTGAATGCAAATCGATATTTGCATTTGTTTTGAGCAAATATTGTGCTTCGAAGGCAGTGAAATAAATCTTTGATTGGAGAAATATAATACACCGTGTTCAACTGTGCGGAATTCTTGTGTAAAAATAATGGGGTTTGTTTAACACTATTGTTTTTTACTTGTCAGGCATATGTTTATTCATTAATATTTATTTAACACTTGGAATAATCTATACTATTATAAAATTGGAAAAATTTAATGTCTGTAAATTGAAGATATTTAAAACAAAATTAAGGGAAACGGACTATTACAAAATCGTTTTATTTTTGTATGTGGCTTTACCACGCCAAATTCGCTAAAGAAATTTCAACTTTTTTTGGTACACTGGTAGCTAGATATCCATAGATGGTTATAGGATATTTTTTATCCGACTATGCTCAAGAAAAAAAGAGAGTTATGTTTGTTTTTCTCCTCCGTTGACGTATCACCTTCTAGTGATTTCATAAAATGGGTACTAAAGTGTGCTTCACCTGTTTGACAAAATATAATTAGTGCTGGGAAAAACCAGTTGTGACTAAGTCTTGAGTTTGCAGTTACTGCTCGTATACAGGGTGGAAAGGCACGACGATCCTTTCTGCAAAGGGGGGTTAGTTTAAGTGATGGAGAATCGATTCGTCATGTTTAGATTTTTGTTACGAACAATTAGTAAAAAAAAAATGTTCTTCTTAGTGACAACCCTACTATTACTACGTACTATTTACCTACATTTAAGTGTACACACACAATTGTCATATTGATTAGGAAATATTATGGGTAGAATGGGTTCCCCTTGTTTACGCATATTTTTTTTGTCATAATTCTACCTATATCGCATAATCACAATAGGCATAATGATTTATAAGCATAATTTCATTACGCCGAATCCAGTTTTCGCCGAAACTATTTTCGTCAAATGGTCTTTACGCATAACTATTTAATGCCGAAAACCTACTTTTCTGGCAGCAGTCATCTTCTGTTCGGGATTTCAGTTCTAACCTAACCTAACCTACTTTACTGACAGCAGTTTTTTATTGTTAGAGTTTAAATTTGCAGCTAACTAAATTTAGGCGATATATAGGTAATGATTCGGCGAAATCAAATTATACGAAACCTGTTCGGCGAAATCAGTTTCGGACATAAAAAGTTATGCGAAATAGATAGCACCCGCAAATACAAATACCTACGTCAATAGCTACAACATAACATAAATGAGTAATTTAAAGATCAACAATAAAAAGTCAGAGTTATGAATAACAGATTTGTAGACGAACCAAAGGTCACCGACATAGCAAACAGGGTAAGCAAACTGAAGAGGCAATGGGCAGGGCACATAGTTCGAAGAACCGATGGCCGTTCGGGCAGAAAGGTTCTCGAGTGGAGACCGCGTACCGGCAAGCGCAGCGTAAAAAGGCCACCCGCAAGGTGATCGGACGACCAGGTTAGGGTTGCGGGGACTCGCTGGATGTGGGTCGCCTCTATCCGGCCCATGTGGAAATCTATTGAGGAGGCCTGTGTCTAGCAGTCGACGTCCTATGGCTGATGATGATGATGAATAACTTAGGCAAATAATACCAACTAATTCTGTGGTTTTATAGTTTTTGGTTTTATGACTTGTACAATGCGCGTTTGTTCAAGTGTCAAATACAGTTCACGTTTTATTTGACACTCGCAGAAATGAAGATATTTAAGTCAACATGATATAAATTTGTAGTTTAGAAACCGACAGTAAAAAAGCTGAGTTATGAAATAACACGGGCAATTAATAATTACTAATCCTGTGAGATCATCGTGCATAAATTCGAGATCAAACAGTCGAGATGCATTTGTATCATAACGAATGAATAACGCTTTATATTTAATTTGAAGGAACGTTTGAGCCCCCATAAATCAAGGGCTGAAAGGAAATCGCAAACGGAATAATCGAGAAGCCGTAAATGACAGGCGTAGGCGGTATTTGTATATACATGAAACAACATCTATATTCTATATTATTTATAAAGCTGTAGAAATGATGTCCGTACATTGAAAATATAAAAAATAAAAAACTATTGTGAAGCGGAAAATATTTTTTTTTGGATTTTATTTTAGCTGTCGTTGCGGCTTCATTATGCTAAATCGGCTAAACAGATTTCAATTGTTTTTGGTACACAGGTAGCAGGGTATCTCCAAATGGTTGTAGGATACTTTTTACCCGACCAAGCTGTAGGAAAAAAGAGGGGTTATGACTTTTTTTCCTCCGCGAACTAAGTTGTGGGCGCCTTCTTGTTATGTATAAAGTTAATATTTACAGACATGCATTTGGAAATTGTAATTGTACAAGTCTCGTGAGGAATCCGCAAGATTTAAACCACACATTCATTTGGAGTAAAAAATGATATATGAACCAAGTCAAATTCAACAAAAAAAAAAAAATTAAACTTGAGTAACTTTCGCTTTCCTATGAAAATTATCCCTTTTAATGAATTGGTAACGATTGTTGTACAAAAAAGGATATGGTGCGAGCAGATATACGACCAACTGGATATGACACTTAGGCACTAGTCCCCCCAGGGGCGAGGAAGCGAATAGTTATCGGCGATTTTGTCGCCCAAGAAACGAATAAAAGATATATATCCTATATGAGTATGAGAGACACATGTCTTAATAGTTCATCGCTCGCTGTTCAGACTGCCGGCGAGAACTCTCTCATATATGTATCTCTTTTATTGACACGAAATCGACATCTTTTGTGCGTTTCGTGAGCGAGTTGGGCGAGAAAATAGTCGATAGTTGCTCGCTTTCTCGCCGGCGGTGGGACTAGTGCCTTAAGGTGCGTCCACAATTGTATCATTTGCTCGTATCCGATCACCGTGCCGTGGTATGACTGCGTATCGCGCTGCTTGGACGCTTACTGTCGGCGCGCCGATCATGCTGTACTCGTCCGATATAACTGTGTGATACGCGTAGCAAAATGGATTTGGAGCGAACCGATCGGCGCAACATCCAAACGCGTGATCGTGACACGCGATCATGCCACGCGACGATGATCTGATACGAACAAATGATACAAATGTGGACGCACCTTTAGCAGCGCGCTCCACGAAGCATCTGTCAGGGAGAAGTGGAGAACTACCATCAAAAATATGAATCGGCAGAGACACGATCCTCAGCATTGAGGTACCGACTTAGAAGGGAGATGTCCAGCAGTAGACGTCTGAGGCTCATAGATAAATAGATAGATTAATAATATCAGTGCTTAGCCTACCTTACGTCAACTAATAAAACGCTATTGGCTTCAATCTGCACCACGCACCATCAGCACCCATATATCACCGCGGTCTTCAAAGGGATGCCAAATAAAACAAACAAGTCGGAAAATAACGTTTACCGGACTTTTCGCGCGAACCGAAACGCATTTGTACACGTCGAACGATGATCAGTCGCGAGTGACGACGCGCCTGATGACAGACGCCGTGATCGGTGATGGTGATGACTGATGAAACGCGTTGTTTGCGACTTTTCAGATAAAAGAGGTGTTGGTTGACCGTTGTTGAAATAAATAACGGATGTTATTATGTTAAACATATTTTTATTTCTATATTCTTAACTCAAGAAAACATTGAGGTATTTTTTTACTAGCCTGTTGAAGTGATTGACTGTTTTCCGCTATTCTTCTAAACGTAGCGCATTCTCCCGCTAGCCCTTGCAAAATGCGTCCAAACCGTCTCTCCTGTTAATTGAGATAAATTGATTTACGTATTTGCGACTTGACACGACTAATTGTTATATATAGGTGTAATGTAAGTATGTACCTAAGTATCATAGTCGTCTATGTTATAGATGACGATGATAGAATCTATAAATTTACAAAATTGTAAAAATGAGATGTAAAAAATATTTTTCGATTTAGTGTTATACACACTAAATCGAAAAATATTTGTATGGATTTTTTGTTCTCCAAAAATACTTTACTGTATATTATCTTTGCATCATAGACGACCAGTCTCAGGGTCATTACTTCTACTTTAGTTCTCGGTATAAACAGCTATCTATTAGCTATCCCTGCCTAAAGTCTCTGTTCCTGCATTTGACGGTTAATTATAAACCTGAGAACCAATATTATGCACTGTGGCCTGGACAAGTGCATAAGCTCTAATACAGCTTGTGCGCTACTTGGGATATTATTGTCACGCACTTAACTATCAGAACTTTGACACGCGATATCTTGTAATATTGTTTTTTTTTTTTTTAATGTGAACGTATTGCAGTCAATATACAAATTCAGAGATGTATCATTCGATTCCGATCGCTCCTTCAGTTCCGGCTCAATCAGCCGCTTCACGGGAATACGAATCTGTTTCCACTCAAGGGTTACCGTTTCTTTGGAAAACGATTGGGTTTTATCTGAGGATTAGAATTTATAGTCAGAATGTACGGTAATTGTTGAGTGACTTAGTCTACGTGGCGGCCATATTTTCATATAACCGAAGATTCTACATTTATTTTGGTAATTTCATATAAAAAAAATTGTAATGTTCCGTAAAGGAACATCAAATCAATTAACAAACGAAACACATTTTTGTTTTTTTTTGTACAAGGTCTATCTATCTATCTATCAGCCACGGACGTCCACTGCTGAAAATAGGCCTCCCCTATAATTCGCCACAGGGTGAGATCCTGCGCAGACCGCATCCACCGACTTCACGCAACCCTTATGAGGTCATCCGTCCACCTAGTCGGGGGCCGTCCTACGCTGCGCTTCCTGCGTACAAGGTAATATTATTAATTTATTAATGCACTATTTCACATAAAATAGCCTGGTTAGTATTATTGAAATTACTATTGAATATTTAATCTGTGAAATAATCAAATAATCACTTTTATTTTGTAAATAGGCCGCAACTGCACTTTTACAAGTCTGATTTTACGGCATTTCCCAAGAAGAAACAGAAACAAACTCAACAGTCAGTCATTTTTTAGAAATAACTCTTAACCATTACAATATTAGTAGTTAGCCTTTAGCCTATCTTAACATTGCGTAGTTCTTCAAGAAAACTTATCAAATCTTATAAAATTAAAAATCTAATAGAAGAAATAAGCAAAATATGATTTTTGAAACAACTAACGTACCTTTAATATGCATTCTTATAAGAACCATGTCGTGGTACAGGCTTTTAAGAGACTTGTCATCCCACAATCCGTGGCTGTATTTCCTCTCGTCAATAAAAGTTGTCTTCTTCAATAGAATTGTGGAAGTCTAGTTGAACTGTCTCAATAGACTTGCGATTAAATAAAATAACGAAACGTTTCAATGAAAGGCCAGCCCCATTTCTCGAACGTTCGAGATAAACAAAACACAAACAGCCAATCCCAGCACTTATTTATCACACGACGTTTCCTAGGAAAGTGTAGTTACAAAGCTAACAGGATGTCGGTAAGGCGGCGGATACGAAAATCGCTCCATGGACAAATTTATGCAGCTGTAAAGGCAGATTTATTCGTGAGGAGGCGACGTGTGAAGGCGGTGGGTGGTACGGAGTGGGAGGATGGCGAACAAAGCGCTTAGCTTGACCTGTACTGAAATCTGTTGAATCTCATGCCCAAACATAGGTGACTCAATGCTTGTGTAATCTGCGGAAAAGTCAAGGGATTTATTTGTCAAAATTTCTGCATGATGCCGGGGTATGAACACAAAAGTTCCATCTATAAAAAAATATAGTCTGCAATCGTACAGTCCTTAAACTACAAATCCCGTGCTAATGAAAATAGACGTGCAATATACGGAAAGTCCTATCAAAAGATGGTCCTTTCAACTAGCACGACGGATATTTCTTAACTTGTCCACGAATTGCAATATAGTTGCTAATATGTTAATAAATGCAAACATTATCATCTGTATACAGGTTTGCGTCTTGTTAGAATATTGCTTCTTTTTACGGCCATTATTGTTTTGTTGGTCACCTCAGTTCCAATTAGGTAAAAGATAGTAAGAAAATAAAAACTAAAAAAGTTATGGCTAAATCTGCCTACAAAGACGATTTTAACTTTGGAAGTTTTATGTATTACTTAAGTATTAATAACATTAACAACTGTGTAGCTAATCTTAAGCTGAATACAAAAAATATGCACTGATAACTTATTATTTTGTTGTTTTCGAATGCTTTCAAATAAGTTTCCAATACACGTAAACTTTTTATGACGATTAAACAAAAATACACAAACGTTAATAAATGTACAATTGGTGTTCTTTTTAAGTTTTAGCACTCTTGACACTTCACATTTTAGTATAAAATTGTTATTTTATATTAATATGTGATATGATTTGAGTACACAAACAGCACATTGCAAAACCGATGACCGCTAGGGTAGAAATGTTCTTCATTGATAACTGCTTACAGGACGACGCAGCGTGGATGGCCCTCCACTAGATGAACCGGCGCATGATCTGATCAAGATCGCGGGAAACCGTTGGAGAGAGGCGGCGCATCACCGTGAGTTGTGAAAATCCTTAAGAAGATCTTTGTTTAGAGGTTTTTGTCCAATAGTGGATATTTTTGGACAAATACGATGATGATATGAGTTAAAATGTTTGAAAACGCTTGAACGCTTCTACGCTGGTATGACGAGATGCAGAAGGATCTGTGCGCCCTTGTAACACCCGATTGGCGGGAGATGGCGCAAAACAGAGAGGAATAACGTTCTCTTGTTGGAGGCCAAGATTTTAATTGGGTCACTGAGCGAGCGTAGTAAGTAGTAACTAACATCAAATTTGTTTGATGTATTCCCCGTCCGTGTGTCACAAACGATTTCCATATCTAATAACGCGTGGAGCTCTCTTTATGTTACGCTGAAAAATTTATGGGAAAAATGACATCAAAGGAGCCCCAAGTAGATTTCATATCATCGTAAATCGAAGTCATAATTTATATAACGTTCGCGGGTTACAGTGCAAGATCCATGGGTATTTTGGTCTATGATGGTTGTAAAGTTTTATTTTCACCGTGGGGTTTTTCCTTTGGCTCGGTGTGATATCTGGGTATTACCAATATACCATCAATAAAATGTTTTTCAGTTGCGGGAAAACCGCTAATAATAGTCACTGAATTCCTCTTCGAAATAAAACAATATGAACGGATTATATCGCGTATGTTATCTCATTTGAGTTCCCGAATGTTTCGAAAAACTATGTTTTGAAAAGCTTAATATCTTCCGAAACGTCGGGCTTAAATTGTTTTATTTAAATGAGTGATAATCGCGGAAACAGAGGAAAATATTATAAATTCCTCTGTGTTTGTCTGCGTATGACTGTCAGTTTTAAAATGGATGACTAAGGTAAATGTAACTCTTCAAATTATTATTTTTATTCAAATTCGTTTGCAGTCCATTGTTAAACTCCCTACCGCTTGATTTATGGCAACCGAAGTTATTGCCTTCGCTCCTATTTTTGAGGTTCCGTACCTTAAAGGGAAAAAACGGAACCCTTATAGGATCTGTATTTTGTCCGTATGTCCGTCCGTCCGTCAGTCTGTCTGTCTGTCAAGAACCTTTTTCTTAGGAACGCGTGGAGGTATCAACTTAATTTTTTTATCAAATACTTACAGCTGCGGTGCCTTGACACTGTTAAAAAAAACGAGCTTCAAAGTCAACGCAATCCAAATATACAGTCATTAAAATAGGTTTTCCGTGGACAGATTTTTTTATGCAAACATCCATACACATTTCTGTCTATGGAAAACCTATAGGGTACCTACTTCCCAATTGTCCTAGAGACTTGAAATTTGGCATGAAGGTAGCTATTATAGAAAAACCCACGAAATAAATTTATAAATCTTGATTTTTTATATTTGTCTATATATGTACATCAAATAACAATGTAGAATGACCCCACGCCACGCAACGTACATTTTGCCTAAGTAGGGCTCTGCTAACACTAGATTTTCATAGATACGGCCGTTTAAGCTTATATTTTATACGGAACTCTCGGTGCACGAGTCCTACTCGCACTTGGCTCGTTTTTAACAAAAGAGAAACTCCTGTCTGATGTTAAGAAAATATAGTTTCTGTATTGCTTCATTCAGGACAGCGAGGCAAAGATGGGTGTGTCAAACGAGACAAATAAGTTGCGGACAGTTGTAGGAAGCTAGCCAGGCAAGAAGCATTACGATTGGTCGCATCTCGATCTATTAGCTCATGTGCTTTTAGCGCTACCTACAGATCGCGTGTCATATAGGTACAATCGCTTTTAGGGTTCCGTAGCAAAAATGTCCGTCTGTCACAGGCATTTTACTCAAAAGGTATTAGTATGTTTATATGATATCTTTGACTGTTTTTATTATTTACAATTTATAATGTTAATATTATTTTAAATCGTGTTATAAATTTATTTCTTTTGCGTTTGACACTGTACCGGTTATTTTAATTGCATTGTTTTAGATGACGATCATGTTCCAAATACTAATAATTTTGACTACGGCAAATTATACTGTTATTTTAACATGAAATAAATGACTATGAGTATGAGTATCGATAAAATTTGGAGTATAGGCGTTTTGTATAAGCCGCTACATAGTTTCGTAATTAAATAACACAAAATAAATATTTTTAAGAATGGCAACAGAAGCTATTATATGCATACTTTCAGATATAATAACAAAGGTAATGCTTAATAAATACATTCAAGAGATTTTAATTTCAATATGATCGTATATACCGTTTTTGAATTCTGCGCTTTTCAACAAAAAAATGTAAGTGTCGTGAAGATACGCTTGTTTGCTGGTGTACTTTTTCACGTCGTATTTTTTTCGTCTGTTCTGCATTTCGTTCTTGTAAAGGCTTCGGAACCCTACACTGAGAATGGTTCGATATTCTCTAGTCGGTTCTTCACTGTATCGTTTTGACCTAATGTTGTTTAAAAGAGGTTTAAATCATTTCTGTATAGTTTCTGTATCGTTTTGCCCTTATGTTGTTTACGAGAGGTTTAAATCATCAAGAGGTTTAAATCACTAATAATGTTGTGAAAGAGACGGGACGGGCGAAGCTGCCCAAACAGCTGGGTTTAACTCGCTGAGACCAAACCATGACACCGACTTCTACCACGACCGTGATGCCAGACGACGGGAACGACAATTACGAAACGAGACTCGACGACGCAAACTACCACGCTCAGCACTTGGGGGAACGCCCACCGCGAAAAACAATTGCGCAACCACAATCCCGTTAGAATCGAGCATAGGAAGACAAATATACACACTGACTGGCACTACAAAAAATAGTGTAATTAGACTAGGAACACTATAGCTGCTCGTAGCGCCTGCGCGCGGCAGCTCCTACACGCTAGGTGCCGAGGATGTCGTGGCATCCTGCCGCCTAGCACACAGACGATGGTTACAGCAAGCATGCTGCCATAGATTTAAAGACTCTTGCAGGCGGGATATGGTAAGGTTTGGCATCGATACCGATAACTGGGAGCAACGTGCCGAAATGAGACCTGAGTGGCGAACAGATCTGCGTGCTGATCCCATCGAAGAGGAAACACGATGAAGTCTGGTTAGACAAATTAAAACAGAAAAGACTTCGCGCTGCTAATGTGACCTCGCTTTCTGATTCAAAATTTACATGTGACAACTGCGGCAAGAAGTGCCGTGCAGATTTTGGTTTATATAGCCACAAGCGTAGACGCATTTGGGACAGCAACTAAAATTTTAATCACAGACGCTGCAACAATCATCCGTCAGGGATACAGTGGCCAATGATGATGATGCTGCCGTTCAAGTTAATTAAACAAGACATGACATGACTCGCCGAGATCTCTCTTGTCGCGTGCGACATCGTCGACATGTGTCGTGACACATTGTGATCTTTTTCGCATTAAGCACGAATGGACACAACATTTGGCCCGCGACAAAGAGTCGCATACTACAATTTTGTTAAACGGAGGGGATTATACTTAGACATAAAAACAACCAAATACTTTCTTTAATACTTCGTACGGAACAGTAACTTAATGACCTCACGTCGCAACGAGGTACTAATCGCATGAGACGTGACACTAATCCCCCATTCGTCATAACACAGCCCGTCTCAGCCATCCTATTAACGAGTATAACGATACAGATAAAGATGATGAATTGGCTTTGTTGGATTATTATTATTATCGATTCAATAAAAAAATAAGTCAAAAAAAATTTGGCATCAAATGTATTCTATGCGACTTAAGAATTTTGTAATTGTAAAACGTACATTTCATGTGCTTTAAGTAACTGGGGTTATTGCCTAACTAAATTTTGACACTTAGTATCCGAATCAACTGTCATAGCCTATACAAAATCATGACACTTGATTTTGATTGCGAGCGTCAAACGCGTTAGGCAATAAGGGGGGATTCTTTATCAAAATGTTTCAATGACAATGCAGATGACGATATAACATGACATGAATTTCAAATGAGGATTTCAATTTTATTGTGATAATGTGGTGTTTTCGAACCTCTACGGATACAGTATAGACTACTTTTTTCTTCTTCCCCTTGTGCACATAATTTAATAAATTGAAAATTGAAAGAATTTTTAATAGAAAATTGTTTTTATAATTTATAAGAGTTTTTTAATTTTAGTAATAAGAAGAATTAATGTTGAAATAAAACAATTTAACGGATTATATCGCGTATATTATCTCATTTTAGTTCCCGACGTTTCGGAAGCTTTCCAGCTTTCCATGGTCACGGGAGGACTGAGAAAAGATGTATTTTCCTCTGTCAAAGTTACAATTTGTGCAAACTACCCATTTTGCACAAATTGTAACTTTGTTTTATTTACAAATTGTTTTATTTCAATGAGTAATAATCGCGGAAACAGAAGAAAATATTAAGAATTAATGTCCTAGATTAAGTTTTAGAATAAGCTTATATATTGCTGTGCCCTAATAGGGTTTATGCTGGAACATAGCAAATGTAACATCTTGTAAAACCCATAAATGCAATAAAGAAATTATGATTTATGAATTAATACACTTTTTGCAAAATATCACTTTTTTTTCCACCAAAGATGAATACTTTGTTAACGTAAGTGATATGACACTGAGGTACTTACTCAAGATTTTTACAAAAACTTTTTGTTATAAAAGTACTAACCATGCGAAAACATGACCCCAATGTTTGTATTCAAAACCCCCATTGTAAGCCCATTTTTGTGTGAACCTGTTAAATATGATTCTTCTTACACTAGCTAAGTCTCGCGACAGACGTTTTTTGATTAACGCGGGGTCAGGTCTCCATTGTGCGCCTTTGAAGCCCGACTCATTTATCAAGCTTACTTCCGACTGGGAATTAGCGGTACGGCCCAAGTTGTGAGCATTGGTCCTTTAAGACAAATAAATACCTAAATATTGGTACTAAGTCTATCTTACCTTCAACTATCTAGTTAAGCTTAAAAGCAGAGCGCTAAGATGGTTTCATTTATTGTACGATCGATTAAATGCACATTTCTCATAGAACCGATGGCCGCTAGAGGAGAAAAGTTCTCGAGTAGCGTCCGCATACAGGACGACGCAACGTGGAGACTTCCAGCAAAATACACGGACTGAAAACTGTTGCAAGGGCGACGCGTGACCAGCCGTTCTGAAGATCGTACAAGAGTAGGTACTGTAATGTTTTCGGTACGTCGGGAACTCGAGATATGACTATTTCCGCGATACGTTGTTTTATCTCAATGAGTGAAGGATAATCGATGAAAAGAGAAAAATAATAGGATAATATTCGTTTCAATAAATTTTTATTTTGAATAGGGTTTGAATATTGGTCCCATCTTTTAACTATTTAAATAAGTTTTCTCTTCTGAGTCGCAACTCTTTGCACAGTGGTCGTGGTCTTGTCTCCGTCGAGTTTTTCGCTGTTGCTGCTCTCAGATTGCGACGCCATGTAGCTCTATATGGCGGAGTGAGTAATTGTCTTTGATATGAGAGTGTGTCTCAGATTTGATGAGGTCTGTCCACCGTGTAGGAGAGCGTCCAATAGATCTTTTGCCCTCGAATTTCCTTTGCACTACCAAGCGCTCCATGGAGCTCGTTGCGGATGATGTATTCGAAGAACTTGAACAATACCAAGCACAACAACATAAAACCACCAACTTCAACATAATATAATAGTCTACATAAATAGCTTAAAGCTTGTGCCTTGCAATCAGTAGTGCGGTGACGCCTGGAATTTCGCGAACACTGATTTTGACGTATCGCTTTCAGGGCTGGTGAAAAATGGTCGGACACTTTGAAAAAAGATTCCTCATGATTTTTAAAAGGTTTTCAAATGTTTTTGTAATGTTCAGAGAATTCTCGTGATGTTTTCCTTTCAATTTACTCTTTTTATGATGGTTTTTTTGACGAAATTGGCTTATTTAACGTTTTTCAGCGGATACAATGGCATCACTTTAGTTTTTTTAACTTACCTTTTATATTACTTAACGAAGGATTTGATTTTCACCATTATCAGTTGTAATGTCTAATCACGCCTGTCAAATGGTCGACCTTTAAAGAGGTAATCAGCCTTTAGTATCTAAAAGAGCTTGCTGAAATTTTACCTTAAACTCTCATTATGAAAAATCTACGCTTGTATTCTGAAACCCTTTTATTATAAATCATTAAATATTTCAACAAAAAAAAAACAACGGGTTCTAGTAGCACTAGCTGTCATAAATAACAGCTACAAATGACGCAGGTTGTCTAACAAACCCACGAGCCTACGACGCCATTACTCGAATGGCGGACGACGGTGAGATGGACAGTGTCCTGAATAAATCACGGAACTACAATGACGCATTGCACTGGTGTCCGTTATCAGCCTTATAGACACTGGCTTTTATGACAATGTATGTGAATATGTGACACCGAAACCTAATAGGTAAGTCAGGGATGATAATAGAGATGTTAAAATTAAAAATGTATTAAATGGTAAATTTAATGTTTCAAAATGTGACGTGACAACCAACCTAAATAACGAGTTTTACAGATTATGAAATGGTCTCGACATTAAAATATTTTTTTGTATTGATCTTACTAGTTAAGTTGTGCACTTCTGTCGACCATTTATGTAAATGATAGTTAGGTTCACATCATCTGTAAAACAAAATCAATCGTAAAACTTTGTAGTTGTCATGGTTAAGAGGTTGGAGGATGTTCTTTTAATTCGGAAAATTTCATTTAATCTCAAATTGCCCGCAGAACCATCAAGTAATCAACCTGCAATGACAGCACCAAAACTTCCCCCAAGTATTTACACCGACCAACTCGAAATTAACCAAACAATATTAATCATACTCCCTGGAGTCAAACCCCCGCGCTGAGTCCACGATAATGATATATGCGATGTTTGATGATAAACAATCGGGGTCATTTATTATCTGTCGGATATTTGACAGGCGGTAGGCAGATGTCATTTGTCATTTTCCTGGATCTGAAGGTCCCTTCGTTACGCCGACGCTTACGTTCGCCTCCGAATGCGGTTAGCTACCAACCGACAAAGCTCGAGCAACACAGACCAAGTCACACCTAAAATCCAAGCCTGTAGGTCTAGTTTCGCTCGCAAGAAAAATCAATCTTGATTGCTTTCAGCATGAACGATTATGATAGATGAAAGAGTTAGCGCTCCAACAAAGCCAGACACGTTACATTGTTAAATGGCCTCTGTGTAATCGCAGATAAGGTTCAGATTTACGGATAAGTTCGGCTTCAAAGGCTGCGTCAGCGAAACGTGTTATTGAAGATGAAACAGTAATGGATGGGGATAGGGAATGCGTGAACGCTGTCGGAGATGTATTGTTATCGGGGTTGTTTATCAAAATACGACGATCGTTCCTGTAAATAATTACCCTTTCAAAAGAATATTCTGTTACTGCTACTGGTAATATATTCATTATATCTGACATCTTACAAAGCGCCATTGAAATAAATAAAAATATTTTATAGTCGTTTAAGCCGATCGGATCTGGCGTGGCGTTCAGAATTCCGACTCAATCACGTTAAGATATTTAATTTGTCTTTAAGTGGGACTTAAAATTTTATAATCTCCCTGAGCGACTACTCGAAAACAACAATTAAGTTTAAAAATAAAGTGCTAAGGTTTTAAAAGCCGGGTGTAAAGTTGGACAAGACACGTACAAGGGTTCACGGCTTCATAACTCCGGTAGCACTCAACTGTAATGCGAAATGTGTGTTGTACATTTTTAACTGGTAATGTATGAATACATTTAGGGTCGCTCCCACGGCACGTCATGTCCTCAGGATACGTCAGATAAATCAAATGTTTAATAGCCCGGTCGAAACAACGGGCATTGTGTTTAAAAAAGAAGGATTAAAAATGTGAAACTTTTTAAAATTCCACAGTATTGTCTGTAATCTTTTAGCGTATTTTAAGCAACGTAACAAATGTTTTAATCTTTTAAACCTCACATTGTTTTTCATTAAGACTTACTTAAGTAAAACTTACTTTAGTCTTCCACTAATCTGTTTGGTATAATAGCAAAAAATAGTGGTGTCCGTGATATTATTCAACAACAGCTCTATTCAAAGATCCCTTCAGATACCTTTTAAAATATTCAATAGCCTTGCTCCTCTGTCAAACGCATTCTTTACTTCATTACTCTCCCTGACACCGGGGTTAATCTTTCATTGTGTGTGGATGAAGAAGCGTCTAGGCGTGTTTTGTATTGATTTTTTTAAACTTGTTATAATATCAACTTACCATACTATTGTTCGTTGCTTTTCATCTATGCTTTGTGCTTTGGATAATAAAGTAATACATTTATAAGCATTTATTTCACTCACATTGTTATTGGAGCATCTTTACGTGTCGTTTACCCTTACAAGTTTATGAAAAGCGTCACTTTTATTTACGTTCAAATTGTTTACACGCTTTACAATACGCAAGATAATTTCTTTTAAAACCCTTTTGGTGTTCGTCGGTGCGAGTAAGCATGCTTAATTAAGTCGGCTCGAATCAATCGACGCGTCTTGGCCAAACAGGTCGGAAGGCAATTTTTCGTGAGCACCTGACAGCCCGATCCATCGTGGGGCATAAAAACGTCGGGGCAACGCCGCCGGTGACTATGATCAACTGCCGAGCTGTAGGGTTACCAAATGAAAGGAAAGTGTAATTCGATGTTAATTTTATTGCTTTTTTGCAAAAGTTTTTAAAAAGGAGATCCTTAATCAGGCGTGTTTACTTTTCGTGTTCCTTTTTTTTTGACGTAAAAAGTGGTTTCGTCAACTTCTACTACAACTATTTGATTTATTTCTGAAATATTTTAAGTATTTTATGATTTTTAATTTGTTTCCTCACATTATTCATATGGACTTAATAATATCACATTTGAGAGGACCCAATAACAAAATTCATATCTGTTAATTGTCCCACAAATTCAAGCGTACCATTAATTAACAGTGTCGCTAACAAATTTCTCCAGCTGACAATAAAAAAAGCGTTCATAATTTATGTCTGTTGTAACCCTGCAGGTTGAAAGAGTCACGCCGGGTGATGGATGGCGCCCCGCCCACGCGCCCTAACAACCGGCTAGAACTGACAGACTGCCGTATTGTAGCCCCCAGGAAATCATAAGACGATGCCGAACAATTTATTACCCTGCTTGAAACAAATGCTGTCACAATAGTATAGTTTGCTTTAATAATGTGAATATTAATGATGCAGCAGATTTTGTTTAATGAACTCGAAGATAAAAACCAATTAAGATTAGATATTCTTAATAATGATTAGTAAAATTTTGATTTTGGAGTTGCGTCTAGTCTAGTAGCTTATAAAGGCTACATCGGCACCCTAATAGAAAACACAGGCATGACGCGCATGTTTTGTGTCAAATCATCGCATAATGAAAAATATGAATTTGTAAAAGGGCCGAGCATTAATCTCTGGGTTGTCCACATGAAATTCATTCCAAGACATTTAAATACAAAGCCCGATAGAGTGATAAATTATGAATGAAATAACAATTCCGATTCCCGATTCAATAGACGACTCGTGTTTGGAGTAGTTCCACAAAAAGCATTATGTCCAACAATGAGCTTATAAATATGAGTTTCTCGAATCTTTTATCTCCTTTGTGCTTTGAGCTATTCTTCCGCTTGATTCGTTGCTGAACTTATTTTTATCCGCATTGTTGCGAGCAATATTAATTGTTGCGTTTTGTTACAGCCCTGGTGAAATTGTAGCCAGGCTATAATTTATGCATTTGAAACGGGCTTATGCTCCCGTCAGCGCAGGCCCGCCCGCGTCCATATCTCTAAATGCATCTGACACAGTTAATCCATATAAAGTTATTATTGCCTCGCCTTTCAACCAACTTAATTGGCTGCTACCGACTAGTGTAAGTCCATGTGTCTGCGATAAACCAACTGAATATATTATGCCTTGAACGCCGCGCAAATTGCAAGTTTTTATTGGCCTCACGTTGCCTAAACGTCTTTCCCTGAATTGCTCGTAAATTCAGAATACAAAGGACTCAGTTCTTTATGCGATCTTGATAATATTGTTCTCCGGTATTGTGTTTCTTGTGTTGAAATTTTAATTTGTCAGAAATTTTGAGCCGAGTTTAATCTTCTTAGGCGTCCCGAATTAGCCGGCTCGGCGTCGATGACGGTAGACTTAGTCGCGCGACTCGCGACTGTTGCCAACGTCTCAATAAGCCGCTCCACAATTTTACGGCCCTATATCCGTTTCGCTGCGTAAATACACTTAATGACCGACATTTCGTGAACGCTTTTATTGTGAAGTTTTTATTACAAGAAATTCATTTGTTTAGTCTACGTACTGTTACTGCGAAGCGCTCCACACGTTTCAGGGTTTATTGGAGGTACTTTATTACCCCTTACACTCCATCCTTAATACGAAAACATCGCCTGTGAGCTTTAAACCGCCGAGCCGGATGGTAATAATTAAAATTGATTTTAATCAGCGAATATGATAACGTCCCGTTATTGCGCTGCAGTCTTAAAAGCTTTTTTAACTCTTTGAAATGAGCGAATCTTGAGAGGAGATCTGTAATTATTTTCTTAACAGTCTAGATAAGCTTGGGTTTATACGACGGCATTTAGGTGTTAATGCAGCAATAGCCCAGCCGGCTCTGCATGCGATGCGAAACGACCGTAATTTATGTCGCTCAGTTTCCTACCGACTCTAAAATTAAATATTCGGGCAAGAAGTCAACACCGTAATCTTTCTCGGCCATAAAACAGTGTCGGAGCACTATAATAATTTCGGAACAGTCTATTAAGTGAATCTTTATGGTAATGGCGGAACAGAAGTCGTGGCCGCGAACGAACGGCCTGTTATTTTGATGCATTATCATATTTAAACAATTCAGATGGTAATAGACGCGTCGGGCGAAACCCTTTGGTAATATAAATGGTTATATTATTATTTATTTATGGGTTTCCTTCCTCCGGGCCGGGGGCGATGTAGCATATTTCATTGAGCGAAAAAATGCGTCGAAGTCGTGAGTTTATACCGGGCGAGATCCGGCCGAGTACCTGAAACGACTCGCTATAAGCTTGTTGCGGCAATAATAAAGATTTATGCGACATTCGGTGGTAGCGTGTTTTGTTCTCTGTTACGAGCCGATTCGCTTTCTGCAAGATCAATAGCGCTCTTTATTGTGAGCGTTGAATTATCGTCACCGCTTGTTCTTTTAGCTGCGCCGATAAATCCTGCCTCAACTGCGCTCAATTTCTTATTATCGCCTTTTACATCTTTACTGACGTTGTCTTTACGACTAGCGTTTTTCATATGTCGTGCTCGTCGAAATCAATTCTCTTTGATCGTACAATTATACGGTTCTCTAGCGTTAAATTTATTAAACAGTTAGTCATTATAATTACGTGAACAAAGTTGACAAGAATACTCGTCGTTCCCATCAGATCTAAAGTATATCTTGAGAACGGGTCGTGTAATTTTTTCAAGTAATCTCATTATTGCGTCGAGCCGCACGGTGATTAACTAGTTGATTTATGGCATGTGCAATTTGCATCACAACCGATGCCATAGCTTTTTGCGCGTAGTCGATGATTATCGTCCGTATCGTGTCGGGTTTAATGATAGTCATTTCATGACTCGCCGAGCTTGCTATCGGGGACGTTTCATTAAACTTCTTTACATACATTACTTCGACGAATGTGTGTGATTATGTTAATACCCCCCCTTACAAGGCGCTCGTTTGCCATATCTTCTTCCTCTACGGCCGTTAATGGATTGTTTACCGACTCTCTCGCAGTTTTATCGTTTTCTTGACTTTCATTTTACTTTAATCATTCATGTTTATGTATAACGTAACGATCGCGTAATAACAGAGTATTGTTCTGTAGGCGATTCCTTAGCACTTGCGCTAAAAAACTCGTTCCGATGCCTTGTCGTTATTGCATTACATGACACCCGGTGACATTGTTGCGAAACAACATGTGTTAGCGGGTGTCTGTGTGTGCCAGTGTAGACTGTACACAGTCGCGGGTCGCGGTGTGCGTGGAGATAGATAATATCGTACATAAAACTAAACGGCGCGCCGCGAAATTTATGAATCGGCCGGAGAGCTGCCTTCCACACAAAAGTTGTTTATTACCGACTCGCTTAGGGTTGCTAATATATTTTTATTTTATTGCTTGACTACGAACATCATAATTTTCCTTCTTTATATTATTTTGAGCGAGAACTTTAATAGCACCGTATATCATTTGAAAGTCCCCCGTTGCGTGTATGGTTAATTTAATCGCTATTATCTATATTGTTTATCGCCGCATCGAGATGGTATCTACCGACAGAGTCGCTAAGATTACTAAATTAATTTCATCATCTCTGTTTTATTTCACCGTCGTCAATATATCAACGATGACTTCACAATCATTAAAGATTGATTCACTTAATTAATTGTGTGTCAGATTTGAATAAGCATTAAAATTGTTTACGATCCATTCTTCTAAACGTGACCAAGACTAACGATGGAAAGCTTATGTAGAGATACGAGGATTATTTTCGGAAAATGACAATCAATCATTGCATAGACGTTATTAATGATATCTGTCTTGCGTTAAGCTGGAATCAATCATCGAACTTCTACAAAGTCATGTTAGGATTTAGTAATCTTTAATGCAATTGATATGACTATAATTTATTATATTTTTGACATTAATGTCATTCAAATCCGAGACAAGACGCGTGGGTGTATAGTTTTATAGTAAGTAGACGATCGTTTCGATGTTAAAATATTTGAGCCGTTTTATTTTCTGATATTTTCTGTAAGTTATATGCATCTATTTACATTTGTTACATGTTTACGCTCTATATTCAATTTTTTTAGTGTTTTATAATGAAATTTATGGCTTGGCAGCAACAATTTATTGCGAAACGAGTCAAGGCAGTAATAAAAAGAAATTAATGTTCAAATTGAAATGACCAAATAAGCAGTTACAAAACTTGTCAGGTTTCTACTAATAAATAAAGTGTCACTTTTAAATGTTAAACAAATTAATCAAATATTTGGTTAAGTTGACGACTGCGATATGGTTGAGTTATCGCGTCGTGACGTTGACTGATGGCCTCTGCCGGCTGTTAATTGCTCTTCACAAACATTTTTCAAGAATTATTTACTTAAAATTATACTTTTAGCCTCTAATCTACATTATTACAAATATATAAAAAATTCTGTCCGTACATTAAACGTAATTTTCTTAAAAATATGTACGTGAAACGAGTTTGCAAGTCACTTAGTATTAGTACCTATAAGCTTTTTTTTGTATGTCTGTAAGTTTGTATGTATGTGATGTGATTAAACACACCAAAATGGCTGCACTGACTTCAACTATTTGGTACGATGGTATACTTAACTCTGGACTTCGCTGAAACGAAGTTCCGGGCACATTCTAGTATCTCATATTTTGACAGCGCAAATAGTGATCACGATGTTTGTACCTACTTATGAACACCAAGGCCATTTGATATTTTTGACAGATGAACTATTTGCATGCTTATCTTAATATTTATTGTAGTACTTACATGGTTTTAGGCAAAAAGTTGTCTTGTTTTTGCCGTATTTTTTAATTTTCTTAATTATCTAATGTGTACGAGGTACGTAACGTCATTATTGTGTATTTCGTGTATACCATCAATCACACTTATTGTTTCTGATTGTTATTGCTGTGAACTTGCATAATTGCGAATATTTACTCTGATAACATACTTCTTCAAAAATTTCGTACACACGACAGTAATCATACATTTTTCGCTCACAAAAAATTACGTAGTTATTAGTATATATTGCTATAATATTGAAAATAGAAACAAAAATCTTTCAACATTTTTGGAAGAAGCAAATCAGGAATACGATGGTGTCAGAAAAATAACTTCTTGGAATGATTGACCTAATAAAGGACTCATTCAAATCAGTATACTTATTATCTACACGATTACTTCTACAACCATTCCTTATATTATGCAAATGAAGCAAGAATACGGCCAATTATCCCGCAGACACAACCCTAATGCTCCAAGGGGTATTAATACAGCTTGAAATATGACCCACTAAAGACTGTATAACGCAAAATTTACAATTCATAAAACAGAGTGATATACGCGGTGGTGGACGGCACGGCGCAGGCGCGCCCGTCTTTTGTTTCGATAATTGTTTTATAGCTTTCGAGTGATGGTGTGACGTTTTAGATATTCTCAATGAACTCTGTTCATCCGTTCGGACATCCATACTATATCCATACTAATATTATAAATGCGAAAGTGTGTCAGTCTGTCTGTTTGTCTGTCTGTCTGTTACCTCTTCACGCTTAAACCGCTGAGCCGATTTGGATGAAATTTGGTATGAGATAGTTTGAGTCCCGGGGAAGGACATAGGAAAGAAAGAAAGAAAGAAAGAAAGAAAATAAATTTATTCAGACGCATAGCCAAAAAACAAACAAATTGCAAAAAAACAGAAGAAAAAAAAAACTATGCCCTGAAATGGTCCCACCTCAGCATAATGTTGGCTCTAGAGCCAGCGCTGATCTTCCGGTGAGACCATATGTGGCGCCACGGAGAGCTGCATGCACGAACATTGCTGCATGGAGGAACGCAGCCGACAGCGACCATCCAGTCCTGTAAACTGTCAGTGTCACATAGGCTACTTTTTATCCCGGAAAAATACCCTTATCCGCGATAAACGAATTTAAGGCGGACGAAGTCGCGGGCATAAGCTAGTAATATTATAAATGCGAAAGTGTGTCTGTCTCTCTGTTACCTCTTCACACTTAAACTGCTGAACCAATTTGGATGAAATTTGGTATGGAGATAGTTTGAGTCCCGGGGAAAGACATAGGCTACTTTTTATCCCGGAAAAATACTTTTATCCGCCATAAACGAATTTAAGGCGGACGAAGTCGCGGGCAGAAGCTAGTAGTCAATAAAATCAATACAACCCAAAAATGTCAACTTACATAATATTTTCATCCAGAGGATCCCGAGGTAATACAGTGTGACAGACAGGCAGACACATGAGTGATCATTATAAGGGTTCTGATTTTTCATCGGATGAACGTAACTGTATAAATAGGCAAATACGAGTCTGACTCGCGCACTGAGGCTTCCTTACTAACTTTCACTTATCTTAAGAGTCCCCGGTAAGCTCGGTTCTCCATACAAACGTAGTTATGCTCTCATCTTAAAACGAGTAGCTAGTTTGCTCTGAAACTTTGTACTTAGAATAAGATAATTAATAATTAAGGTATATGCAGGCCTGTAATTAGTTTATGTAGCTTCAGATACCATAGTAAAAAAATACAGCTAATTTAAGTTTTTCATACAAAAATTGTTTTTGCTGTATTTCGTTTGTTTTATTAATTAGAGCCATATAAACTAGATACTTCATGCCATTGTGTATACAAAGTTTGATTACAATCCAACACGCAGTTTTAAAATGAGAACAAATCTCCGTTTGTATGGGAAGGTGAAATTCGGCCGAGCTTGCTGGGCTCTTATCCTGACATGGTCTTTTACAGAATATGACTATTAACTAGTCGGTTAAGTTAAGCTTGCACTTCATATGTATGACAAATGAGACGCAAACTTTACGTAATCGGTTTAGTCGAAAAGTAATTTGAAGATTTAAGAAAACTATCCTAGATAGATACATACATTACCTGATAATTTTAAAATGTTGGCTTGGTAAACTTTGCAGATTGATAGATTTACATGGTTTTTTCCACAATTTCTTCATATAAGTCAAGAGTGCATTGATAAAGCAAGATTGTTCATGAAAAAATATCATTTGTATGCTGTAGTTAAGTCAAGTAACTTAACCTTTGGGTTGACCTCTCACGTATTGGTAATTTTTCATATAAAATGAATATATTTATTTTTTAATTCAACATTTACGTACGCGTTAGTGAACCATGTTTATATTTACAACTCCTCCAGGAATAGCGTAGGCAATTTTTTGATGTTGCTATGTGATATTTAGTTAGACAGATAAACAGGCCAAATTTTCTTAAACATCTTTAACAGAGCCACAGACCTATTTTATAGTTCTTGGTTCAGAACCTTAAAATTGAAATATCTCTTTTCATTATTACTGGTAGGTAGGGTTTAACGTCAAGTTCCCCATCCGAAAAAAAACCATTTCTTTAAAAAATAATGATTCATTTTATTACACAGTTGTATTATAAATGCATTAAATCTATTCTATTATAAAGTTTGGAAAATGAAATGTTTGTACATTAAACATATTGAAAAAAATAACTGAACGGACTATTTTAAGGTCTCTGAATCGAAAAAAATTATTTGTTTATTATTTGTTTGTTTTGTATGTACCTATCATTCGTCGTAGCTTCATCACGTCAAAACGACTGAACGAATTTTAACTATTTTTGGTATACGGGTAGCTGGGAATTCACAGATGATAGATATAGGATACTATTTATCCGACTAGGCTTACGCAAAACAGGCTATGGTTTTCCCTCCGCCGTGAAAGAAGAAACTCCTGAACTTATTAATGAATACGAGTGATAAACGAAGCAATAGAAAGAAAAATATTTCATGCTAGAAAATACATGACCCAAGCGGATAAGGCGATGTATTTTGTCATATAGTAATTATAAAAAAAATTGCATATTCTCTATTGTACAAGTTCAATTATAATTTTAATAAATAATGCAAAAATCGTAAGGAAACTTGGTTCGTGACCGCAAAATCAGCACCTCACGTTAAAAACCATAAAACTCCATCAAAATAGCGAACATTTCTGTAATACCGCTAATGAAGGAGAAGAAAAGCCAAACAATGTGCGTCGACGCTTATAATAACGGTGAACAATGTCGGCCATTACTGAGCACGTAAGTACGAAATAATAACCAGCGAATGAGCACGACGAGTCTGTTGACATGTTGTACACCTGACCGGGAGAGACAGCAGCGCAAGAGAGGACAACAATGATTGTAACTAGAAAACTACCATGAAGCCCAGACATAATTAGATTACATTACACTATAAATACTCTTTATTGCACACCTGCACAGAAATACAGAACATGACAGTAACATTTGAATAAGGAGAGGTAAACAACAGACGGAATTATCGTTAAAAATTGATATTTTCCAGACAATTTTTGGGTAGCGGAGTATTTAAAAGACAACAATTTTAGTTGAGTAGGTAGCGAAGAACAGCTATGAAACAAAAAATAACGCCTTTAGACACATGTAAACGCAGTAAACATACACAAATAATATTGCGTACATAAACATACATACATAAATACTTATTTAGTAAATATAGTCGGTTCAGCGGTTTAAGCGTGAAAAGGTAACAGACAGACACACTTTCGCATCTATAATATGATAGTATAGTATAGATAATGCTTCTTAAAGATAGGCTGGTGTAAGTACATATATATATCATGGTTATTGTGTTTATTTTGTCCATATTAATTTAATTTTATGTATTCATCTTTATACATATATGCCATTCACACAGGCACGCACATAAATGAGTAGGTACACAGCGTAAATACACAGCACGCTGTCTCACACATGTCCTGTTCTGGATCCACGGAAGATCAGCGTCATGGCACTCATGAGTGCTCTGACATATGCTGAGTGGACTCCATTTTTGTAAACACAAATATGATTGATTATGGCTCCTAGGTTTAGCTTTAAGTCTAGGTTAAGTCTATACATGTCACTTTTCCAATGTACTGCAATTTTTGTTGTTGTTTACAAAATAAATGTATCTTCTTCTTCTTCTTCTTCTTCTATATAATAAATGCAAAGTAAGTAACCAAATAAATAACCAAAAGTGTCAGCCACAATGTTGAGAGAGTGATTTCAAGAACAGTGCGTTAAGAGAGACAGGTAATGTTTTTTTAAGGTATAACTTAAATGTTGCAAGGGAATGGGCACGCTTTCAGTCCATTAGTAGTTAGTACTGCTCGACATATGTTGGTCCAACCCGAGGACCTTAGTCATAACTCACGAATGAACCCGGACCCTGCGGTTCTCGCATTCGTAATGGGAGTAGTACTTGGCCTTTACGACGTGAGTAACCTAATGGTAATGTAATTTTAACAATAGTGCAAGAAAATAGGGTAAAAAAATAATATCTCTTCCCGTGACATATGACGATTTACCATTCAGATGTCATCGTCATCATCGTCATCATTTGGAATTTCACGTTGACCGATGTTATCCACGTTAACTGCGATTTACACGGTTATATTAGGTTTTCTTGCAAACATCTTTCAGTTTTATTTTTCATTAGAATTCCGAAATGAAGAAAAAATACTTATAATTCATATAAACTTTTTCCATAAATCAAAGAAATAACGTTATTAATAATAGAAAGAAAGAAAGAAACAAAACATATTTATTCAACGCCAGCAACAAGAAATACAAATACAAATAACAAAAAAAAAGAATCGACGACGCTGAAAGGTGTCACCACTCAGCTTTATGCCACGGCAAGCCGTGACGCTGATTTTCGGTGGTGCCCTGTAACATAAAACTAATTTATACTTAGACCTAGTGGGTTATATCACGAACGCCATTTTTACGAACGCCGTTTTAAAATCAATAGAGGTAGAACGACTGCGTGGAGAAACGTCTACTGGCGAGTCTCAACGTGTCTGCTGTGTATGACATGTGACGTCACAACTGCGTTTAGTCACCTTATTGTATTCTACGCTACGCATCGAGACGCTGCCGCCACGACGTAAACGGTTAGTTAGCCTGTAATCTTATAAATAATAATAATAATAAAGAGGGGTATTTTCCAGGGCGACAGTTTGAGTCCATTGTGGTTCTGCCTAGCCTTGAATCCACTCAGACTCTGCTGAAGGATTCAGGATTAGGTTGCCGGCTTCGCAGAGGGGGTGAGATCATTTCTCATCTGCTGTACATAGACGATCTCAAGCTGTTTGCACCGAAACAACCAGAACTGGTGGAGCTACTCAAAGTCACAGAAACGTAGTGCCATCAAAATGGAGTTTGGTGTAGACAAGTGTGCGATCATGCATGTACAGCGGAGGAAAGTCGTAAATTAAACGAATTTACAGCTTTCCGAGACAACGTCTCTCAAATCTCTCTTCGAAGTTGAAACCTACAAGTATCTCGGTATGTCACAGTTATTGAGTATTGCGGACGGAGACATTAGACAGGCAGTGAAGGAGCGTATTTTTTGCCGCTTGACAAAAGTACTAAACAGTCTTTTGTCGGGTGGCAACAAAGCGCGCGCCTTCAACGCTTGGGTGATGCCCCTACTCACTTACTCCTTTGGCATACTAAGGTGGACCCAGACTGAGCTGGACACGCTGGATGGATAGGAGGGTCCGTATGCTGCTCACTACACACCGCACGCTACACCCACGCTCGTCAGTAATGAGACTGTACATCCCGCGCAAGTGTGGGGGCCGTGGCTTTTTAAATGCCAAAGACCTCCATAACCGCGAGGTGTGCAGTCTCAGGGAGTATTTCCTAAACAATGAGTGTGGGATACATCGCGAAGTAGTGGCAGTAGACAAAGGCCTCACCCCTCTATCCTTGGCAAACGAGAACTGGCGCAGACCAACGGTGCTTAGCACTGTAGGCCGCAAGGACGTATGGAGGAGTAAAGAGCTACACGGGCGGTTCTACAAGGCCCTTACAGGGCCTGATGTAGATCTGCTCGCGTCGGTGAACTGGCTACGTTTCGGCGATCTCTTCGGGGAAACCGAAGGTTTTGCCTGTGCAATTGCGGACGAAGTTATCATGACGAACAACTATTGGAAGTATATCCTGAAGGACGGTAGGGTCGACATTTGTCGGGCATGCCGCCGTCCCGGAGAGTCACTCAGGCATATAATTTCCGGTTGTTCTCATCTTGCTAACAGCGAGTACTTGCACAGACATAACCAAGTAGCCAGGATTATTCACCAGCAACTTGCTATTAAATATGGTCTTGTGGGGTCTGAGGTGTCGTACTATAAGTACGCACCGAAGCCAGTTCTTGAAAATGGTCGTGCCACGCTTTATTGGGATCGATCTATCATCACGGACAGGACTATTGTAGCCAATAAGCCTGATATCGTGCTGGTAGATCGATCTAAGCGCGGGGCAATACTCATCGACGTCACCATTCCACATGACGAGAACCTCGTGAAGGGTGAGAAGGACAAACTCAGCAAGTACCTCGACTTGGCTCACGAGGTGACCGCCATATGGGATGTTGATTCGACGATTATTGTCCCGATAGTGGTTTCGGCAAACGGTCTTATAGCGAAGAGTCTCAACGAACATCTTAAGAGACTCTCACTAGATGGCTGGATCAAGGGTCGGATACAGAAGTCAGTAATCCTGGATACGGCCCGCATTGTCAGGAGGTTCCTCTCTGTGCAGCCCTAACCACCGGTAGTTTGAGCCCTGCCCCGCTGCCGGCGGCACCCTAGGTTAGGTTTTTTATAATGTGTTTATATTTTGTATTTGCTTTTTGTATTTTACTTTATATATATATATATATATATATTGTAAAAAACCTACCCTAAGATTTAAAATAAATAAGTGGATAATAATAATAATTTATTTCAGACTGTGTCCATAACATGTTACTTACATTACTTAGAAATTAAGTTAGTAATAATACAAAGCATACATTTAATTTAAAAAATATTATACACAGTGAGAGCCCATGTGCAACGAGTCACAGTGTGTCCAGTAAGCGCAAACAGGGTTCTCTCAAATCAATTTGAGAAGGCTGTTAGGACTGTCACGCACGCGGCACGTCAGGGAAGCGCTGCGCTTGCGAAGGATCCCAGTAAAACTGTCAGTTCGCTCCTCCGCGAACATGCCTGACGCACTGCAGAAACGTGGCAATCCCATCAGCATTCTGAAGCTGTTATTATATTGGACGCGCAAGGCATTTAGCGTCTTTTTAGTATAATTTGTCCACAGGCTGCACGTGTAGAACGATTGGCAGAAAGCTTTAAATAGAGTTATTTTTACGTCTTTATTACAACGTGCAAACCTGCGTGACAACATATTGACTCTTACTGCCAATGCCCTGCGCTCCCTCTCCATATCAGCGTCATCCTGGAAATTATCGGTAATCCGGTGCCCCAAGTACTTAAAACGAGACACTCTGTTAAGAGGAGCCCCGCACAGATACACAACGGGAACTGTAGTGGGAGTTCTGTTTCCCGTTTTAAATACTAAGAGCTCACTCTTTTTTGTGTTGTACTTGAGGCCATGGATAACCGCGTACTCCTCACAAATTTTAATTAATTTTACAAGGGCGTTGATCGCTGGGCTCAGCAACACCATATCGTCTGCATAGCTTTTATTATTGGCTACTGTACCTGCTATTGAGCAGCCAATACCTGTGTTGCGAAGCCTAGCGATCACCTCGTTCATGTACAAGTTAAATAACGAACTGAGACCGCCTTGTCTTACTCCGCACTTCCCCCCCGGAGTACTCGTGCGGTTCTCAAGTTTGTCCCACAAGATATCATAGGAGACCATGTCGAATGCCTTCGACAGGTCCAAAAAACAGGCATAAACAGGCGTTTTCATAAATAATGTTCCATTAATTTAATAAAGTAGCGTAACTATTCGATATAGTGTGACATAATAAATAGATGTAGGTACAACATAAAATCTGTATAAACTACTTTAAATCGGTGACGTGTGACGCATTCTGTACTAGTTATCAACGCAGGAATACGATACCCTTCGACCAGAGGTCCTCCTCAGTGAAGCTCTAAAGTCCGTCAAAATTATTAGAAATATCTATTTCTTGATGTAATCACTTCCCTGCTAACCGTACCTCTCCCTGCTCGGAAGTAATAAATCAGGTGCTAACGCCGCGGCAGCACGCCATCACTCATGCGCTGACACGCGTCATGCTATGCCGTGCTGATATACTAGCATGCAATGTACTTGTATACTGTGCAGTGTACTTTGTAAATCGGTTGTTTAGTGTCAAAAGTGACACGGAAGAGACCTTTATAGACGTGTTTCTATATGTCTGAATTGACGATGTCTCTTGAAGAATACAATGTGGGTTTTTTAGCAGGACAAAATTTCACAGTTACAAGCGTGCCCAGCAAACCTTTCATCTTCCAACCTTCTGAAAGCTAAGCATACGCTACGGTTTGTCCGGACGTGGTCTCGATTCTAGAACGGATCTTGTCCAGCAACCGTTCTCCTACATACTTAATAAACCTATTGCACTTTAATATTAATTATCCGAGCCATGTTTCCCTCCTTTGTTTTATGCACGGTGTTCAGTTCATTAATATACGGCTTGAAAGAGCTCTTCACCAGAAAATATCCGTCTTTATCTTATTACGACATATTATACGACATAAACTGTTAACTGTCAAGTGCAAGATCGACTACAAAGTCGCGGAAACTCTTTAAGTACGCTGATACGGTCTTCATTATCATAATCAGCCTATTAAGCAGTCCACGGCTAGACATAGACTTCTAAGATGGAACGCCTACTAGCCTTACATTGTTCATCCATCTCCTGTTTGTTGGATCTACAAAAAAAAATAGCTATCACATGATGTACTATTACAAGTTACTCTTCCAAAATGTTATTAAGTCACGGGGGAAGAATAACCGGCTTAGGCCTAAAATTACAGTTTTCCTAAAATGATCTATTCCAAAAATGTCTGCATTTTCACAATGTCAAGCAGAAATTATACCACAGACGTGCTGATATTATGGAAAGCAGACTTGTCGTGAATAGGACATTTTGGGAAAACGGATATCAAGCTTGAACCGAATATCAGCGTCGGTGACCAATTGTGTTTGTGGGCTCTTGGCACAGACATTAGCTCAGCCACCTTCCCTTTCATTGTTTTGAACACTACTGTAACTCACCATATACATA
This sequence comes from Hedya salicella, assembly GCA_905404275.2. Lineage (NCBI taxonomy): Eukaryota > Metazoa > Arthropoda > Insecta > Lepidoptera > Tortricidae > Hedya > Hedya salicella. The sequence continues at coordinate 5,365,870 of FR990102.1, forward strand.
CTAACGCAATAGGCTTGTGTCCTAAAGAAATATAATTAATCCGTCGGTTAGATTTTGAGAAATTATTGGACAAGTATTTTTTCTTTTGCCAATTAAAGAAATAATGAAGATATAGCCCGTTAAAGTTCCCCGTGACGTCGTGCCGTGTGACCGTTATTCGCACGGCGTGACACCATGCGCCCGTACTCCCAAACTTTGACGCGTTTTATCTTTGTCATTTTGGTTTGATTGACAAAAGACAAAATACATGTCCAATATTTTTTGATAATCTCACTGACGGACTAATTAGCCATTTTATACCCAGGAAATTATCTTATTATGTACCTATGCAAAAGTCTTTTATTATTATTTTGTAGAAGGTAGCTCGCCAACGCCAATTTTGCCCGTGTGTGGTCTCCATTTTAAAAGTGACCTCGTCCATCTACCAAGAGATCTATCTATATGCGTGACCAACGCACGCCATGTCAACCGCCATAGTTTTGTATACGGAGTTCAGTTCATCAACACACGCCTAAAAGTCAATCCCTCACCGGCAAAGTCATTATGTTATTACGACATAATCCGCGGCCGCAATCTGTCAAACTGTCAGCTGTCAAGTGTCACGCGTTGCCGTCGCGGGAGCTCTGTAAATACGCTAATGCGTTAATTGGGATTAGTCTATTGTTTGTGTCGATCATTAACTCGGTGTTAATGTTACGCGATCGTGCGGGGTAATTATGTATCGAAGTGAGCAATTTGTGTTTGTAAGGCCAGGTATGATGTGAGACAAATATTATAGTATCTTTTCCAGTAGTATCATGTAATGGGGGTACGGAGAAAGACTTTGATGGAAAAGATTTTTTTCGAAACGTTGTGTCATATTTTATGCTTGGTAAAGTGTTAGCTTTAGTATTTTAAATATTTAAACCATTTTGATAAATACAACATAGCAGTAAGTATATCAACATAACCTTGACATATAATAACATAGACCTTTATGCTAATGTGCATATCGGCCCTGTAAAAGCCAAAACCATTCCACAAACAAATGAAATAAATGGAAACAACACAAAACTAAATATTGAAGCTAGGTCTACTTGTACTACTTAATAAAAAAAAAACTACATAACGTCAGCCAGCATGTACACCATGGTGTGCATTGTCTGACCTTGGATTGGCAAGGACGTGCATAAAAGCCCATAATGCCCTTTAGCTCATATGGGTTTAGTTTAGATTGGCTAACGTCATCAGCGCCTCTCTCTGGGCGCCGGAACCGCGCACAGAAAGAGACACTGGTATCGTTAAGGTGCGTCCACATTTGTATCATTTGCCCGATCAGATCTTCGTCCCGTGGCATGATCGCGTATCACGATTACGCGTTTGGACGTTGCGCCGATCCGATCGCTCGAAATTCATTTTGCTACATAGACACTTAGATCGGACAAGCGCGGCGTGATCGCCGCACCGACATTGAGCGTCCAAGCAACGCGATACGCAGTCATGCCACGCCACGGTGATCGGATACGAGCAAATGATACAATGGTGGACGCACCTTTAGCCTGTACTCCACCAACAAGTGTTGGACATCTTCTATAGTGCCACAGAGACCACAATTAGGCGAATCTATTATTTTAATTAGATATCGGAACTTGTTGAGGGGCACATGACCAGTCCGCAGTCTATGAGCAATCACAGTCAGCTTACGGCAAAATGTATCATCGTCTAGCACTCATAACTCAATCCTTATTGAGCTTACCACAGCACTAGTTCGATTTATGGAAAATTAAATTATTATTCTGAGCGCGTTGTTTCCCACTACTGGGCAAAGGCCTACTCTTCTTCCAATGTTCCCTGTCCTGGGCGGTTTCAGGAGATTCCTTAAGAAAGGAGTCTAGTTCATCCCGCCATCGCCTCTGAAGTCTGCCGCGTCTTCGTTTAGAGCTATTGGGTCTTCACTCTGAGGCGATCTTAGCCCACAGTTCAATCGGCATGCGGCAAAAATGACCAGCCCAGTCCCACTTTAACCTGGCTGCTTTTCGAGCTACGTTGATTATTTGAGTTTGGGAGCGTAGCGTGATGGTTCCAGACACGATCCTTTAAGTTACACCTAATATGCTACGCTCGATAGCTCGCTGGTAAACCCGTCTAATATTTATTTATTTATAATGGCTGTGTCAGTATCTTGTGTCAAATTTAAAAGCGATTTGTTACGCATGTCTAAAAAATTGTATGTCCTCCGTATAACTTGATAAATGTTTTATGTATTCTGTAAATACTGACAGATCGATACATTTGCTTGCCCTTCCAGCTATTAGTCGAAGTCGTGACTTAAGTACTTTACAGACTGTTTAAATGGCATTTCAATGTCTGAATGCCATTTTTTATCCTTTTGATGAAGGTTTTGCTTTCGAATTGTAATAACAGGAACGTAAATGTTAAGACTTGTGCACTTATTATTTTTATGACAGAGTTAATTATAGTGTAACGTTTTTTACGTCTATAAAGTGACACATGTTGTTTAAAGTTATAAATTAAATTAAAATATCTATACTATTATAAAGGTGTAAAATTAAATGTCTGTGCATTGAATATATTTTCAAAAAAATAATCTAACGGACTATTTGGAGGACACTGAATCGAAAAATATTTTTTTGGATTTTTTGTAATTTGTATGTTCGTATGTGTCGCTGTGGCTTCATCACGCTAAATAGGATGAACATAATACAGCAGATCACAGGTAGTTGGGTATCTCCAGATGGTTAAGGGATACTTTTACCCAACTACGCTGTCTAAAAAAGAGGGGTTATGACTTTTTCTCCTCCGAGAATGAAGATGCGGGCGGCTTTTACTATCTCTCTCTCTACTATTCATTATAGTTCTGTGCGCAGTTTTATAATATAGATACCTATAACAGTTTAGTGACATATAATATAAACCATAGAGTATAGAATAGAGTCATGGTCCAATCTAAAAAGTTTGCCCTTTTGTATGATTCGCTCAGTTCTTATTCACAGATTGTTCGCGAGTAGAAAAACGTTATTTTAATTTAGAACATATACGCGCATATCTATACACATATACTTATATTGAAGAGAATATATTGAAAAATATAAGTGATACGAACTATTTGAAGGTCACTGAATCTTTTTTTTTGTTTGATTGTATGTGTCGTTGTGGCTTCATTAGGCCAAAACGGCTGAATAGATTTCAACAATTTTTGGTACACGGGTAGCTGGTCATCTACAGGTGGTTATAGAGGATACTTTTTATCCTACAACGCTCAAGAAAAAAAGTGTGTTATGATATTTTTCTCATTCGCTGACGAAGCTGCGGGCATCTTCTAGTCGTTTATAAAGTAAGTTTATACCTGCTTCCATAGAGCATTTAACAACTAAACATAACAAGCCGTGTAATTATTACCAAACAATTTTTTTATAAATTTTTAGCTAGAGCTACGACGACACGCCCAACAAGCAAAGTATTCTTATAAATAAAGACTATAAGTACTTATTTACTAATAACGTTCCTATAAATACATTGTCGTAGAGCCATCTACTTATAATAGCATACGATAAGCGGAAACATACTCAAGAGCATTAATGTTGATATTTCAGCCTTATAGTTTGCTACAAGATTGTAGCACAGAACAGTAGTTATAGTAACATTTCATAAGCGTAGATAGTCTTAAGATCATTTGGTTTTATCTTACAGACTTCTAGTCAGCTTCAAGATCGTCTTTTAAGACAGTTATAGGTTTAAGTCTCCTATAATAGTTTGCAGTAAGATCAAATAGTCCTGAATAGTATTTGATCTTATAGTAGCATTTTATAAGAGAACAGGATATTATAATATACTAAGCTGAGGTGATTACAAGTCCACATCGCTATGAGTCTTGTCCAATATTCTTATAACTGAAATTGTACTTGGTAAGAGCCTTATTAGATGAAACAATCATATAAGCTATTAGATCAAACACCTTACTAGTAATCGTTTGGTATTGTCACATTGACGACGTAATTTATAATCTAGTATATTTGGAACGTCGGGACGAATTTAAGGAATTGTACGCGACATGATCCGTTTAAGTACTTTTATTGAAATGTGTAACCATGGCGGAGACCAAAACATTATTTTTAACTAAAATTAACTTTCTTATGATTCATACATAGTGAGAAGATTTCGTGAGGAACTCTAATACGTTACGCCATATTAAGATGGCGGCAAGTCCTCTGGACTAAAACTGCTATAAGTGCAAATTTACCTATAATTTTCCTATAACATACTCAATGCAGGGAATTTTTAGATAACGGCGAATGTTCATAATAAATGTGGGAACATTATTTTAACAACATATATGATATGTCCGCTTTTTCAAGGGGCATTGTAAAATTAAACAATTTATGGTGGACATTTACAATAAAAATGACTTCCCCGGTAAGTTCACACACTACACATACAGTATTTTACAATACTTAGATATGCTCTAAACTACTTACAAATTATATTAGTTAGCTAAGAAAAATACTAACGTTTGTTTTTAGTACCACGCAAAGTATTATAAAATAAAATTATCATAAAATGTATTAATAACTAAGTATATTAAAATGCGTTATAAAAAAGATTGAGATACTTATAAGAGTAAAAAAACGTATAAATGGGTAGTCTCAGAACATTATAGGAGTAATTGTATTCTCGTAGAACTTCAGTAAGTGTATTATAGGGCCTACTGACATTCTGCTAGTTGATTATAAGATCATTATAAGAAAGCAATGCTCCTATAACTGCGCCCAAATCCATGTGTGTAATAAACTACAAGTATCTTATAAGTACAATAAAAAATAGGCTTGAAAACACTATATGTACTGATTTTGCTTGTTGGGCGTACAGCACACAACGAAAATAGTCAGATTTTTACAAACGCATACGGTAAAAATAAAAGGTCGTCTGTAAAGTCGGTTTACGGACTATAATTTAACGTGACGACATGACGTTATCATCGTAATAAAACATACATGAAAAATTGCATACTTTTACGATTTCACAAGCCGAACGCTTAGGCCGATCGTGCCCTCTATCGCTTGTTCCGCGCTCTCGCTTGCACGCTCGGTTCAGGCGGAACGTGACAATGAATCATGCTTTTTCGTGCGTGAGACCGGCGTTCATCGATTTATAAGACGTTATCCCGTCAAAAATCACCTGCAATCAAAAAATACACACACACTGACAGTTTACTGTGTAAATCTACCCGCGTTTTCTCGGGTATTTTGGCAGAGCGGAATGTAACCATATGATAGCTCAAGTAGTTACATTTCCTAAGCTTAAGCATTTTTTTATATTTATACAGTGTCAGTAAGCGAAATGGATAATTTATTTTGAGAAATAAAAAGATCTTTAACCTCAAAAAACTGAATTAACTTGTCAAATTACTAATTTTATGGCAACCGAATACGAATATAAACATCACAATACAATAAAGCAATTCTTTATTGCACACCAACAACAGAAACAGTACACTAGAGCCTTAAAATAAAATACGGTAGCGATCTCTTCCAGACAACCTTTGAGTAGAGGAAATGACACAGAATAGCTAGGAATGAGTAAGTGTCATACTTAGAATAAAATGTTTGTGGCGAAGCTGCAAAACAGTGGCTAAAATAAAAAAGTCTATTAATTATTTATAAGCAGAAACACGTAAGTACTCGTAATTATTGAAATGATAAAAAACAAGTCTCCTAGAAAATACCAGATGACCTTCAAACGACAAAACAAATTATTTCGAATCATAGCCAAGAAACTCTGAAGAAATACTGCTTTTTAACAAAGAAACTAAATCTACTGCTGCAGTTAGTCGCACAGATACACAAACACACACGTTAAGCTTCACGACTTATGATCCCGTGTCCCCTAGTTAGGGCAGAGGGCGCCCCAGTGACTCACCATCCCGATCGGTCTTGAGTATAAGCTTAATTTCGCTCCATGACTTCGTGATCTTCCTTGCTTCGTCAAGTATGGATTGCCGCCAGATTTGTTTGGAACGACCACGTTTTCGCTATCCTTGAGGGTTCCAAAGCCTGTTTAGCAATATGCTCGGGGGCCGCAGTATACGGCCAATCCAGTTCCACTTGCGGCGCTTATCTGCAGGTCGATCGGAGTTTCGCTTAACTTACATAAAAGAATAAATAATACCTTTTCACAGGTTTCTGCTCTTTCAGCTGTTATTACAAGCTTCTATATTAAACTTGCTGATTTCGTAAATTAAGCTGCTAGTTTTGGCTCAAACCATACCACCACTTCCTGGCATTCGATTGGCCTCAAATTTGGTATACTTGCATATGTTCTTTGTCAATGCAATTATAATGGTACCATAGCTGATCTCATGATGGATCCTGAGGGTGGTTATAGAAACTCTGTTATAAAATAACGCAATCCAACCGAATTTGGGTTTTTTAAATCGTCTCGGTGAGTAGTTGATGGATGCCTATAGGAAAATATAGTCAGCAATAAACATAAAATTGGTTTTCTGTAAAGGCGGATAATTTTACGTGATAACTTCATAAGAAACATTGACGACATGACGTTATCATCGTAATAAAACATACATGAAAAATTGCATTTTATGAATTCACAAGCCGAACGCTTAGGCCGATTGTGCCTCTCTATCGCTTGTTCCGCGCTCTCGCATGCACGCCCAGCTCAGGCCGAACGTGACAGCGGAACGTGACAATGAGTCATGCTTTTTCGTGCGTGCAGCCGGCGTTAATCGATTTATAAGACGTTATCACGTCAAAAATGAATTCTTCGGCAGAAACTTGGAAAACGATTCCTTGTAAATATTTTACCATTTCGTGTAAGTACAATGTAAAATTTATGTGTTCCACTTGTATCACAACGATGTATTACGACAACAGTATCAAGTATATCTTATAAATATCTAGATTAACTTCAACTAAAACTTAAACACTAAAAAGTCCACAGCCAACGTTGCGTCACGTTTGACGGTAATCCATACATGCTCTATTAAAGTTAAATTTTACCAGATACCGCCAGCAAATTAATCCATCAAGCCGTATAATCCGAGCGGGCGTCAGCTGTCACGTGACCTGTCGGGCGACCTGTCAAGCTGGCTGTCAAGCGGCCTGTCAGAATTATGACGCATGATTGCGCCCACCGCGGCGGCGCGGCGTTTTTTTTTCGACGTAAAACTGGAAAGTTGATTATATTTTGATCCCATGATATTTGTTGATGATACGATGCGTGTGTTGTATATATGATTGTAAATAGAAATATATCGAAGGTTAAAACCGACGATACGTTACGATTTTGAGCTACTAAATGCAACTTTGGTTCGTTGAAAAGTTAACAATTATACAAGGTGTAACAGAAGCAACTGAAAACCTATTATGTCCTAGCTCAGCCCATGACACTGAACAACTTTCTCTAAGAGACATGGGTCGAATACTAAAAAAATAATTTTGACTTCCCATACAAATATCGATCAGCTGATGTTATTTTGCATGAAAAGTCAAAAGTTATTTTTGAGGATTGGATCCATTTCTCTTGGGGAAAATTGTTCAGTATCAGGGCTGAGCTAGTACAAAACCATAATAAAATGTTTGTTAGTTGAGTGTCTCTTAGTGTCATTTGTGTCGACTCTTGAATGACGGTTAATCTTGATCGGATCATTATTACACCAGGAAGCTACATCTTTTACCTGAATACCCTTATCATAAAAAAAGGAGTCAGTCGCTGCTCAGTTTGGAGTACAGAATAAGTCAAGACTTCTCCTTATATATACATATACATATTATATAGAAGACACACAACACTTAGCACAAATGCATTTGAGCTAAAAGGCTAAAATTTGTAGACATTATCTAGATGTGTGTCTGTCGCTAAAGGCCTAAATGGGATGAGCCAAAAAAGCACCTGTTTACATTTTATTTTTCGTTAAAATAGGCTATTCTAAGTTACTTATTTCATGTGTTTTACGTTTCGAATTATTATTAGTTTGTAATTATTTTTTTTAATTACCTCGATAATCAAAATGAAAATCACGAATAACTTATCCCAGAAATCTGATAGTTGCAAGCGGATTATTAAACCTATTCCTCGAAATGGTTTTTGAATGACTATACCTTGTAAAAAATTGGTTCTTCCCAAATTTACCATGTTCTGTGAGATGTTTAAAAGCGTAATCAGCTGTTAACGCTTTCACAGCTTAGTAAAATAGGGCCTAACAATAAATATGGATTCTTTAAAATTTTCACGGGAGCGAAGTCATACACAAGAAGTACACAAGGTGTAACAGAAATACTTGAAAACCTCTTATATATATTTTTTTACTTTTAATGCAAAATTAAAGCTGATCGACATTTATAGCCTGACTAGCTTCTGCCCGCGACTTCGTCCGCTTTAAATTCGTTTATCGCGGATAAGGGTATTTTTCCGGGATAAAAAGTAGCCTATGTCCCTCCCCGGGACTCCAACTATCTCCATACCAAATTTCATCCAAATCGGTTCAGCGGTTTAAGCGTGAAGAGGTAACAGACAGACATACAGACAGACAGACAGTATACACACTTTCGCATTTATAATATTAGTATGGATTAATGAAATAATAATGAAGTAATGAAATAATAATGAAGTAATGAAATAATAATGAAGTAATGAACTTTATTTAAGCAGCCCCCAAAGCCACAAGGCGTCCACTGCAGGATATAGGCCTCCCTCGTAGATCAGCAGAACAGCTTCGATGGTTTTCCGCGATCCAGAACAGACTGTCGGTTCACCCTGTTGGGCATCCCACGCTGCGTTATTCGATATACGGTCACTAATCATAAAACTTTCTTAAAATAAAATCTAAAATACGTTCCACAAATTAAACACGCGCCAAACATTATACAATAGAGATAACTTCTGTACTGAGCTTGACGTCTCAGATGTCCATTGACAACAAGTTATAGCCTAAGTGGTTTATCTAGCAATCAATAAATCTAGTCGAGACATGACGTGGAGTCAGCGGCTAAACGCTTGTCGGTGGCCTACGCCCGATGCAATCACGACTTAACCGATATGCTGATAATTGCACGTAAAATGTATAGCTTTATGCTAAGTGTGCAAAACGGTTTACTTTCTACTGACAATGGATGGTAATTTAGTAGCTGTTTAAAGAGTGATATTTTAAGTTAGTTGCTGAGCAGTGCCTAAGAGCGTCTGCTTCTTCTTCTTTGCATCCTTATCCCTCATCAGGGACATAGGGCTCTCAGAAAGAGCGTAACCAGATCAAATATTTTTTTAATGTTAGATAAACAAGCATTTGATTTCAATCTCAACTCTTGGTAAGCGTCGATGAAGCCGACAATGGAGCATGCTTACCTAAATAGCTGAGGCGTGGCGTCAGAAAAATTACAAGGGAATCCGAAGCGTATTCATTTACTCATATTTAAAGAAAAAGGTGGGAATCAGCTTATATAGACGCCACGCCACTGCTAGACAGTGCCTAGAAGAGGAAAAAGTTATATTGTGCCAGAAAAACGTTGCTGGAAGAGAGTTCCACTCTTTAGCTCTCCTAAAGAGGAGTGTAGAAGCAGAAAAAAATTTTTACTCCTCCAAAAGAAAGTAGAAGATGCCCAGCTTCTAGTTTTAAGTTTTAATATTTATGTAAATAAAACAATTTGTCGTATTATATCGCTTGTATTATCTCATTTGAGTTTCCGATGTTTCGGAAACTGAAAAGCTAGAGTAATAATCGCGGAAACAGAAGAAAATATTATTTTTATTTATTTCAATACCTCCCAGCTAATTGCGTCGTATACAATGTGAAATCTAAGACGTGATATAAAATGTTACTTTACTTGGCTAACTTGACGATTTCGATCAACTTTTAGTTTGAGACCAATTTCGAAAACATAAAAAAATTTACTTCTCTATATACTTTAGTATTCCCATTCTAAAGTATATGGAGAACTCATATATTTTTTTTTATGATTTCGATATTTGGTCTCATAATAAAATTTTATCGTAATTAAAAAGGTAAAGGAGTCGGAAAGTAACATTCCGTATCACGTCTTAGATTTCACACAGTATATTTGTCTCTATATATACATATTTAGTGTCTCTAGCAATCTATCTGACTGGTTTTTACTGACCTGTATATTTTTTCTCACTGCTTTTTGATAAGTTAAAGTTGAAGTTAAGAAAATACACATTTTTTTTTATTTGTTTGTGCTTGCACGTGATAGATTAAACAAGAGTGTTTGAAAGAAATTGCTTGAGTGGCCTAAGTCAGACGACATTGGAATATACATATGAAAAAAATAATATTTGACAGTACTGTTTCAACCTTTCGCAAAACAAGTTTGTTTGCAAATAAAACACTTTTCCAATTCAATTAAACAGTATCTTAAATAATTTATACAGCAAACTTGCATTATATAAATTTACATACTCTCATTAACAATGAATTCATTATCAACGTCAAGAAACATGTTATAAATTAAAAATGTAGGACAGAACAGAACAAAACACATTTTGCAATGTCGGAAACGCGTGTTAAAAAGCTAATTTAGCTGTAAATGGATTCAATAGAGCTCGAGAACATAACAACAGCGCCATAATAGGAATAAATTTTATAGCCCACGGTAGTGCCATGAGTCTATAATATTAATGTAATATTATTTAATTGAATTGAGATTTATGATTAAGATACGGAGCATTGTTTGTTGGAAGTAGTTTAGTAATAATTTCGATGTTAGAGCAGTGATCACAGTGGTGTAACTTTATAGCTAATTACATGTATGTTATAACTATATAATAAATAACTTTTCTGGATTCACTTTGGTAAGTTTCAAATGTTGTAATCAATTTTATTTCCTTTGTCATGATTATTTCTAGTATATGGTACACTTTTCTTGCTTCGTCCAATATTTGTAACTATGACCTCCATATTTATATTTTAAAGGAGCACTTGTTGGTATGTCCTTCTTGAAAACAAACCAACGATAGAATATGGACAGAAGAGTAACTAGCACCACTTCTTGTCCCCATAATGCTTGCTTTCTGAAATAATAAGCAAAATACGTTTTTCACTCAAAATTCTAGCTGAAAATAAAACGGACGCAGAGAAATATTTGATAGGAAGAGTCAGATAAAATCTTAATCTAGTAGGTGTTATGTTCTATGTACCTAATCTAAAAGATGGAATATCCCATTTATTTTTCACACTTTCAACAGATTCCGATATCAAATAATTTGATCTCCGGCCATCACGCCAGCAATCGTCGATTGTTTCCGCAACTACTGAGAACAAATTGGGCGATAAGCCAAGGCGGCGACTTTATTGATGCCTAACTAGTGTAAATCGATTCAGATCAACCGATACCGAGGCGAATCGAGCGGCGGCAAGAAAGCATCGATGAATAATGGATGCAGCACTGGCCGGCTTGCGGTTTTTAGACAATTCTATTTAAAAACTGGATTTCGAAAATGGAATAGCAGATAACGAGATGATGCTTTTTATAGATAGGCGTATCACTAAGTGGCTTAATTGCTTTAGATTTGTTGCCACAAATAAAGTCCAGAACGATTTTGAATTTTAAAGGCACATGCCTCTGAAATAACTTTACGAGTTCTGAATAAGAATTTATTGTTTATTATATCAAGCATGAATCAGCCATAATTTTTTACATCATAAACGTAGCCGATAAAATAAATTATGTTATTTTGAATACAAGAACAGTTTTATTTCTCAATTCCTTTCTCTTTTCGCTTGGTCGTAAATTTTATAACGGCTGACATTAAACATGTGCCCGGACCGATTTCCGACTGAGGAAATTAAAACGCAACACCACCCGACGTGCGAATTAACGTTAAACGCGCGTGAAATGACAAGGGAACATAAAATTTCTCCTTGTAAAACTCCTTTGACTTACCTTGAGCTCACTTTATTTGACTCCACTCGATTATAGTGTGGCGAATCAGGTTGTTAAAACTACCGACAGCTTGACATTCATAAAGGTATAAGTCATGATTCGAATTCCTTAAACAATAAGTTTCATTTTAACAGTAATACAGTTTAATTTCTTGAAATGGTTTGGATTATAGAAGGCTTGTTTGAAGGTGTCGCAAGCGCGCCGCTTGGGCGAACATTTTGAACATTGATTGGCATTTCGCGTGAAAAGCAACACCTTTGCGGCCGTGACACGTCGTCTGATTGATTGTATAATTAATTTCATTTTAAATTCAAAACAGCTGACACATGTCAGCTATATGAACTGTCAATTAATTTGACAGCGGTTGATGAGGGCAGTAACAAGCTTTTTTTCTGTTCCGTAGATATTAAACTAGTTACGTCAAGTCTTGTAAGGGATAAAGTGACAGCTGTAAGCAAATATGTTTTTTCAAGCTCATTATTTTATTTCAAACATGACAAGTGGGTTGTGTTTTCGTAATGTCCAATCATCATATTCATGTTGTCTGAGCCATTTATAAAATTCTAATTCAATTAGGAGTTGAAAGGAAGTCGCCGTAGTAGGTCTTTAAAATTTGCATTATAATAAAAAATAAACTTCAATACGGGGTAGGTTACGGTATTTTTTTTACCAATTTTTATACTCTGATTTTTAATTCAAGACCAAAATTTTACGTCAACGGCCGCACATTTACTGTGATTGCATATTGGTTTTAGTTTCAGTGTTTTTATTAATAAAATTACCTTACTATTTAGAATACACGAGTTCTCATCAATGTTTTCTAACGGACTTCCAAAAAAGGAGGAGGTTATATGTTCGATAGTTTGTATTTTTTTTTATGTATGTTCACCGATTACTCCGCCAATTGTGGACCAATTTTGAAAATCCTTTTTAATTTGAAAGGATATACTCCCGAAGTGGTCCCATTGCCACCAAGTTAGGATCTGATGATGGGATCCCAGGGAAATCGATGGTAATCCTCAAATTTTATAGGCACTTATAACTTTTAATCATATTTTTTCTTAAGCTATTTAAGTATTTGCATATGGTAGTTATCATCTCATCATGCTGAACTGATGACGGAAGGTACAACTCCTTAATAGTTAAGAAAAGAGGGTATTTCTAAAAAAAAAACATCTATTATAGGTGAATACGTTACGATTGTTAGTCATATTATTTTTAGTGTGTCCCTGAAGTAGTCTCCTTATCACCAAGTCAGGATAAGATGATGGAAAACCAGGGAAATCTAACAATGTTATGTATATATTTTTCTAAAGTTATCAGTTGTTTTCCTCATTTTCATCATTTCATGCTGATCTGATGATGGAAGGTACAATGATCTAACCAACTTTTAGATTTCTTACTTCCAAAGACTCGAGATGCATACAAAGTGCCTCCTCAATCTTCCCATTCTGGACTCCAAAGAATTCATTCTAATATTATAAACGCGAAAGTGTGTCCGTCTGTCTGTCTGTCTGTCTGTCTGTCTGTCTGTTACCTCTTTACGCTTAAGCCGCTGAACCGATTTGGATGAAATTTGGTATGGAGATAGTTTGAGTCCCGGAGAAGGATAGGCTACTTTTATCCCGGAAAAATACCCTTATCCGCGATAAACGAATTTAAGGCGGAAGAAGTCGCTAGCAGAAGCTTGTACTTTATATCACTACTAAAATCCAATCACTAAAAAGCAAAAAAAAAAAAAAAAGAACCGACATCAAAATAAACTAAAAAGCCATAAATAATCTTTTATGTACGGTACGGGTCACATTTGAATCACCATTTGAAGTCGGTGCCAAACCTGAAGTAAAAATTTCAACAAAAATACGAATTACTATGACTAAATATATATGTAAAAAAAATGTAACAAAAGTCTCGCCACCGCAGTTCTTAATAGTGATAAATGAATGGTTAGGCACCGACTTCAAAAGGTGATTCATATGTGATCCGTACCGTACATAAAATATTATTTATGGCTTTTTAGTTTATTTTGAAGTCGATTCTTTTTTTATTTAATTTTTTTTTATGAACTAATGGTTATTCTTCAAATAATCTACATGGGAACTGGCAGATTTTGGTCTGGAGTAAAAAATCAGAGTATAGTCTTTTCTGTATTTGATCAAATTCTATTGTTTGATATTATTTTGAGAAAATTAAATGTCTCATCTATGTTTAATCAGTTTTACAATAATATATAATGTAAAAAATCCACTACAAAAATAAACTCCGTTATTTTTATAACCTTTAACAACTAATGAAAAACGTTTGATAAATTCCTTTTAAGTTTAGCTAGTCCTACAAAAAAATGTTTGCCCTTTTTTAAATTGTTCTGAATATTTTGAAAATTAACCTTACAATCGATTTTAACTGTGCTCATCTTCTTCTTTTGTACAAACATCTTACCCACAATCATTCTTTGAAACACCGACAACCACTAACTCGAACAGTTAAAATCGCATTTGCCATTTGAACTTCCCTTGAGCCAGGCACGAAACAAAGCCGTGATGGATGGGGCCATACATCATCGCGAGGGCGCTAATGATGAATAATTAGCTCTATCCTCTAGCTTTTGTTCTTCGTGTCTTATCTTTTGTTTTTGATGTATGGATTAGGGATTTTTAATAGACAATGCTGTACTAATAAATGTATTGTATAATTACACTTGGATTTCAACTGGTGCTACCTTGTGGTACCGTTTTTCGTAATCACAATCTGTCTCATTAATCAGAACCTATATGATAAGGTTTACAATAGCAAACTATGCAAGTGTCAAACATTTCGCAAGGATTATTAGCAAACTAGAATGAAATATTTATTATTCAACATGATTTATAGGGCGCATTATTGTCTAAACTTCCCGCAAAGATCTCATCAAAGCCAGCCCCACTAATGCATTCATTTTCGTCTCCGCTGTTTATCTCAACAATAACACCAACAATTTGTCTTTGCCTCGTCTAAATATTCCTCATTGTCTGTGAGTAATTCTGTTAATAAATTCCACCAGTCAAAACCTTGAGCAATTTTCTTTCGTTTATCAAAATTCTTGATGATAAATTTTGCGGTTGGCGTAAGCGTTTCGTTAAAGTTGAATTCAGACAGATATTAATTTGAGCTCTTACAAAATATTCATTGGCACTTGGCACTTTAAATAAAAAATAGTCGGCTAGACTGCTGTATTATGCAAATAGATACACGTGTTGAAATAGAATAAGACAAACGCACTAGACTCGGTCTGTTGTATAATGTGGAGACATTATCTGCGCGCTAATAGTTATAATTTCCAAGTAACTAAATTGTTATCCATCTGCAACAATGTCACTTTAAGCACACAATCTTACAGACGATCTATAATCCACACGATGACACGAGAAAATTGACTGAGACTCGTAATAAAAGTACTGATTATGATTTAAACTGAATAGAAACGAGTAATGAATAACTGGATGATATTTGAGATCAAGCCCTGTCCGCCGGCGCCGCCGCAAATGCCGACATAAAAACTAATATTTGCAGCAACATTCAACGAGAATAGACTCTATTGGGATGTGGCAGAGATTATAAAAAAGAAAATGACAAGTTTGTATGTCGGTAAGCGGAGCCAACAACCGTCAATCAGAAGCTAAAAACCGGTAGCTGCCGAGTCAGACGTTAAAGAGTACAAAAGTTGTGGAGTGGCTTTGATCCATTCCTATTCTTTTAACTGGTTCAATAATGCGTTAAATTTAAATACCATTCAGCTTTAGATTGAATTTAGCGAGGTGTCATGTTCGTTGTCGCATCAACACCATTTATGGTTTATTTATCGCATGTTTAATTCGAGCGGGACTAGATCGCTTAAGAGTTTGATGATAATGTCTTAGCATAAAATTACGTCGCTTAAAGAGCGTGGGTGTTCGAGAATATCCAGCGATACTCGTAAATGTGCGACGCCGATCGTAATAGCAGATTAACTTCAGGAGTTGATTTCAACTATAAAAATAAAGATGAGTTTTTAAATAATCTCGACTGGTTATAAACATGTTTTTTATTTAAAACAAATTTGAACCGTCAAAATTTTTGTGAAATCGATTGTACGCACTCCCAGTTCCGAGAGCCGTGAGTCTCATTTTTGATTCCCATCACGAGCTGGCGAGAGGATTATACGTAGCAACAAAAAGCGCCCAAATAAATTACAGTGGCGAGCAAACAAAAACCATTGCCACACCTCAAAGATAGAATAACAATAACAGAGAATCCGACAACGAAAATAATGTGACAAAGAAGCCGCTAGGAAACTCGACCGGTTAGTAAACAGGGATATTGGATTACCATTTCAAGGATTACTGTAACCGTTACAGAAATAGAAACTGATGCAAAACTAAAAATAGGAACAACTTAGTAAGCATTATAAAAAGCTATATAAAGTATATACTGCCACAATAGATCAAATCTGGTCGAGGCGGCATACAGAAGGCCCACAAATCAATAATAAAGTATATAAATCAGTACCAAATTCATTTCATGTCCAGAGTTGTTTTAAGTATGTTTTCATGGAAACGTTTTAATGTGATCTTTGCAGGTAATGTTATTAAAGTATTAAATAATTATGTTTTAAATATTTTGTCCAGCTGTATGTAATGTATTATGTATTGTGGTATGGTAACGTCATAGTGTCATATTCTTCAAAGAATTATTAATTTACATATATCCCAGAAAGAAGTCGTAAACATAGGATCTTAATCGGAAGTCTGATTATTTTATAAATCAAAACTTTTAGACGGTATTTTTTTCTTGTTATAGGTTTTGTTTTCTGGTATTTCAACTATACAGTTAAATCGGTCGACGACACGTTTGGCTCAGTGGGTTGTATAACGCCTACAAAGCTAGCGGTCCCGGGTTCGAATCCCGGCCAGGGATGTTTGTGTGATGAGCACAAGCGTTTTTTCGTGGGTCTTGGATATTTTCTATGTATTTAAGAATTTATAATGTGTCTACATATTATGTATATCGTCGCTTAATACCCATAGTACAATTTTTCCTTAGTTTGCGACTCGATTTGTGTAGGATTGAGTGTCATTTATTTATGTATCAAGATTATTGACCACATATGAAATACACAAGTAAATTGAAACAAATAAGTCCAAAGTAAGCCATACCAATCCACCTTCTCCTGACCTCAAATCCGACATTCCAACCTCGCAATCTCATGCACCTTGTTTCCAAAGAATCAAACATTTGAATTCTGTCCAATCTGCAGGCAGATACTGTATTGATATCTGTCAATCGACGTCCGTTACGGTCTCGCTACGCGAATGCAAATTATCAAGAATTGAATTCAAGTCTTCAATTGTTTCGTTTGATTTGAAATCTTCGTCAGTAAGTCTGAGGGTTTCAAATATGTTGTTGGTTTCGTAAGCTACTAAATTCAAGTATGGTAAAGAGTGGAAGGGATTTATAACTTGGGTGTAATTGTCTGCGTCTGTCTGCCCGTCTGTCCGTCTGTCTGCGATTGAATTACAGCTGCGATGATGAAGGCTGATCATTTTATGTTGTTTGTGCTGACAGTTGCTCGGTCGTGATCCGACATCGTATGGCTTGTCTATGTATTTAATTGATTGCCGAGATTTATATTTGCTTATTTAAGATAAAATAGAAACTGCATGCTCCTATCCCAAACGCCCAAGATTTTTTGCTTTTGATATATTTGGTATATGCATCAAAAATGATAGCTTGGTTTAATACTTTTCTTCGGTGACTTTATGCCGTTATTGTAATGCTAAATAAAACTATCTAACTAAGCAATGCAATCGAACAACATATTTTTTATGACATTTTCACAATATAACAAGGTCAGTTGTTACGACAAAAATTCAACAAAATAAAGCTAGATTACCACGCACGAAGTGTTTTAACTGAACGAATTAATTACGCCTGAATTATTACAAAAGTTAATTATTTTAACGACTAATCGAAAACGATAAGACTCCGTAATTGAATGATTAAATGAGACGTTCATTTACAACAATTTACCAAGTAAAATAATTGCAAAAAGAAAATGCAAAAAGATATTCCGATACCGGGAATCGAACCCGAGCCTCCTGGGTGAGAGCCAGGTATCCTAGCCACTAGACCATATCGGATATGATAAAGTTGACGAAAATAACGATAAGTTGATTTTATTTTATAATGTTACGGTACAGTAGTGTTTATTACTTAACAGATCGGTAATTATTAATTACTTATTATTGAGATAAAGTTAGTTGAGCTTTATTTTTATAAGAAGGTGCCCGCAACTTCGTCAGCGGAGGAAAAAAAACAGCGTAGTCGTGTAAAAACTATTTGTGGATACCCAGCTACCCATGTACCAAAAATAATTGAAATCCGTTTAGCCGATTTGGCGTGATGAAGCCACAACGACACATACAAATATACAAAATAAATAAAAAATATTTTTTAATTCAGTGTCTCCAAATAGTCCGTTAAAATATTTTTTTTGAAAATGTTTTCAATGTACAGATTTGTGATTTTTACAACTTTATAATAGTATAAATGGGTACCTACTGTTACTTTACGTTACCATATATATTTTTTGCTGTTACTGTATTTATCTCTCTGTCAATCCAGAACATTAAGTTTCCTGAAGATGTACATATAAATTGTTTCTCGATAGTGTATATTGCGTAGACTCAGAATGTAGGAATAGTCTATTTTTATGTTTTTAAAAATAAATGTACACTTCTAGGAAACTTAAAGTTGCCAATATAGTAATCACTGTTATAAGTGGGCTAATCTAACTCCAGAGCTATCCATCGGAGATGTAGTGTTGGCCAAGGATGATGCTCTCCCTCCATCTAGCTAGATGGTTGTATGGCATGATAGTTCACAAAAATCCAGCGAGCCAAACGCAACCATCATAATGGTTGCGTTTGTCACGCGATAAATAAGTGACATAGCTGCCGTCACCTTCTGACAGGTATGTGAGTGCGAGAGTGACAGGCGCGTTTTCATATCATTTATCGCGTGATAAACGCGACCATCATAGGCCCGCAGGTGAGGACAACATCACACGAGTGGTCGGTTTAAATACACCAAAATTATATATCTACTATGACGCAGGTATTTCACTCGAAAATTGCAAGATTTATCAGAGTATATAGGATTTGTGTAAAATGGTCCTGTACTATTTATTTATAGGTGACTTCGGTAAGCCGCTGCTTATTTAGTTAGTTAAATAACTATATATATTTTTAGGAGGGGAATTTATAGCATAAGGAACTATAATCCATTAATGTATTGTAAATATCATCAGAACTTTAGTTACATCTCTAAAAATATTAAATTTATATATGTTACAAGTAGGACCGTTACGCAAAATTTCGACTTTTGGACAATGGGTGGGGGTTTGTCACCTTTTCCTATCCCATTAAAACTTTCTGTTACGTCCCATATTGCTGTGACGTAAGCCGTAATAGTGGCCCTGTACCTTTTTGAACCTAGAACTTCAAAACAAAGTGTTAGATTCTTGACTGCTGAACACACAATGTAAAAAATTACTTCTACTTATTCAAATCGCCAGTTAAACAACCCATACGTTTTTTTTAATTGAAGTAAACTTAAAGAAATCATTGGAATATATTCTTAAATTCTAGGACTTTTAATCATTATTATAAGACTACCGACCGATCTACTAGTGCTAGTACTACTACACTACTACTACTAGACCGACTAGGTAGACAGATGACCTTGTAAGGGACGTGGGGAGTCGGTGGATGCGGTCTGCGCAGGATCGCACCCTGTGGCGAGCTATAGGGGTGGCCTATGTTCAGCAGTGCACGTCTGTGGCTGATGGATATAATGATTATTTAATAAAACATGTAATAAATAGTCAAAATAATTCATAATCACTTCACAACGAACACTTTCACCGCTCATAAAACTTCCGAGTTAAAATAAACCTGAACCCTTTAACGCTCTAAACCAGATCACTTTCTAAGAAAAACATAAACACATGAAACCCTTTGATCTCCACATTCCTTCACTCCTGAATTTCAACCGTCCACTTATGTTAATAGGACTTATTATATGTAAAACAATGTCATTAGCATGTCTGACGCCGACACGCCGACTCCGCCGACGTTCGCCGTCGGCTGTCGATCAATGTCGGCCGTCAATCGTCGGCGGCGGGAGGGTTAAGACCGTGAGGTACCGCGGATTGTGCCTTGATTTCACCGGCAGGATATTGATTATGATTGTAAATGATTCTCAGTAGAATTCAATCAAATTATTACAATTAATTTTATTGCATGTCGTGACGCCTAGAGACCTTATACATCTCTGAAAAAATTATTAGTTTATATTGTATATTAACATTGATCTGGAGAATCTGTAAATCTCCTCTGCGTGTACCACAATTGTAAAAGTTTTAAGTATAATTAAGACAATATTGTAATACTTAATTGGTACACGCATATAAATTGTTTTTAAATACTCTGACATTTTGAATTTTATTCTAGACACATTCTAGGTTTTCTTTATTTTCTTTTTTATTGACAATCCTTTTGAGAATTATATATGTTATTAAAAAAAAAAATTTTGAAAATGATGATTTTATCAATAATATTATACTAAAGTTAAATGATCTGATTAGGTTTTTTCTAGGTTTTCCCTAATCCTTGCAACAAATGTTGCATCATATTGCAGGTATGTCTCCCAGTTACATTGAGAGAGGTCTTTCTCTCAATGTAACTGACAATTTGAAAGTGCTGGTACCTAGGCCTAATTGAATAAAGCATATTTTGATTTGATTTTGATTTGATTGATGTTTTTATTGAAAAGTTTAACTAAACAATGTACACCGTGACCGTTAATAACCCGAAAGTTTCAAGCTAAAGATACTAGAGCCTAATTAGAGTATATAAAGTTATGTAACATATAGTCCAAAAACTCATAATTAAGGAGATATTAATTATTTACAACAAATCAAAAGTTAAAAAATCTCCAGTGTAACACACTTTAAGGGCGTGAGCATGACGTAGCCACCTACTTCCTTTACACGTAGATGCACTAACTGTATGGTTGTTAGCCAGTTTCATAAAGAAGTTTGGTATCTATCTACAAAAAGTTTTTACTACCGAAAATATTTTCATCACGAGATAAAAGGATATAACACGCAACTAAAATACAGTGTAGTGTATTAATCCGAATAATTATAATATCTTACACACTTCAATCTCAAGTAGCTTTTTTGCTATCAATAGAGATAATTAGGTTTGTTCTGTTCAAAGTCGCGAGAGTGGTTCTTCTTATAACTGGCTAGTTTGAAATTGATTGTCACTAAAATGACACATTACAAGTGATAACTAATTGTCACGCAAGATAAAATAACATTGAACATTTTATTGACTGTAATAATTTTGTGATGGGAACTCGCTCCAGGCAGTCACCGAATACCGAAGACGATACCCAAATCGTCGTATACCTCACCATTCGACTTTTGCGGATGTCCATCGACAGTTTCGCGAAAAGGGGCTTGGAAAGGTTCACAGAGAAAGGGCTATAAATCTAGATGAACAAGCAGAGAACAGAATAATGAACATCATAACAGAAGACCCAACTTTGTCATCAAGAGCTGTAGCAAGAATGGTCAATGTTAACTATAAGCTCGTATTAAGGCTATGGAAAAGGTACGGTCTGCATCCTTTTCACTAATTAATTAACAATGACGAGCTAGCTAGAGTTGCCTTTTGCCAAAGGATGAATCAGAAATTAGTGGAAGATCCTGGATTTCTAAATAAGATATTATGGACAGATGAATCGTTCACGAGAGAGGGAGTTTTTAATTCCCATAATCAGCATATGTGAAAGAAAAGAAAATCCCCATGCGAAAAGGGAAAATTCATACCAGCACAAATTTTCCGTAAACTTGTGGGCTGGCATTATTGGGAATAAAATAATAGGTCCCGTCATATTTCCAAATAGACTGAATTCTTACAACTATTTATTATTTCTAAATAATGAATTAAACGACCTGCTAGAAGATGTCGATTTGGAAACCCGACGAACTATGTGGTTCCAGCACGACGGATGGCCGGCCCACTTCGGCTTGAATGTTCGTAACTGGCTGAATCAACAATACCCCGAGAGATTCGGCCGTGGGAGCGAAGTTTTAGCATGGCCTGCCCGGTCACCGGATTTAACTCCGCTAGATTTTTTTTTATGGGGAACTCTGAAAGATAAGGTTTACTCAACACCTGTGAACTCCAGAGAAGAGTTGTTAATAAGAATTCAAACGGTTTCAGAAGAAATCAAGAACAAAAAACAACTTGAATCATGAAATCCGTTCAAGAGTGAATATTTGTGCCGAAAACGGCGGTACACATTTTGAAAATCTAATTCATTAAATTACTCGTAATAAAAATGCGTAACTGTTTCATGTTGTTGTTTATTTTACTGCAGGTACAGGTTAGCATGATCGCTGTTACAACAAAGTCCCTTTCCTGTATGAGGTAAGAGATAAGTATGAGCAAAAAAAATAAGTAGTATGATTTCCTTCGAATATTATCATGCGTAACAATTTATGGTTGTGATTGTTAGTCAAAAAAAAGATACCTAAGACACAAAGTTTCAATAATAATGTAAGAGCACTTTAATGTCGTAGCACCTAATAAAGTTTGGATACATAAGTA
The DNA here is from genome assembly GCA_905404275.2 of Hedya salicella. NCBI lineage: Eukaryota > Metazoa > Arthropoda > Insecta > Lepidoptera > Tortricidae > Hedya > Hedya salicella. The sequence goes on from FR990102.1 coordinate 5,388,479, forward strand.
TTTGTGGTATTTTGTGGTGCCAATAAATAAAAATAATTTCAACACAAACATCGTGCTAGACATAACTTGACACTTCTTGTCATTCATGGAATACAAGTCACGCCATTCGCCTTTCATCGTATGATTTCGGAGCGACTCGTGAAGTGTCATTCTCGCTCTCTGTTCTTCAACTTGAGATTCCCACCTAAAGGCTTGTTCACAAAGAAGCGGGCAATTAATAAGATTTAATTCGTACTGAAATAGTAATGTAATTAAGACACATAATTAGACCCATGTTGATATAACATAATTTACTCGTACAGTCGTCAAAAATATGTGGTTTAAATCTTTCGGGTTATTAACGGTCACGGTGTATAGTGATACTATATTCATACAAAGACCTAGGTAAAAAGAAAAATTAATCGCGATTCACTGCAGTCTAAGCCGGGAGTGCAGTGGATCGCAATTATTTTTTCTTTCTACTTCGATTTTTGTATAAAAATAGTAATTTAAAGATTGCGTGATGTTTTCACATAAATAAAAACTTTAACAATATAAAGTGTTAGTTAGGCGAAGTTTACTAAGCTTGTTTATGTCCACAAAATATTTTATGTAAATCATTATTTTTTATTTTAGCCCCTTACAACGATCTGAGATCATTTTGTACACCACATTGCCTTTTACGCAGATTACATTTGTATCAAGGACAAATTTACTCTACAGAAGCTCCAGAAAAGTTTCAAAAGTTTTTTTTAAATTGCAGTGAATTAATTTTTCTTCTACGTTGCTCGCCGATGTCTGAAAATAAATGTCAGACATTGTCAATTGTCGGCAGCGATGGAAGGGTTACGTACGACCCTCGATTAGTTTATTGATAAATAAGGTTATCTAATAGTGGATAAAAGTTTTATTCAAGTCAACCAATTATTACACTTTATTCTCAAAATGGACCAAATTACTATTATTATCAATTATTTATACATACTAGTAGGAGTGTTAGTATGTCGTATTTATTGTGCATTGACTATTTACATACAATGGTACAAATGCATATTTTGTTTTAAATTTATAATAGAATTTAAAAAAATGCATATGTTAGCACCTTGACTGTGTTTTGAACAACCCAACAAACATTATACCGTCAGTTACAGGCTTCTTTAAAACTTTAATCTTTTGAACGGCGTTATAATAATCTCAGTTATAGCTTGGAACGTCATAGAGGAGTTAAGAAATAAATTCCACTCCAACAGTGGTTCTAGAGCTACAATGGATGATGTTATGCAGAATTAAGAGTAATAATAGTGTTAATTACAGCTACTGGAGTCAAGCTTTATAGCTTTAACCTGTTTGTAACACTTAAATCTTTACAACAGCGCCCGCTGACACTTACTGATGTTTATTGTTACTTAATGGTTACTGTGAAGTATCTTATATATCTTTAGGTGTTGTGATAACTTTAAGCTGCAGGCGTGGGTTGCATAAAAGAGTTAGTCAAGTGTGTCGTAACACCAGATACTAAAAGCGTTGCATAACTCTCTTATGAAGTTTCAAGCTTTAACGTAAGTTTTGCTTATGCTAATTGTGTTAGCCGAGTACCTTTTTGAAGGCTTTCTACAGGCAATGGTGTTTTGAACAGAGTTTGTCAAGAGTGTAGTAATACGAAAATCAAAGAAGATGCCAAAAGTTTGGATCATCTCATTTTTGCAGGTTTAAGCTGTAACGTTGATTTTACGAATGCACATTGTGTTAAGTAAGTGCATTTTAATGACATTCTAAAGGTAATGATGTAAGTTAACACAGTATAAGAACTCAAGGAATCCAAAGGGATACATGTTTGCTGAATGTATAGGTACATATTTGTTAGTATACCAAATAATCTGTAGGTATGTATTTTTATAGTGATTATTTTTTTACTATCAGGTTTTGATTACTTTGTCAAAGAACCCTAATTCTATCAGGTTTAAAAATGCTTAGCCGGTTGTATTGTCTTCTATATAGTTAAACGCTTTGTTTGAGTCTATTATTACACTCTTATGTATACTAAAGACTGCACAATACTCTCGACTAAAGATGCTGTATCTCAAAAAGTGTAAATGATGCGTTAAGGGAGAGCTAAAGCTGTAATAGCAAGTTCGCCATTGTTTTAGTAAAGTAACCTAAAAATTTACTTGTTTGATCAATATTTATGTACAAAATACTCCATTAATAATTTTTATTTTATCATTCTATCGATGCCACGTAACTTTACTTCCCAATGGCCGACAAAAAGAACAAGTTGCTGATAAAACTTTGAGGCGTCTATTTTATTAAGCATAAGTTTTACTTTAAATCTTTAATTAATCCGGAGCGCGTTAAAATTAAGATGGAAAACATGGTATACACTTACCGTAAAATCGCAGGCGCAGCACTTTTTCACTTTTCACACGATAAAACTTCTTCTTCCTAATAAAAACTTGCGAGCAGATCGCCATTAAATGTTGTTGTGATAAGTTTTATTTTCTTTGTATCATTTATTTTATAAGTTTGATCGTTTTGGATTTCTTTGAAGCTAATACATAAAAACAGTACAAAAAGAGTTCTCAAAAAGCGGTCACATATTTAATTGAGAATGTTTTAGATATCTAGTACGCGTTAAATCGTTAACCCACTCTCTCTTATAGGTTTAACAAGTTTAAAATTCTTAACTGAGGGTTGTCTCACACCTATTGTGTTAGCTAATGATTCTATGAGAACGTAGAACCGGCTAAAGTAATAGCTGAGGGTGAATTAACTCCCTTCTAAGTACTTCTAACCCTTAAGTAACACTGTTGTATAGGCTTCCTGACACCTTTACCTGTAAAAAGTGGGGCCTGATTCGTGGTTATAAGGGTGGTATAGAGTCCTCTACCAACCTACTACAGGTATTCTTAACACTCTTAATTCTCAAATGAGAGCATTATAACAGTGATATGTAGGCTATTTTGACGCTGTCATGTTAGTTGGGAATCTATTATTACGGTGCAACGGGCTGTCAAGATCCGTCAAAATCAAAATCAAAATATTGTTTATTCAAGAAGGCCTAGGTAGAAGCACTTTCGAATTGTCAGTTACATTGAGAGAAGCCGTATCCTCAAAGTATATATATTTTTATGTATGCTTGTGTTTTAGCGGACTCATCATGTAAGTAAGATTTCAACCATTTTTGATACAAGGATAGCTATTAAATGGTTATACGACAATTTATTTGACCACGATTAATCAACAAAGTAGGTTATGACTTATTTGTCCTCCACGAACGAAATTGCAGGCATCTTCTTACTCATATAGTTTTATGACAAATATGGCCTCGTTTTGACCTTATGTCATCAATTTGACAGCTGAATATTTTAAAGAGTTTAAATATCAATAAGTATTAAATTACATATTAATGATGAATAATCATATGGATGATTGTTAATATGTAATTTGATACCTACTCAGGATGACGATATTTTGAAACGAATTGTTATTGTTGAGTATGTAAGAAATATCGTAAAACACCTAATATTTCTGCATAAAGTTTGTCAATGGTGTACATTTAAAATGTAAAATAATGTTAAATGTCTAGTGATTGAAGATAAATAGATGACAACCTCGCATAGGTTCTCGTAGCTTTTCTAACGTAACTTCAGCTTGACTTGTTACGGCGTTGTTACTAATTACAATATTAACCAATATAGGTCAGCTGATCGTTATTCGTACAGAAAACAATTGTTTTTCTTGTTCCTTACTCATATTTGTTATGTTAATATCAAAAGTTTCAGTACAAGTTGCTGTACTAATTTTCTTCATTCAAGTAAAAATAATTGAAAGTAGCATTCCATTTACTATTGGATGATTAATGTTCTGAGAATGCAATATCTTTATAAAAAAATACAATTATTGTAGATTTAAATTTAATTGTGCAAATGTGGTGGATGTTTTCGAACCTGTATAGATAGATACCTACAGTAATGGGTATTTTTTTCTTTATGCAAGTTCCCCATTGAATTTTCACTGTGAATTTTCTTCACAGCTTTGGACGCCAGATATAAAATTTGCGGTATCCTACAGGAACATGGCTGCACCAAAGATGAACAGACAGTTGACGATCTATCCTTTCCAATCGGACCTTTTGTCCTCCCATAAACGGCATCCGTATTGAATACCCATTGTTGATATTATTTTTTATACTTTTACCACTACTGAAAAAGGGTTTAATTATCATAAACGCAAGTAGAGTTGTTATTAATATTTAATGGAGCCTTGTTTGGCTAGGATAATTACAGAGCAACGTTTGTTGCGGTATAATTGAAACAATTACATTACTTTTAATGGTTTAATGATTATTAGTCTTGAGGTATCATTGCGTGGCAGATGTGTGCGGTAAATTATACTTTTTATGCGAATTACGAAAGAAAATAACAAGCTAACCATGTTGGATCTGAAGAACTAGGATTATAAAGAAATTTAATAACTGTCATTTTCTGCTTCTTATGAACAATTATTATGACATACTATGCGCTTCAACCAATAGCTCATTAAGTATTTAGTGATAAAAGGTTAAACTTTAGCTATATTTGAATAAAATTAAATACTTTCAATCACTTAAAAGTAAGTCTTCAATACTCAACGTACCATAGAATATCTCAGTATGAAGATATTTTTTTTTATATGTAAGATAGGCTATTTGACTTCAATCTTAAATCACCCGTGTTGGTAAGTGACGATGAAGCCGACGATGGAGCATGCTGACCTAGATAGTGCCTATTCACTCTCGTCTTGAAATGATCCAAGTTATATAATTGTTCCGGGAAAAGATATGTTGGAAGATAACTAGGTATGTTGGAACTGTGAAATATTCTATATTAAAGCGTTAGAAAGAGTCACAAGAAGAGTATTAATAAGTGTTTTCTAACTTAAGTTCTTAAGCAAGCACACTGTTGTAACAACTAATGTACATAAGGTAAGAAAAAGGAAAATGAACCTAAAGGTGCGTCCACATTTGTATGATTTGCCCGTATCAGATCATCGTCGCGTGGCATGATCGCGTGTCACGATCACGCGTTTAGACGTTGCGCCGATCCGATCGCTCGAAATCCATTTGCTACGCGTATCACACACTTATATCGGAAGTGTGCGGCATGATCGGCGCGCCGACAGTGAGCGTCCAAGCAGCGCGAGACGCAGTCATGCCACGGCACGGTGATCGGATACGAGCAAATGATACAAGTGTGGACGCACCTTTAGGCATTTAGAGTTATGAACATCAAACTGGCAATATCTCCTGATATTTTTTTAATGTTATCTATTTTTATCAATATATTGTTCTTCATGTAAATAACGATTCAAAAGTGCTTGCAGCTAGGCCTACTTGAATAAAGAAAATTTTGAAGGAACGATGATGAATCTATCTTCATTATATATGTTTCCTATAAACAGTCAGCTGCAGAGAAAAGTAACCCCCCTGCTGTACCGACATTATATGGCAGAGGGGTCACGTTTCTCTGCTGCTGACTGTACTAGAAGGTGGTCGTAACTTAGTGGGCGAAAGAGACGAAAGTGATAACCCTCTTTTTTGCTCCAACATAGTCGAGTAAAAAGTATAATTTGACCATCTCTGAATGGCCAGCTACTCATGTAACAAAAATTGTTAAAATCTGTCCAGCAGTTTAGGCGTGACGTAGGCACATACACACAAACATACAAACACAAAAAACTGTTCGATTCACTGACCTTCAAATAACCCGTTTTACAATTTATTTTGGAAATATTCACAATGTGCAGACATTTTATTTTTACATCTTTGTAAAAGTATACATATAAATATAGTTTGACTAGACTATACCTATAGTTAGTTGACTAGTGGTGATATATCATCAAGCGCACAATAATTTTGCCGGGGTTCCAGCTACCGAACTGATGTGCTATTCGTATGCGTCGCGCATGTGCTTGCGCTGACTACGTGCGTCGAAGAATCACGGCATGGGTGGCCGACCATGGTGGGAATTGAGCAACATACACTACACAAGCTGCATAAACCTTAGTATGGACTACGAAAATATTTATTAGTAGGTACTGTGGCAAAGTGACAGAATATTCCAACGGTAAAACCAAATCAGGCTTTTTCCATAATAATCGAAGTATATCTTTATTTGAGCTTCCGATTCTGGGATCATCCATGCAGAAAATCCCATAATTTGAAAAACCTAAACCGAATCTATGAACTTAGATGAACTGAGCAGAGAAAGTATGCTGTGGATAATCCATTGCATGAATGTTCTAGAAATGTTGCTAATCGAATCATTCTAAAAGTGTAACCAAGCTGACCAAACGAAGAGACAGGCGAGTAACAATAGCCCCCAACCAGGTGTTTATGATAACCAATAATGCTCATCTGAAATCAAAAGGAACACAACAGACGAGAGTTAAACTGAAGCTAGACTAAATTACAATAATGTCATGTGATGTAGCTCTAGAGCTAGCAAACTTAGGTAACAGCGCTCATGTCCGAGATACGATAACATACAAACTGCAAAATGTCATTTTTTAATAAGAAATTGTTAATAATAAAGTAATATAAAAACTTATCTAAGGGATACTAACTTCAGGGCTTTCTAGATAAATAAAAGTTAATCCAAATAAGCCATGTAAAGGCATTATTCTGAATAACATTCAAAATCAATACGTTACCTTACGGATTTTAATCTTAAGCTATTAGAAAGAAGCCTTAGAAACGCAAAGCATTCTCAGAAAGATTACCAACTGTCCAAGTCGGATTCAGAAACCAGTCTCAACCGCATTATTCCCTTAATACCTTCGCGTGGAAGCGACAATCCCGCCTAAGTCTTGCGACCACATTGTGCCGTCTTGCCTCATTCAATTACTCATTTGGAATTATAAATACACGAATAGCATGGGTTCCAAACACTTCTGCTAATCTCCCGAACACAATACCTCGATTTATAAATTCACAAAGCATTCCATTGTCACGACCAACAAAGATCTCGTCAATTATAATCCGCAGGAAATCTTTCATCGTCCCGCCAAACGGTAGCAGTGGGCCGACCGCATCAAAAAAACTTTTAATAAATTATTTGCGAAACTTGTTCGGAACCCTTCTCAAAGGCCGCTAGGAAGCGAAACCGATTGCTCGTGACGTGATGCCTTTTGTGACCGTCGAGTATTATGTTGTCAAAATACATAGGGATTTTGTTATTATTTTTGTGTTTGCGAGCACACTTAGCACCCTTTTGTGCTGTCCTTCTCGGAAGGGGATGTGTGAGCGAATGGTACATTTACGACGTAACTACAGTTTCCTTGAACCTTCCGTATGAATGGGTAACGTTGAACTAATCACAGATCAAAATGCAAACAGTCCGCGATCCTATCTCGGCATGTCAGGCCTTTCTTGCGCTAATTTCCTCCCAGAGCGAGGTTCATGAGACGCGGCAGCGGCGGCGCATCTCCCTTGTCTCATCCGAAACGTCCTTAAAAACTTAATAACATTTTTGCGTGAGACGTCACACGCGATCCGACTGTTGCTGCCAAATTAGACCATCACGTCGTATAAGCACGCGTGGTTGCGCGCTTTGTCGTTCGCTCCACTGGATATTTATTCAAATTATTATTCTCGCCGCCCTCTTGTTTCGCTGCGAATGAATTTTTCATGCTCACGACGCCGAGCCGGTGATTTCACTTTGAGTTTGCTCGACGCCAGCGAAAATGAGTTTATTTATGTTGATATTTTTTTCCTACACGTAGGTTTAATGGCGTCGGCTGCGCGCCCTCGACAACATATTGGGCGAGTAAATATTTAAAGACGATAATTTGTTCTCGAAATAAGTTTTCCTTTTTTACGGCCGGGTTTTATTTTTCGAAGAAGTTTGTGAGATAACGACGCCGACAGAACACTAAATGGTCCTAAATCTTTGTGAGTAATCCCCATTATCAATTCAAACGTGTAATTTAAACAAGACGATAGTTCTTTTAAATCAGAAAACACCAAAGTAAATTATGCCCCTAAAGATACGAGCGTTATCAAGGATAATACGCATAAATCACGATTGGAGAAATATGTTCTGACTCCGCCGCTAACTTTTAAATGACTGTTATACGACTGTTTGCCAGGCCTTCACGGTGCTAATCCGTCATCTATCTCGGTGCCAAAACAACTTTCTTATTTCCCGTCACGTACGTGTATGAACTCATGTCTCTTTAATTCCTCATCAAATATTTAATTAGCGTTTTCGTTTTGTTTATCGACCATTACCGTCTCTTCTTAATAGTCGGTAAATATGTCGTCAATGTAAGAAGCGATGTAAGTAACGTCGCACTTTGCTCTCCACTAATGGATTCACACAACAATAAATTTGGACATGTTGACACGGCCCCGGCGTTTGTCGATATTATTAAAGCACACATTCTTGTCACTGAGCAAATTTGTTTTGTTCTATTTAGAAAACAATGTTTAATTACTGATGCTATTAAGCTATTTGCTGAACATGCGGTGTTGTTTAAGTGTTTGCCTAACTAAGTAATCAAGTGATAAGTGATATCTTGCTGATAACGGTTGCTTTATTTGGGGCACAAACAGGAAAGGGGTTTGATGCAATAAATGCTTAATGGACTTCTTCCGGAAACAAATGAAGCAAGGTTCTTAAGACCATGTACTATTTAGATAATATTTTCGACATTATTTTATTTATTAGTTATTTTTATTTTCACATCTGTCTCTACGTCCTTACAACAAGAGTCAACAGTGGCAATCCAATATGTGTTAATAAATAATGGGCTCAGTATAATCCCTCAGGGAATAGCTCACGGTGCATTTGAGCGGTGATAAATCTAATCAGATGGATGCATTACTTGCTTTGCTAATGGACGTAAAAGCTAATGTTGATATAAAATTAGAAGGCAAAGAGATTAAAGAGACAAATAAGACCGTTCAGTTTTAATTTAACACGTTTTAGATTTGCTAATGAACTCTTATTAGTGATTACAAAATGTATTGCCTAGTTTAATTTATCGACAATATTGCCAATCTTTTAAGCCGACGCTTGTTAAGTGCGTAATTGGCAGTAATCAAAATCCAACAGTTTAACGAGGTTACTTAATAGAAAAGGAGGTTAAGAGAACATTATATTTCATTAAATTTGAATATTTCATCCATTAACTTGATAATTATCTAATAAGACAAGCCTGCCTTGTGTAATGCTTGCATAGTGTGATATTTTATGGTTTGACAGTGACATACGAGTTTCTTGACAAGTTTATTTGTCATATTACCGTGATTTATGTTGGAACTACTTGATCTGCGTGATTAGTGAAAATAAAATTTCTCGTGCATAGAGGAATTATTTATCCAGACACCTTTGATTAATCCTTATCCTTAATAATAGGTATTATAAATGTGAAATTTTGTTTGACGGTTTGTCCCTCTTTCACGTAAATGAGATACGGATTTACTTGATAAAAATGGGGCTGACGAAAAATTATATAAGGTATATAATTTTTGATGAACACAATAAATAGTATTCTCCGCGGGCAATGTCACGGAAAAATCTTTCATTACTTAAATTGCAAAAGAGACTTTACTTCCGCTGTTTAATGTAAACATTCCAACAAACCATAAACTATTCATTACTATCATAATAAATCCGTGCACGGAATCGAGATATACTGTCTTATTTATGTCCCATTCATTTATTTTAGTGACAGCCATAACGTCTGTCAGTTTAGTAGCTTGGTCCCACACCCCAATGTAAATATCGTTCCTTTATCTATCTTTAACAATTTCGTAAACTCACACTAAACCTTCAACGGAATATAAATTACATTAACACCAAAATAAATTTGCTGTTCATCAGCTGCAAGATTTGGTGAAAACGACGGTATTGCTTGTTGATAAGGAGCATTGTATTTTTATTGACGCGGAGGGTTATTGTGGTAATTCAAGCAGAAAACATCGTCTCAAATTGCCCCTGCCAATAAAAAAGGGAGGCGCAGGGTTGAAATTTTGTTTATCGTTATCTTTATGGTGGCCCACATTTATTATTGTATTCATGCGTGTAGCATGGTAATGGTATATGGTTAAACTTTTGAATTAAGGAACAGGCATGTAAATTCCGACTCTTTTCGATGAGAATAACAACTGTTGACAAATACGTAGGGCTTGGAATTACGGAATTTGGACATAATTCTTACATAAAGATAATACAAGTTTCTTTTTCTATATAAAGCCAATGAAATCATAGTAACGTTGACAGATTGGTCATTTTTAAACGATAATGCTTAATAAAGTCACTAATTGATGTCACAAAGCAAACAAATGAAGCAAGTAAATGAAGTGGATCTATATAATCCTTACACAAAGGAACGTGTTTATAAATAAAGTCATTGAAAACACAGGAGTTGACAAAATAAAGTAATAGGGACTATTACATGTTTTTGTGAGGAAGAATTTTGTGAAATTCAAGCAAACCTCAATAGAAAATTGATAACTCCAACGTTAATTCATTGTTCTTATAGTCTTTGAAACAAACTAGAACCTATTCATAAATTCAAAACTAAAAAAAATTTAACCTTTATCTTCATATTTGTGTAACTTTTATTAGAGAAAGAGCAAACTTCATACCTAGCAACATGAGATAAGTATGAAAAACTTTATTTTACATTATAAGTTTCGGACTCGATGTTGACACCTACAACATGTTTCACTTTAAAAATATCTCTTTAATCCGTACCTAGTATTTCCTTTGCATGCGTCACTAGCATAAGTTTATCCTCATGCCGTCCTTCATTCATTTCCAAATATTTGTCTTCAAGTACTTGTACAAGTACAATGAACATGACGCCCAAAATCCCAAAAACAACACGCCCGCAAATATAGATCTCGTAGTTAGGTCATAAAGCTTTGTTATTGCGCTTTGTGGTAGCGCCAGCGTTGTCAGTTGTCGGATTGCCAGGTTGCCGGCATACAATTCGGCGATCGACAAAGTGTCGGCGCCGACAGCCGACGATCGACAATGAACGTCGTTATGAGCGTCGTTAAGTATTGTCTTGTCGCCTTTTGAGTTGCGCCGACGTCGATTGGGGCCATGAAACAAACCAGCAGAATCTCGAAACTTAGCACTATCTCCAATATAAATAAAAAAAAACTATACAAAAAAGCTTTTAGAAATTATATAAGGAATTGAGAAATTAAAGAATGCATATATTATGTCTTTACTACAATTATAAAATTTAATTTGTTCAACTATTGTATTATAATTCGTTACTTAACAATCGCAGAAAGTATACCTACGCGTTCGCAGATGAGGAAAAAGCCATAACCCTGTTTTTTTGCTTAAGCTTAGTGGAGTGAAAAAGTATCCTATAGGATAGGTACCTATGGACGACCCGAGTAATAAAAAAATTTGAAATCTGTCTAACAGTTTTGGCGTGATAAAACGTTGAAGGAAATGTCCAACACGCGATAATTAAAACGCGATTTTGTTGTTGTAAAAATAAAGTGATAGGGACTATAAGTAACGGTGAGAATCTACTTCACATTGAAATGTCTTCCTTTTTTGCCACTATACTTTTCTTTCAAACAAAGGTGCATGCATATTTGATGCTTATAGCTGTAGTAAATGGACCACTATACGCAATTATAAGGAAGGCGGTTGTCAGAGAGCAATGGAGGCGTGTTGTAAAGCTTGCTACCAGCACCTGAAATTGACAATAAGTCTCGATGGCCGGAGCCTTAAAGGCTGGCTAGTTTCAATCCTTTAATACTCGAATTTAGCTGTAACTCACAACACAAAAGTACCGAAGATAGCTCGGCAGTTAACACGGTGGGCTAACGCTAACTTATTTTCTTATCGATAACTGGCAATATCTTCCAAAACGTTTGTTTCACATTTAACCATTGAATCTCATGTTTCCCTTCATATGGAACTTCAACGGAAGACCAGGCATAATTTCCATATTAAGGCCCAGTCCATTTGTAACCCTAAGAGCGTTTCATAAATATTGCAACTGATATATAATGTATTAAGAAAACTATTGTGCCAGGGGAGTTAAAGATTGATTCGACTACTCTCTCTCAAGAGTGAGACAACGAAGAAAAAGAAGGATACACACATAGCGATACAGTGCATATGTATAGCATTATGCGTATGCATGCACTGTATCGCTTATATAATATAGTTTGAGCTCTCTTTATCGCTGATTTCCTGGCCTCGGCCGACAAGTGCCTATGCAAACGGCTCACACTGAAAATTATTTACAACATGCGGCATTTGAAAAGGCCATTTATTGCGACCATAAATACTAATACGGCTCGGGGGAAATTTATTTTGACTCACATTATTTATTACTAAGGTGCCGCCAGGTTTTTTCGATATTCTATCTGGATGACTTATTTTCGTGTGATTAGTGAATTTACTTTTGTAACTTTATCTTTTATCATTAGTAATGGATTATTTTCTGAAGTGTTTTACTGTGTTATCTGGCATGTTCTAGTTAAATATTATAATGTTATTGTATTATTTGTAATCTTTGCGAACATGGTAATACCGAATCACCGAATTATCTTTTCCAAAGTTTATTGTATATTAAGCTATTTCGATTGTGATAAAAAAAGGAAAAAATTAGCAAAATATATTTGCTTCTAATCTCAGTATCAAACGGCCATAATATTATAATATCTCGGTTCCATAAAAGAAAACTTATCGTACAAAAGGCGGACTTAATGCCACAAGGCATTGTCTACCAGTCAACCTAAAGGCGAAGCAGGTGGTTTATGATGTTTATGTAAATTAAATCAGATTCACTGAACTTTATAAAAAAGTCAATAAAAATATACCTGTATCTAGAAGTAAATAAGGTAATAAATAAGTTTGTTAATGTCATCACCTTGCAAGAGAAGTAAAAACGATTGATAATATGTATGTATGTATGTAATCTGTTTATTGCACATAAACGAATACAGAAAAAATAGGTATTTACAAAACACAGATATGTACACAGGCGAACTTCTCCCTGTGAGGGATCTCTTCCAGTTAACCTTTAAGCAAATGAGAGAAATGAAAAGTATACATAAAAGAAAATAGACAAACCAACTAATTAGGTAATACGCACAAAAAAAAAACAAAGCATAGTGTAACATCTATATTATTATTAAGTTTTTAAAGTTAAACGTCTGTACATTGAAGATATTTAAAAAAATATGATTGTAACAGACTATTTGGACAACACAAAATCGAAAAATATTTTTTATGTTTGTATGTGTCGTTGTGATTTCATCACGCTAAATCAGCATAACGGAATCATACTATTTTTCGTACACGGGTAGCTGTTGTCTACGATCTTTAGATACGCTTCTAAGGATAAAAAGTCATTACCCCTTTTTTTTTCTTCACCGTAGTCGGCCAAAAATATCCTATAACCCGAAGTCGCGGGCACCTTCTAGTATGCTAATAAAATCCCTAAGGGCACTCAACCATCAGTCTATCTTATGAAATCGACACCTTCGCTATAAGATCTGTTGTCTCACCAAAGATCAAAGGGAATTTGAATACACAGCTGCCGACTCAAGAGGAATGGTCGGATTTTAGGTTCCGTGAATTTGAACTGGGATACAAAGATTTATGCCAGGCGGTTAAATTCTTGAGGATTCTTCGCGTTTTAAAATTTGGTTCACAATAGATGGATACAGTTCGTAAGCTAAATGAATCGGACGAGAAAAATGTGTGTCTGTAACAGTCCCACGCACTTTAAAATATTTTTTGATGAATATAATACATCTTTAAAATGGTGCTAGATTATGTTTTAAGACGACAAAAATCTACAATAATTTGACTTTAGCCAATAAGGTATATTGAACAAATTTCGAACACAAGTTATTTGTTGATAAATCGCCGTAATTGCAGTAAGATGTTGGATACCATCGTAATCGTTAAAAAGTATTCTTTCATTCAGTTAATTTACTCATCAATTCAATCCAATGGAATAATTCTAAAGTGATATTAACGACAAGTTACAGATAAATTAAATAATACAATAGGGAACATGCATGATTTTTTTATTTTTGCTTTATTAAAAGCTCATTCATGTAACAAACAGTAGACAAAAATAATTTTTCGAATAACTATAAAAATAACCAAGATATAAGCTATCAAACATTTCATTCTATCTCTTTCTAGCAAAACGGAATTTAATATGAAGTTTATATGGCCGGCGTAGACTATGACGTACCTCTACACATGTCGGACCTCTCTTTCAAATCGCCGTCTAATTAGCGTTTAAAATGCCTATAAGTATCATGCGTATTTATTGACCGATTTTAATTTTAATTTCACTTTTTGAAATCGTTTTTACGGTATTTTCATATTATGTTAAGAAAAGCGTTAAAAAAAAATCATGCATGTACCCTATACAGTACAATACAAATACCCTTTATTGCACACCTCAGATACACAGAAATACAGAACATGACAGTAAAATTCGACTTAGCAGAGGTAAACAACAGGAGGTCTTCTTTATATGGGTAGCGGAGTGTTTAAAAGACAACAATTACATAATATTCAATTAACCAGGTATACACAGTGCACAATCCTTACTTGTTTAAACAAGTTCAATTGTAAACTTCTCCGTCTTTTCCCCAGCAATCTGGAAATCTCGCTTCCCTCCGAGCTTGGCAAGATGTTTTTCTTCGTTTATGACGGTGATAAACCGAGAACGCATTTATGATTGAGTCTGTTATGTTTTGCAGACTTTTCTAAGATATCTAGGCTTGTATGTCAATCAAATGCGTCAAAGTCTGTAGCCGTGTTTCTATACAAAATTAGCCTTTCTATCAAATGTTCTTGTTATTTTATTTTTAGGTACTCCTTGTAGGCAAAGCTCTGTTCCCAAAAGAAGAACCATGTACACTTGTCAGTTTTCGTATTATGGCGGTTTGTTTTTTTTTTACTTTTCAATTATTTTCTTGAATTTGGTCTTTACGATTTATTAGATTTTTTAGTAGGCTATACTACATATTAAAACTCATCACTAGAAAAAATATTGTCTGAAACTTTAGTTCAAATATAAGTCAAAATAATGGAAACTATAATTTGTCGATTTTTTTTGGTGTTCTGGTATAGCGGCACCTACAGTTTTTATTTCATGAACTGCCCATCTATAAACCAACTACATAATATTAAATTCAAAATATTGGCTTTGGTACTTCATGCCAAAAACTAACTACAAATAAAATTATTCATATCTGGTTTCAATGTTTTGATACTTTTGATTTTTGAACTTTCAAAAATATCAAAGAGGATTTCATTCCTACAAGTAAATAAAGCAATCCCGTACCTACTATATCGTGTACTCTAGATTAAACAACGTGTGGTCTTATTTTCTTTTTTCATATTTTTAATTACTGTAAGAACAAGCTTTGCGAAGCCATCTTTGGCAACTTGTTATCTCTTTTATTGACATTTCCATGAGTTTTAGTCTAGGACATGTAATTAAGCACACTGGTACAACTTTATCTGTATAATTATTAATTTATCTTTCACATCTGCACTACCAATGCAGTTTGATATTTTATGTCTAGGCATAGTGCTACGCAAACTAAAGTGGTGTAAACTAAAGTGGCAGGGTACATAGTTCGAAGAACCGATGGCCTTTGGGGCAAAAAGGTTCTCAAATCGAGACCGCGTACCGGAAGGCGCAGCGTAGGAAGACCACCCGCAAGGTGGTCGGACGACCTGGTTAGGGTTGCGGGGACTCGCTGGAGGCAGGTTGCCTCTATCCGGCCCATGACGAAATCTATTGAGGAAATGTCTGTAAATTGAAGATATTTGGTAAAAATTGTTTGAAATATATTAACACATTTTTGTGGGTATCTTTGAAGCCACATCACGCCAAAAAGACTGAAGGGATCTCAAATATTTTTTGACACACGGCGGTAGCTGGGAGTCAAAGGACAGTAACTGAATTACTTTAAATGATTATGGCAAAGCACAAAAGAGGATTACTTTTTCTACCGCGCGTTCTCTCTCTAAGTTGCGGGCACTTAATACATTATGTACCTAAGTACCCATGTCAGTTTAGTACTTTTCAACACTCACAGTTACATTCTAGATACCATGCTATTTTCTAGTTTAAATAATGCTGTATTCTATGTTTTAACTCCTGCTTGCCTACTTCATGTTTTATGGCAGTTATAAATGGCAATTAGGAAGGTATACTAATGTTTTTGTACGGGACCTCCCCGGTGTAGGCTGTAAAATTTGTTATCTTGGTTATTAAAAATAGTATTGCGTGGGGTAAAGGCCCAGATGGAGATACAACAATAGCAGGCTGGTTGGTTGTAAATAAAATAAATATGAGATATTTTCAATTAGTTTACTACTAGGCGTCGTCAGTAGAAAAAATGGGCGCCATTGGCAAATGACTAAAACTGCCGAAGACTAATATATGTATATTAGTTCGAATCTTTGAGCTCTACCAGCATGGGATAATATTTCATCATCTATGTTCGCGGAGGCGCGCACAGACAGTTTCGATGCTGTCTGGCGTAAGAAAACTGCCTCATTGCTAGACACGGAGAAGCGGCAAGAGCATCCTTAAAATGATAGCTTGTAAGCTGGATTGTCCTCTGATGATTTTGCCCTCTGGCTGAGATTCCACAGCCAGAGGGCAAAATCATTGTCAATAATTAAGTACTAACAGACTCGTAAGTTTACTAACACCAAATGGACCTTTGTAGTTGTCTGTAAATAAATAAATTGAAATTAAGACTAAATATTTATGAAAGTATAACGTTGTAAAAATAAAATGTTTGTACATTGAAGATATTTTATAAACAAAAATATTGTAACAGCAAATTTTAAGATCACTGAATCGTATTATTTTTGTATGTTTGAATGTGTCGTTGTGGTTTCATCACGCCAAATTGGCTAAACGGATCTCGAAATTTTTTTGGTACTAGAGTAGCTGGATATCCACAGATGGTTGTAGGAAACTAGCTTCTGCCCGCTACTTCGTCCGCCTTAAATTTGTTTATCGCGGATAAGGGTATTTTTCCGGGATAAAAAGCAGCCTATGTCCTTCCCCGGGACTCAAAGTATCTCCATACCAAATTTCATTCAAATCGGTTCAGTGGTTTAAGCGTGAAGACGTAACAGACAGACAGACAGAGACAGACAGACATACAGACAGACAGACCGACACTCACACTTTCGCATTTATAATATTAGTATGGATTTTTACACGACTACGCTAAAGAAAAAAAATGGGTTAATTTTTTTTTCTCTCCCGCGAACGAAGTTACCATCTAGTAGATACTATAATTACAATGATCTGGTGAAGATCGCAGGAAACCGCTGGATGAGGACGGCACAGGAGAGGCCTTTGTCCAGCAATGGACGTCTTTGGCCTGATATGATGATGATGATAAATACTGTAATTTGTGGATAACGTAGCTGATGCGGAGCACGATGACCCTGCCGCTCGCACACTTCTTACCCACCCGCACTGACCATGGGGAGTGTCACGAACATAATTGCCGGGCTATGTTTTACACAATATATACTTTCTCAGAAAAGTTTTTAATTGTTCTCTCTGAAGCTAAATAAAAACAAAAAGTTTATTCATAGTTGTGTTTAGTTGCAAAGTTGATTTTAAAAATATAAAAAAGCATATCTTTTAATAGTACGTGACCTCATCATAACTCTCATCATAAGATACATGCACATTGTATTAAATTCATCTCAGTGCAGAAACTTCAATCGCTTCAAAGTACAACACTTCATAACAAGTGGCTAAAATACATTAGCAGATAGAAATGTTTCAGTCACTTGGCCACCAGAGGGCGCCACGGAGCACTCGTCAATATCAACAGACATCGGTTCGTTAATGGGTGTTAGATCAAAAGGTGCGCGGGAGACTTCAGACGGATTCGAACCACAAAAATAAAGCACTATGTTGCAACCCTAACTCATCTACTAAATAAAGTCCATTTTCGTTTTTCTCATAATATTTTTACCGTGGTTTTTCAGGAGTAAAACCCACTAAATAAAAAATAGTCTTTATTTTCATCAGAAATGGTGTGTTTTTGCTTGGCCAATTGTTGTTTAAATGGTTTTTCATGTGGTTCTTGACAGCTGAGCGCGCTCTCGATATTGACATATGACTTGACACATAACATGTGTTTACGGCGGTTACTGGGTAGGGTTGTCAAAGCAATGAGTAGCAGCAAATTGAATAACCAGAATACAAAAATGACAAAAGCGTATGTGATATTACGATTCTTACAGAAGCTTGATATTTTAAATGACATTTCCATTAGGACATTTAAATTACATTTCTGTTTGAAAAACACACGTCTCATCTCAGCCAGATTATACCTTCTAAAAAGTGAGTACATAATTTTAATGAGACTTATGTAACTCTCCACCCTTAGCCCTCCGCACCAGGGTGAATCAATTTTTAAGGTACTCCCCAATTTCCGACATGTCTTACTATGATATGTCATCTTATTTTGGTAGAATGCAATAAATATTTTTGTTGTGGCCAATCAATATATTGAATAAATCAGACAATTAAGCTTGCATTCTAGTTTACAATTTTAAAGATTGTACCATGATTTACACAAATAAGTATAATAGGTGGGGACGATGTTGCCCCCGGGTTTTGTATGAAAAACGTGCGTTTCCCACTGCGTTACCCTGTTTGTACAAAATTATAGAATTAGTTTATGATTATAAATTTTGTAGAAAAGGAGTACATTAAAAGTTTATTTACCCACCAATGTTCACTCTGGCCACTTTATATGTCGCTATTTATGGAGACCCATCTAGCGGGGCCCAGTCATCGTCTACCAGTGCCTTCAACCATTAGACACTTTTCCTGGTAGACGTCCGGTTGTCTCAAACGATAGCCCAATATTTAGGCCATCACTCCAATCCCATAACCCAGTATAATTAGATCCCATCAATCTTCAATAGTCCTTGCATTTACTTAGCGTCTAATTTTGTGTCTGTCTGTCTATGTCAGTAACCAATATAAAATGATCGAACATCGCGTACATTTTGCTTAGGAGTAGGGCTCTGCTAATACTGCATTTTTTTAATACGGCGCTTAACTTAATTTTACCTTGTAAAAATATTTCAAAACATCGGTCGAGTGGGGAGGGATCCCAGTTTCGGCGCTTTGATGTCGCCGCATCCGGCGTGATCAGACGACGCCGCCTTATCTCTCCTGGTTCGAACCCCGATGGTTTTGCGTGAGGATTAAGGAAAAAGCAATAAAATTTGCCAGAAAAGCAATAGAATTGCCGTCACTTGTGTTTGTTAAATTTGGAGCGAACGGTCGAAAAATGGTTATTGCCATCTTAAAGGTCACTTTTTATTACCTGTGCGCTCAATGCGTGGGTATTCAATGCAAACATTCATTTGGAGTTTCTCGGTTTTTCAAAAATACACATTTTTTGCTCGCTTTCTTTATTATAAGATCAGATTGAGTAAGAGAAACATCAGAGAAACGTTGTAAAGGTGATACTGAAAACTCACATATGTGTCAATGGAAATAGAGTTGGGCCAATTGCATGGATTCTCTTTTCCCACGAAATAAAATATGTTTCCCTTACCCCACCTGACCTTACATATAATAAAAACTTTCAAACAGATTTAGATACATATTCAAACAAAACTTAACCGTAATTGGGTATAAGAATGAAAGCTCTGTTCCAAATATAACGATTATGTTAAGGCTATGCGGCGTCTATGAATCGCTCTTAAGTTAGCATGAGTAATTGATCGTGAGCAGGCATTAAGTAACAAAATAACCATCTCGTCATTATCTCAAGTATTTAGGTAGGTTCAACATCTGCCAGAAAATCAAACATACTTGTATGAGATTTTTCACAACACTTAATTATAAAAGGTACGTGATACAAAGCTTGTAGAAATGTAGGAAGACCTAATTTGGCTTATACCCACACTATAATGGAGGCTGTTTACACTCGGCTAGCTTCTCCTATAAGCGTGTAATTGGTTTAGAAAACCTGCCCGGCGGTTGCTTTACGAAGTTGCGGTGGAATTCATAAAGGGATCAGGCTGAAGATGAAATTACTTGCATTGTCCATTAAACTATTATTTTTTTAGATACTAGTACGTCAGTCAAAGTCTTATAGAGTTTAATCACTGAATAAGACAAGCCGTGTGATTACTCAACAAACTTTTCATTCAATTTTGGCGGCAGGAGAGGTAAACACGTAGGTACCAACAGCACACTAAGAAAATACTAATTTTTACAAACACTCACAATGAAAAAAAAACACCCACAAACAAAAAAACACACTAACAATTCATCGTATAATATAAACTGACCTGATTTTTCGCATTTACTTTAGCAGAGGGTAATGCATCCTTATGCCATTTCCAAAAGTTAAAGCTTGAGTCGAAAAACATTATTATAATCCATTATCCACATACCCATATCATAATCTAATCCATACTAAACTGACAAAAGTTGTGTAAGAGTGGATATTACCGATAGGTATTAAAAGTCTCTTTATTGTGTTGTCAAATCTATGTTTAAAGTCACGTTTTAATTTGTCCCGATTGAATGCATATGAAAAACTACTAAACGCCTTTACTTAATCGGTCCACGTAACTAGAACAATTGATTACAGAAGCGTAGCCATACGGAAATAACAATTAAATAAACAAACGCCTTCATAGAATAGGCCTCGTTGGCCCCAGCAGGCCTCAGTCCCGTGGCCTCGACCGGTCCGATCGCAATAAACATGTTTTTTGTTTCGCGTGTCCGCGCGCTGTCAAATATATTACGGCCCGCGGGTTATTTACTACCCTGTCCTCCGCCCATACATTATACTTAGTATCTTTGTTTGGACACAATAAGCAATATTTCTAAAGAGCCGACGTCGCTCGCAGCTGTTGATATGGGTCCCCAAATTGACATATTTAATTTGATCGCTACGGAGGGTCCGGAACCCGTGTTTGACAGGTTTTAGTGTCGGATTAACATTAACGTTATGGACTTAGCGCTGTCAATACGGTGAAATATCGGCCCTTTATTTACGGGACGGAGTACACGTACAAAGGTGGCGTTGACATACGAAATGGCTTCGTGGAACGCTCGGAACAGATCAATTCCCCTTTGAACTGCGTCGGGCGCATCAATGTTACAAAGCGCCTCGTAAAAGAGTAAGTAGTTCCGAATGTGTAAAGCGAGCGATGACGCCGGGCTGGGAGCTCGCCGTAATAAACGTGACGTTGGATAAAAAGTGGCGCCGTGCATCGGTGCAGCGATCAGGTACGGCGGCGGCTCAAAGCGTCATGGGTGGCGAGCCACCGACACCCGCGCACGTCTCAATCCGCACCCGGCTTCAAACCTCCTTTCCTTTTCACCCTACCGCAATGCAGCTATGTGTCGTTTCCGCTTTATTTTTTATCGCCGTACGCTGCAGCGGAGATGTAGACCCCTCCCGCTCTAGCAAAGCTCTGCGATAGCGCGGTCTCGCTCCCCTCGCGGGGCGGGGGGGCTCGCGCCGGTGAGGTCTGGTGGGGCTCGCTCGCTCACAGTTCTCTCAGCCGCTGACACGACCGCACGCGTTTGCTCCGCGATCCGTGACACAGAGTAGTTGCCAGAGGCGTTCCGTGACCGCAGTGAAGTTTACAAGTGATAGTAAAAGTTATCTCCAAATGGTGGTGCTTGAAGACGGAGGAATGATGGCTACTAATCCCAATCAATATTTACAGCCTGATTATTTGGCTCCGCTTCCGTCCTCTGTAAGTATTCAACTTAGAAACTTTTCGACAATTTCCAAATTTGACTATTTTTTTTAAAACTTAGAGTAACGTCAAAGTTAGTTTAATTTCCCTTAGAATTAAGCCGATTATACATTTTATTGAAATGAGACTTATGATATTTTTCTTTGTTTCAGTTGGACTCGAAGAAAAGCCCGCTTGCGCTTTTAGCGCAAACTTGCAGCCAAATTGGTGCGGACACCACTCCCACCAAACCGCTGCTGCCGGCGCTCGACAAAAAAAAACCAGTGAATAGTGTTAGTGACACAGTTATCCGTTCATCGCCAAACCACATAAAACAAGACAAACCGCGTTCCACCCCGGACAACAAACACCTGGCATTCAAACCCTATGAGACGAATGTTGTGTCAAAGAAACCTGAGGAAGCTCGCCCTTCATCCAAAGCTAGCTCAGATAGTTCAGATGAAAAGAAATCGGGAAAGAGCACACCTGGAAGGAAATCTACACCGCCTTCTGGTGAACATGGAAAGAATAGCCCTTCAAATGAGCATAAATCATCCCCCGCCGGCTCCTCCGGTACTAGCCCGATTATCAGATCTGGATTAGAAGTTTTAGGGCACGGAAAAGATCCACTAGCCGCTTTTAAAAATCTGCCTGGATTACCTGGATTCAACCCTCTCGCTGGACTCTGCTGTCCTCCAGGAATGGAACAGCATGCGAACCCTGCCTTCAGGCCGCCTTACGCAGGTGCACCCTTCAGCGCTCACCACGCAGCCATGCTCGCTGCCGCCGCTGGATTCCCAGGATCATCTCCAAACCCTTACCTCGGATACGCTAGAGTTAAAACGCCCGCCGGCGGAGAAACTCTAGTTCCAGTGTGCAAAGACCCTTACTGTACCGGATGCCAGTTCTCAGTGAACAACCACCACCTTCTCATGAGCAACGGCAGTTGTCCCGCCGGTTGCACTCAGTGTGAACACCAAAAATACAACATCGCAATGGCGATGGCCCTGTCACAACAAGGTGCCGCCGGTGGTCTTCCTTATCCGCAACTAAGTCGCCCGTACGTTTGCAATTGGATTGTCGGGGAATCGTACTGTGGGAAGCGATTTGGAAATTCTGAGGAGCTTTTACAACACTTGAGAAGTCACACGACAGATGGTTCTACGCCTGCGACGGTGTCCTCGTCACAGCCTTCGCTTCTTAACCCCTTGAACCCATTGTTCACGACGGCGGGTCTCCGTGGTGCGTACCCGACGGCGCCGCTCAGCCCGCTTTCGGCCTCCCGGTATCACCCGTACTCGAAGGCCGGCCTCCCAGCGGGCCTCGGTGCCTCCCCCTATGGTGCCTTCAACCCCGCTCTAGGCCCCTTCTACTCGCCCTACGCGATGTACGGCCAAAGGCTCGGCGCGGCCGCCGTCCACCAGTAGACAGTGTAGTGCATACGAATGTCATAAATTAATGTTGTATTGTCCAATTTTCTTCTGTGATATCGATAGACTCTAATTCATGTTCTATGGCGAAACGTGCCGTGACAAATTTAGTGATTAGTGCAATTTGTAACATAGTTATTTATGTAAGTGGACTTGCCGTCGGAGCCGCGTGCAAGCGTGGACGATGTGACTCTGCACAGCCAAATGTTATATGTAAATAATAATCTCTATGTTTAATATTAAAGGAATTATTTCGAATATAATATCTACATACCAATCATAAAAGTTTATTTTTATTTTACTCTCGCTCGTAAAACGCCCTCTGATTTATAGCTTTCATTAACAAGATTAATGGCCCGTATCTGTTGAATATTCAAACTTGACAAAAAATAACATGAAAAATTCATAGGTCCGTTTGATATTTTACAAAGTATAATATATGCTGGATTAATGAAATCGGGCTTCGAGGGGATCTATTACGTGGGTGTACAAAACATAAACAAAAAAGCGCATAAGCAATCAACGTAAAAGTAACATCAAAACAAAACGTGTTTCAGCTCTCGGCAAGACGAGTCGTAATAAACCGAGTGCAATGATTGATTAATATAGCTCTAACACACACATTAGGGCCGTCAATCAACACGAGGAAAATCGTAGGAGCGCGGTAAAACAAGATAGCCATCACGCCACCCACACCTCGAGAAATAACTAACAAAATAATTCATTTAATTGAATGGCATAAAAAACCCGCGTTAGGCTGACGAGCATCATTAATAACAAAGCTGAGAGCTGTCAGCTTTGTTAATGTCAAGTTTTTTTAATAAACGCTATTTTGATAAGGCCCATGTCATGTTGGAAATTCAACTGTCAAAAGCATAATTGGTCACACGAAAAGACTGAAAGACAGGCGATAGAGTATTAGAGGACAGAGGCGTCAATTTTTTAAATTTAAAATGACGTTTCCATTCGAGGCCCGACATCTCATTAAAAGATAAACTTCTTGTTCTGTTGAATAATTACAAAGACATCCGTTACGATTAACTGTCACATAAACGCTTTTTATATCTATTTCATTAACATTATATTGATATTAATATTAGCTTTCTAGGACATTAGCCGTTAGTCGTTTGTTTTGTGAATAAATTCTCGTAAATTATTGTCATTGAATGCAATTAAACTGAAGTGATAATAATTAAGATAGAGATTATTCAAATGTAGGAGTTTTTACATAATACAGCGATTATAGTTAAGCCGTATAACAAGTCTATTTATCGCCCCGCAGGCAGTAGTTTATCGTTCGTCGACAACTCTTGCGATTAGTTGTCTATAATTGGTTGTATCACTTAAAGCAATTTATATTCAATGGTTATCTGATTAACGGGAGGAAAACCTATTTCCCGTATAATTAATAAAGTGTTAGTGATATTTACAAGTAATAAACCAATAAAAAGCGTTCCTTGGTTATTAAGGTCCAGAGTTGGACATGAAGAATGATTAATGAATAACAGTGAAAATATTTATTTGTAAAACTAGGTAGGTGCATACCTATACATAAATGATTTTTACTACAAGTTTATGTAAATTCTTTACTTTTGGCAGAAATATATAAACAGACGTACAAATTTAATTTTGGCATAGATATTTACATTGCAATGAGTTGTACTTCTTCATATTAACCGAAAATTCACCAGAAATGTACAATTTATAATACTAAACAAAAAAACACTATTTATAATAGTAAGTATGCAAGGATGTCGAATACCAAATTTTGAGTGTTCACAAAAAATCGGTTTTATTTTGTCTGCTTTCGCTGCATTGTTCTCGCAGCCTCTGTTCCGACTTGATCTACTGTTGACAACCGGGAGTCTGTAATAATTGACCCCTAGTCATACTCGGATCGAATACAAACGCCATTTTGTTGCCGTGTTTAAGGTATTTTTTACCTCAAACATTACCTTCAGACAACAAGGTTTAGAGTTTTTGCAACTGTATGCTATTTTTATCGGGCTTTGTGAAGTTAATCAATCAGTTTAGACTTATTTTATTATACTCAATACATGCAACTTTTAAAACTTTAACCTGTAATCATTATCATTTCAAGGTCAAATCAACTAAGTTTGCAAATGAATTTGCATGGTGTGTGATAGCTGGGGAAATTGAATTAGACGCAAAAAAGAGAATTGATAGAGAGAATTGAAGTAAAAAAGAGGATTATGACTTTTTTATCCACCGCTATGTATGCTATGTTATTATGAGAGGGACAAACTGGTCGAAACCTAAATTAAAAATCAATAGTCGTACAAATTGCGATTTATTTTGTACAGTACACGAAATATATTTAAAACTAAAAGGCGCCCACAACAATGTTAGCGGAGGAGAAAAGTCATAACCCCTCTTATTTCAAGTGTGTAGCGGGCTAAAAAGTATTCTATAACCATCTGTGGATACCCGTGTTCTAAAACTACCAGTGTTCCAAAAAATGTTGAAATCTGATTAGTCACCACGACACAATACAAACATACAAAAATCCACAAAGTTTATTTTTCAATTCAGTGATCTCCAAATAGTCAATACAATTTTTTTTATACCTTCAATGTACAGACATTTCATTTTAACAACTTTATAAATAGTAAAGAAGTGCCTGTTTATAAATTAATGAATTATAAAAGTTCCTTTGCTATTCTGCGAAATAGTGGTAGCGCATGTATTCATGCAGTTTCCACAATAAATACGCATGTAAATACAATGAACCATCACCAAACATAATCCCCGACACGAGTTTCGCCTCTCTACGATCAAGCAAGAGGAGGAGAGATGTTGTAGGTCTGGAGTCCACACGAGACATGTACTACAATCCATTAATCTAATATGGAATTCGGCAAAGTAACTCCTAAATCTATCAATTATTGTCAATTTATACGTGTCTTTTTAACCCACTACTAACAGCCAAGCTAGGTACTATAATGTCGGTAATGACTAATTAGTATGTGATTAAAGTTTGAAATTTTTGGATACTAAATCACATGCTGCAAGTTATTTCGGAATAAAAGTTAGGTACAACAACAAGATACAAAAGTAATTTACAATAAGTACTTGTTTAGAGCATATAATGTGACATTATTTTTATTATTTAAATGAAATTAGTTATTCATACAAAAACATAGCTGTGATTTTATTTACGGGCTCATGTTTATTTACAAAAATAAACATGAGCCAATCAAGAATTATTACTACACAATGTAATGATTTTATCAATGAACTTTATGCGCGTTGCATTATATTCAAATAAATCACTCGGGCAATAAATATGACATTTAGATAATAGCACGACTTTGACATAGTTTAGGAGTCGGACATAACTCATAAGTTTGATTTATCCTCGTTTGCGACGTGTAGCGCCATCTATTGGCGGAGCCGCGAACTACATGCTGGTTGAAGCTTCTGGCAGGAACTCGCTCTACACAAAACGCCTGTTTTTCTAGCTTTTCACAAATGTATGTGTTTAATATTCACTTTTGTATATACTGCGGTAAACACGGTTGTCTTATTTTCAACTTTTGAGAAATAATAATGTGGCTTGTGTTTATCTTGTGAGATGTTGGGAGTTTTTGTAAACAGTTTTCAAACACAAATGATTATAATTATACTCAAAAATTATAACGTTTTTAAATGTTTAGAAATAAAATAGGTATATAATCATAAATATGTAGTTTAACTTTTCCTCAGGCTTTGTGAGCTGTAGAGCTTGCGAGTTTTTGAACTCTCAAATCTCCGCATTATAAAAAAAGCAAAAAATGATTTAACGAAAGATTCCATATAATTATCGAAGTTGCGTACTGCCGGACATCCTATCTACCTAGGACCATTAAAATAAGACGACTATCAATTTCCATACTTTGAATCGTGCCCCAATGGCAAGGAGATATTCAGGCATAAACTAGATGGCGCTTTCAAACTAAACTTTTATTGACGTTATAATTGAACAAAAAAACTTAGTACAGTAAGAATCATAATATTTTCTTCTGTTTCCGCGATTATTACTCATTGAAATAAAACAAAAAAAAGCTGGAAAGCTTTCGAAACGTATAATGAGATAATATACGCGATATAATCCATTAAATTGTTTTAATTCAACAGTAAGAATCAGTTCGTTAACAGCTATTTTCGTTCGTTCGTTCGTATAAATGGTAACATTTACATTTATACTATTATAAAGTTGTATACATGAAATATCTGTATTGTCATTGAAGATATAAAAAAAAATGATTGTAACGGACTATTTTGAGGTTACTAAATCGTTCTTTTGTATGTTCGTATGTGTCGTTGTGGCCTCGTCACGCCAAATCGGCTCAACTGATTTCAACTATTTTTGGTACACGAGTACCTGGGTATCTTCAGATGTTTATAGGATACTTTTTACCCGACTATTCTGAAAAAAAGGGGTTATCACTGTTTGTACTCCGCGAAGTTGCGGGCACTTTCTAGTTACTATTATAAAGTTGTAAAAAAGACATTTAAGATATTTTCAAAAAAAAAATCGTGACAGACTGTTATAGGAGATGACTAAATGGAAAAAAAACTATCTTTGGGTTAATTTATAATAAAACAAACAAATAAAACAATTAAACTACCTTAAAATAAAACTAAATTTAAAATAAAAAAAAAAAAACTAAAATGAGAAATTAAAAACTAGATGTAAAAATTACTTATAATAAAAATTTAATATAAATTACTTATAAATAAAAAAATTGCCCCAGATCGCCGTCGATTGGCAACGTGCCCAGAAGGCTGGCAGCATTGCCACGTTGTATGGCAATGCTGATCCGCTGTGCGAGATATGAGCCAGCCCTCTGGTCCCGTGTCAACTCAACCAATCTTCGACTGCACTCTTTAAACACCCTGTGGACGCTTTCCCCCCAGGGCCCCAGGGTCTCAACCCCAAACGGCTCAAACATGCAACCACTATTTATGCTTGCATATTTGCGCCGCTTGAGGACCTCAGCCGGATTGGCAGCCGAGCCAGCCTTAACCGCGGTGCCACGAAGATGGGACAGCGCCAGAATATCAGCACAGGTCGCGTCCTAAACTAGGGGCCGTCCCATCTTCCATGGCTTTGTGTTTGTATGTGTCGTTGTGGCATCATCACGCCAAATCGGCTAATGGATTTCAATTAACCATGAACATTAAATATTTCATTACACTGCTGTTACCTACCAGAGAATCCAATGAATTTACTCATATTTAAAGGAAAAGGTGGTTATAAGGCCTTTCTTCCGCAACCCGATGGGAATTGGCTCATATGAACACCACTGATATCTACTTTATTCAAAATAAGCAAAAATGCATCAGTCGTCGTATCGCATTATTTAAAAGTTATTCGAAACCTTTTATTCAATACGACACATAATTTTAAATGCATCTCACGTATTCTCATTCCAAGTTAAAATATAACCTAACACATTCCACCCTTCAAACGTGGCATAAATCGGCATTGACAGCTGAACAAAATGGATGAATATCACAAATGGATGCATGTCACAAAATGGATGCCTGCCACAGAATGGGTGCGTGTCGGAGACGGATGCGCGGGTAATCTGAGCGAAATAACCAATTACGATTAACATAAACATAAGGTGCTATTTGCATACGTCGTTGAATAATGGATGCGATTAGAGGGTTTATGGATGCAGAGGGACTAGGTTAGGGTTCTTTGGACAGGCTAAAGTTCCAAATTCAATTTAATCATCCTGATTAAAAAAAATACCATAAAGATAGGTACTTCCACTTAGGGTACTACAATTTCTTAATAATATACATAGGTGTCTCGTGAGGAACCCAAATATTTTTACCTGCGTATACCTGAGGTAATTTGGTCCAAAGAATGTAATATGAATACCAGCGAAATCTGGCTTAGTTTTAACGATATCATAAATTTTCATGTAAACTATTTATTGTGATTACTTAAGTGGATTAAGATGTTTTGATCGCCACGTTGCCACGTGTTTCCAAGTGTCGTACTTCCAATTGACAGCTACGTTACCATTTTATTAAAGGGATAGTTTTCATAGAGAAGCGAGAGTTATTGAAGTTTTATGTACAAATATCAACAAGATTAAAATAATAATAATTCTTGAATTTTTCTTGGGTTTATATAACATTTTTTGGTCCTAATGACCTCAGATATACGCTGGTAAAAAGATTTAGGTTCCTCGCGAGACACCGTGTATGTAGTAGTTAGGCATGTATAAGTATTAAAATAGTTGCTTCTAATTAATTTATTTACATACTTAAAAGTTAAGATTCCACGCGCAACTGTTTATGTTCAACTCAATTATAAGGACAAAAGCATTCATAATAGAAAAATATCATAATAATCTGTCAATAGGGAAGTTTAATTATTAAATAAATAAACCGGTCAAGTGCGAGTCTGACTCGCGCACCGAGGGTTCCGTACAAACTTTCACTTATTCCGACTTAACTTGCCGCTAGGAGTTAAGTTTGCCTCTGTTATCTATGGCGTCACATGAAGGGCAGACTTAATCAAACCGCTTTCAAAAATTCAAAAATGATTTTTGGTGATTAAAAAAAAGTAAGACAGACAGATATATGGTTACAATTTTCATACAAAATTACATAATTCCAGAAAATTACAGATTTTAGGCTTGCTAAACTTCGGAGATAAAGGGGGGGTTTTAACGTAATAAATATATATTTTTATAATGTTTTCTTTGCAATACATATGGGCTGACCATGTTTATAAATATTCCAAATATCTAATAGATAGCATAAGTAGTTTTTTAAGATTCTAATAGTCGGACAGGCAGACAGACAGACCGAGTCGCACCATAAGGGTTCCTTTTTTACCTTTTTGGTTCGGAACCCTAAAAACATAGCTAAAGTAAAAACGGAATTATCAGAATAAGATATCGCATAATTGGCGCATAATAAGATATCGCATAATATCACAAATTAGTTTGATAATAGCGGGCAAAGAATAAACATTATTTTATTTTTATGTAATAAAATACAGAATATGCAACATATGTCAAGATTATATACGTATAATAATGAAGAACCCAAATCTTATCAATAGGCATTGCGAATGACGTTTTATTAAATACGGTATCTTTTTATATTCATGTCAGTGCACATTTTCTCATGAAATGTACTTCGTGAACAAACCTTTTAAGTCACTTAACACCCGTGCCTAATGCAAATCTGAATACATTTCTAAGTATTAAATAACCGCCAAACAATTACCATGCAGAACCCGTTTTAAAATTTAAATTCACACTTGATTCAAAATAGAATTAATGCGATCCTGTTTCATTCAATATTTGTATCAAAGGAACCACCCCTTTAACATACAAGGGGAATTACCTTTATTGTGGGTTTCAAATGAAGTGTAAATTCTGTGAACGGGACCGGAAACTCGACAATGACCGAATGGTTGAACGATAAAGATCTCGTACGCATTCAATCAAATTATGCAAAACCCATTCACATGTTAGTTGTGACAACTTTGGTGTACATTGTGGTGTCGGATTTCGGACGAGTTATCTACCATCTCTATTTAAAATTGCTTTGCATTTTTTAGTAGAATCTACATTGTAGATTTTTTGCCGCAATAGCTCTTGTCAGTTGAGTTCGTTGGATTAGTCGTGTGAAAGAGGATATGTTTTATTTGCCATTGAGAATTGGCGTTATTATTAATTGGCCGATTTTTCAAATAATTTACAGCCTTGTCAGTTAGTAGATTAGAGTTCTTTTGCTTTTTCATGAAATAGTGTCTTGGTTAGATGTGACAGCAACATCTCCTCCATCTCCTGATTATGCCTTAGACAGGCGAAACACATGTCGAAGATTTTGTCTGGTGGTGATTTGCTGATTTGCATGCGTATGTTTTATGGGCACTGCATGAAAATATGCGCATGTGACCCCACTTTAGTGTCACATCTAATCTAAAAGACACGCGACACTAAATAAAGTTCATCCCCACTATCTAGATAGTCCATGCTTGGCATCCCGAAAATAAACGGGCATCGCGCTCATTTTTACCACGTACTTGCAAGTTGTGGAATAACCTTCCCCCTGAGGTGTTCCCAGAACGCTATAACATGGGATTATTCAAGAAGCGACTTAATAGGGCTCTCAAAGGTTGGCAAAGTATGGGCAATTCCTCTGGTGTTACACATATCCATGGGCGACGATGACCACTTTCCATCATGTGACTTATCTGCCCGTTGGCCACTCATTACATTAAAAAAATGTAATCCATTAATCTAATATGGAATTCCGAAAAGTAATGCCTGAATATTATCAATTAGCCATGACAAGTAGCAAGGGTTTTTGCAACTGTTATGTTTGGATCAGACCTTGCAAAATCATTTTTCCCAATAGATTGCTTGTTTTTTTTACAACTTATTAGGTACAGCTTAAGCAACCTGTTTCAAGGGAGTCGTTTGAGACCAAAGGTAAACTGGACTATAAACGACACTATAGGAGAAAGGTGATATGCAACATTGTAAGTGAAGCAAGTTATATGGGGTGAAATGAAACCAAACTATTTTAACCGAGTTCTCTCATAAAGTAGCCAGCCCCGAAGGCGAGTTTAACAGTTTTGCACGCAGTCAGAAGCAATCTCAGATCAAGGGTTATGGCAAGACTTGTCGCTCCAACTGCTGTACTCATTCACTATCCATCTTATGTAAATACTTAGATTCTAACTAACAGAGTTTCGCAGTAGTGTCGCGTTAGATGATACGAGTGTTATGTGGTTAATCGTTGCATTGATCAGTTTGAAATAAATAGATAATCTAGAATCTCATGATTTTATTGGGTAACTAGGAAGTGCCCGCAACTTCGTGAGCAGAGGGGAAGCAAATCATAACCCTCGTTTTTCTTCAGCATAGTCGGGTAAAAGGTATCTGCACTAAAAATAGTTTTTTTTTTAATGTTTGTATATGTCGTTGTGGCTTCATCACGCCAAATCGGCTTAACGGATTTCAACTATTTTTGGTACACTGGGGTATTCAAAGATGGTTATAGGATACTTTTTAGCCGACCACGCTGAACAAAAAAACTAGGGGTTATGACTTTTTATTCTCCGCGAACGAAGTTAGGGGATGAAACTATTTAATGCTGACTGTACAGATATTAATTTTTTACAATTTTATAACAGTACTATGTAAAAGGTGTCCGGAAACTTCGTCCGCGAAGGAGAAAAAGTCATAACCCCCCTTTTTTCTTCAGCGTAGTCGGGTAAAAAGTATCATATAACCATCTGGAGATACCCAACTACCCGTGTACCAAAAATAATTTAAATCCGTTTAGCCGATTTGGCGTAATGAAGCCGCTACGACAGATACAAAAAATCCAAAAAATATATATTTCCATTCAGTGATCTCCAAATAGTCCGTTACAATATCTTCAATGTACAGACATTTCGTTTTTATAGCTTTATAATAGTATAGATATGTCCGATCTTCGAACAAAACTTGTTTACCTACAAGCCAACAATAGCGAAATTATAACATTTAACAGTTTGTGTAAATCAAAACGTGACCGTTGCAGACAGCCCGACAAGCTATTTAGGTACATTCAGTAATCATTTATCTGTAATGTTTACATTTATGAACCTGTTTATGCAACAACTCGAGTTGTTTATGACATTATTTAGTGTGCGGACGTTACAGCGTGTCAGAACATCATTTGCATAGGTCAGTTAGTGTTGCGACATTAGCTCAAGTTGCGGAGATGTTGAGAACGTTTTATGACAGCTGTTGAGACGAGATTGATTTGTTTTAAACAATTTACCTTAAATTCGAAACTACACCTGTTAGACACCATATCGTTGCAATGTAACTACGATAGCTTTCTTGCGTGATACTCCCATGGTCTGCGGGCGACGGGGGACAGACAGCGGGGGCGAGTAAGAAATCTGCGGGCGGCAGGGTCGTCGTGTTCCATACCCACCCGCGCTGTCTTTCGCCCCCGTCGCCCGCAGACCATGGGAGTGTCACGTAGAACTTGTCAGCCTATATCTAACTGCTGCAAGGATCTACACGATACGGAGGCGATTATCAATGTAACAGTTTACCGTTCAACGTATGAATCTATAATGAATCCCGTTGTTTCTGTAAGCACGGACGCGCAGTCGCACCAACATCCGTGCGCCGCCGGTTGAGCTCTGCTCCCGGCGGTAAAGCGAATCTCACATTACTCACTAGTTGAGGAAAAATCAAGGACGTAACATGGAGTGAAGATTGGTGGGCACCGCCGGCGGCGATCTTCCCTGGAACTACCACACACCAACTTCTACAGCAGCGGCCCCACATTTAGTCGTCCTCGTCACGGCGAGGCGGGTCGAGTACGCTCTCCGCGCAAAAGAGGGTCTACGGATGGATCAGGGGCCTTCGTTTCCCGCTTGTGTCTACTTCCTCTTCGCTTCATCTACCCAGACATGACGATGCTGAACATCTAGCGGAAAACTCCAGAATATGCGAACTGAAGTGAATGCAGAGACCCGCGCTTCCTCCGGCTCCCGTCGACCAGCGGCGACCAGGGTCGTCCACGTAGGATTGTAGGCCTATGGCTTTAGCAGGCCATTCATCACATTACACAGCATTTCAAGAAAGAAGAAGGAAAAAAAGGCCCAGAAAGGGTCATCTTTCACGCTTCG
Organism: Hedya salicella; assembly: GCA_905404275.2. NCBI lineage: Eukaryota > Metazoa > Arthropoda > Insecta > Lepidoptera > Tortricidae > Hedya > Hedya salicella. The sequence goes on from FR990102.1 coordinate 5,422,342, forward strand.
TCACTTCATCACAGCTGGCCGCAGCCAATTATATCACTCGGTGGGACTGAAAAACCTGGAAGTCATCCGGCGGACATGCCCTCGTTTACTCCCGGCGCATCCTCCTTCGGAGTCAAAGCGCCCACTTCAGAAACTCTAAAATGGCCCTACGGGCCTAAAAGATCATAGAAGACGGAAAAAAATAATAAAAAAATGATAATAAATCTTATTACATTAAGTATTATGCAAGTTACAAAAGGTTGCATGTTGATGATTAATTACGACTACCATTATAGAGAACAGCTAGCCTAAATGGATTAGTCTCCTCACTACATCTAAGCTATAAGCCTTCAAGAAAAGAGCGTGCTCCCACCTGAAAGGCCGGCAAAGCACTTGTGACTCATCTGGTATTGCAAGTGTCTATGGCCGACGGTGATCTCTTACCATCAGGCGATCCGTCCGCTCCTTAGCCCCCTATAACATAAAAAAAAAAACAAATTTATCGGGGTATTTTCGACTTCTGAACATAAGCCGACGCCGCCCGCATTCAGTGGACAGCACCCTTCATCAGGTCTTCAGTTCACCTTGCGGATATACTAGGTGGAAGGAGTCTAATATAAATGTTTGATAATTTTCCATTTTTACAACCCTGAATTTTCCTTAGATTCTATGCTATTATAAAGTTTTAAAAATAAAATGTCCATTGAAAAAAAAATGACGGTCGGACGAAAAAAAATTGTACATATGTGTGACTTTATCACGCCAAGCCGGCTGAAAAGATTTCAACTATTTTTGGTACACGGGCATCTGGGCATTAGCAAATGGATATAGAATACTTTTTACTTGAATACGCTAAAGAAAAGAGAGGGTTATGATTTTTTTCTCCTCCGCAGACGAAGTTGTGTGCATCTTCTAGTGCTCTATAAGTACATTTTATATTGTTAGTCGATGTGATACCTTTAAAAGACCAGACTTTTGTGTGACCTTTTAAAGTGTAAATTGAATAAGTTTTTTGGTTTCCAATTATTTGTAAAGTAGACGAATACAATTTATTTTGTACATGGCGTTAGTTTGTCTATCTTCTTTATGTCTTCACTCACTTGCTCAAAAGTTTACTGGAATGGATCCCCAATAGGGATAAGTTCTCCTTTGTACTTACATATATCTTTTAAGTTATTTGCACTTGTAACTGGTTATCATACTTTTCATGTACAATAATGTGTTTACGGTTGTGCCTACATACCTTTTTGTAAATTATGTTTAATGAATTCAGTTGGTCGTTAAAACAGTTATGTGTTATTGTTATTGTTTAAAAAAATACATTCCTTGCAGACTTATAATCTTCGAGATACATAGTAATTTTTTGTAAGATCTCGGACATAGTACGAACTTCAACTACATCGTATGACGTAGTTAAGAAAACATTAATTTAAAACATTGCAGTCAATATTTAAGTCGGTGAAACCATTGCAATAATTTAAAGAACCTGTAGTTATGGCCACCATAACTTTAGTAAATTAACGTGGTCATAAAACAAGGAAATATGGTCTAGCGTACAATTTAGAACGATTTACGTGCATATTACTTACTTGGTACACGGTTGCTACAGTTGCTACAGCAAATGATTTGCTACTTATTATTTTGTTTTACGGCAGTCCTGCTTAGGTAGTTAGATAAAGTCTAAAACTTAATGCCTATTGTCAATGTTGTAAGAGTATGTAATACAAAATCTAAATAATATAATGCGCTTGTCTTTTGACCTTTACTTTTGAGATGTGAAATGTAAGTTGATGTTTGAAAGGGTAAAGCATCTTTTATGTTTTTCTGCAAAATATATAAGGTCAGTCGGGGTAAGAGAAACATTGTAAATGTGATACTGAAAACTAAAATCAATGTCTACTAAAGTCAATAGAAATATAGTTGGGCCGATTGCATGGATTCTCTTTCCCCACGAAATAAATTATGTTTCCCTTACCCCACCTGACCTTAATTAAAATCATTAGTTTAGTGCATGAGACAAACAATACTGTATGTATGGAGGGTTCAAGAGATGAAAGAGTAAGGGTCGAAAAATTGGACCATCATTAGCCGTAGTCAACCATATAAACCTGATGAAAGTGAAATATTCCGCTGTGCGACGAAAATTTCCACTAGTTGTAATGTTTATTGATCGTGGCAAAACGGAAACTTTCGTAGAAACTTAAATTACGCGGGTTACAGAGGGCCAGGCAAGAGATGCTTGGATAGATATTTGGATACATTTTCCAAATGTATTCTTTATTACCCATGTTTGTTATCAGTAAAATTAACTTGTTGATAAAATAGTTCTAGGTGAAAATAGCTAAAGTTAAATAAAAGCTTGTAGAAACTTCCTAGAGCCCAGAACAAGCTATCAGTATATCTGCTAGCTTCAACCGTCTCCATATATGCTAAAGGCATGTACACATACATAGGCAAATACTTTGGCAACATTGCAAGGACAAATACAAAAGAACATGGATATGTAGCAAATTAAAGAAGCCATGTGCCCCGTATAATTAGCATGACAATAAAAGGTGAAATTTAATGAGCGCTCTGACAATTCCGGGCTAATTACAAGGCTGATTTATGACGGGTGATAAGTTGAAAGCGGAGAGCGGAGACAAGCAGCAGTTTTTTTAACAGAGGTGGTAACATTTAACTTTTGGCTTTGGCACCACTACTGGATATTATAAATAAGTTTGCATTCAAAAAGTCCGTGTGCAATTTCTTCGCTAGCAGAACTGAAATGTCCATCTGCTTACATGTTTAAAGGTCTCATAATGTTATTTATTTATTTATTTTACATTTACGGCACAAATGAAAACAGTTCAGTTTATTCAAGAACAATATACATTGTGTTTGAAAATTAGTTAATTATTATTACATAATAAATCATATTATATTAATTATTATTACATATTTAAAACATGTCAAACCTAAAATTGTATATAATGTTAAATAAATAACAATAATATCAATATTTAAACATGTCAAACCTAAAATTTAATGTAGTAATTGACAAAAGTTCAATAAAATCATTATTAACTAGAGCTAGCGAGCAAAAGTATTCAGGTAAATTTTAATTGTCATAAAAAAAATCTAAAACCTTATCGTACAAAAGGCGGACTTAATGCCAGAAAACATTATCTACCATTCAAACTTAAGGCAAAGCAGAAAAGGTGTAGGCCGTACTTGGACATAATACTTAACTATAATATACATAACACATTTTCATATGCATGTTACAGGTATTTTGTTTTCTAATTCTTATGTTAGATGCCTTAGACTTTTTATGATGTATGGTACTAGGTACTATTGAATCAAGTTATTAGTAAGAACTTTTAAATCGCTATAAGCGTGTGCCTTATAATTACCAACTGTCAATTCTCGTACAATAATTACAGAGAAATTGCCCCTTGACACACTACAGCTCAAGTTAGTTCAATAAATGCCATTAATTACCACAATGAAAGGTATTTATTAACAGTAACGATATCATGTCTTAATTACTTGATTGTTGGTGACAATTCCACTTTTTACTTAAAAATTATAGTGAAACATGTTTGTTTCATAAAACATTAAAAGGAGGAAATTATAGCATTAAACCCAGTATTGTATTAGAATGTACTTATTGTTAAGTACATAATCTCTAGATTTAAAACCTGGATGCTTTGGATGATTCTGTAAAGTCATGAAAACATTTGTAAAATAAAATAAATCAATAAATTAGGTCTGCAACAATCTGGAACAGCTGGTCGTTATGGGAAAAGTTGAGGGCAAAAGACATAGAGGCCGAAGAAATGGTTGGACCAGATCTCCGAACAGCTGAAGTTATCTGTCAGCACTCTCCACCAGGCGATGGATCGCATCATTTGAAAGCAAACAGCTGAGAGTTAAGGGGCTGACAGCTCTGAATGACCTTCGATCTGTAGCTCATCACTTTCCCGTGTTGTATATATCTCATCACGTTGACAGCGACCGTCTTTACCAATATACTGTTTCAGTTTATCTTCAAGAGTCAACGAAACCACGGTAAATGCCATCAAACTTTGTTATTTTAACGACGAAAAACCAGTTTTTGATACTTTTCCCAAGAAATACACGCTTTTTAAAGAAAGTGCTTGCGTAGTAAGTTAGGTCTTTTCATAATGATCAATTAGGCATACGTTTTGAGTCTATCGAAGGTTTATTGAGAGACTAGATACATAATCTTTATTTTTATAGACCTCTCTGTAAAAATCCACACAAATTTTTGAATGCAAGAAAGTGTTAAATATAAACTGAACTATCATTATAAACCACTAGCTTCTGCCCGCGACTTCGTCTGCCTTAAATTCGTTTATCGCGGATAAGGATATTTTTCCGGAATAAAAAGTAGCCTATGTCCTTCCCTGGGACTCAAACTATCTCCATACCAATTTTCATCCAAACCGGTTCAGCGGTTTAATCGTGAAGAGTTAACAGACGGACAGACAGACAGACACACTTTCGCATTTATAATATTAGTATGGATATTTGGAAAGTTAGTTTGGCCATTCCAGGGACTAGATACAAAACAAAAACCATGAAAAATCGTACATTTACGCTTGGAGCCCCTTAAGAAAAGAGACATTGAGCTAGATTTTTAATGTTAGGCCCCTCTCATATTGTTTATTTTTCACATAAGGGTACCATTTTAGCTTTTTGATACGGATAAAAGGACAGTAGAACGCAAACGTTGCAAGAAAGTTTTAATTAAAGATTTACAAAAGCCGGTCTTATCGCTAAAGAGTAATCTCTCGGATATGAAAATAATTTTTTGTGAAACCATTTTCGGCTGATAGAGTATTACCACGAGAAAAATATCATCGACCTATGCTTCTCATAAAAAATACACTTATTTGTAACTAGAAGATTTCACAATTTCGCTCGCGGAAGAGAAAAAAGTTATAACCCTTTTTTTAACTTCAGCGTAGTTGGGTAAAGAGTATCCTGTAAACATTTTTCCACCTACTCGTTTGCCAAAAATAGTGAAATCCCTTTAGCCGTTTTCGCGTGATAAAACCGCAATAACACATACAAACATACAAAATACATATTTTCATTTTAGTGATCTACAAATAGTCCGTATTACTTATTTTTTGAAAATATGTACAGACATTTCATTTTTACTACTTTCTAATAGATGTAAGTGAGGATTGAAATTATTAGAATAACGTATGTACGGTTTATTGTTCTTAGAAACACTATATTTCATGATTTCACATCATAAAATACAGTGTTTCTATTATTCATGCGGTAATTGTCGTAATAAAACGGTATTAATTTAAAACTGACGTTTTTATTACACATAAGTGCATATAAGATACTCTTCGTGACTCAAATTATAAAAAAACCAGTCCCCGTTTTTTCGTGCATTCATTAAAATAACATTTTGCTAATGACATACCAGAGCACAATTAAAAAGAAACCTTAACCAACTTTGTAAAACAGACAATGTATTTTGCAATGTCCTACTGTAATTACACATCCATAAAAATGTCAGCATTAAGTAATTACAGTACAATTTATACAGTGCGACAATGTTGACATCTGGGTTAATAGGTATTTTGACAATAATGTAATAATCCGTTTTTAGGGTTCCGTAGCCAAATAATAACAGAAACCTCTATAGTTTCGTTATGTTCGGACGGATGTCGGTCCGTATGTCACAGACACGGTACTCAAAAACTACTAGTTGTCTATTGATACAATTCGGAAAAGTACCTATATAGCTCGTAAATATAAGCCGCTACTTAGTTTCGTAGTTAAATAACAAAAATAAATATTTCTAAGGGGCTCCCCCATTAGAAATATTGCGGGCACTCCATAGATGTTAACGAAGCTATTTTTTTTCAGCAAACATGAATGAGCAGCACACATTTTCGACAGTTCTTGTGAAAACTTGTGGGATTTCTATAATTATGTTTTGATAAAGTAAATGTTTTCGGAAATATTCGCTCCGAAAGTAGCATAAATTGTGTCCCCTCCCCTCCTTCCTCTATCTTTGTAACTGTATGTCCAAAAATATGAAAAAAATACAAAGATAAGCATGATAATACAATATTTTGACGACCGGTTTGGCTCAGTGGGAGTAACGTTGCCTGCGAAGCTGAGGTCTCCTGGGTTCAAATCCCGGTAAGGGCAAATATTTGTGTGATGAGCATAAATATTTGTTCCTGAGTCTTGGATGTTTTCTATGTATATAAGTAATATATCTATTAAATATATCGTCTTCTATTACCCATAACACAAGCCTTATTGAGCTTACCACGGGACTAGTTCGATTTGTGTAAAATTGTCCTGTAATATTTATTTATTTATTTTATTTATTATACTTTGAACGAATATTAGTTTCAATATGACCATGTTTGAGTTATTTCTGATAAACTGCGCTTCTCAACATCATAATGCTTCATCTGTATCGCATTTCATTGTAGTAGTGGAACCCTACACTGAGCATAGTTCGACTTGCTCTTGGCCGGTTTTTAATTACTATCACAGACGCATAATGTTTAATATCAATGATTGTCTTGTCTTGACCCACATGCCATTTATTTTCTTATGAAATAGCTTTTAATAATATCGCAGTAAACTGAATATTTTAAAGTGACTACGCTGTTTATATATATAAACTATTATAAAGTTGTAAAACCAAAATGTCTGTACATTGAAGTTATGCTTCTCTAAAAATTATTGTAAAGGACTATTGGAGCGTCACTGAATCGGTAAATATATTTATTTTTTGTATGTGTCATCGCGGCTTCATCACGCCACAAGGTCTTAACAAATTTCAACTCTTTTTAGAACAAGGGTAGCTGGTCATCCACAGATGATAATATGATAGTTTTTACGCGACTTCGCTGATGTAAAAAAGACATTTATGAAATAATAATGAAATAATCATCTTTATGCTGCCGCAAGGGCACTTTTACAAGTCTGACTTTACGGCTTTTCCTAAGAGGAGACCACTGAGGAGAAGAAAGCCGAAACAAACTCAACAGTCAGTATTTTTTTCGAATTAACTCTTCAGCTTAACATAAGAGCGAGTGGGATGGCGCGATACGAACTTCGAATATCGAATTTCTGAGTAGCCCCTCTGATATCTATTACAATATTTGTACTTAGCCTATCCTAAATATATGTATTGAGTATAAACTCAATGCGTAGTTCTTCAAGAAAACATATCAAGACTGATAAAAGTAAAAAAAATATAGAATATAAAAAAGCAAAATAAACATGTTTTGTTTTAAAAAAAAGTTATGATTTAATTCTCTTCCGTAAACCAGGTTGCGGGCACCTTCTAGTTACTAGGTAGTGTATATTTTTCTCCAGGACTTTAGACAAATTAAGTTCGCCGTTTATCTTTTCCTCAGCATAGCGCGGCACGACTTTCATCATTTATTTCCATTTCAATCTTGATGAAATGGTTATAATCCAGGTTTACCCTGGCGTATTTCTTAAATCTTCCAGCGATCTGGGTTTACACAATTTTGCTTATTTGTTATTATACCTGCAAAATTTTCGGTCAAAAATTTCATTTTTGTGACAAGCTTTTATTGCCGAATATACTTTTCTTTGAATATCCATTAACTACTCACCGAGAAAATTCTAAAGAGCCCAAACTCGTTAGGATTAAGTTATTTTATTACAGAGTTCCGACCACCTTCCTGCTCCATATCCAGATCAGCTCGATGGTATCATATTATTGTATTGTCACTAAACTTACATAAGTATGCCAAATCTTAACTCAGTTAGAATCCGGGAAGTCAATTCATTTATTAATAAAATACAATTTTACATGTCAATTTAACAATAAGGTCCAATTCAGTTAAAACTATAATAAAACAAACGTATTCTAAGCTAAATAAATCAATCCTAAGATGTACAAATCCTCCAAAAGTATGCTTATATATAAAAGTATTTCACCTTTATCGTAGGCTCGTTTGCTGTACAATTCATTCCATTGTCTTTGCATGATTGGGTTTTCAGGGCGGTCATCTTAAGGAAAAATTGGTGACCACCTCGCCAGGGCCTCTGTGAGGAAGGGAACTGGGACGTTGTCACCATTAAAACATAATATGCGAGTGACAAGATCCCTCGTTCCATGATAGGATGCAAGGAAAGCAATAAGTCCTACATCTTCGACGCGGCGTATACCCAGCCCACCATAGCGTATGGGGAGTGCAGCCTGTATCCACTGGGTCTGATCCAACTCTACATTAAGCAATAATTCTAAAGACGATTTCAACGCTTCGTCAACTTCCTTCACTTCGCTCATGAATAACCACGAAGGAGTGGTTCTGTGTATATAGGTCATGCGGGGTGTTGCAAAACAATTACGTAGTAGTGTCAGTGACACATGGGACGACATTTTGGTTAGATGTTCACGGACTGCTAACAAGCAATCCTTTTTGGCAGCCCTGACTCCATCAGGAAAGATAGGAGCACCTAGTAACGAGAATGTTGCCTTATCTATTGTCCTGATTCCCGGTAGCAGATCTTTTAATATCGTTAATGATGATTCTATTATAGGGCCGCAGGCGTAGAGCTCGCATTTAGCCGGATTGATATCTAAACCCACCTCTTTTAGCACAGGAATGAGCCGCTTTAGGTCCTCGATTATTGTCTCGGGTCTTCCACCAATTGTACCATCATCGAGGTACCACACGATGAGAGGTGAATTCATTGTGATAATCGCTTTTTGTATAGCTAAACAGAAAACTAAAGGACCCAAAGGATCGCCTTGCTGAGCTCCAACTTTAGATGAAATTAAATGTTCTTTAAGGTAAAGATTACTAGTGGCTGAATAACACTGGTACAAAAAGGGATATAGAGATGGTACATTATCTAAAACTTCATTCAGTAAAATGTCCCTCTCGACACTGTTAAAAGCATTTTTTAAATCTATTTTGACAACAACTGAATCTTCATTATCATGCGTCATAACAAAAGACCTGGTGGCGTGTATTGCCGCCTCGCAACCTCTAACTGTACCAAAACCAACTTGCTGTGGTTGAAGGTACTCTGACATGGCGTCTTTAACGGCGTGACAACCTAGCTTTCCAACAAGGCGACGAATTGTATTGCCCACAGCTACGGCCTTACACCACCATCTTTCTTCAAAAGAGCACATAGTGATGCACCGTAAAGAAAAGGCCTCACCTGCAAATTGAGCATACCCTTTAACAAAAAATTGCACAACTTGGCGAGGGATTCCAACAGTCGGGGGCCATTGCTACCCGCAGAGGTGGATATGACCTCTTTAAGGTGTTGAGGGCGTAAGGCATCTAGTCCGGACGCGGAACCATTGTAAAAAGAACCTATGGCATAGGCTACCTGGCCGGGGGTCACAGAAAGAAAAGCGCTATTTCGGTCTGGCTCTGGAGGGAAATCCAATGATCTGGAAGGTGATGGATGCTTCTCGTGTAAGGTTCGTGCAGTCTTCGGGATATCCTATACTAGCGTTTTCAATATTTTCCTTTACTTTAGATGTAAGCGATCTACCTGACTTATTCTCGGGTACTCTTAGAGCCGAAAATGAAAAGGAGAGCAAGGCAAACCAATCATCGACACTGTTCGTACGTAGGTAAGTAGATCAAATTTACTTGCAAGATTGCACCCAAATAAACATATTACATTCATAATTACATACCTACATACATTGCAAGTTAAATAAAAGCTTGTTAAAAAAATTAGAAGACGGAAAAAGAAACAAATATTGTTTTATCTGTGACAGTTAAAAAGTTAATTACTTATAATTATTATGAAAAAAAAACATTCACTCCATATTTGATATTATATGTTAAATGTTATTAAATGTCAAGAGAAATAAACGATAAAGTATAACTAAGTACCTATAATTTAAATTAAGTATAATCAGTAACGCTGACAAAATGTAAAAATATCATGACATCGATATTGGGAAACCTTGATACAAATATAGAAAATTGGAGCAGTAAGTTTTTATTGATAGTGGACGGACAAATTATACAATTTAGTTATGAATCTGTTTCCGCTGTATGAACTCGATATCACTACGATATAGTTGTAGGCGTTTCCAAAATATTAATACATAACAAAAAAACGTTTTAATTACTACGCAGGGAGAACGATATAATTTTGACATGATTACATAAAAACTGGTACGGGATATAATCAAGATAATACTTTGATGATACCTTTGTCAATAGTAGTACAAAAAGGCCAAGAACGAATTACGTAGTAAATAGCCTAACCAATTTTTTTTATCAGAGCACAATGTTATTCAGCATATAATACAGAAAGTAATGTTAAGGATTCCGTAAAACATTTCGACGAAACAAAAACAGCCACTTCGAGTCCAAATTATGAATTAATTGGCCCAAACATGCACCAGAGCGGGCCAACATTGGGCAAACTTTTCTCATATGTCACCGCGCGGCGACATAACTCATTCGGCACTAATCCGAGAACAAACGACTGGCTCCCGCGACGCTGTCTGTCACGGGAACAAATCTAAGGGAGCCGTTCCAACTATCACACTTGCGCACTTGAATTTAATCGTATGCCTTTTGGTTTGGGAAATACGCTGTTTCTTTTTTATGTACAATAAACATTTGACCAACTTTGTTTGCAATGTACCGAGATTAATATGCAACATTTGGCTTTTAGCGGAAGATACCGATTCTACTTTATAACAAATAAAATGCATTCCAATCTGATCACGAATCACAATCTGATCACGAATCAGAGAGTATGAAACTGATATTGAAACTCGTCAGATGTTACTGCACAATAAAATCTAAGATGAAGCTGTTTGTCTATTCATACTCGAATTTAAGAGATTGTAAACGTTTGCTGGTAATTAAACTATTCTACTGTCCTGATGAAAAAAGAAAAACAAATATATTTTGTGGAATAACCACATTGTAAAGGTAGAACCCAAGTCTACACTGAGTTCCGTGATGAAGGAGTAGTGATGACGAAATCTGTTAATAATCATGTTCACTCACCAAAATAGTGATTTATTAAGGATAGAAAAGCTGGGTAATGATTATGGTATTATCTTGAAGCTATTGTTTCTAGGTAAGGTTCCAATGTCTTTACTGATTACACCTTTCTGAGAATCGTAAAATACTATGGTTGGTTCGTGACGCCGATTGTACTTAATAGCTAGAATTCTTATATTATACTATCATTATTATAGTTTGATCTTTTTAACAATTTCTGAATTACAATATAAAGGTACCTCTGTAGTTCTGGTGCCTTGCGCACTGCATCCCATCCCAAGTCTAAGTGGCTTCAAATGGTATTCTTCTTCGTGGGTTTGCACTCTTCTCACTGAATCCGATTACTGGTATGTACGGCCTTAATTATAAATTATTTTTGCGTCTAGACTTTTGGCTCAAAACCTACAGCTTAGTCATCGTTTCACGCTTAAAAGGTTTTGACAGTTCTATATTCACTAACGACGTTCGCTCGCCAACTGTTTATTATATCGTGACAGAATCGTATATTTTACATTTTCTACAGAACATACTTTTTATTAAAGAGAAAAACTTGAATATTTCATTCGAATTCATCCTACATGGCTTTAGTTCTGTTTTTTTAAGTAAATATCTAATGACTGTTAAATAATCATATTAACACAATTGCTAAGCCGAATACTTTAACAAGTTAAGTTTAGTAGGTACCCAGTACAGAAACAATTGCAATAATTACGAAGCAGTTTGTGCCTTAAAAGATGACCTCAAATCCGATGAAGCATGACAACGCCATATATCATAGTAAACCGTGTGAGTGAACAAATAAAAAGCGCAATTTAGTCATCACTGAACCTAATCAGACGGCAGCGCAATTTGGACTAGCCCCGCTGCACAGGATACAATATTTTATGTTGACAGACATAACAGCGTTTATACGAGCGTTTATTCTTTATGTGTCCCGTATTTTATTCGCTTTATGACGGTCGTTGACAACGTTAAATATACCATCCACATCTACATTTGTCACGGCAATTCCCTCTGTTGCTTCTAAACGTTAAGGATTGTCAATAGTTTTCTCGTGTGCCAGTTTAAAATGGTCTTTCGTATAATAGTCGTGGATGCCGGTTGTGTGTTTGTTAGTATTTTATTTCGGGGCGTTCTCGCGTCATAAAATAATGGCGTAATGCACGCTCGTAAATCAATTTTCCTTTGAACGACGACGTTTATAATGAAGGTCGGTAGTTTTGAATTAGTATATTATTTTTTCTGTGGTACGAACGTGATTATTATCGTTGTTTATGGACGGTAACGTTTCGACTCCCCTTTTACAGAATTGGTCTCCACGAAGCTTTATCTTTATATTTATTTCATTTTAATAGCTTGCTTGATTAATGGTAAAGGTTGTGACTGTAATTCGTATGTATTTTTTACCATTTGAGAATATGAATAAATTACTTTGTCGACTATGCTTGCCACCTACCACGTTGCGGTCAGCAGCGTTAGTTAAGTCAGAGCTATGGCCTCATAGTTGATTTATTTAGTTTGATAGTTAGATCTTTGAACTATAAATCAAGTGTTATTCAACGTTTATTTTCTACATCATTTTGTTTCAACTGCTTTTACAAAATAATATTTACTAGAACGGTCGAAACCCTCCGACCCTAAAGGGCATTTATAAAACACGCAAACAAATGAAAATTGAATTGAAACAAGCCCGCTAAATAAAACAGGAAGGGACCGGAGCACTTTTCACCACGTACGGGTGGATAAATATGTAATAAGGCTCCTACTATGTGAACTTGGCGAATTTAGGAAGTCATGAAGGAAGCAGCTTTGGTACATTTTTAATTTGCATGTTATCAACATAAATTATTTACACTTACTACTTAATGTTTCTTCGGACCATATTAAGGGTACAATTTTAGTTTTGGGCATGGAACAATTTTCAATACTTACAACAAATAGCAGCCATAAGTGACAAAATATTTACCGATCTTTTTGCACAGTTACTTCCCAATAGTTTCTGTTTCAGAATAATCATCGAAAATTGCAATACGTATGTTGTTTTTTATTGAATATTTTGATTCAATTGTTGATGCATAAGAATGTTACCATACAAGTTAATATCACATTATCTAAACTGCAAGATAAAAATTACCGGAAAATGTTGTTCTAAATATGTCAACGTGGTGTAATCGATAAATGATAAAGTCAACGGAAATAAAGCTTCATAAAATTAGACTGGTGCTTTTTGGCGATGAGAAGTAACTGCAATTAAGAAAAAGTGCATTGATAATTAAACGTTTGTTTAGTAATCATAAAATCTGACAAAAGCTAGCAGGCTTTAAGAAAAGGTCAATAATTTAACCTAATACTGAAGTTACTAAACACTTACAACAAAACCTTACAACAATTTAAAATTGTATAATAACATCCGCTTATCAAGCTTTCCCATCGTCGATGTCAATGACTCGTTCTAACCACAATTCATCATTTCTTTTTCTAAAAATGACACAAAATGCGAGCACACGATCCGAACGGAACATAGTACAGGGGCCTGTTCATAAATCTTCATTGCGTCCCGATGACATGCCGCGACACTTCTCTCTGCTACCGCGCTACCGAAACACTCCATGTCACTAACAACTTACGTTACACTGCCTACTTTATCCAAAACTGGATTCTATGTTTTTTCATCAAGGTAAGTATTCGCTGGGTCGAACAGAAATGGATCCCCGTCACATTTCCCAACGTGAATAACTTTCCAAAGATGGATCTTGCAGAGGATTCTGAAGCGAACGCTTATATGTTACGGCTGTTTTCAGATTGCGCGTGCTTAACTGGAACTTTGTTCTTTTCGTTAGATTTGTCACTGTCTGAAACGAGAATGTCGTTAGGGAGATTTTAATCTCCAAACAGTTTTCGACTTTAATACTCGGGAGTATGGTTCAGACTTTGATTGAGAGGAAGTTTGTGAGTGGCAACAACATTATCCCTCTGTGACAAGCAACGTCAGGTTGTCGATCATTATAATATATGTGCCGTGCTGTCAGCTGTCTTAACACATGAATGATTCACTCCATGATAAATTTTAGCTCATGATTACATTTCATACACACGTCAATGTGTCTGTTTACGTAATTACTGACTCTATATTTAAGGCTTTCAGTGGGTTTTACGATGGACGTGAGGGAACCTCCGGCCGTTCGTTGTTTTGACAGCGCTCCGGTTATGAATAGGAATGAGTTATTAATGTAACTGTGAGGAATAAATCTATGATAAGTCCCGGTACTTAGTGATGTGGAAGACAGTTTTGTGGCTTCCTAGTTCGCATTATTTGTGGTTGTTTAGAGAATATATATTCATTTCAATTTGCTTCAGTTTTTTGGAGGCAATCTATTTTAGGGATATTCGTTACTCTACGATTAAATAATATACCTTGATTTAAAGGTGGTATACTAATTAGGAAATAAGTATACCACATTTAACTTTAATTTATTAGGAAATAAGTATATCACCTTTAACAAGTTCTATCTAATAACAAATTTTCTACTTTCAAAATTATAATTGTCTTTAAAAAATATTAAAACTTATTGTCTTTTAGTAATAGTTAGGTCCTGCGTAGAACATCATTTTTTGCACTAATCATAACCGGATACAGTTATTAAATCAATTCGATCCTCATTCTTTAATGAATGATAGGCAAACATTTGACTAAGTAAATAAAGCCGAAGTTGGTGAAGTCCTTTTTCATAATCACCTACATAAAGTTGATATAAAAACAAGTTATAAGTTACGCTAACAGTGAATCACATTTGCCCTCAAGCGGTAGGTAATCCGGTATAATTCGCCGTGGCGTACCATGACGCGGCTTGGCGTGATAGATCGTATCGCGGCTAATAAACTTATGAGATATGACGAGCCGTGAGATGAGAATGATGGCACAAGGGAGATGTTTATGTCAGAAAGGATTTTGCGATTATGACTTCTAAGTTCATAATTTCCAAGTACTGCAATTTGCAACGAAAACCATGTTTTTAAGTGTCTTTTCTTCTTTATTTTTGTTATCTTTAGGAACCATTGGGGTAGGTTTCCGTATTTTTTAAGTAAGATACTTCGTTTAAATAATTGAAATATTTGATTTTAACCATTAAACTTATCGTCTAAATAAATCCTAGTAAAGATTCCAGAACCCATAATCTAGGTTTGTCAATCACGTTTTGGCCGGGCCATTGATGTCGCTAATGCTTGACAGCAAACATTTTCAGTGATCGATAACATTTTCTAATTCGTAAGCAAAAAGCCTTGCTCTTGGCACCGGAAATTTATGTATTTTTTATGTTATTCTATCATAGCAAAAACAAACTGTAACTTACACCGTGGAACAGGACGTCGTCATTCTTACGATCAAGGGTCCGTGGCATTCCACCATCGATACAGGAGCCGCGCGTCGATCAAGATGGGCGGCACGGCGCATACATCAAAGTCAGTGCTATCTGCGCAGATGCGTTTGCGCTGGTTGCAGGAAGAGAACGTTCGGTACTTATGCATTTTGACTGCTATAATTTTATTCGCACGTATATTATCGGGGGATCCACTGAATGTCTTATAGTTGAAGTTACTATGCCTCGAAGAAGATCACCTATGAGATAAATAAACCAGGTTAAAGCTGCATTATATTATTCCAAATATGGCAGAGAGGAATGGTAATGTGTCGTAATAAGTGCCACCAAAACCTAAAGCGACGTGATGGTTGCAATCACTCAGCAAAGACTGAAATCAACAATCAAGAAGAGAAAGTGATTTTTAATGTGATTTTTGTAGTAGTAGTAATTTTCAGTGGTCTCGAAGTACTTACAAAAAAGAAAGGGTTCTACGAATTATTGTTATTCTTCTGAGAAATAAAGATCTTTAAATCGAAACCGAGTATAATCACTAGGTATGAGCTTAATAAAAAAGCTGTGTCAATCCAGAAAACGCTTACAAATCGGGAATCTAGTAAAGATATAACATAATGATTCAAGCTTAAATACCCATGGATTACCATTAAACTAATAACTCGAAAAACAAACAAAAAATATACGATTGTAAGTGTGACAAATACACTTTAACCGTAACTAATAAATAGCCGATAGCTAAAGCAATGAGCTGAAATCAGTTAAAATAGTTTAATCTTATTGAGACAAATAATCTCTGAACTGATAAAAAAATCTCTGATAGACCTTCCTAGGTGCTTTCTAGCTGAAACTGACAAAAAACGTTTTCAAAATCGTTCCATCCGTTAAAGCGCTTCCATGTCAGAGACAGACACACAAATAAGAAGGCACACAGATATGCAGATTAACACGTCAAACTTATGAGCTCTCTTTTTTAATCGGGTTTTATAAATATGGAATATAACGTTGTGCAAGGGATTCGCATTACATAATTATTAGTTTGAATTTCTATAATGCAACTTAAAGATAAAAAACATCCAACGTTTATTTTCAAAAGAAGAACATTCCGAACATTCGTTTGGTCGTTCGTTCGCATGCGCCTGAGCAACTCAGGAGCGGAGATGAGGAATGCGATACAGTGACGCTGGTATTGTCTGTACAGACCATGATGGAAGAACTGCCTTTAAAGGAATGATAGACATTACGTCTTTAAGATATATTGCACTTTAAAATATTGCTGTAATTTTTTTTCATGGCCGTATAAGGGTTGGTAAAATGTTTATTTAATTTAATGTCTACGGCTAGTCTGGCTTGTTTATTGAAATTATAAATCTTATTACATTTAGAACGGGAGAGGTAGAGACTTTGGATATACTAACTAATGTATACTTGCTGACTAATAAATATAATATAATTATAGTTTTAGAGAAATAGTATGCTACCTTATTTACTAGTGAGTAATTGACTACAAATTTCACCATAATGGCTTCCTGAATGTACGTTTGTAACTTAAAAATCTTTACATGGACTAATAGTTTATAATCAAAGAAAACGGACTTCTAAAACAAATATCCCAATATCAAAGGTTAAAGCAATGCACAAATCAACGTCCCTAACAAATGCAGCGATCACGATACAAATGACGGCGATATAAAACAGTGTCCCAATTATTTGGGACAATTCATTAGAGGGGCTCGGGGCTCTCCGATTGGCGCGATTCGTCACGCTCGCTCGACAGATGGGTATCTAGCGTGGAGTGCCGGGAAGAAATGGTCCCAGTAAATCAACCGACGGCCGACAATCCCGACCAGTCGCCGTCGATACATCAAGTGTAATGCCTCGGCCAGATAATCGAATGTGAGCATCGACTCGTTACACTGGAAATAAGATGAGGATATGTTGTCACTGCGCGCAATGCCGCAAGTGCCCTGAACAGATACGGAATTATCGACACTATCAACTCTGAAATAGATGCTAATGATGATGAAGAATCGAAAACAATTAGTTGAAGTGATGAAAGATGATAATTGAAAGAAACTAAGCTTTTTAAAGTTAAAGTTAGTCTGAATAAAAAAGTGAGTTGTCCCGTGGCAGTGAACGCTGATAGATCTGTTAAGTTTGCCGCAGACAGGAATATATCGAGTGGCTGCCTCCGTTCAGCTTTATTTATACATAACATCTGTTTGAAGTTGAATCTACCGGCGCGGACGGGGAGCGCATTACCAGAGATTTATTCCGCGTCTTAATTGTGAATCGATGGGTTAATGAAGATAAAACCCGCGGCCGTGTTGTAAATTAGCTCGCGTGTCGACTGCGCGCTCTGATAAAGGCCTGCTTTATTGCTTTGTTTGTTTTCTCTGTCCGTACTTCAAAGGCTAAGAGATAAACTTTAGTTTTATACGAACGTATATACTTTTAAGATCAAATACAAAGGAGTTAAATTAACAACGTGCGCTGTAATTAACTACTACACTTATAAATCTTGTTACTTCTACAATAGACCGCAAAGTAAGATAAATCGACCAGACAGCACCACTCATACAAGTCTACGCTGACGCGCTTCGAATCACGTTCAAACTAAGCGACAAGACGCTCCACATCTAAAAATTTATCATCGCTCCTCTTTTCTTTACAGCCAGTATCTAAAGTCTCTTGCGGATTGAAAGTTTCTAGCGTTGAATGATTTATGGTCGTGACGTCACGTAGTTAGGACAGGGGTTAACCCCACGCGGTCACACTCGCATCTAATGGTCGTGATTCGACAAGTACAAATGGCTCCAGTGACAAATGGCTTGCGGACGACCCCGTGTCGGCGAGTGCGTCGTAACTTTAACTAATAGACAAGCCAATATAACCTTTATTGGTATGCTATTTAATAAAACCATTAGCGATCCAATCGCGGTAATAAATTTCAAAAGTTACCTCACACGTTTATGGAAGAACAAGTCGGAATAACTTGCATAAAGATTTAACGCCGTAGACTTTAAGGCATCTTAAAAAGCAAGCGGTAGCAATGTCGAAAATGTAAAATGCGCATTCTTTAAGGTTCAGTTTGGTGTGGCGAAACCAGAAAGTGTAAGTAAAGAATGATAAGTGAATGTCGAAAGTGTCGATCCCTTCCGATACGATCAAAGGTCGCGCGACAGACACTGGGTAGGAAATTCTTTGCGATTTCCTTTTCATAAAGTCTTGCCCTTATAGGGTTGCAATGATTTATAGAGGGCTCTAGTAGCTGTATATTGCTTTGTCGCTCATTTGATAAACGATGTAGATGGCACTGGTAACATTATTGCTTTTTTGAAATATGACGTCGGCCCGGGATTGATCAATATTAGGACTGGTTTGAGATTTTCTGAGTGCGTTTACAATGTAGTGACTTCATTATAGTACCATTTATTTTAAGCTGTTTCACACGTATGCATTAAACTTAACCAATATAAAGAACTTGGAATGATTTGTTACACTGACCATTTAGTGGCATTTCACACCTTTGGGAAAGCAGAAGTATTCTCAATTTCATTGTACTATATTTCAATTGAATATCAGTAAATAACAACCATACCATCGATAAATAGAGAAAAAAATAAAAAAATAATTTTAAATATTAATTAAATTAATTAAAACAATTTTTATGGTATATCCATCACCATGCTAATCAGTCATTTTTAACACTTTTATAGGTATCAAACAATTTCAGGTCTTAGCTTTGTGATGAGATGACTGTCTATTCTTATTATAAACAAAGATCAGAAACAAATGAAAAAAAAATGAAAAAAAAAATTTCGACGATACTGGACTTGAACCAGTGCCTTGAGCCAGACCGGGGCAGCACGCTCTACCATCTGAGCTAATCGTCCACACCAGTAGTCGACGAATTTTGTCATCTGTTCTTGCTTATGGATCTCTGTATGGTGCATCCGACTCTTTAGCCTATTCTTAGATTTGAACATAGTAAAGCGATACTTTACAGTCAAATTATTTTGTGGATTTTTAGATTTTTTTGTACATAAGTCAACAAGAGTTTTTAAAAGATATCAATAATAGTAGTATTTCTGCTTTGCGAAATATGTTGCCATCATGCTATCATTTAGGAAGTACCATAATTCTTCGTGTACAGATTTTGTAACGAGTCATTTTCAATTTAAAGTTTTAAACCAGTTTTACCAAATATTCATAGGCCACATTTTGCCATGATCGATACTATCGTAAAAAAGTCAATATTGACAGGCGTCATTGACTATTAATCAATCGTTAACTTAACAGGACATGGTGAAATCACGCTTTCTGAGATTCACAGCGTTCAATCAAGCGTGTTTTAGACTTTTAATCTCTCATAAGAGCTATAAGTAATCTGTTCACAAAGGATAAAGACTATTAAAAAGATACTAGAGATAAATCTCCTGGCACGACCATCCGTCTTCTAATGAAGAAAAGTGCGCCCTCTGGATGGTTTATCGCCGATCTGGGTAATTAAAACGCTACCCGAAGGAAATGTGCGGTAATAACAATAAATCTTATAGCTTGTAAGTATGGGAATAGTGAGGATAGATAGGACAGGGCTCTGTTTGACATGCCTTTCTAATAACAGGTAAGGATAGTCAAGAATTTCAAGCCTAGACTTAAGGTAGAAGTCTTGCATGCTACATAAAAAAATATTGGCAAAAAAGGGTACAGCAATAAGATTGAAGTCCCTGATTTCTGAGACGGAGACGTGTGTTAAAGAAATCAGTGTCCTCTCCCATTCGTAATTACAGGAAGTTTGCCTTAAAAACTATTTAGACTAATTACTGTAGATATATCGTTTTTGCATGTGCACATGTGTGTGTGTGTGTGTGTGTGTGTGTGTGAGTGCGTGTGCGTGTGCGTGTGCGTGTGTGTGTGTGTGTGTGTGAATGGGTTTCAAGGTAAAATAGTAATACATTTAGTTTGTATATAATTCAGTGACAGTATGGTTACTGTCACTGAATGAAATAAATTTACGGTGTTAATGTACTGTACGTAGGAATCAAATTGATTAAATCTGCATACGTATCATATACTCGTATTACAAAGGAATTATTGATGTGAGTGGCTAGTCAAGTGATGGTTTAAGGGATACGCCGTTGCAGAGATGTTTGTTTTCACAGTAAGACTTATCGTGCGCTGCACTTATCCAGCGTCTTCCTGTAATCTTAACCAGATTGTGATGGGGGCCTTCTCACCCTACGTCCTACCGTACACAGCTGGCCAGCTGGCACTCAAGGACCTTTCTGTCCCTGCGGCCATCAGTTCTACGAGCAATGTATCCCGCCCACTGCCACTTAAGTCTAGCGACCTTAGAGTTTCATATAATTTAGATCAGCCTGTTAGTACTCTTAGGCATCAAAGTAAAATTATCTAATTTGCAATCTGTCTCCGCCTACTCTTAAGCGGCAACTCGATCGCGTCAAGACACGAGAGTGTAATTGCACCATTGAACTATCATGTATGTATGCGTCGCACACAAATACCTACATATTTGTGTGTGTGATGTTTAATGATGAATAATTAATTGAGCCCCCCCGGTGGACGGGTAATTCGTGGCTTGTACATTTTTTATGAGACCCCTTCCCATTTAGATTTCTATGTAAAAACAGAACAGGTATGTTAGGTTACGCGCACACACAGAAGTTGTATTAGCAGTAATTGAATTTACCTAGGGGTTTCTCAATTACATACATTTTGTCTTTAAATTATGTTTACTTACAAGATGTACCTATCGAATAGACACCTAGTTTCGGAGTCGGTTTCTAATAATAAGTAATAATTATTTGTATTTGCTTTCGGTATATTATTTTTTATATTCATATTGTAAAATGCCTAACTCAAGACTGTAATTCAATAAGGAGAGCAATAATAATTAAAAATAGAAGGTCCCCGCAACTTTATTCGTGGAGGAGAAAAACTCATTACCCGTCTTTTATTCTTCAGCCTAGTTGCGTAAAAAGTATATAACCATCTGGGTATATCCAACTACCCGTTTACGAAAAATAGTTGAAATCCTTTTAGCCAATTTGACGTGATGAAGCCACAACGACACATACAAACATACAAAAAAATTAAATAAAATCTATTTAGTTACCTCCAAATACTCCGTTACACTCATTATTTTGAAAATATTTTCAATACCTATGTAGACATTTAATTTTTTCAACTTTATAATAGTATGAGATGTATTATTTTTTTCCCCTTGCACTGTACCGGATAGAAAGAGATAGCCAATAAACTTCGTATGACCAAGAGTCGCGTGACGAAGTTGTGCAAGGAGTGTTGACAATGACCACAATCTTCATTCATAAGAAAAACAAAATGAACCAGTCGAGGGGACGAACTTAAAAAGTAAAAGATTTTTACTGAGAGCAGCACCATTAAAATCGTCGAAACTGATCACATCAGCGTCGATACATTATTATTACATACGATTACAAACAAGCCCTGCTTATAAATCAGCAGCATTATCGGCGATCAGTTAATAGCGCGCGCATCGACGTTTATCACACATGTGTGCCGTAACTCGGGGTTATCTCACACGTGATGATGTAGGCGTGGATGGTCACAAACTTCAGGTTGTCCATATTTGTTTACTACATCGTTTGGAATGAAGAGATGGAGAGATGATGGAAAGGAGAACCATAGCTCTCGACAGGCGTTCCGCAGCGAACCGTGATAGGCCGTTCAGGATGCAAAAGCGCGCCCTGCGAATTATTGCAAGAAAACTGTACGATTATCCGGCTCAAGAATTGTTCAGAGAGCACAGGATACTCACGCTACCATGTGTTTGCATATTGGAAGCTTGCAAATTTGTAAGATCTAACCTTGATCACTACACTACTCGCGAGCAAACCCACGGGAGAAACCCGAGGGCGGCATCTCTTGCTCGTCCCGCGCCGCAGACTAGCCAAGGTTCGAAAGTTGTTCGGTGCTATCGGTGTGAAACTGTACAACACCCTTCCAAAGGAGATAACTAACTCACTAAGTGATGCAATATTTGCCAAAAGGCTAAAGAAATTATTAGTTGACCTGGCGTACTACAGTGTTGACTAATTCGTATTTACAGAAAAGAATGGAAACACCTAATAAAATTTTAATTGAAATTTAATACTTTTGTAACAATAATTATTGATTGAAAATTACATTAATAATTAGTTTATTATAATTATTACTTTAAATTTATAATCTGACAATTGTTGTAATCATATTTGACTTGTAAAACGCTTTTATCAATAAATTATCTCTATCTGTATCTGTATAGCTCAGAGAGTTGCAGTCTCCAGTTCAGCATCCAGTATGGGGACGAGACTTAATAGTGGAAGCATGGACTTTTGGCAAGCGGGTGCGTGACGTATTGGCCGCTCCCGGAGAAGGGGCATGTTAACTATGGCAGTAGGGTGGGACACAATGCTCGGAGAACCGATGGAGGGCCCCTTGGTCTCCACTCCAGGATCCTCCGTGTGTGAGCAAAAAGCCCTACATCAACCCTACAACAGCCCTACCTCTTCAGGTAAAACCTCAAGTAGCACACAAGCTGTATTAGAGCTTATACAGCCCTAATAACGCTCAAACTGGCTGTATAACGACCTTTTAAGTTCTCATACAGCTTGTGTGCTACCTGGGACATTTTACTGCCTCCCACAGTAATTTTCACAATGACCAGTCATGCGCTGTCCTCGCTGGTTCAGCAGTTAAATACCTAATGCTAAATTATATTCATGCAAAGATTATTTAGTTACTCACATTTGACTTTGCAGCATATATTAAGTAAGTACATGAGGCTAAGATAACATTCGCTAAGAGAACTTTAAGCCGAAACTTTAACCGTGGTCAAACTGATGTTATCCTTGACAGTTATCTGTATTTGCAAAACACCAAAAACAAACGCAAACCCACACGCTTTTGCTAGTATTTAATACGTAGAAGGTTGCAAGGTGTCGATTCATTAAATCTCTGCTGATCATATCGTTTTCTGTCAACAAACGCCTCGAATTTACTTCAAATCTTCACACCTAGAAAGTAAGGTGTAAACTGAAATGGCTTTGGTTTCTGAATGGTATATCCCTCGGGAACAAATGCTCTTACTAATGGGCTGCAGTGCAGTTTAGGGTCCCGTATCAAGGATCTAAAAACGCGGTATAGCTTATGTTGGTTTACGACCCATTTGGTAATAAGCTGGGGTTTGATTCTATCGCGGATACGCAATGTTTATGAGCGGTGCGGAAATTTTGTTTTACGCGCATGCTTCGGTGTATTGTGAGTGGGGAATTAATTTTGCTGGCAGCTTGTATATTAAGGTTGTTTAAGGCGAGTTTTTATTAACGTCAGATTTAATGCTTCAAGTCAGGATTATCTTTATCTTTAATACATAAACCACTAAGTATACTTACTTATTTGCACTAATGTTAATGATCAGACGACTTAATAATAGGTAATGATTTGATCTTGATATGATTTTAATCGTTAATTTGACACAATAAAATATAATACTCATCATCATCATCATTTCAGCCATAAGACGACTACTGGACACAGGCCTCCTCAATAGATTTCCACATGGGCCAGATAGAGGCCGCCCGGGTCTATACTATAATTGTTTCCTAATTACGTCGTCGATGTAGTTATGACTGGTCGTGTCCTGCACGCCGGATTATCTTTGATAACGTTGCAGAATTTGATCATTTAATATTGAAATTTGGTCGTTACCTATGGGTATTGACCAGAGGCGTGACGTCAGGAAAATTACTTATGCTTAAAATACTATATATAAAATCAGTATGAGGTTAAATCCATAATGCAGATAGTTAAATTTGACTCAAATAATCAAAATCAAGGGAAAGATCTCCAATAATAAACATTTAAAACGATTATACGGCTCTAATCATAGTGGTGACCATCTACAGTACTGCCATCACTAGCAAGTATTATGAATACGATAGCAAAACTAGGCTCCGATTGGTGCCCCTAACGAATGCTTTTAATATGAACGTGGCAAATAAAACTTGCCAACCACTTTAATCTGCATAAACGTAATATAAAGGTCCTGTCGTCATATCTTATCGTTGCGCGGGAAAATTGAAGTTATTCAGATATTTTTTTGCCATAATCGACAGGTGCGTTAAATGAATAATTGTATATCCAAACGAGAAATAAAACCACAGCAGAGAATCTGAATAAATAAATAAACTAAATAAATAAATATTACAGGGCAATTTTACACAAATCGAATTAGTCCCAAGGTAAGCCCAATAAGGCTTGTGTTATGGGTACAAGACGACGATATATTTGATAGATATATTTACTTATATACATAGAAAACATCCAAGACTCAGAAACAAATATATATGCTCATCACACAAATATTTGCCCTTACCGGGATTCGAACCCAGGACCTCCAGCTTCACAGGCAACGTACTCCCACTGAGCCAAACCGGTCGTCAAATAATAGTGTATTTATTGTTTTTGTTCTTAACTACTACATATAGGTTTACAATTTTTGTGCGTGACTTCACAATTTTAATCATAATTCGTCACAAAAATGTCACGCGACATTTCTCAATTTATAGCATAAATGGGTCTCACAAACAACCATATATTTGCGGCGTTTGCAGTTGAGACCCTTGGGCCATGGAGTTCCGATGGCCATAAACTTTTTGGACACATAAAAAAAAACTAGTCGAAAGTACAGGAGACCATAGAGCCGGCTTATTCCTCGGCCAAAGGATCAGCATTGCCATCCAGCGGGGAAATGTAGCCGGCCTTATGGGCACACTACCACAGGGCAGCGACCTGGGAGACGCCATAGGTTAGTTAAGTGAGTTAAATTTTTGTAATTTATAATCGTAATTTTTCATATCTATTAAAAAGAATAGCATAAATAAATGATACATCTCCAATATTTATTATAGATCTACATGATGGACTTAAAATGTAGTCATCATCCCTATTTCTCTTACAAGCAAGCTATAAAAATTATAGCCAAGCAATTAGCAGTGTACAGTATTCATATTGAACGTATGTAATTTTTCTAATATGGAACGTCAAATTGTCTATACAGACAAGTTACTACCACATACAAGAAGGGCCTTTATCTACTAAATTTTTCACCTACATTCATGTGTTATGCTAAGCGAAACCTACCAAAACAGGGCAACTTATCGCTCTAGTACGTTACATCAGAGCAATCATTTAAGCATGCAGCGAGTTAACAAAGATGTCGTTCACCTCGACAGCGCCATCTATTCACAAAAGTACCCACTAAACTAGGTACATAAATTATTTTGACTGCTCCACCAAGGCTGGGGAAACTCCTCGCGAATTTATCACGTATGTCAAGGCAACAAGGCATAGGCGGTAGCGACTGATCTGCAACCACCTGTACAAAAAAGAAAAATTTTACAAACGGCAATTTATTTATATTTAAACTTTATTCAACAATACAAGAAAGTACGAAATAGCGGATTTAATGCCATAAAGGAATTCTCTACTAGTCCACCATTAGGCTAAATAGAGACTTAGGCATCTATCTTGTACTCAAAAATAAAACGGATTATATCGCGTATATTATCTTATTTGAGTTCCCGACGTTTAGGAAGCTTTTCAGCTCTCCACTGGTTCACTGTAAAAAGCTATATTTTTCTCTGTCGAAGTTACAATTTGTGCAAACTACCCACTTTGAGAAAACAAATAAAGGTGTACATACATGCCAGCTAGGCGTAATCTGTAAAGACAGTTACACATGTGCCAGAAGGGCTTAATTATTTTAATAATTTACGAAGCAGCATTTCACAAATGAGGCGTACTGAGGAAAAAAGAAACGCTGCAAATAACAACTCCCAGACTACCTCATTACTAATTATAATATTTTAAAAAACAAAGACTACTAAACTACTTTTTAACAGATAAGATATTTTTACACACATACCTACATACATACAAACACGCCTTTTTCCCATTACGGGACCTTCTACTTGCTATGGTCCTTGCATACAACTGCCGCTTCATCAACATTCGTTAATCTCTTCATTTTGTGCTGTCACAACCCTTTCGCTTTGCCTCATTCACCCACAGAATATCAATATTTCTAGCATCCATCATCTGACATACTTCATCTATTTTATCATTCATTCCTCCCGTTACATTTAACGTAGCAAAGCGGCTCTCCATAGCCCACTCTTCGATCTCGCTGGGACCGAGACGTGATGGGTTGCAAACCACATCGCCGCTATTTGCGTTCCCACGAGCAGCTAGGGATAAAATATTCGAACCCAGCAGAGCCCCGCCGTACCAGGTAAGGGTTTAGCCTTATTCTGGAGCCACCATTCCCAGGGCAATTCGGCACGCTAACGACTAGACGCCTCTACCCACGAATCCATCGGCACGGCATACCTTGGATTGGCGGAATAGGAGGAAGGATAACATGGTAAAGAAAGGAATTGTACGAATTTACACAGGAGAAAGGGTTAAAGGATACTACTGTCCTGGAAGACTATGTATGAGCCAGCGGCTCGGGGAGCCGGGGTCGCATACCCGTATACCATAACAAAAATGCCGGATAGGCAACTTCGTATGAGTAATCCCTGAATATTTTTACTCAGTTCAGAAATTAAGGTTTTGCAGTCCTATGTCTTGCTTGTTCCTAGAAATAAATAGTAGATTGTTAACCGAGGGTTGAAAGTGACTCACATCACCCGAGATATTTCTGGCCGCCAATAAATAGTTCGAGGGTGAAATGGGTAATTTCACCCAAGTTAATCACTCTACTTTTCATTTCGACTGTGAACAAAATAGACCAACTGAAACATTATTTTAATATCAATCAAAATAGATCGTGATAAACACATCATTTTATGTATAGCTGAGTTTAGATATATAAAAAGCTTTAATTTTAATAATATGACGGAACTCTATTATCTTCGACTCTCTGGCTAATCGTAACAATAAAAAAATACTTTCCACCCTAAGTATGGACAAGTTATTTTCCACCCGGCTATCTTTATTTATTTACGATTTTTTTATTTTATTAAAATAGATGGCCATTTGACCGCAATCTCACCTGTTGTTAAGTGACGATGTGGTCAAACATGCATCATGTCAGTTAATTATTGTCTTACAACAGACACGTGCTCATTAGGGTGTGCTTGTATGCGTGTGTGTGTTTTAGGTCATATATACGATTCAATTAATTCATACTGATCATGATGACGACGAAGAGAAGTAGCATGATTGTTTCAACGATACTTAAGTGTTTGAATCCATTCATTTTCCCTAACTTCAGGGAGCTGCTTGACTATGGCAAATATGAAACTGGGTTATCTCTACTATTATAAAGTTGTAAAAATGAAATGTCTGTACATTGAAAATATTTTCAAAAAAATGATTGTGCCTGACTATTTGGAGATCACTGAATACTTTTGATTTTTTGTATGATTGTATTGTTCGTATGTGTCGTTGTGACGTCATCACGCCAAATCGACTTACCGGATTTTAACTATGTTTGATACACGGGTAGCTGGGTTTCCACAGATGTTTTATATAATACTGTTTACCCAAGTACGCTGAAGAAAGAAACAGGGTTATGATTTTTATATCTTCCGCTGATGAAGTTGCAGGACCCTTCTAGTATCTATATGTAATCTATCTGAAATCCACACTGTCACGTGACATATTTATAGTTCAAGTGTCAAAATTACTCTCTCTCGATTGGAAAATGTCTATATAATTTACGCCATAGACTTTTCCTTGGACCACATCTTCTTGGAAAAATAGTAGCGAGTGCCGACAGCCATTTTGTATGAGACTAGGGGTGGTTTAAAATATTATGCATCGTAAGGAAACGTATTTTTTACGCTGCAAGGGCTGTTTATTCAGATAAGCAAGAAGTTTAACTGCCCCTGACTTTGTTTAGTAAACATGGAAGGGTGGAATTAAAAATATATTGGTTGCGGAAATGCTGTGTTATGTTAAAGAGAGTTACTGAATTAAATTATGTTTTAAAAACCATGCCTATCCTACTTTTGAAGTGGCGACTCTAGAAGTTATTTTACTGTACTGAGATCTCATTATGCAGTGACGACAAATCCACGTAATAAAAAAAGCGATATAAAAATTTTGTTCGTTTGTCGTTGTTTTTGTTTTATCAGCAGTCTAAAATAATACAAAATATAAAATCAACTAAATCTCTGGTAGTGATTTAGGACAGAATTGCTAGATTTGATCCAAAGTAATAAATATTCGGATTCTAATAAAACCTTTTACTTATGTTGGAATATAACTTTGTCAGCAGATATGTAAGCACATAACCAAAACAGCACAGCAATGTTATAAATGACAACAGCAATAGAATTGTCAGTATTTGTAAATAAACTTTGAAGTCTAATGTATTTGTATGGAAAATTATTAAAAAATCGCCCTTTTCACCGTAGTGTCGAAGTCTGTACTTGTACCACATTTTTAAATACAAATAACACAAATGCTATAAAAATCCTTCCCTTCCCATAAAGAGACATAAAACAAGCTGATACATCGCCAACGCTTCCTTAACCAATATTTTTCCCTGAATCGCTACGCGGCCTACGCCGTAGCACCGTAGACCGTCTACGACGTACCGGCTGAAATATTGCCCATGTATTATTCAAAGAAATTGCCACATATTTCATCTGAGGGAAATAACTCAGAGATATGTGCTACGGGGTTCGAGAAAAGTAGGAATGGAATTTGTGTCTTGTCATCGTGGCCTGGATGCAATTTTATTTATTATATGTAATAATGATTTTTTAACAAGTAAAATGGATTTTTTTGTCTGTTTATACTAGCAGTTAGTTATTAATTTCATAATCGCTTTTCGATATTATCTCTATTTAAAGACTGTATCGATAAGTATAAATACAACTGAAATAACGTATAACTGACAAGTTTTATATTCTTAGCATGAAGTTTCTCCTAGGCGCCCTCTGCCGCGCGGTATGCAGACAACTTCACATCGGTCATCTCATTTCCTGACGCCGCAGCGCCGAATGGACTCGCTCTCTTTGGCTCTGAGCTTCGAAGCGACCGGACGTGTTGTTAGACTATGTCGATTGTCGTTGATTCAGTGATTTCGAAATGATTTTAAAATTGTGTTCAAAGATAGTTTTCATAATAATACTTGTACTTGTGGATTTGGGTTTTTATTTCGACACCAGTTCTCTTATAATATATTTATTCCTAAAAAGAAAGCTGTACGACGTATTAGACGTTAAACAATGAAAAAACTTCTCCTTACCCACGAAAATCATTTAATTTCAGCCAATGTTTTGACTCCATTAATGGTTGCGCCGGCCTCTCTCATCCAGCTTTCATCCGAGCTTTATCAGATCGTCCAAAGAAAACCGGGTTAGCGGGAAGTAAGTAGAAAGTTTTCATTGGTACTCCGATTTCTATTCTTCCCTTAAAAAAACCAACCAACTTCAAGCCAAGTAGCATTCACCAATTCGCAAGCCGACTGACATAAGGGTGCGCTCAGACTGGCGTTATCCGAGTGACGCGCCGCGCGGATTTACGGGCGCGCCTCACGCGCGGGTGACAGCTCGACTTGTTAGCGGGGCGAGGTGGGCCAAGCCAGGCTAAGGAAATTGTTTTATGGTGGAAAATCGGGAATATTTAAAATTGAGATAAACGGTTTACCCTCATTTGGAATAAACTTTTTTCTCATAGTCATCATCTGGCATAATGCATTTTTCTGAACACGTGTACTTTCCAGGATTGTTATAAAACAACCCTAACCTGACCTAATGCATTAAACAGGATGATTCCTTAAACACTCCTGAAAATTCTACAGTTTCAGAAAAAAAATGCGTCATGCCAAATGATGAATTATGTCCAATGATGATTATGATAAAAAAGTTTACGCCAGATGAGGGTAACCGTGGATAAAGTTTATATTATTCTCACTTTATGAAACATCATAACCTTAATAAAGTGTATACAATATTTATACAAAGATGTAAGTAGAAAAAAATAATAATTGCGATCCACTGCAGTCTAAGCCGGAATAGAACCAGCGTCTCTGTTATACCGGAACAGCGTCCTATCCGTTACACCATCAGACCGCTTGTGATTCACAACGAATTAATCCTCTACCTTCAGTAACGAAACGGTACTCACGACCTTATGTACTATAATTTTTGGAAGGTTTAGTACCTTATAGCACCACTCTAAGAAGATGCGCTTTTGCAACATTTGATAAAAGTGGCTAGGTTTTGTTGAAATATAGTAAAACATTAATCTTTCTGCCACACAACACTCGGCACATCTGTACTGCTGATGCAGTCTTCATAATAATGTTTAGTATAGCGTCAGGTATGCATATTTGTATATTCAGATATGTATGATTTAAAAGTCTGTTACGCTTTTAAATCTTGAACTTGTTAGAATGTTATATTTAAATTTAAAATAAACTCGTCAAACCGATTATTGTTTAAAAGCCAAAGCTACGAGTACCGTTAAATGTAATTTTCTTGATGCTCACGTTGCTTATTTTTTATAATAACATCGTAAGCATTTTATTCATTTTCCCAAAAAAAAATAGACTAGTGAACCAAAAAAAACCTCGAGCACTTCCACATTTTTCAAATGGCTGAACCGATTTTCTTGATAAGGTCATATTTCAAACACAATAACATTTTTACAATTTAATTTTTGAGACAAGCTTTTATTGCTGACTGGACTTTTCTTTAAACACTTGTTCTCGTTCGTCATTGAGGCGATTCTAAGAAGCCCAAACTAGGCATAATTGCGTTGTTTCATTGCGGAGTTCCTATGAACACCTTTCGACTCCACCATCAGATCAGCTCGACGATATTACAATATTTCACTGTCGCTGAAATTACATAAAATTATGCCAAATTTTAGATGAATTTCAAACCGGGAAGTGGGTCAAATTTAACTTACAAGATTTAACCCAAACTAACATACTAACATGGCAAGTTAATTTAAAGAAGCTTTAATAAAATCCGGTCAAGAACATGAAGGACCATGCTCAGTCTAAGATACTACAGATGAAAATAATACGGTGCAAAATTGCACTAACAATAGAGCGTATCTTTGTTGCACTAAAGTTCTTTTTTGTGGAACTATATAAATAAAAATAGACACCTCAAAGAGTTTTAAAAGAACAGTTGAAATATGTGCGTTGGGCATGTATGGAATGCCCCCCTAGAAATATATCTTTTTGTTATTTAACTACCAAGTTAAGAAGCCGCATACAAGAGACCTATACTCCAAATTTCATCGAAATACATCAAGATGTAAAAGAAGTTTTTGAGTAAAACGCCTGTGACATACGGGACAGACGGACGAATATGACATTTTGGCTACGAAATCTAAAAATGAAATCTTAATCCGTCTATCCGTTCAAGTGCTACGACGCCGCAGACATACGCACAAATACACACACACAAAGATACACAGATACCAGACACACATATACTTATGCCAAACATATACTTCTCGAGTTTTCCCGGGGGCTCAACAGACTTAAATTAACAGAATATTCTTAAGTATTGTATCAATTTTCACAAAAAAAGGATGTACAAAACGTCAACTTGTAATAAAAACCTTACGTTCTTATATCTCGGTATACCGTAAAAGGCATGTCAGCCCTCAGCCGCGGCTTATTCTGACGTGACGTGCAGATGTTTGACGTCAACATTGTCAAGCCCTGAACGAGTTTTGACAAGGATAAATAGAACTGGATATGCTTTTTGTAAAGAAAGCGGTTCGATGTGAGTTGAAGATGTTTTAACCTATCATAGATCTGAAATATTATACGTGATTCGTGTTTTTACAAGGTTTTATTTAACTTGCCGTGTTTAGTATATGTCAGTATGTGTGGGTCAAATCTTGCAAGTTTTTGACCCACTTCCAGGTTTCCGATTGAGCTAACACTTGGCATACTTATATGTTACTTAGGTGACAATACAATATTATGGTACCATCAAGCTGATCTGATGATGGAGGCGGATGGTGGTCATAGCAACTTCAATAATATAAAGCAATCCTACCGAGTTTGGGCTCTTTAGAATTGTCTGGTTCAAAGAAAAGTACATCCGGCAACACAAGCTTACAAAAAATAAACAACAAAAAATTGTCGCAAAATTACCTTTTTTGACAGAAACGTATCTTGACAATGGTAGGTTCTGTAGAGAATAATTTTGCCTTATACTTTCGTATGTATCTGATTCTAGGTTTGATACCTACATGTCAAGAAAAAAACATACATTATTCAGACATGTATTTTTTTTCTTTTTTAATAATTAAAGGTGTTTTAAAATGTTTGTAACCTTTCTATTCTGGCTAATATATTAAATAATTATTTGCAACCGTTTTTTTTGGTACGGAAATCAGATTTTATTTTGATGCTATGTAAATGCAACCCTTCTTTCGCTTTATTTGAGACTGAATTTGTTTTACCTAATTATAAGTCCACGTACACACCAAAATTATCCAACCGCCTTCGGCGTTAGCCCAACACACGCTCTCAAAATTCTCAGATATCATGTTTATAAGATTCGACTTTACAAGTACGGTTCGATATCCACCGAATCGATCTAACTCTCCCTATCTCCAACAATCACCTCGTAACACGTCTGACATATAACACTGCGCCTCAATAATCAATGGAAAGAGTAAGAGTAGATGTTTTCGGTTGGTATTTTAATCCGCGATGTTTTACGAGATTCGACTGTATCGAGTACGCCTTCCTATCCACCGAAATGATTAAAAAGATGACTTTTTCTCGATCTGCATTTACCGACTACTCGTTTAACTTTCACCAGTATCGAATCCTAATTTAGATTTTTAATTGAGTATGTCTTCATATCCAACGAACCGATCTAACTTTGTGGCGACGTTAGCTGGCCCCACCACAACCAATCATCTTGCAACACGTCAGCCGCGAAATATCTCCGTTACAACACCAAGTAGTAACAATCGCTGGCAAGCGTTAATTTTTCTAGTCATGTCAGTGTTTATCAGGAAGAAGGCCTCTTTCAGTCTGCATTTGTTACGACCACGCTCTCAAAATTCTCAGATATTTATAACCTTTCGAGGTCCACAGAAATGATCTAACTCCGTGGCGGCGTCAGCTGGCCCCACCGCAACCAATTACCTCGCAACACGTCCGCTGCGAATTATCTCCGTCACAACACCGAGCCGCAATAATCGCCGGCAAGAGTTATGGCTCACGACATAATAAGATACATTGACTTGACATTCGCAGGATTATAATGATTGGGTTTGTATTATGAGAAAAAAATACTATGTAGCATATTCAAATACCCTAACAGGATGGAATCAGGATCTTTATATAATCACAGGATGCGAGACGGAAAACTTGTACATAAAGAGGAAGGAAGAGATCTTAAATTAATATTGTAACTCATTTACCTAACCTAACCTAACCTTACCTAGAAGACAAATTCTTATATTTTCCTAAAGCTTAGCAGAACTGGGAATTAAATCAACTAAATAGAGTAAATAAATAAACAATACCAACCTTTTTTACCCATTTTCTTAACATAACACTAATAATTTAACATTAAACATGAAATATTTGTAATGAGAACTTATGAAATCCACGGTAAAGAAGGACAGATATTTCTCATACCTCCTGTTACGGGAAGCAGGCTGTAGAAGTAACATGAACATGAACATGAAAATGTTACCCATAAACTTGAGGGTTAATTTTCAGTGGCACAATGGGCCTCAAAGGAAGGCTCAAAGTCACTCAAGGGCAATGGAGCGAGCTATGTCTCATTGCGTGATCGAATCAGAAATGAGGAGATCCGAAGAGCAACCAAAGTCGTCGACCATAGCTCAAAGAGTTGCTAAACTTAAGTGGCAGTGGGCGGGGCACATATTCGTAGAACCGATGGCTCTCAAGATGACAAACCAATGGTCTGGTGAAGATCGCGGGAAACATTGCATGAGGCCGGTGCATGACCGGTCATTATAGATATGCTTGGGCGCCTTTGTTCAGCAGTGGAGGTTCACGGGTTGATATGATGATGATGGTCTGGGGGCACGGCAGTGCCCCCGCCACGTCGAGCAAAAGGGAAAAAATAGACATGGCCGTAACATTCTTTTCTCTATGAACATTTTTTAAACAAGTTTGAACGGACGGATAGGTTTAAGGTATTCTTAAATGATTTTTTAATTACATTTATGATCTTAGAGACACCTCAAACCATGTCGCGCATATTATCCAAAGAAACTTAGAAAAAATTATATTTAAATTGAAGTTTTTACAAACTTCACCAAGAATTAGTTACCTATAAAAAATAATCCTATTATAACTGTAATTGATCCATGAAAAAACTAGTTCCTATACATTTTTAACCAAACTGTTGTTGTGGTATTAATTACTAACATTTTTCATATTTAAATACCATTCTGTGGGAATATGTTTCTCTATTATAGAGAGCTTATTACCTTTGAGGATTAGTGTCAAGCTTCGCTGTAGCTATATCCTCTTGCCAGATTTACATAATATTTAAATATTTTGACATGAACTAACATGGCTAGCAGGTTTTTTGAGACATGGGAAAATATTTTTGAAATATTCATTTGAAATATATTGACAGGGAACTTTTGTTGATAAATTTGAGATCTCTTAAGGTGCGTCCACACTTGTATCATCTGCTCATATACGATCACCGTGGCGTGGCATGACTGCGTATCGCGCTTGTTGGACGTTCACTGTCGGCGCGGCGATGACGCCGCGCTTGTCCGATCGAATTGTGTGCGCATACGCGTAGCAACATGGATTTTGAGCGAATGGATCGGCGCAACGTCCAAACGCGTGATCGTGACACGCGATCATGTCACGGGACGAAGATCTGATTGGGCAAATGATACAAATGTGTTAGTCTTAAGTATATGCCGGAGAGAGCGCTTCTCAGGGCTGATTTCACCAACATTATTTACACGAGAGTTTATAGGATACCTCAGTATAACTTTACGCTATTTACTCGAGTTAACCATCGATTCAATTTTGTTTTACTACGCTAGTCTACGGATAACTTACGCACGCATAGTTACTAGGTAACGTTGAACGAATGAATTGAATGACATCGTTAGGCACCCAAGTTAGATACAGTACGATTTCTTTGAGTTAACCACTGATATATGCTTTTATACCATTGCATATTCGATTTTAACACTAATGTAAACGAGTTAATATTACTTAAACACTGTATAAAAGTCGTTTGTTTGTAATAGAAACTCTTTTGTATTCGTGTTAAAGCCGAATATCCAATGGAATTAAAGCAAATGTCAGTGGTAAACTCAAAGTAATCGTACTGTAGACAATTTGTCCGATCCTTGAGCAATGTTGCGTATTTATTATTTTTTTTCGGGTAATACATCAATTAGGAAATAATATGAAATTCACTTGACAGTGACAATGACAATACTAATCTACCACTAACAGTTTACTCAGCCGAAATCGGCTGTGTAAGATTTTATTTTATTATAGAGATTTTACTTTCCTTATATTCCTTAGGTAAAATATTGCTGAAACGTAAAATGAGGTTACTTGCGAGTAATTAATGATTTATGAATGGAATAACACTTATACTACGTTGGTGAAAACGACCCTTAGACATTAATGTCGCAAAACTAGAGTTAATCCACAATTGAAAACGTTAAGTTTCCTTGAAGTGTTAATTTTGTATTTTTACTCGATATTACACGTTATTGGGCTCAGAATGTAGAAACAGATTATTTTTAAGTTGATTTGTTCTTAAGATAAGTGTATTTTTTAACCTCGATATGATACTTTGGAAGTTTTCTCGATTGTATATACTTTTACTTTGGTTTATATGGATTAGTAAAAAAAAACATTGAATGAATTATTATTATTATTATTTTATTTTGGACGTAATAAACCCTAGAATTTATTAGTAAAAGGTCTTATTAATACTAGTAGGTTAGTAAATACTTATAATGGGAAGTAACGAGTTATATTCTGCACTTGTAATAAACGACGAAACGCCATGCCCTTAATCTGCTTCGTCCAAATTTGTATGTAGTCGTATGTCCCAGCAACTGCGTTTAGAATGCTGTTCGGATTTTGTCTTATATGCCTCTATATGGTCACAATCCGTGTGAGTTTTGGCAAACATACCTGAACCACTTTACCATCTTCACATTGACAGTTAACTTTATTTTTCCTACGGGATTCAGTTCACTACATACTAGGGCCGTAAAATTAATAATAGGCTGGCGCAACTTGTCACCACATGGCATCACATGTGTCTTTCTCGCACTGTATTTAAAAGAAAGAGATATATTTGACGCACGACAAAAAGTCACATGTCACAGTTGTGCTAGAAGTGCAGATCTCAGGTATTTCGGCCAGACTGGCGTCATTTGTCGCACTAGCCGGAGAAAGGAGAGATATTTTTCTAATATATACGACAAATTTTCTGTAGGGACATGTTACGTTATATGATAATATACGAGACCCATACCATATCAATCAATCAATCAATCAAAGAATGCTTTATTCAAGTAGGCCTAGTTACAAGCACTTTCGAATTGTCAGGTACAGTACATTAGAGAAGTGTTTACTGGGAGAGATACAATGTGATCCAACATTTGTTGCAAGGATTAGGGAAAACCCAGAAAAACCTAATCAAATCATTAAACTTAAGTATAATATTATTGATAAAAATTATCATTTTAAAAAATAATTATAATTATTTAGATAAATCCCAAATGGATTGTCAATAAAAAAACAAAAAATAATCTAGAATGTGTCTAGAATAAAATTCTAAATGTCCGAGTATATAAAACAATTAAGATTAAAATAATAATAATACCTCAATAGGTATTCGTTAAAATAATTATACATATACCTACATGACGCTATAATTTACATTAATCCCACGCGGCTTTATTATTCATGTAGTCTTGTGTGCTATAATAAGCTTTAGAAAATAATTTTCGTTTTACAATATTTTTGAATTTACCAATTGACAGCTCACTTATGCTGCTTGGAAGTTTATTATAAAACCTCACACCTAGTAGCAGGCACTGCGAGCTTATGCTTATTTCTAGTATTAATATTATGTATATCACAGTTCCTCTTAAAGTCGGTTATATTTTTATGTACATACATAATATTCTCATAAATGTATTGACAATGCACTGTCATCATATCAGAGCCCACGTATATGTATACCTACACGTAGACGACATCCATCAAATTTGTTTTAATCGATGAGGAGGACTATATATATATACAAGAAGAGCCATATATTTTATGAGATTGGATATGAGACCGGTTCTGAAATATTTCAATACTAATAAAAACTTCAACTTACAATACTATTAAACTAGTATGGGGAGTCTTTTATTAAACAAAAAAATAGGAAATATACTTTTTATGGATATAAGTTCAGTTTTAGTCTTCATAAATAAAAGTCAAACATAAGAAGCAACTACAAATATGTATCTATTACACTTATTTACATATACAATCTCCTTATTGACGTGCATTATACCTTGAAATATATGTTACCTACCGCATTTAAAGACATTGTACGCACCGTCAAAAATTACTAAGAAATATCTCTAACACATTTGACACATTACCAAAATTAATTTACAACCAGGGTACTATTATGTAAGCGGCGCAAAAAATGTATCACCTGCCGGGCACCATTCGACACCACGCAGTCGCTCGACAAAGAGATGCCAATTTATCACACGAGACCTGGCCTTTTAAGGCAGATAATGTATGGGGGCATTAGAACATAATAGGCTATCCAGTGGATCGTTTGTCATGTTTTTGCGTAACCATATCCTCACGAACGGACGTATCGACTATTGTGATCAAGGCAGTACGGTTCTCTGTCGTTTGTACCGATGACACATTAAAGTTGTCGTATGCATGCACGCGGATTATTACCAACATACATCTGCACGATTTCTCGCCTTTTTAACTGAGATTAAAGGTCGAATATTGCTTGGTTATGTGTAATAATGTGCGTGTTAATAACATAAAGTACGTAGGTTTTGCGAATGTATGTCGATAAATTCTGTTAAATCGTTTTAAGTATTGTCGTCGGTTTGTAAAGACCTAACAAGGCGGATGAAAAAGTTACGTATCATTAGCTGGATATTATAGTCCCGGCTTATAAATCAGAATTTGCACGGTACCGGTTTTTTTTTTGCTGAATGTTTAATCGTATTTATTTAAACAGCTTGATAATCTTTTGAAATACGAGGGGATTTAATTTATTGGTTGCTTTTTAAGCAAATTATTTTCGGCTTTAGATTTACGATGATATATTTAGTGAAATGATAAATGATAAGTGTGTAGTTATTATATTTAATTACAATAAAAACGATGTAAATTGATGTGATAATAAATGCAACGTGAATAAATATTTTACAGGACTGAAAAATATTGCATTTACAATTTTATTTAAGTTATGCTGTTTGTTGGTCCTTCTTTCGTTTATCATGTTGATCAATGAAAAGACGTGATTCTTTGCATTGACATAATGTATGCATTAGAAGTATGTCTATACATATTAAGGCTGATTTTTATATCAAAATTAAATAAAGAATATACGCACAAGGAAAACGTTGTAAAGAACTGGAGAAGAATAAATATTTGTAGAATTAATTATTTTGGTTCTGTTTAAATATAATTTAAAACTATTCTGTAATAGCGTTCATAAAATGTTCAGTTCATATCACGTCTTATTATTTTTTTGACTTAAATCATGCCACAAACATAGCTTCCTCGCTTTTTTAAAGTCATTATAGTACTACTATATAACCATTGCTCACATTTAAGTGCTGTTTCAAAGTGCACGTAGCGGACATCCATCAAAAAGTCGGCCAATAAACACGCTGGCATTAGCGTTGTCTCCGGCGCGCTCTTAAAACGAGTTGTGTGTGAAACACGGTCGACCCGACAACCCGACGTGACACAGGACCGTGTCAAGGTCATGACGATAAAAAATACGCCTAATTTAGCTAAGAGCGCGCTCTTAAAACAAGATTCGTGTGAAATACGGTCGATCTAAGAATCCTACGTGACACAGAACCATATCAAGGCCATAACGTGTTTGCAATATAGGCAAACTGAGAGCCCGACGTGACACAGGGTCATCTCAAAGTTATGAGGACCAAGAAACAAACTGGCATTGACGTTGTCTCCAGGAGCGCTCTTAATAGCAGTTGTGTGTGCAACACAGTCGACTCGATAGCCTGACATTCACATGACATAGGTTCAACAATATCTTGTAATCTTCTAAGAAGGTAATGAGGACCAAGAAATACACTGGTATTAGCCAAGAGCGCGAATTTTGTGTGTGACTTGGACGGCCAGATGGTCTGAAATGACATAGTACGACTATTCATGTTTCAAGGACGTGTGTGTGCGCCATCGTCGACCTGACGCAACCCGACATGACACAGGACAGGCATACCATAGTCACGAGGACCAATTAACACGCCGCGCTGGCATTAGCGTAATATATCCATCGCGCTCTTAAAACGAGTTGTGTGTGTAACACGGTCGAATCGAATTCCCCGATATGATATATACTCACATATCAAGCTCATGAAGAGCAAAAAATAAGACTAAAATGAGTATGCAACACTGTCGACCAGACAACCCGACTTGACACTAGACAACCAATGACCACGCCGGCATAAGCGTTATCTGTGGTAGGGCTTTTAAAACAATATGAGTACACGGTCGATCCAAAAGCCCGACATGACACAGAATACAGAAAAACTATTTGACATGTGTCAAGGTGGTATCAAGTGTCGACCAACAACTCTAAACTATGTACTTAAAACACAAAAATATGAACTGTTGTGGAAGACCGATTCCAAAGCGATATATTAATATATTTACATAAGTGATACATAAAGTTGTACCCAGTGATGTAGAAGAAAACATAGCGCGCTGATGTTCCAGTTCGGATAGAACAGTTTAGGTAGTGATCGGAGAGGACGGTGCTTCCTGTGGATCTAAATTTGTGTCAGTACGTTTGCACCAACCCGCTTCTGCCAATTTCGGATCTGGAAGTCCCATGACCTCAAGCTAGAAACAAAGTTTAGCGCCTATAAGGCGCTCTTATATGGAGCAGAGACATGGTGCCTCTACAAAACAGACGTTAAAAAACTGGACAGAAATCACCTGAGGTACCTAAGGTCCATACTAAAGATCAAGTGGCAAGACCGCGTTCCTAATTCTGAGGTCCTACGTCGTTCTGGAATGTATGGCATGGAAGCTCTCTTAATGCAACGGCAACTTAGATGGAGTGGGCATGTCCTTCGCATGGATGACCGCCGCTTGCCTAAAGTTGTACTCTACTCTGAGTTGGCGGAAGGTAAGCGGAAGCATGGTGGTCAGCACTTGCGCTTTAAGGACGTGCTCAAACGACATCTGAACGCCTGCGCGATAGAC
Organism: Hedya salicella; assembly: GCA_905404275.2. Lineage (NCBI taxonomy): Eukaryota > Metazoa > Arthropoda > Insecta > Lepidoptera > Tortricidae > Hedya > Hedya salicella. The sequence goes on from FR990102.1 coordinate 5,463,249, forward strand.
CCCACGCGTTGGGAGGAGCTTGCTGTAAAAAGATCGTCTTGGCGTTCTACGAACTCTAAAAGCATTAAATCTTTCGAGGAAGAGCGTCTCGCAACGTTAGACGTAAAACGCCAATTGCGTAAAGAAAGATCTAAGCCCTCCTACACATACACATACAACCCAGCTGGCCAACTCTACTGCCACGCGTGCAAGAGAGTATTTAAAAGTAAGTTCAGCCTAACCAGCCATATCAGAGCCCACAATAGAGCCCGTCATCGAAATCGGTGAAGAGGACTATATTCCCAACCCACTTGTGTCACGCCATCAGATCAGCTGAGCTGTATCAGCTGCGGAGTTTGCGGTTAGACTGAAACACTCTAACTTCTTGAAAGCAACTTATGATTTTTGACCTATTGCAGCCAATTCGTTCATGAAGAAAGTGAGTCGCTGGCTAAGGGTCAGGTGCTGCGACTCACTCTCTGAATCTTACCTGGTGCAACAAACTTCATTAGAGTTATTCCGCGTGGCAACGCTGCCAGTGTGATGGGAACGTTGGGACCAGCTACGATTCGGAGCAGTGCTCTTTAACAAAAATGTCGAAGCCTGTCGCGAATTACGTCATAGTTTGTATAAGATGAAGCCTGAAATAATAGTTAAATATATAAAAAGTTGCAAAAGTAGTGGTCTTCCGATGGTTACAACAACGAATTTACACACATCGGGCAAACCCGATCAAGGTTGGGCTGCCGCGGGATACCTATCGCTGGTTTTATTATCAGGCGTTTTCTCAGGCTGTGTAGCACGGTCATAAACCTCGTGGAACTCGTAAAACTCGTAAAAGGCACCATAAGTTTGAGTTACGGCGAGTCCCACTCGTAATGAATATGGCTCCGTAAGCCGTATATTTCAATTTGGTGGATGTTACGGTGTAATTGCGCTTTTGAATATTTTTCAGGTTTAGGATGCTAAGGTGGCGTCTATTGTTTGGTTGTATATTTGTTGCCTAGACAGTTTTCATAGAGGAACCAACAGGGAAAAGTGGAAAGCTGAGATAGAAAATTTCTGTCACGATTTTTACGAGCAAGAGAGTGACTTAGGAGGATGAGAAGGAGACAGTCTTCAGTTTAGTGCTCATTTTCATCTATTAGTTTAAGTTAATATGTAATAATATAAATGATAGTGCTGTTGTATCCCTTGATATTCAAACACGTTTAAAGATACTTTTTTCCATAATTCTGAGAGTAGGTACATATAAACCAGACGGGTCAGCAATTTCTGTCTCTGAATTTTGCAATTGGTCTAGTTATATCTCATCTAATATGTAAATAGGTACTTTTTACAAGGAAATAGTAGTAAAAGATCAGTGAAAAAAAACGTACGCGGAAACACCCTAAATAACTTAATCATCAATTAACTATCTTGGGTGAAGGAGCGCATAGCAGATATCAAGCACCGTCGATGTAATAGGTCTGCAGTCTGTGACCATGTCATTGACAAACTAAACCATTCAATTAATAATAATAATAATATTTATTTTTTGTTAAACATAGGTATGTTTCATTGATGGAATATTACATGGTGATTGTCGCACTATGTTTTACCCGTAGGTGTACAAAGTTTTATATAGTGGTTGATTTACAGAACTAGGCTAAGGACTTATTAATTATAATATCAATAGATCGTTAAACAACAAAAAAAAAGAACTAAGCAACTGAAAGATCATTATAAAAGATTTTTTTAGGTCCACTTATTAAAATACATAAATTAATTTTAGTTATTCGATTATACACTTGTCTTTTTTAAACCTAAATAATAATCTAAGTGTCATCAGCTTACAATAACACCGTTCAGATAGTCTTTAAGAATAGTAGCATTTGTCTAGCAATAGTTCAATTAGTTTACTTTTAAACATAGCCATTTGTAAACATTTAACCTCATTTGGTAGTTTATTAAAAATTTATGGTCCCATACCCATAATTTTTTTCCGAAATAGAGCCGTTTTGCTCATCTTTGTTTGCAATTTGTGTTGATATTGTGTTTTGATGGGTCTTGTTTGATGGTTGCATAACTTGTGGAATAAGTGTGGATTTCATTTAACAAAGATTGATAATTCTAAAATGTATAATGCTGGTAAAGTTAGTATTCTTAATAATTTAAAAGCAGGGACACAGCTTTCCCTCATATTCAGGCCACACATAGCACGAATACATCTTTTTTGGGATCGAAATAATATTTCCCTGTCAGTACAGTTTCCCCAGAAAATTATGCCATATCTGAGCCTTGATGCTACTAGGCCGTGGTAGGCAGTTAATAGAGCTTAAGCTTGATAAATCCTTCTATCCTTGCCAAAGAGAAAATATATTTTCCCAGAATGCTACGCGAGGCTATTGAGATTAAAAAGCATCCTAATTTCAATAGAGAAGATGGGTTGTCGCTACCACCAGCTTGGGATCCTAAAATACATCTTGTCAAGGAACAAGCAAGATACAGGACAGCAAAACCTTTATATCTGAACGGTGTAAAAATATCTTTTGTTAAAAAGTAGTTTAGTAAATAGTATTTTCTTTTAAAATAATAATAATTAGTAACGAGGTATTCTGGGAGTTTTTCTTTGCAATGAACTATCTTGTCATCCGAATTCATTTACTTAACTTCCTCTACTTTCGTTTTTACATAATTACAGCAGGTGCATCCACGAGAATGTCGGGTACGTGACGCCGTTCTTTTCATACTTCTAAGAAAGTTAGGAAGTAAATTTTTGGTATTTCAATATTTTACAACTTGACTTTTATATTGGTAGTGAATTTTAGGACTCTTTATATGTTTTTAACGCAGCTGTCATAGCCGTCACGTACGCGACTTTGTCGACGTTCTAGTGGAATGCACCAGCAGTAGTCTGAATAATATGGCGCGTGGAACGTTATTTGAAATCATCAATTTAACAGCTAATAGGTGCGAACTGATTAGCTACTAGAAGGTGACCGCAACTTCGTTCGCGTAGGAGGAAAGAATCATAACCCTTCTTTTTTGCTTCCGCGAAATTGGACAAAAATTATCCTATAACCAACTTAGGATGACCAGCTATACCAAAAATCTGGAAATCCGTTTAGCCGTTTTGGCGTGATAAAGCCACAACGACACATACAAACATACATAAAATCCAAGAAATAATAATTTAATTCAGTGACCTCCAATACATTATTTTTTCGAAACATCTTACATGTACCTACAGATACATCATTTTTAAAACTTTATTTGACGATCCACAGACGGTTATAGGATTTTTTTTATCCGACTAGACTCAAGAAAAATCGGTTGTTTTTTTTTCTCTCCTCCACTGACGAAGTTGTGGGCACCTACTAGTAATTGTGGATAAACGATGACATTTACGTTAAATGACTTTTTTACTAGTCATAATTAGTATAAGATTTTCACTTACTTAAATCTAAATACAATGACGATGCAAACATTAACCACCATCAACAAAATTGTACTGGAAATAAATTATCATTATATATAATCCAACTTAACCGTAACACAAACCGTCATCAACCATTAATAAATCAACCATTGACGTCCACCAAGGATTGTATAGTCCAGCTGTTGTGTGTCACACTGGTCCCTTTTTCACGCATCCTTTTGTCACTACCGATACCGATCGCTCAATACTGTCAGACACAATCTAGCTCATAAATACTCATGTTACACTAAAGGGCTCAACTGCCATTGACTCACCAATGAAGATACTACGTTACATCAACAGGATTCCGTGCGATTCTATTGTCCGTGGGGGTTCCTCGTGAATTTATTACGTCACAATTGTTTGGGGTGAAATTGCTGTGTCATTTAATGATAAGTATTCGGTTAGGATGAGGGAGGGTGCGTTATCTGACTAATCTAGGAGCTTTGATGGGTGTCATTACAGTGGGGACCACAGTGAGTTATTAGTATATTAAATTTTGTATTCATAAAAAAATCTGACGTCAAGTCGTTGGGTCACTTAATTCCCTAAAAAGTTAAAATTTTTGTAAGTTTATTTTGAGTATGACAATGACCATTAGAGATGACAATCCTTATTTTCTTTGCATGCATACAGACAATAATTATAAGCACGTAACGATGTTTTCCTTCCATACATTACAATGCACCTCCAGCCAGCATCAAATTCAAATGTAACGGTGCCATAATTTTGAATTACGGCCGACACCATAACGAAGTGCCCTCTATATCACCGGCGTGGCCGCTAAATGGCCACTATATTAGCTTTGTTGGCTGCACTAATGATAAATAGGTTTGAGACCGTACACACACGCAACATTTAATCATTAACGATACTAATTTTGCTCATAGGAAATTAAGTGATGTAGTTTCAATATAAAGACACAACTATCCAAATACTAGTTAATGTTAGTAACTAAGTGTTTTTCAAAAATAATTCTATGAACAAAGTATCACTTGCACAGGAGAGAAAAAGCTGGTGGAGTGTATTTCGAATGAAGTAAAGTTAATAAGTTTGCAGAGACAAAATGAGGTTTTCAAAAAACATTATAGTTATAGCTTATACTATTTAGATTAGAAACCATATTGACAAGTAATGTCAACAACTAAAAAGCAGAAAAATACATCTTTGTAAAGGTGATGTTAATTCAAAAGTTTATGAAAACTTCTTAATTTGGTACCTGTGTGACTCAACTTTTAGACCCACACTTTTGACGTCACTGGCAAAATGTCTCTAGAGTGACCAAGAAATCGGGCTTCTAATATGATATTTCCTTGTTTGTTAGGTTTAACATACGGGTCATTCAACCTTTTAACGTACACAATAATAATAAAAGAGAAACCATTATTTAAAGGCGTTATTTTACAGAGAAGTTTAAAAGTTCTGGACAGATTTGTGTGGTTCGAAAAGTTGATTCACCTACCTAACTTATAGATGGATCAGAGTCCAGAAATAGAAGGTTAAAATAAGACTTCCATTTTCTTCTTTAAAACAAGAAATAAGCCTGTTTTCTTCTCTTCCTTAAAATTGCTGCCAGACAAAAGAAGCTATGAACCTAGACCAAATAAATTCAAATCAGAAAAAGGTAATATTCCGCCATCAAAGACCAACCAAGAAGAATCTAAAAACGACACCAAAAGAAACATGTTAAAATTGATAGATGTCCCTCAACATCAAGCTGCGAACAATACGCCATTTCAAATGTCATAGAACTGTGGATTGGCAGACAGCCGTGTCCAAAGCAAGATTTACAATCGCTGTGATATATTGAGGACAAAACATCCGTGAAGATTCTAACAGCAAACACGGATTACACGGTGCGAATCAGAGTAGCAAAGCATTCGATACGGCTGGACTTTCGCCCTTGTTCACTTAAAATATGATTCGTTCGGCTTTTCGATTTACGTTTTGACTGATGATTGCTGCGGTTGTTCTATTATTAGATTTGGACCATCGTGACTGGTTTGATATAATGAGTTTTACCAAAAACAATGAGCTAGGTAAGAAGGTAATGTAGGTTGGAGGAGAGTGACATTATAAAGACTCCTGTCAGCCATATTGCAATGAAAATATAGTTCGAAACGAGTTGACTTGACTGAAAATCTACAGGAGCCATTGCTAGTATTTCGTGATTGTGATGCAACCATGTATTTTCTTGCGTCTTTTTTTTCTAACTTTACATAAGGAGCTTCGACTAATGCCAATTAATACTATGTATCATAAAGTTGTAAAAATGAAATGTTTGTACATTGAATATATTGAAAAAAAAAACTATTGTAAGGGACTATTTGCAGGTCAATGAAGTTAAATATATATATATTTTTTGATTTTTGTATGTTTGTATGTGTCGTTGCGGCTTCATCACGCAGAATCGGCTAAATGAATTTCAACTAATTTTAGGCCACTCACTTGCTTCAGATTTAGGATTGAACTTTCTTTATACTTGAAATAAGACAGGTGACTGGTAACTAGAGTTACTGAAAGCAAGTGAGTGGTTAGTACACGGGTAGCTAGGTATCTCCACATGGTTACAGAATACTTTCTAGCCGACTACGCTGAAGAAAAAAAGAGGGGTTATGATTTGTTCTCGTCCAAAATTGGGGGCGCCTTCTAGTCAAAAATAAATTTTGGAAATAACTCACCAAAGCTATAGTCCTTCAGTATACATTTCATTACAGGAAACTACGCGTGTGGCCATCATCTGACAGTTGACCACAATTAATATTTTCAATCACCATTACCAGCACCCTATTTATCCCTATTTCTATAAAACATCTCACCATTGTCAGCTCAATCGTGACAGACAAACAGACATTGTGAGGTCCGAGCTTCCTGCGCTTTCATATCGGAATTGTGTAAACACCACCATAGCGTAAGTGTGCGAGTGTCTTGAAAATTCAAGTCATAAGTTCCTCAAAGTACCACGCAAAGATGGACTTTCATATACGCAGTACAAGTTCGATTTTGTTCGTGTTGACCGTGTAGTAAGGTTGTTTAGTATTGGCAACTGGAAGTGTGTGCGAGTGAATGGATTGGCCCGTTTGTCGGTCGTTCGACAAGTGACAGTGGGTGGCCACTTCACGTCGGCAGCTTTATAAAGTTGCTATGAAAGGACACAAAGGGCGAATTTTAAATGAACGTCTGACTTCAATTGAATACAGAGTGTTTGATTTATTTGTGTTAAGTCTGGGTTGTTAGGTGATATTTGAAAATAAACTTTATCTATGCATTTTGTGGTATAGTAGATATTAATTCCATCTCAATTGCCCTAACTTCAGCAACGAACTGGGACGTATTTAGTAAAACAACCTATGATTTAACATTCGATTTTGTTTTCGATTTTGCCTTGTTAATGTAAGTAATAAGATATTCGGAAACATTAAGTTTCCCAGACGTGTGCATATTATATTTGCTCCGTAGTCGACATTAATGTTTGACAGGTCGTATAGTTTGGTAATTTATGGGCTTATGATTTTTTTATTTTAAAATAATTTAGTTTAACTACATCTTTGTCTAGCCAGTATTAAAACGAGCGTGAGAAAAAATACGTAGAAATAAAGACTAACCGCATCCACTCACGTCAATGGCGAATCAAATAAACGATGTATATGCAAACCTTATTTCTTTAGTACCAGGCTTAGGAGGTCACAATCTCATTTTATGAAGGCAGCTTAATAAATTTATATTTGCATTAAAATACTACTAACTAATTGTATAAAGTAGTCATATAAGACGAGTAAAACAACAGATAGGCATAAAAACGTCGACGATTGTTATTTATTACGTCATTATTACCGTTTCTTATAAACGTCATATGAACACACTTAAGCATACCATGGCCAGTATTACAGGGTAGCCGGTGCTATAGGTCAAACTATTCAGAGCCTTACAGCCTTAGGTTAAAATTGACTTTTTGGTGGTCTGCGGGAATGTATAATACGGACAATAAAAGTAAAATATGCTTATCTCATAGGCCGTAACGGCGTCTTAAGTAGCTCTGGTTGAACAGAAATATGTGACGAATAAAGCGTTGATAGCATATTTTATATAGACATTACACTTAACCGTAGTAAGAGTACTGTGTTTATGGACGGACACAAAACGTTTCGGTAATTTGTTAGTTTATTTTATGTTTAAACCGTTGGCAATATATTTGGGGAGAAACCTGATTACTATGACATAGTCTTTTATAAAAATGTAAAATATTCTCTTGCTGTCAAATTAAATTTGTAATTCATATCATAAAATCTGTATGTGAGTGTTTATGCCATCCTAGCACATAATCCAATTCTAGCAGTTAGCAATATAACTCTAACCTGGATACATTCCCTTAAGTGATACAAGTATACTTTAAAAAAATCTCAATCTTCTTACTTGTATAATTATGTAATATCATCTTTAGTATTTTATATTTATAGGTTTAGGCACATAATAAATCTAAATTCTTAAAATAGGTCCACTCAAAACTTTCTTCCAGCTGTTACCTCATCGAAATTAAAATTGTATAACATTGATTTTACATTCCAGGCTACTCTGTTCTGGAACTCTCTTCCGCTCGATTTAAGGCCATTGAAATTTTTGCCTATTTTTGAAGCTAAGTTAAAAGATCATTACTTATCATTATAACTCATAATTTCTACTTTTTAATTCTTCCGTGCATAGTTTCCTTTCTTCTTTTGTATGTATGTTTTTATTTATTTTAATATTATTTATAATCATATCTCACCACCTACACACATTCCTAGTTATTTTAAGTCATTTCTGCTACCCACAGATTGGCTGGAAGACATCGCTCTTTAACGATAATACCGCCTACCGTAGTTTATGTTAAGGCTCTATTGGGCTGTATTTCTTGTTGGTGTGCAATAAAGTATTGTTATATTATATTAAATTTATTAAGTTAAAGCCCTAAATTTCACCTGCACGGGCGGGACATTGTAATTCTTACACTGGTCATCTTTAGATAAAAGTTGAACAGTTTATATACTGTAGTAATATGTATGTACTCGAGTAGTATATTTCCTTAGCTACGTACTTAGAGTACTACTATATGCTTTCGCAATGAACAAAAAGTGATTGAGTGAGTGATTTTCGCAAAATTAGTTGTAAAGTTAGTTGCTTGTCAAAGTATATTTCATTAGCTATGTAAGTTTAGTTGCGGTATTAAAAAGTTCGTCACTTTTCAAACAACACCATCACACAGAGTCAAAAAGTGATTTTATTGTAATTTTTGTCATTCGATGACTATAGTTAGAGTATACTTGATGCATTCGTAATGGAAAAAATGTGATTGAGTGAGTGATTTTCGTGAATTAGTAAACTCTTTATTCATCAGTACAGACGTACTATCAGAGTAGATTTAGAGACATTATTGTGATCTGCAAAATCGTTTATAGGTTTATTTTCATGCGGATAAATATAATTTAGACAACTTTTAAGTGAGCATGTAAAAGGTCATATCTTGAAACAGTTTTAGTAAAAACATTTAAATAAAATAATTTAACGGATTATATCGCGTATATTATATCATTTGATTTCCCGACGTTTCGGAAGCTTTTCAGCTTTCCATGGTCACGGGTGATGGTGGTCATGGTCGGGAACTCAAATGAGATAATATACGCGATATAATCCGTTAAATTATTTTATTTCAATGAGTAATAATCGCGGAAACAGAAGAAAATATTCGTTTAAACAAAAAAAAAGAAAACTGTTAGATAAAATGATAATAAAGGTATAATCGCCTAGTCACACAAGTTGTGGTTAGTCGATTTCCATCAGATAAACTGCATGTTTGTTTTATAAAGGTAGGTAAATAATGTACATTTCTAATTTTAAACCGAGACAATGTCTTCATTTTAGGTTTAATTAGGTACAATAGAAATACCAAAAGAGCACGCTCAAGATAAATCGTTAAAAAAACCTAAATAGAAGAAATCAACGCCAAACATCATTAAAAATAAACACTAATTTGTCTGATTTAGTTGAGAAACACTGCTGTAACTCAACATTTTTTATGTGCACAGATAAAGAAATACGCTCCGAAGCTGTCAGCCCATTATCTCGACCCGTATTTCAACGTGTATTCTTTTATTTGTTTTACAGTGTATATTTCAAGAAGCGCCGAGTTTATCTTTTATGAGTAGTAAATTGAGGTGTAAACTGTCGTGCAGTGGAACTGTCGGGATTTTTATATTTGTTTTAACTCTTGACTTCTGTTCGCTGTGGTAGATCTGAGGGTGAATGATGAGCGCTTTCAATGAGTTGTCAAATAAAATATAAAGAAACCACTCTTAGCTTTGCATTGAGGTATATGTAAAAATAACACAGCTCTGCTTTACGATGAAAGAATTTATTTGTATTACAGTTCGAGGCAACACCATAGTTTTATAGATTTTATGTCACACCTGTAATTATTATTAATTTGGCATTTTGGCAGAGGATAGAAACTGTATATCTATCAGCCACGGACGTCGACTGTTGAACATAGGTCTTCCCTAAAGCTTGCCACAGGATGCGATCCTGCGCAGACCGCATCCACCGACTCCCTGCGACCCTTACGAGGTCGGTCCACCTAGTCCGGAGCGTCCTACACTGCGCTTTGCTTTGCGCTGATATACTACATTGTTATTGTTACATGCAGGTATAAATGTTATTGCTACTTTAGATCTAACCATTCCGGGTTATTTTAAGTTGGGACATAGAACATTTTACCAATAAGGCAACTAATTTTATTTTTAAAGTGCTTTTAATGTCTTTTCTATCGTTGCCATTTTTGGAGAAACCCATAACTTATAAATACAGGGTGATTCACAAGTCATGAGCAGGAGTGACAGGGGTGATTGCGACACACATATTTTACACACCTTTTTATTTTGTTTTTCGAAATAACAAAAAAATACTCAGATAAATCGCATTAAAGTTCAAGAGTGTCGACACTCGTGACGACACTCCTAGGTAAATTTTGTACCTAGGAGTGACGTCACTCGGCATTTTGACTTAATTGATCACCTTTATATTTTGATTACGTAAAAAAAATGCCTTTCCTTTTTTTTATTAATCTACACGACGGACTAATAATTAAAATTAATAAAACAATAAATTAGCCATCAATTATAACTCTTTGTAACTCTTATTTAGCTGGTTTTTTTTACGATTTCTTGGTTAGCCCCATAGTAGAAGTTCCTCAGTGTGACCCTACCCATAACCCCTGTTAGGGGAGCCCGAGTTGAGTTGTGACAGAGGGAAGTTGTGACATCGTCAAATTTTTGGAACCTATTAACTGTTACCGGGCTCGCAACAGTGCGCCTTTGTGAGCTCGGAACCTGAACTAACAAACGCGTGATATTGCGAGCTCGCTATCAGTTAATACATTCCAAAAAATCGTCGATTTCACAACTCTCCTGTGTCATAACTCCCCTCAGTTTCCCCTACTCCTGTTCAGGACTCATGAATCACCAGGTATACCAAACAAACAAGTGCGAAAATTTCCAAAAGCATTATCAACTGCAATATTTGTAATCCTGTTTTACCAACAATAATTCGCGGCCTATCCTTAAAAATAAGCAAACCATCAATTTACTCTTTATCTAATCCAAACTACGCCGGCATCAATAAATAATTGCTAAGTGAAACATGAACGATAATGTCAATCGAGCAAACACAACACTCGTACCGAACTTCAGCAAACTTTACTAAGACTTCATTCAGCGCGTGCAACGTAAAATGAACTTTACCCACTAGTGCTTTAATCGACAGAGGGAGCTTGGCTACATTTACGTCGTTCTGTTTAGTTAAGCACAACACCATCTATCATCGGTAAGTGATAGATGGGTGCTGCCCAAATATTTGAATTATTTGATATTGGATCGAGGTCGGGAGCGGCTGAAGTCATTTGCCACTGTCTGGAAAATATAATTTATGGACACGTAATTATGATAACTTCCGTCGGGACCTGTTATTGACTGTTTGCTAGTAGCTCAAGATGAATAGGCCATTTGTAATTATTTGTGACCGCATTCTGTATGATGAAGGATGTCCAGTTAGTTTTTAATTAAATTCTTCTTCTAACTATAATTAAAAATATATGTAAATTTACATGCAAAAAAATATATATACCTGTAAAATTCTCTATAAACCAAGGACATTCACAAAAACTCTACACTACGGGTTCGGCTTTTACAATGTGAGTCACCGCTAAAGTAATCTAAATATGAATAATTCGGTTGTGCATGACATAAAAGTCACAATACAATACAATACAATACAAATACTCTTTACAGCACACCTCAGATACACAGAAATACAGAATATGACAGTAATATTCGAATTAGCAGAGGTAAACAACAGGCGGTCTTATTGCTAAATAGCGACCACCTTAAGTTTGTTGAATTATTATGTCAGACTTCAGAAGGGTTTTATAAACGATGGTTAAAGGTTTTTCTGAAAGTCTCCCACTACCCAAAGGTTGTCTGGAAGAGAACGCTATTTAGCGATAAGACCGCCGGTTGTTTACCTTTCCTTGAATGTGTTGTTTTCTGTTCTTTATTTTGTGAGGTATATAATAAAGAGTTATTGTATTGTTATTATATTATTAAAGTAAAACGATTTCCATTTATACATGAATACCCAATATTAACACCTACAACGTAATGTATAAAAAATCCAGATAATTTATAAGATACATCTTGCACCTGTCATATCAGCGTCAGAAGTGAAATGCCGTAAGTCAACATACAAGAGGCATTGATAAGCCCTTTTGATGTGTGTGTAAATACAGCAACAGTGAGTAAATACGCATCCGTCACCACACCAATATTTGTTAACCGCTTAAATCAAATTAACTTCGACTTTTAAAAGGTTACAACCGCCGATGAATCTCTTATATACTTAGAACCTTTTTGAAGCGGTAATTCAAGCAACCCTTTCGTGTCAAGCCGCATGATATGGTAAGTTCCTGATATTTTAATAGAGATAAGACCAAATTACTGTTTTCATACGCAGAGTAACGGTTTATCACTTTTATGACTTTATCGGTAACATCGCCATATGAAATGTAGATTAAACAAGTATTTTTTTTTCTTAATTATAAGAACGATATAAAATTCGGTTGAAAATTATAAACATATTCTCCACGGCACTTACGTCCTTTAGTTGAGAAGCGCCGTTTTTCGGCAATAACTCAAAAACGGTATATTTGATCTTGTTGAAAATAATTTTCGTTGAAAGTATTTATTAAGTTTTATATTGGTAATTTTTTCATATTTTTTGGACATACCGTTCAGAAAATAGTGGGCGGGGGTACAATTTATGCTACTTTCGGAGCGATTATTTCCGAAAATATCCACTAAAACATTTTTTTTCCGAAAAATCACAATTTTTTTTAAAAGATCTGTTGAAGTATGTGCCACATATTTATATTTGCTGAAAAAACTTTTTTCAGTTTCGGTTAATGTATGGAGTGCCCTACCTAGATAGTTTTTATTTTATTATTTAACCATCAAACTAAGTAGCCCTACATAAGACACCTACATTCCAAATTTCATCAATGTACATCTTGTAGTTTTTGAGATACAGACGGACGGACGGACATGGCAATACTATAAGAGTTCCGTTTTCGCCATTTTGGCTACGGAACCCTAAAAATTAAGATATTGTTTTTGGTTTGCTTTGCTACGTTAAATGTAAGGGGAGGAATGAATGATAAAATAGATGTAGTATGTCAGATGATGGATGCGAGAAATATTGTTATTCTGTGTGTGAATGAGACACGAATGTGGTAGCACAAAATGAAGAGATAAATGAATGTTGATGAAGCGGCAGTTGTATGCAAGGACCGTAGTAAGTAGAAGGAGGTAGTCTCTGCCTACCCCGTAATGGGAACAAGGCGTGATTGTATGTATGTATTTGGAAAGTTTTTGGAAACCAGTAACACGTAATATATCTAGTAGTGTTACTGTTTCTATTCCCTTTCACCCATTAAGGGTCTCCACCGCCTCAGGCTAAAGCAACTCGATGACTGATGCCTACTATGGTAATCAGTTGGTCTATGAGATCTCAAATTCCTCTGTACCTTAGAGAATTAATCCACTGCACACGCATTTCCCTCCGAACAAGTATATGATCAAATATCATGTCAGTTTATACACTTAATTGTCAATTTATATATGTTTTAAAAAATATAAAAAAATATATAATAAAAAAACCGGATTATTTATGGCTTGTTCACGAAAAAAGTAGCCACTGTTGTATAATCCAGGTCTTCAATATGAAATGTATTTTTAAATTTAATTTTAAAGAAGGACTCTTCACCTTTCGTTTTGAGTGCCGTTATAAATATTTATATCAGATGCTATGCATTCTTGGGCTTACTTTCGAAATCTCTGGATTTTAGAGGTTCTTTTTTATTCTGTAGGTACTCAAACAGATTATCGATGCTATTCCGTGAATATCTTTCCAGACTCCTAATTACGGTATGCAGGTCAAAAATTCTTTTAAATCGTGCCAGAAGTACATGCATTTGTATGCAATCATTTTAGCTTTAAGCCTTAGCTGGCATTATGTAGGAATTTCACAACTTGTAAGGAAAAATGTATGGATTTAAAATTATTTTCTTACCCATAAAAAAGAATACTCTGTTGGCAATCTAATTGCGGTTTGAACTACCTAGACCTACTGGGTGACAGTAGAGACTAGTTTTCGAGGGCTACTTTTTTTCGTCGAAAAGCCTTATAGTATCTTAGTGAAGAATTTCACTTTAAAAATCACGAACATCACGATTTTTATTAATAATCAATGTTGTAGAATACAAAGACATAGTCCTTATCAGTGAGTCAGCACAAGATCTGCAACAAAAGTTAGACGAATGGAGAGTCGCTTTGGAGGATGCAGGCCTACGAATAGCCGACCCCAAATAATGGGAAAAGGACAAGGAGATGATGATGAATCAATGTTGTAGAAACAAAAATATTTCCGTAGTGTGCTGCATATGTACTTCACTCTCCACTAAAAGTACATGAAAATATAGTTTTAAAAGACGGGAGTAATACGAGTTTCCATCTCTAGTGATTTAATGTTCTAAGGTGCATATGCCAACTAATGTGACAGTTTCTATTTTCAGTTCTTTCCCCGCCATCAAGGCACAGCCTCGGCCTAAAGCGACTCGGTGACTGATGACCCGGCGTGATTAACGAGCCCATTCATCATCGCGCCCTGACGTGTGACGACAATCAAATTGATTGACGCGTTTAATGTTCAATATCAAGTAATTGAGGGTTTCGGGTTGCGATTTAGGCCTAAGAAGCTTTTATGTCTGTCTTGTCTAATGAACATCTTTGAATATCAGCAGTGAACCCAGCTGATAGACATTAAATTTCAACTGTATATTAATATAAATAATTGATTTTATATCTCATAAATATCTTTGTCAGCAAGTTTTTCTTCAAAACATTTATGGCACGAATCATCATTCAGGTAATTTATTGCTACAATACCAAGTAAAAATTGGGAAACTATACTATCATAGGACTTTCATGGAAAAACAACTCCTCAAGTGTATGTCGATGACAACTACGAGGTTTATAGGCTTGGTAAATAGTGAACCTAATATTGAAGACTGGCTTAGCTCAGCGGGAGTAACGGTGCCTGCGAAGGTCCAGGGTTCAAATCCCGGTAAAAGTAAATATTTTTGTGATACGCATCAATATTTGTTCCTTAGTCTTGCCTGTTTTCTATGTATATAAGTAAATGTATCTATTAAATATATCGTCGTCTAGTTCTCATAACACAAGCATTATTGAGCTTACCATGGGACTAGTTCGATTTGTGTTCAATTTGTCCGGTTATATATGTCACGTAATATATATTATTTATATTATTCCATCCAAAAAATTATGAATTACCTTAGTTTTGCTGACATTTTAATTCTTTCATGTCATTTACGCGTAGTTGTCAAACAACTGGTTTTCTAAAGCGCCACTATCAAAATACCGCATCGACATAAACAAGCATATCACCCTATCAAAATCGATCCCTTACCCTTTTTATTGGAAACCATTGAAGTAGACTGAAGTGACTAATATTTTTGAAACCACCCCTATGCTCTCACAACCCTCACCGATGACTTGACATAGATGTATCTATTCTATATTATTCATCATTCATAGACTGGCAGTTTATCGTGAAATGTATTTCAACGAGTTTTCAAATGTGATAGATAGTTTAAATTGAAATAAAACAATTTAACGCATTATATCGCGTATATTATCTCATTTTAGTTCCCGACGTTTATGAAGCTTTTCAGCTTTCCATGGTCACGGGTGGACTGAGAAAAGATATATTTTCCTCTGTCAAAGTTACAATTTGTGCAAACTACCCATTTTTGAAAAACCAATAAAGGTGTACATACATGCCAAATGGGCCTACGCTGTAAAGACAGTTTACACATGTGCCAGAAGGGCTTAATTATTTTATTTTAATAATTTCCAAGCAGCATTTCACAAATGAGGCGCACTGAGGAGAAAAGACCATGACCATGACCGTGACCATGGAAAGCTGAAAAGCTTCCGAAACGTCGGGAACTAAAATGAGATAATATACGCGATATAATCCGTTAAATTGTTTTATTTCAATGAATAATAATCGCGGAAACAGACGAAAATATTAGATAGTTTCAAGTTGGTTTATGAGCCTAAAATTTGTTCATGAAATGTTATTTTCTGTATATTGTGATCTTATAATGTAGTAGGATCACCATTTTATTTTGTCCCAACTATTTTGAAAAACACTAAATGTCATTTATCGTAAAACTAATTTAACTAGTGACTTAATTGAGATAAACGGGTTTCAAAGGAACCTAACCTAACTTGTTTTATTTTTTTATGTTTTCAATTTTCTTATATTAGTCATAGTTATAGTCATACGTAGTCCTTTATTGATAAACAAATATTACATGTTATTATCATTATATTATTAAGAGTTTCACATTGGTATATTACTTATATTGGATTGTAAATTATTTCGAAAAAATAAATTATGAGCCACGTTTTCAATATTCTTAGAAAAAAATGTATGTTATCAATTTCCTTAAGTTCTACAGGCAGTTTGTTGTAAACTTTGGGTCCTACATTTTGCATGATTTTGGAAGTCACAGGCCAGTCGACAGTAGGGTGTGTTGAGCCGGGTTTGGATCCTAGCCGTGTACGTGTTATTTTATTATTAGGGAATACAGCAATGTTTTCCTTTACGTATTTGGCTACATCATATATGTACTGGCAGGGTAACGTTAGAATTTTTTTGTTTTTAACAAGATTCTGCGCGGGGCTACCTGGTGGAACGAACGATATTATACGCAGGGCGCGCTTTTGCAATATAAAGACACGTCGCCATTCAGCTGCTCAGCTAACAGAATGGAGTTGGAGATGAAGTGTAGTAACTAGATAGTAACTCCTTTTGAGGAAGGACGTGTGCTAGTCTGGTTAGGGCGAAGCAAGCGCCAGATAGTCGATTACACAAAGTGTTAATGTGGGCATCCCACTTTAGTGCAGAATCTATTATAATGCCGAGAAATTTCGTGCATTGCAATTGCGGCAGTTCGGTACCATTTATGTTTATGTTAAGTGGGCGAGGAAGTTTTCCACCCAGATTGATGTGGAAGTATTTGGGTTTTAGCTAAATTTAATACAAAGCCGTTGGCGCGAAACCAGTTCAAAAGTTTGACGATGTCCGATTTTATCGATATTTCCAACTGGTGAGGGGTGTCAGCTGTGATAACATTGCACGCATCATCAGCAAAAAATATACATATCGCCATCTACAGCATTAGGAAGGACGTTGACCTGTATTAAAAAACATAAATTTGCCAGAGAGGATCTCTATGTCGATGCCACCAGAGTTAGACTTTACTATGCCATTGTCCAGAATTACAGCTTGTTGTCGACATGCTAGGAATTCTAGCATTAATTTTAAGGCCGGGCTGCGTATGCCTATGTGCTCAATCTTTTTGTCTAGCACTTCGTGATTACACAGGTCAAAAGCTCGTGTCATATCGCACAACAATATAGCTACTTGGGTAGCGCGTTCTTTGGCCTCCATGATTTTACATACTATATTGCGTACTACGGATATACATGACCTGTGTTTTCTATACGTAAATTGCTTATCACTTAACAAGGAAACACTGTTATAGAGGGTAAACGAGCAGACAGGTCGCGTGATGGTAAGCGATCTCACCGTTGCCCATAGACATCTGCAACACCAGAGGAGTTACAAGTGTCTTGCTGGCCTTTCAGGTAGGACGAGTACGCTCTTTTCTTGAAGTTCTGAAGGTCGAATCGGTCAGGAAATACTGCCGGCGACAATTTATTCCACAGTTCAGTCATGCGCAGTGTGCGGTGCGTTGTGGACTGCTAACCATCTAAGTGGTGAGGATTCAAATACTGTCGCGTAGGGCGATGGTGGAAAGAAGCGGCAGGGATCAATCCGAAAAATTCCTCGGAGTATATCTATGGCTAAGCGCAAAGATATTGTTGATATTGCTGTAACACTGTTCAAGGTCAAAACAATCTGTGAGTGCAGTGTTTCTTCATCTTCTCCGACTTGCCACCCACTGTTGAATATAGTTCCGTTCATTTCACGCCAGTCTTCTCGATTTTGAGCTCTTTGTAGTCAATTTCTTTCAACCCCTTTGGCTATATCATCGGCATCTCACTGGTTGTCGGTCCACGCTTCGGTTTCCATTTTTAACCGACTCCCAAAACAGGAGGAGGAGGTTCTCAATTTAGGCAAAGGAGGCAAATATTTGTGTGATGAGCATAAATATTTGTTCCTGAGTCTTGGATGTTTTCTATATATATAAGCAATATATCTATTACATATATCGTCGTCTAGTACCCATAACACAAGCCTTATTGAACTTACCATGGGACTAGTTCGATTTGTGTAAAGTTGCCCTATAACATTTATTCATTTATTTTATTTCTTTATTTAGTCACCTTGTAGCTTCACCCGCCTTCAGTCCTATAACTTATGTATCCATTCCACTTCCATTTTCTTTATCCGTCAGTCTTTTTTGCCTTACATTTTTATTAGTATGATACACTCCGTCTTTTTGTGTGCGATTTGAAGCCTATGGATAAGTAAAGTTGTTTGGTTAGAGTCCACGACATCTCTGCCTCATAAAACCGTAACCTTTTCGGTTTGCAGTTTTTCCTAAATATATTCTGATCTCTTAAGAACTTCCCAATATAAACATATTTGGATTGCTCAAACCTGACTTACACAGATAAAGGCCATAATTACAAAGAGGAGTTGCATTGTGCGCCATGCAACAGAATTTTCAAAACCAAATTCGGTTTTGCTAGCCACATTCGCGCACATGACCGACGCTCGTGAAGGTCATGATGTTAGGTTTCGCTTACGATACGTAAAGAGAGAGAAAATAGATAAAGAGCACGTAATGCCTATGTAATTTTGACAGTTACTAAGCACGCATTAATCATGCAGTGATTAATATTATCGTAAAGAGAGTCTGCACCGAATATCTGATAATGATTCCATCGATCAAATAAAATTGTGTTAATTGCTAATGCTTGGCGATCGAGCGATTAAGATAACATACGGATTTATTGTAGTTAATAAATAATACGATAAGAATTTGGACAAGTTGTTTTTCGTCTGCACTGAATGTATTGACGTCGTTGCATGCTTGGCGATGTTTTATGAACGCCATGTGATAATCACCACCCGCCACAGATAACAGATAACGATCGATTTGATGATTATGGCGGGTGACTCATTCCTATTGCAATAGCCCAAAAACATTGTCCTTCTAAACTAGATTCTAATAGCCTGCTCCTCTTGAACATGATCATAAACATAGGTTCCACACCCAACTAGGACGGAGCCTGACCCGAACAAGCTGGATACACCAGGGGGTATATATTTATACGGGCACGCTCCGGGATGGAGGAGGGCCGACTATCCGCAACTGGTTGACCACGATCACTCGATCATGCAACGTTTAGCCAATATTGGAGTTACGAGTATGTGGGTGAGTTGGGATAGAACATCGCGGATGAGCGTTGATGAGTAGTCGCGGGCAGCTCTCGTTGGCGTCTTTGCGCGTAGTATTCACGGGAGGTCCGTAACCTGATTCTCCTTAAAATGCAATAGTTCAAACATCTGCTGCAACCTGCTTATGGACCAAGGAACGAGCCCAGCAGGAGTGCAGTCACAGCAAACTTCTCGAAAGGGCCTTTTAGTTTTGGATCCATATCCTCACGCAAGCGTCTCAAAAATCCTGATGATGACGATTTTAATTAGTAAAATTACGAAATTACGAATGACAAGGGAAATTCATCGTTGGAGAGTGATCGTACTGAAATTTTAGAAAATTTTTGATTTTCATGTTTTAGGCGGGTGGTGGGTAGGTGTTTTTTATTTAGCTTACTTACTACAGCCGTACCTATTTTCCTACTACCTTTTTACTACTATTTTATAGTTTAAATAGATTTAAGTCAAAGAATGAATTTTTGTGACAAGTCTTTATCCGTCTACTAATTGTCGAAACGATTCTAAAGAGCCCGAAATTGGTAACCTTGCGGTTTTTCATTACAGCGTTCCTATGACTACCTCCCGGTTTCATCATCAAATCAGCTTGACTGACTTGTCACTGAATATATATTAAATACATTTTGCTACAATGAAATTCATAATTTGTATATACTTTACTGGCGACAAAGATCCAACAAAATGAAAACGTTAGACTTTGTCTGAACTTGTGGGTATTGTACAGGTTCTATCACCGTGTTTATTCGAGTCGAGGCCATATTTTAATTCCAAAAACAAGAAAACTTATCATTCCTACAGACATTGCATCTTTGAAAAGTTCATTCAAGAAACGGCAAAGGAATCATTCGCAGTGCTTCAATCTGCAAGCATCATTACCAGTGCAGCACATTTCAATGCGCCCGAGCCGACACGTCCTAATTGACATGTCGGGAAATAAGGATGGAACCAACAGAGTTGCGTTCAACTCGATATAGGTATTGGTATCGATGTGAAAATTATAACAAGTTTTTTTATATGCAAGCTGATACTTTCAAAACAATAACCAAACACATTTGAAAGATTCTCCCGCTTCTACGATTATCACTCGTTTAAATAAAACAATTTAAACGAGCGATTATATCGCGTATGCATATACACAGAAGAGAAAATTAAATATATTTTTTTTAATTATCAAGGCGCGTGTTCTTCAATTTGAAGAAAATGCTAGGAAGCCAAAAACTAAGCTTGTTAAGAGGTCGACAAATTCATAAATTTATTGCGTCCAAACAGTTTTTGCTATGAGTAAATATTGTTATGGAAATAGTCGGAGTAGGTCTTTTGACCTTTGTTCTTGACGATTTGAATTTTGATTTAAACGGATTTGAGTTCGCAGTATTATATGCAAGTGTTACTAAATTGTTTAAGAAGGTGTATTGTAAACCTCAACTATTCTGGTTACAAACAGCAACACAGGATGGTATGTACATACCTACTATTATTAAGAATGAGGTTAGTAATCAATTCTATAGGTAACCGGATTCCACGTATAAGTAAACTGTACAAATACCTAAACACAACAGTAGTTTATAATTAAAAACAATCGATATCACTATTTCTATATCCCAGATTTCCCATCCCTACCCGCAGTCACGAGCCGGCGGAGGAAGCGCAAGTCGGAAGCAATGGCGCGGCGCCTTGCTCCTACGGCTGTCAGCCGTCGGGAGCGACTGTCACTTGTTTCCACGACTGTCACTCGTTACCGCGAGTGCGTCACTCGCAGCATTATGCAGATGCTGCGTGATTGACTAGGTGTGTAGTGCCTGAATATCACATGCGGTAGAAATTTATACAATGTGGTGATTAGATTGTCTTGCGTCTAGCACATTCGATTGTGAGTACAAGCTTATTGTCGTTGGAACTACTATTATCATATTTTTACCTGTTTACTATCTTTGATGTTACTCTGATGATTTGTCGAGCAGGTGGTTGAGTTTCTGGGTAGTAAAATACGTCACTCATTGTCTTTAATAAAACTCAGTTCCCCGAGTTGAAGGAGAATCTGTGCCGAAGCCGAGCAACAAGGAAATCCTATTTTTCTCTTGGCTGACGGATGCATTTTAAATAAAAAAATATATTTTGCGAGAATTTTTACACAAATCAAACTAGTCCCATGGTAAGCTCAATAAGGCTTGTGTAATGAGTACTAGACGCCGATATATTTACTTATATAGATAGAAAACATCCAAGACTCAGGAACAAATATTTATGCTAATCACACAAACATTTGCCCTCACCGGGATTTGAACCCAGGACCTTCAACTTCGCAGGCAACTTAATGCTGAGCTAAACCGGTCGTCAAAATCTTACGTGACATAATTGTCAAACAATATTTTTAATCTGGATATACCTATTTGGAAATCACCATAAAAAAAACAATTTCCAAATAAAATTAAATACTATAATTAAAAGCAGTTTGTATAATGTCCAAAAAGTGAATCAGACGATTCTAGCACATAATTCCATGTCAAAACTACATTATTGCTTTCGTTTAGCAATTTGAACTTATTTGTTCTTCATCTTTATTATACTAGGAATGAAAATAGAGAAACAATTTGATTAATTTATTTTTTATTCGAGACACCAACAAAGTACAAAGCTTTACATTTAATTTACACTAAAAACTAGGAGCACTTCTAGCCCGTACCTCAATAACAGATGTGCAACAGCATTTACAAATATTATTCATTAAGGGAATTCGTACCCAAAATTTAACACTCATCGTACCCACCTTAAGTTTTCGTGAGTTAATTGCATCCGTCAGACACCCATAAGTCATATGAGCTGTAAAAGCGTACTCCAAACTTAAAGGCTGACAACGCACTTGTGACTCCTCTGGTGTTGCAAGTGTCTATGGGCGACGGTGATCGCTTACCATCAGGAGATCCGTCTGCTTGTTTGCCCCTTATAACATACGAAACCGGCCAAGAGCATGTCGGACCATGATCAGTGTAGGGTTCTGCAGCAGTTCATACGAAAAATGTACACTGAAGGTAAAATGTAAAATGCTATATGAAAAAGTGTTCTAGCAAAAAAGCGTATCTCCACGGCACTTACATCTTTTTTGTTGAGAAGTGCCGTTTTTCGACAATAACTAAATAAAAGTATATCCGATCATGTTGAAAACAATTTTCGTTGAAAGTATTCATTAAGTTTCATCTTTGTATATTTATTCATATTTTTTGGACATAAGGTTTAGAAAATAAAGGGGGGGGGGGGGCGGTTATGCTCTTTTAGGAGCTATTATTTCCGAAAATGTCCACAAAATCAAGCAATTTTATTAGAAACCTCAAAATTTATTTAAAAGACTTGTCGAAATATGTGGATATTTACTGTTTTTTTTTTATTTTTCAGTTTCGGTTACATGTATGGAGAGCCGCCCCTAGAAATATATTTTTATATCAAAGTAAGTAGCAGCTCATATAAGACACCTATACTCCAAATTTCATCAATATACATCAAGTAGTTTTGAGTAAAATGCTTGTGTCATACGGACGGACGGACGGGCAGACATGACGAAACTATAAGGGTTCCGTTTTTACCATTTTGGCTTCGGAACCCTAAAAAGGTGATATTGTTTTGGTAGTTATGGTATCTTGCTACTATTTTAATACCAACTTTCATTCATCATCGTCGACCTGTTATTGTCTATTGCTGGACATAGGTCTCTCTATGGGTAAGCCACTGAGCACGATACTCAGCCACTCGCCAAATATCATCGCTCCTTGCCTGAGGACGTCTCACGCTTCTTTTCAATTTTCATTGCGCGTATAAGCTTTCGCTGTAAAAAAGTTATCAGATCCCAGGAAAAACCAAGCCTTTTGACTTTACTGACCCTACACCTTATCTTAAAAAGTGTGGCTTCAACTGGCCTGAAGCCCCTAAGCCGTGATTTTACTAACCCTACACCTTGGTTTCAAAAGTATAGCCTGTCCGTTTCTACCGGGCCCCCAGACAACAATGCGTTCAGAATACTGTTGGGTCAGCCTAGACACTGAAGGTTGATTGCGTTGATCATGGAACACTCATTTTGAAATTAGAACATTATGGCCTGTCTATAAATGCCTTAAGCCTTATGTTTTCATATCTCAGCAATAGAATACAAACAGTTGTTGTAAATGGAACCCAATCCAGTGGAGCTGCAGTTAAGCTAGGAGTGCCACAGCGCTCTATCTTAGGGCCATTTCTATTTTTGGTTTAAATGGCTTACCATCTATAGTAGAAAATCTTTGTGATATAGTACTATTTGCTGATGATACATCATTAATTTTCAAAGTTGACCGGAAAGCAAGTGTACTAGTTAAAGTACTTGACTGGTTAATATTAATAATCTGCTATTGAATGCTAAGAAAACGAAATGTGTTAGATTTGCTTTACCGAACATTAGAGCAGTGGATTCCACTATATCGCTCAATGGTGAATGTTTAGAAATGGTGGATAGGGCATTATTCTTAGGTATAACATTGGACAAGAACTTGCAATGGAGTCTCCATCTAGCAGCACTTGCAGGTAAATTAAGTTCAGCAGCTTACGCTATTAGAAAAATTAGACAATTGAGCAATGTTGATACTGCTCGCTTAGTATATCATAGCTATTTTCATAGTATCATGTCATACGGTATTCTGATTTGGGGCAAAGCAGCTGACATACAGACTATATTTGTGTTGCAAAAAAGAGCGATTCGTTCTATATATAACCTGAATTCCCGTGACTCCTTAAGAGAACTTTTTAAAGACATCAACATACGGTTAATACCGTAGCGTCCGAATATATTTATGTTATTAAGAACCTAGAGTCTTTTACTAAGAATTCAGATATCCACAATTTTAATACTAGAAATAAAAACAAAATCGCTATTAGAAAGTTCCGCGTTCGTAAAGTAGCCAAATCATTTGTAGGCCAATGTATAAATTTTTATAATAAGCTACCAGATGACGCTTTAAAATTACTGTTTCCAGCTCTCAAAAAGTACTTAAAAGAGTCCCTAATGGCAAAGGCATAGTATAGGGTAGAGGACTATTTAACAGGCAAAAATGCATGGCCCAAAACAGAAACCAAATAATGTACTTTTACCGAGACACGGTTCTTATAAGGTAGCATATCAAACGTATGTAAGTTTGAAATAAAATTTTGCTTTTTTATATTCTACTTTTTTTTACTTTTACAAGTTTTGATATGTTTTCTTGAAGAACTACGCATTGAGTTTATACTCAAAACATACATTTAGGATAGGCTAAGTACAAACATTGTAATAGATATAAGATTTATTTCGAAAAAATGACTGACTGTTGAGTTTGTTTCGGCTTTCTTCTCCTCAGTGGTCTCCTCTTGGGAAACGCCGTAGAGTCAGACTTTTAAAAGTGCTCTTGTGGCCTACTTACAGAATAAAGATCATTAATTCATTATTATTTCACTGTAGTGCATCAGGGATGTTCATGGATGCTCACGCTACGTTACGCTATTATCCGTAAAAGAGCGGCATCCCTGATGCACAGAATACTGAATGGCACCAACGGCCTCCTAAAGGTGCTGGCAGATGGAACTGCCTGCTGATGAGGCGTGGGAATAAACTCCACGAACCCAATGTCGCATCGCAACCATAAAGATGTTATGCTAATTTAATGTTTGTTTATCTTTGTTTTTATTTGTGTTTCTATTGTACGATAACATATTTTTTAAGTTAAAATGTTACTAACATTATATGGGACAAGTTCCTGAAATAAATTATTTAATTCATTCGTTGCGCCACATCTAAACCCATTCATCAACTTTACGTAACGGAATAAAAAAACAAAAACGTGTAAAAACGTTTCACTAATAAGTAATTCAAAACACCCGGATGTTAATTATACATAAAAATGAAAAACGATTGTAATTTCGCAGATCACACAATATTATATGTCACGGTGAGCAAGCAAGTGGGGCATCAGATAGGGTTATGGCAGATAGCAATCGTATGAAAACGTAATCATATTTATGATTAGAATCAAATTTTTGATTGCCGGCCGCTCTAGTTAACGCGATGAAAGATAATAATTGCGAAAATTAATGATAATACAGAGGCGATATATTTTCCTTGTGTAATCTGCGGGTCGATTATAAAATTGTTTTTTATCGGCCTATTAAAGCGTTCAAAGTCCTTTCCCCTAGATCTTCATGGCTCCCAATAGTCGTATATGCGGTTCTTGGTTGAATCTGTTCAACCTTCCTCCGCAGTGCCTTGCGTAATGTGCCCCTATCCTACTCTAAGTGGCTGCAGATGGATTTCCGTTTTTGAATTAGCTGAGTCCGGTTACTAGTAAGGAAGCTATTCGGATCTACCAAGTTTAGTCAGGATCTAAAAAGAAGACTCCAATCGGATACCTCCTGTGGTCAGTTGTTGAAAGCATCCAGACTGTTACGCCATCTCCGCCTAGGCCAGCCTCGTCCGCGCTACCCATTTTGTAGCACCTATTTCGTGACTACGGTAACTCGTCTTCTCTGGTGTATACGACAGAGGAAATCAGCTAAATCCCACTTAAGCCTGGTGTTTTTTTCTCTAAGAACATTAACATTATAGCTTAATATTGTTTCTTTACGAAAATCTTGACGTTTAACCATCACGATCTTCGTGATTTTTGAAGTGAATTTCTTCACTAAGAAGAGAAGAAGATAGAACTTCGTATTTTATGAATATCATAGCTAAATGTTGATTTTTTGGGTTCTGCACCTCAAAAGTAAAAAACAAAACCCTCATGAGATCACTTACCTGTCAACCCATCTGTCTGTCTGTCAATACTCCTTTTCTCAGTAACGCGTGGAGGTATCACGTTGAAATTAATATTATCAATTATTTAGTCCTGTAGTTCCTTGAAGCTGTGAAAAACAAGTTACAAAGTCAATGCAATCAAAAGATACATTCATTAAAAAACGTGTTTTCTCTTCTGAAAACCTATAGGGTACTTCCAGTTGCCTTAGAACCTTGGAATTTGATAAGGCAGTATTGGCGGTAGCTTTTATAGTACAAGAAACTCGAAAAGTAGGTGTGTTTTATATCGGTATGTATAATTAAATTGGTAACTGATAACCAATATAAAATTACCCCACACTGCGTACATTTTGCTTGGAAGCAGGGCTCTGCTAACACTGGATTTTATAGGTACACTGTGCACGGACAACCATTACAGCCATTGAGGGAAATAAGCTTCTATTATTTAATACTACAATTGTCGATAACAGACAGCATAATATATTTCCTAAACTATAATGATGATGATGAATGCTCGAGTTAATTAAGAACTTAAGACGCATTATAATAGGTACCTACATATGTAGGTACATAAAGTTACACCTCATCCTTTATTATAATACGTCTCCAAACGCTATCTCTCTACTCTTGTATTATTTTCAACACGAATACCAATGTATTATTTGTATGAAGAAAATAAGTGATTCAAGACATGCGACATTATGGTAAAAACTTTCTGAATATTTGATTTACTGCATCGTCATTACAAATTTAAATAAAACCCTCTTGAATTTAAAAGTATTTTTGAGCAGATACAAAGAGATTTATTTAACCTCGCTTGTTAGAGTATCTTTGTTACAGAACTATATATTTACAAGAAACGATATAAATATCACAATCCGTACTCCATACTATAATATTATAAATGCGAAAGTGTGTCTGTCTGTCTGTCTGTTACCTATTCACGATTAAACCGATTTGGATGAAATTTGGTGTGGAGATAGTTTGAGTCCCGGGGAAGGACATAGGCTACTTTTTAACCCGGAAAAATACCCTTATCCGCGCTAAACGAATTTAAGGCGAACGTCGCGGGCAGAAGCTAGTATATTCATAACGAACACAGTCATAAATATCACAATATATTCATAATTAACACACACAGTCAATTATCGTAATCCCAAACATACACGTCAGCGTTGGCAGTTCCATGAATCACACAGGCTTCGTGACACCGTGACGGATTTGACACGACACGTCACGAGCTACACGGCGTGCGTGACAAGAATGATTTAGCCCTTGATTGCACTGGGCATTATGGAATTATTTTACTCTAATGACAGTTTCCCAAAGGTGCACTGCTGGAATATGGATGTCAAAAACGGAGGAGGTTATCCGTTCCACTATTTGTATTTTTTTTTATGTATGGTCACCGATTTTAGTCTCAATTGGGTACTTTCCTGTAACCTTCATAAATGATGTCACGCTTGCAGTTAAATGTAATTTCTGAAAATACGTAGAAAACATTAATGTGTACTTATTTTTAAGCTTTCGACGATTTTTAAATGATCAAAAACTAAAAATAAGGACGCTATTTTGACCGTATAGAATTATGACGTCATAAACCTTTTTTTCTTTCAAACTTAATACTTTCTGACCGTTTTGACAGTTCATAAAAAGGAACTGATTTGATCTGTCAGACGAGTACCTTATTGTGGACCGAATTTAAAAATATATTTTTTAATTCTAAAGAGTTTATTCCGAGGATCCAATGTAATCCAGTTAGGATCTGATGATGGGATCCCAGGAAAATCGAAGGCACCAACTCCAATATAACATTAAAAGTTGAAAAGAGGGTAGGTAATTGACAGTAAATTAAAGGAAGGAAGGAATCAGATGGTGATGGTATGGGACTTCCGTCCTTTTGAATTAGAAGAGCAGCATAGTACAGTCAAAATGAAATAAATCGTAACATTTAAATACTGTATCACGCTTGCAAAGTTGAATAACTGTAAATATCGGGGAACCGCTTTTTGTTTGGCTTTTAACAGTCCTCTTGTTTTAATGGCCCTAGATATCTATTCACGATTCGATATAAGATACAAAAACAGTTAAGTGTATGGGGACCCGTTTATTTATAAATTAAATTGTTCAAACAAATAGGTTTTTTGGAAATACGAAAAAAAAATTAGGTAGTCAGAGACATACTTATAATTTTCGTGTAATATGTATGTTTATTTATACAAATTGTAAAAATTTCAAAATTTTCGTTTGGTATACTTCAGAAATAAAGGGAGGGGGAGTGGTGTTTTTATTCACATTTTCCTTAATAAAACCAAATCTAATACAATACAAAATATTTACAAAAAATGTTCAAGAATGTGCAGATCAAGCCCAGCTAGCTAATCTTTTAATCCCCCCCATTTCGTCGTTTTTAAAATGTTTCCTTTGGAATACATGTGGGCTGCGACCATATTTATAAACATTCCAAATTTCAAATAGATAGATATGGCGCTCTACTAGTTGGACAGATGGAGAGACAGACAGACAGAATCGCAGCATAAGGGTTCCTTTTTTACCTTTTTCGCACGGAACCCTAAAAACATACTTTTGATTTATCTCCGTTTAATTCAAATTTGACCACGACTTTGCTCCAAAACCCGTTAAAAATCTCTGCATAATACTCAAAGTCGTGCACAGAGTTTCTGGCTAAGGTAGGCAGTTAAAATGTTTCAATCACATGGGTAGGCACTAGGCAGTTTCTCTGTGGCTATATGGAGCCATGGTCCTTCAGGCTAGGCAGTGCTTTTGTGCCTGTATGGACCGCAGGCGACTGTGAATGCCCGAAATAAAAGCCTCTTGATGAAAACTTACTTTACTTACTGCTGTGGCGCAACGACCCGAGTTGGATCTTGGCCTCCGACACCAAAGACCACCAGGTTCCTGTCCCTAGCTATTTCCACCCGGTCAGAGGCGGTCTGGAGCCCAATTAGATCCCTCTGGACTTCGTCGACCCAAATGTTAAAATAATAAAATAAATAATAAAACTTAATTCAACTGGAAATACATGCCAACAGTTTTTTAATGCCAAATATTTATTGAATGTATTTAAAACCTGATGTTATACAGTCGCCTGCAATCGACCCATCTGCCTTACAAAGTCAAACGGCTAGGCCAGGGGGTCATGTTTCTCTGCAACTGACAATGACCATAAACTGTAGTGAAAATTATAGTAAATAAATATTTAAATATTATGGGACCTATTTTACATAATTGAACTAGTCCCATGGTAAGCTCAATGAGGGTTGTGTTATGAGAACTAGAAAACGATATATTTAATAGATATATTTACTTATATAGATACATAGACAATATCCAAAACTCGGGAACAAATATGTACCTATGCTCATTAGATAAATATTTGCCCTAACCGGGATTTAAACCTAGGACCTTCAGCTTCGCAGGCAACGTTACTCCCACTGAGTTAAACCGGTCGTCAAAAGTGAATTAGTTAATAATAAGAAATAATTGTATTACACGTAACATATGCATTAATTCGATTAGTACGTCAATCAATCGACACGTTTTCTACATACAAACACGCATTGCATTGCAAATATAAATGAAATACCATTACAGATAGTAATTGTATGCATTTAGCACTAGACAATCTTCAGTTTCAAATCGTTTGCATGCTCGATTTAGCAATGCCATCTATGAACAATGCAACTAAATTATCTTCACACCACATTACAACATGCAGATGAATAAAAACAAAACATTCGATTACGAAACTTAAAGTGATAAGACTAAGGGTGTGACAGTTTTAACTGGCAATATGGATGAAGTTGTCAATGTTATAACAATAAGCAATTAATTGACATAAATTGACAACGATTAGTCTGTCAGCGGTCAATCAAATTGATCAATTCGTTGCCGGTTGACTGCGCATTGCGTTCCAGGGCTCCACGAATAAATAATGCATAGATGCACCAATGTGCGATTCGATACCGTCATCATTTTTAGGGTTCCGTACCAAAAATGGTAAAAAAGGAACCCTCATGGTGCGGCTTTGTCTGTCTGTCCGATTATTGGAGCGCCATATCTCAAAAACTACTTATGTTATCTATTTGAAATTTGGAATATTTATAAACATGGTCAGCCCTCATGTATTGCAAAGGTTTTTTTTAAATATATTTAGTTTAAAAAAATGACGTATATAAGGGGGAGGGGGGCATAAATTCAAAGTCTAGAATTCAAAGTCTAGCTCCTAGGTCAAGTGGGGTATCTAATGAAAGAGCATGATCTCTACATTTTAGAACATTGTTTTTTTATTGTGAGAAGATTTTGTTTTGTTAAGGAAAATGTGAAAACAAAAATACCATTCCCCCATTTATCTCCAAAGTTTACGACGCGAAAAATCTGGAATTTTCTGGAATTTACTCTATCCGTCTTACTTTTTTTTTAAACACAAAAAATCATTTTTGAATAACCCGGTTTCGTTAAGTTTGCCCCTTATTTGTATGTGACGCCATAGATACCAGAGGCAAACTTAACCCGAGCGGCTAGTTAAGTCGGAATAAGTGAAAGTTTGTACGGAACCCTCGGTGTGCGAGTCAGACTCGCACTTGACCGGTTTTTTTTATTGTTTCCCGTTTTTCACGCCGTGTCGTGTTCGCATCAAGTTTTTTTTACCTTGCGTAGATATCTATGTACACTGTTAGCGTGTTAACAGCGTTGCTTAACTCAATTTGTGAATTCAGTTAATTGCGGTTGTAAAAACGGTGATTGATGGTTTGATAACACGCTAAAATATTTATGGTTACTGTTATTTCCCTTTGTATTTACGACTATTAACACATCTACATATTCTACATACCTTACAACAGCATTCCGTAAATATGAATCAGCTAATGTATATTCGTAGCTAGTTCCAAATAAAAACCGTACTAAACCTAAGCCCCGCACAATTTTTCTACTTTGCCCTATGGTTGACTGGTAGAGAACGCTTCATGGCATTAAGTTCGCTATTTGAAAGACAAGTTTTCTTTTTTGCTATTTAATTAAATAAATAAATACTATTTACGTCATGCTCAAAATGAGTAAGACAGACTCACGTGTACGCCGAAAACGCGTAATTTTTGAGATATTAATTATTTCTATAAAGTCTGCAACTTCATTCGCGGAGGAGAAAAAGTCATATCCCGTATTTTTTTCGACAACGTAGTCAGTTAAAAAGTGTCATATAACCATCTGTAGGTAACCAGTTACCCGTGTACCAAAAATAGTTGAATTCTGTTCAGCCCATTTGGATGGACAACGAAACATACAAACATACAATTTTTTTTATTGAAAATATCTTTTTTACAACTTTGTAATAGTACCTACAGATAGATAAAAATCCAATTACCTTCTCATGACTAACACACCATAATGATAATATGATATATCCACTTATTTAATACCGAAGTATTCTTCACTTACAGCTTCTGTGTATAGAAATACACAGAAGCTGTAATTGCATGCTTTTGTGTATAGAAATACACAGAAGCAGAAATTGCATGCTTTTTTACCAGCACCTTTAGCACAAACTGTGATATGCGACTCTTTGTCATGCTACAAAGATTGTCTGTCTTTTTCATTTCAATACAATGCATGAAAGATGGGTGATGCTATGTCGGGCGACAAGCGTAGTCGCGGAGAGTTATGCTATATCGGCAGTTTGTATTAAGCTTTACAATAAATTAGGTATCATTTTTTTTGTCTATCTATTGATGATAATTCGTGTCGAATACTACTCGTATCTCTCAGCTCTAAGTCACATCTTTAGTATCCGGGAATTCATAATTTTTCTTTTAAAACGGTTTATTTTATCTGAACGTTATACCAATTTACTCCAACGAGTTAAATTCTTTCGGATTACTCGTTCCCACCGTGTATACTCGCAATTTTCTAGCCACTTTTGCGCAACACAACAGCATTCACGTTTTTGTCAAAGTTTTTACGCCTAATCCGCCCGCATGCTCGTACAAAATGTCAATACAAATGTCAGATCACAATGTCGCACTGACGTGACATATCCGTTTCATTGTTCGCCTGTCATTTTTTATCGAGAGCGCTATCGATTGTATTGTGAGACCCATTATGAGACAACCTTGTTATTAAATCTCTTGCGTCATGCGTAAGTACAGTGCTTAGATTGTATAGTCAACAGCAAAAGCAGATGATGATTTTAGTTCCTTGTCACTTTCACTACTTTAACGCATCCTAATTGTCACAGTATTGTTACGTTGGTGCGACTAAGTACTAAAATGATCATCTACTTTTGCTTTTGACTGTATGTTTTTTAATATTGCAATCCTTAAGACTTCAATCCTCAATACACTCGCGAACTTTATCGAAGTTAATCGAATACGATAGTGTAGAAAGAAACATCACTCTGCTTTGCCCAATTTTGCCTCGCCTCATCCGAATTTTGATCGTGGTCGGTTTTTGCGTCAAAGGACTCGAAGAAGTCCGAAGTCCGAATGTTTGCGCCGAAGTTGGTAAGGTGACCCGACTACCCGAGTATGTAGTCACGCACCTCGAACTTCGGCTAACTTTGACGAAGCATCGAAGCGAGTAGCTCTTGGTCTTCAGTGATGTTAATGTGTCGTCAAATTTATACGGATGACCAAAAAATTGGTCTACCACTTTTATATTACACAAGCTTCTGCCCGCGACTTCGTCCGCCTTAAATTCGTTTATCGCGGATAAGGGCATTTTCCGGGATAAAAAGTGGCCTATGTCCTTCCCCGAGACTCAAACTATCTCCATACCAAGTTTCATCCAAATCGGTTCAGCGGTTTAAGCGTGAAGAGGTAACAGACAGACAGACAGACAGACACACTTTCGCATTTATAATATTAGTATGGATTAGATTAGATATTTATTTGCAAAGAAATTAATTAAGGTTGTCTGGAAGAGATCACTCTTTAGCGATAAGACCGCCTATTGTCTACAGTATTTTATGTTAAGGCTCTATTGTTTATGTTGTTGGTATGAAAGAATTGTTG
Organism: Hedya salicella; assembly: GCA_905404275.2. Lineage (NCBI taxonomy): Eukaryota > Metazoa > Arthropoda > Insecta > Lepidoptera > Tortricidae > Hedya > Hedya salicella. Next base: position 5,496,607 of record FR990102.1, read on the forward strand.
TAATGTAATGTATTGTATTAATTTATGTTTAAATCTATTTAGAGATAGCTCTTGTACACATTTTGGTAACTTGTTAAAAAAAAACATGCACATAACAATGCAATAATTCGCGTTTAATGCTAGTCTAGGAATATAGTTCTGGACCAATTTCCATCCAAATCGACTACTACTTAACAGACAAAAATGCATGGCCCAAAACAGAAACTAAATAAGTAATTTACTTTTACCGGGACATGGTTCTTATAAGGTGGCATATCAAACGTAGGTACTCATATTATGCCTTTTTACAAACATGCAGACTTTTCAACCCTATTTTATATGGTAGTGTGGTGTAGTGTTTAAGGTTCAAACGAGGTAGACCAATATCTTGGCCGATCGTCCTTGTATATATCCTCAGGCAAGTCAGTGCAGATTTGGCATTCATTAGATACCTTTTTTTTTTGGAGGAAGCTTGTTATCCAGCTGCTAAGAGAAGCTGGTATTTCTGTCCACTGAAACCTTCACGAATACTGCCATCTGCTTCAAATGCGGAGGACTCGAGGATCTCAAAATAAACACACTACAGTTTTAATTAAGGTTAAACAATTGAAACCGATTATACCCCGTAAATTATCACATTTCAGTTTCCGACGTTTCGGAAGATACACAAGTCCCGTGTTCACACACGGTATTACACACATTAAAGGTTTCCTTGTCTCATGCCTGTGTTACTCATAGGACCGATGAGGTATTCGCCACCTCACTAAGGGTCAACAAAATGAAACTCACACGCAAAGAAACAAGCCCCACATGCTGAATGCCGAGGATGTTACATCAAAGTATAAAGTCAGGGCTTAGGAGCTTGAATTTTCATGGGATCTGATAACTTTTTTACAGTGAAAGCGTTATAAGCTTATGAGTCTTGGCCGCCAATTATACATGAAATGTTTGTGGCGGGATATTTTTGTCAAGTAATTATTTCATTTATATCAAGTATAAGATATATTAATTTTTTTAAACGGCCAGTAATATAGCATTGTATTTATATTGCAACTTGCCGTTCTAAAATACCATTTTTAGCTATTTATTTAAATCTGTGTAGCACCTCATGAGAATTGATGTTTCCCTAAATTATAGGCTCTATTTATAATTTAATCTCGGCGGGACATTAGACAAAACTTAAGTATATTTCAATTGCGGAAAACTTAGGGAAGGCTTATGCTGAAAAGCAAGATAATCTATATTCCGATGCCTGAAACAAAACTAATGTAAAACTAGTTTTAAGATTCTTAATAAAGGCAATTTGAATTTAAGTATATTTCACATAAATCCATCCTTATCTATTACACGCCGTACTTATTCCAATAATGCCAACATATTAATACACATGACAATGTAGCATCGATCGATCATTCTATCAACAGCAAAATCTTCGAAACGTGACGGTGATAACATCACGCAGTATGCAAACACTTTTATTACACGTCGAATTCGATCGTGGCTCAAACTGACGTGATTAGTCGATAATTATTTCAACTCCTATTTCAGGTACAATCCGAACGCAACCATATTTGTGAGTTATACGTTCAATATTGGCTTGAAAGTCTCGGGTTGCTGTAAATAAAGGAACGTCACGATGAAAAAATCACAGTTATCTGCCTCCTAAAAGTATCATTCTGATTTTTCACGAAAGAATAACGTTATAATATTAAGTCGGTTCTTCCTCTGATCCTATTTATATTTGCTCTATCTGTAGTTAATGTAATATAATGAATATATGTAATCTGTATTTTTGGGTAAAAGTGAAAATATTTCGTAAATACACTTAGTAATGTGAGCAACAAGTGTGACAAAATCCACGGTAAGATACCAGTACCCATAAAGATCAATTTACATTACAATAAGTAACTTTAACGTGGCCTAGGGCACAGACGTGACAAAGTCACAGTGATTTTTTGCGGATTGAACCAGTTCATCCCACCTCCAAGGTTTTTGTGCCTTGCGCACTGCATCCCAACTCTAAAAGGCCGTCAATGGCATTCCAGTTTGCGAGTTAGCGCTCCCCCTCAAAATCCTACTACGGGCAAGGAGGCCTAGCCAGACCAGAAAAAAAATAACAGTGTTTTTTTGGAACTGGAACTACAGTCACCGCGATTGTAATATACAGCTTTCCCCGTCTCTAGTCTCGGAATTGTCCGCAATTAGTTCGTGACATGGTGTCTGCGGCGGGTGACAATACGTCAAGCGAGACAGGCGGACACGGGAGTGACATAACTTTTCGACGCCGTCTATTATGGACTCGTGACAGGGTTGCCAACGATGGATTTGTATTGCATGAAGTGTTCGTGGTTTATTTGATGATAGGGTCATGCCAAATGGTTCGTGACTTTCCAATTGAAAACTTTGTATGTAGTTTGTTATACTATGAATACTGAAACTTCATTAATTGCTTATAGAACTGTTTCAAATTACAGACGCTTTGAAAAATTGTAAAAATCTCTTTGCAAAAATCAGTCATTAATGACTAATGACTGATTTTTGCACAAATTCTTGTTCAAATTTTTTTCGAAAAAAATGTATTTGAAAATGTGCTTATTATTGACGAGACTTAAAAAAAACAACTCATATCTCTTCTTATTGTTTCGTAGGGCTTCAACCATTTTATAACCAATCACCGTTGATTAGACCATTTGAAAAAAAATTACGATTGTTTCAAAAGAGTACGTATTAAAATTGCAATATATAACCTTCTATTAAAACATACTTTACGTTTTCTCCGGTTGGAAAATTCGAAGCTGAGATTCATTTCCTCTAACCAGCTGCAACCGACCAATATTGTCGATTTAAAATATCAATTCAAACCCAACGCTAAACTAAGATGGATATAATTATCACAACTCGTTCAAGATTGCCAAACTAAAATCAAAAGAAATAAAACAATTTAACGGATTATATCGCGTATATTATCTCATTTTAGTTCCCGACGTTTCGGATGCTTTCCAGCTTTCCATGGTCACGGGAGGTCACTCCGTTAAATTGTTTTATTTCAATGAGTAATAATCGCGGAAACAGAAGAAAATATTAAAATCAAAAGATTTTATTTTATTCATGATGGTGATGACCTGGTGGTAAGTGACTAAAGGGTTGAGGATGTAGCTCGCTTTTTTAAGCTCGCTCAGTAACAGCTTATTCACTCTTGCCTTGAAGAGACCTAAATTATAATTTTCCGGAAATACACACGAAAGGAGCGAGTTCCATTCCTTAGCGGTTTGCATTAGAAATGATGAAGCAAATCGCTTCGTGCATATGAATAGTAAATGAACAACGTATATAAGGATGAAGTAGCTCCCCACGCCTGGATGTCCGATGGTGGAACGAGGATGGCAAGATGCAGGATTAAATCATGCAATTCTTGCGCACACTAAAAATAAATCCTATAGAAAACCAACAAACTGGCAAATTTGTAGCGATGTTTTCAGATACAGAAATAGTTAAAATAACGATTAACATGTCATCTGAATAAACGACACGCCTTCCTTCTTGACATGATGATGAGACTACCTCCGTACCTGTGATCTCATGTCAACTGAAGACTCTACAGCTAAAGACTCACGACATATTAGATTAAACACGAAGCACTCATAAAGTAAAGTCGTAGGCGACGCGAAATCGCGGTAATTAATTGCGACGCGTTTGGCAACCCGCGCGCGTTTATTTACGGCGCGATGCGATGTGACGGCTGGCGCGGGAGCTACACAGAAAAAAAAAAACAAAAAAATTAGCTACTTTTGGAGTGAATATTCCCGAAAATATCACTAAATCATTTTTTTTTAAACATCAAAGTGTTATGAAGAGAAAAGAAAGATCTGTCGAATGGTGTGCCATTGATATTTGCTAATTATATTTTTTTCAGTCAGTTACATGTATGGAGTGCCACCTAGAAATATATATATATATATTATTTAACTATCAAACTAAGTAGCGGCTTACATGAGACATTTATGTTCCAAATTTCATCAGTATATACGTTTTATAGTTTTTGAGATGCCTGTGACAGACGGACGGCCGGACATGACGAAACTATAAGGGTTCCGTTTTTGTCATTTTGGATACGGAGCCCTAAAAATAAAAAAACCGCTATCACCTCCCGCGCTAACATCTTTCAACACACCCGTCAGACTTAGTTGCAGCGCGAAATGGTGCAGCGGGAAACAAATGACAGCTCATTTTGCTCGCGGCCATTGTGCATACATGCGGGTATGCGACACTGCACACAGATTGCATGAGTGTAAAAATACCTGCAAGCATAAAAATATATCTATGGTATTATACAGTTTAAAAACAATTTATTTTAAATTGAGAATATTTTGAAAAAAAAAAATATTTTTACGAACTCTCAGGTCAAGAAATCGAAAAATATTTTTCGATTTTTTTTATGTGTCGTTGTGACTTCATCACACCGAATCAACAAAACCGATTTCAACTATTTTTAGTTGTGTACTAGTTGAAATCCAACGATCTGATAATCAGCTACCCGTGACTCGGGCACCGAGGGTTCAGTAATAACTTTCACTTAACCTAACCTAATTGGTCTGTTAAATTACCTAGACAGATACATTTGATAAACTTCGGAGATAAGGGGGAATGGTATTTTTTTGTATATTTGTTCCTTCAAAAATCAATATTTAACTAAGTGCATAAAAAAAATTGTTTGAAAATATGCAAAGCAAGCCTTTCCATATTATAATCATATTTGATCTAGTGTGTGAGTTTTTTTTTTTACATAAGAAAACAAATAAACAGATTTTCTCTCGATGAACTGAAAAACTTCCCATGCACATAATTGCCCATTTCTATGGATTTATTATCTTGTACTACAAGTAACTAGAAACAATTGATTCTCGAATCAATACATTATTTCATTTCCCATGGTCATAAAATGTAATTATTAATAGTTTCCCAACATTTTCTTTGATTACTTATTCATTGTCGTTCTCCCGCGGTTTTGCTCAGCCATTTTTTTTGTTAAAACGTAAACTTTGTTACTTTTTAGGCTTCCGTAGCCAAAATGGCAAAAACGGAACCCTTATAGTTTCGTCATGCCCATCCGTCCGTCCGTCTGTAGGTACGTCTGTCCGTCCGTCCGTCCGTCCATGCATATGGCATATTGGCCGGCATTTACTCAAAAACCATATTTTATCTTGATGAAATTTGGAGTATAGCCGTCTTGTATAAGCTGCTACTTAGTTTGATAGTTAAATAACAAAAAAGTATATTTCTAGGGGGGCACTCCATACATGTAACTGAAAAAAAAAATCATCAAATATATATCAATGTGTGGCACATATTTCGACAGTTCTTTTAAAAAGACTGAGGTTTCTAAAAGAAAATGATTTTGTGAATATTTTCGGAAGTAATCGCTCCGTAAGTAGCATAAATTGTGTCCTCCCTCCTCCCTTTTTTCTAAACGGTATATCCAAAAAATATTAAATAAATTATAAAGATTAAGCTTAATAAATACTTTCACTAAAAATTGTTTTCAACGTGATCGGATATACCATTTTGGAGTTGTAAAAAAACTGTAAGTCGGTGGATACGATCTGCACAGGATCGCCTGTGGTGAACTATAGGAGAGGCCTATATTCAGTTGTTGAAGTCAGTGGCTGATAGATAGAAAGATGAGAAAGAAAACTCGTTTACTCCATAAAGCACGTCTAAAGCATAAACCAAGTCTTGTTGTGTGCTTTATGGAATAATATATAGGTACGATACATATATCACTCTAGTGAGTGATATATAAATAAATAAATAAATAAATAAACATCAGGGACAATCTTACACAAATCGACCTAGTCCCAAACTAAGCAAAGCTTGTACTATGGGTACTAGGCGACGATATACATAATAAATAGATAAATTATAATACTTAAATACATAGAAAACATCCAAGACCCAGGAACAAATATTCGTGCTCATCACACAAACACTTGCCCTGGCCGGGATTCGAACCCAGGACCGTCAGCTTCGTAGGCCGTTGTACAACCCACTGAGCCAAACGTGTCGTCAAAATATGTATCGTACCTATATATTACACAAGAGTGAAGGCGTCTTCAAAGAATCCTGCAATGTGTGCGATAAAGAAGAGGCTTTGACTCAGTCAGCGTGGTTTTGCAATATGGATGTTGACATATTTTTTCAGTGGTATTTCATAGTTTGACCTTTCAACAATAGAAATACTGGTGAAAAAACTTCTTCATTGTCATAAAAACTCCACGAGGTACTTACAATAATGTTAGAATCACATTTTTGGACTTTCCCAAAAACGCTCCATACTAAACCCTAGGAAGGCGTGACGTCACACCTTCATACTGTATATCGGGAATTTAAGAACTTTGTTCTGCAGCTATGTTAAAACTTGCGTGTATCGAAACGGTTTCATAACGAACGTTACCATAAATTTCATGGAATTATTATTTATTAATATATTAATACTTTAAAAATGGGCTTTCCCACCTATTTTTAAAGGCTAATAAAACAAGATTCACGTAAGGTATCGAACTCAAAGCTTTTTTTTGGACTTTCATCATAAACACTGCCATTTCGCATTGAAATTTGATTATTATTTGAGTACAGTCAACATCTCTGACAAAACAAACTGCATCGCTGATATTCTGCCTAGCCCAATGTGAAAATTGAGAAAAAAAGGAAATACAAAAAAAAAGAAAGAAAAGCGCTGTAAACATTAATAAAAAGACAGCAAAAACAAACAAAAATACAATTTATAGATAGATTATGTAAATAATGCGTGCAACATCACAACATCACGTAGTCGATTTTAAAAACGCATCACACTATCCGCTAAAAACTGCCCGTTTTTAGCGCTTATAAAACGTACATTTTCTCTATTAGCAATGAAAACGTTTTTTATCCGCCGTAAATCACGACGGGAGGAGCAATTACCGCGGCCATTACTGTGATTAATGCAATTGCTCTATCAACGTGCACGTCAAAACAACCGCAGGTGTGGGCAAAGACTATATCTACCCTCGGCGAGGAATAGAGGGGTCAATCAACTTTTTACGGTGCCCGGTAAACTAAAATAGGTTTTTCTAGCGAATATAGGTCCATTTTTCAAGTGCCCATCTGGCCAGTATGTTAATAGCCTACATTATATTGAGCATTTCAGGGTTCCACTTCACTTTGATGTCCGTCTGACCGTCCGTCCGTCCGTCTGTCTGTCAAGACCCTTTTTCTCAGGAACGCGTGGAGGTATCAAATTGAAATTAACACCAAATACAAAACTGATGTTCTGTAGTTCTTTGAAGCTGTAAAAAATCAAAGTAATAAAAATGTCCGTTATCGGTATAATTTCAAAATACGGGTTCCACGGATGTTGCACGGATGTTGTTGTGTTTCAGCAGGAAAAGCATTGGCTATATTCCTGTAATGAGGGTTCATACCTACCGACTGGAATTGGTTTCATGATGGTATCTGATAGGTTTATTTAGGGGTCCCGATGGTCACCTTTGACAGCGTCTGCCGAGTACTTCCGGCAAAAAAATACTGGCAGACTTCGTTTTTCCGTATATACCAGTAAATTTCTAACTGATGCCAGAACTATTATTTCGGTATCAGATGGGTTAAGTGACACCCCCTTTTTCGCACCGGAAATGACTTTCTTTTTCTTACTTTCGGCAAGTTTCGCCGTGGCAGACTAACAAATTCGGACTAAGCATCACTTTTATGGGAAACCATTGTGCATTTCATCGCGGTATCAAGTCGGTTCGAAATTTTGCGGTCCGCTCTCCTACTACAAACTTCTAAGTCAACGCAATCCAAAGATACAGTCACTAAAAAAGGTTCTTCCTTACAAATTGCCGTCCACGCCAACCTATTAGGGTACTTCCAGTTGTCCTGGAAACTTGAAATTTGGTATGAAGGTAGCTCCTATAGTAAAATCCTCGAAATAAATCTGTGTCTTTTTCTGTCTGTCTATTTCTGTTATATTGGTATATAAAATGATGAGCAGGGCTCTGCTAATACTGGATATTCATAGATCCGGCCGTTTTAACCGACTCCCAAAAAAGGAGGAGGTTCTCAATTCGTCGGAATCTTTTTTAACGTATAGTTTGAATGGAACCCTCTCGGATTTCCTGCTTCAAGTACATTCAGTAATTACTAAGAGATACCAACCATGACCATATTGTAAAATCAACGTAACCCAAAAAAATATTTTCAAATTAATATTATAACACAGGGTGCGATTGTAAAGGAAAAATTCAATGTGACATTTTAAGTAGTATTTGAACCTGCGACCACTTCTTTAACGCAAAAGTGCTGTGACCAACTGAGATATAGTAGCTTGTACGTGGCTTGAAATTTTCGACCACAATCTAGTTAGGACTAGTAGTGCCCTCTGTATCTTTCTTATTTTTAAATTAGCCGAACTGCAAGACAGGCGCATCAAGCTTCGTCTCTGTCCCATTGCTCCTCCAGCAAGTATTAAAACACCGAGAGAGATGGCGTTGTTCTGTAATGCAGAAGCTGAACCAATGTAATTATTGATTATGTAACAAAAATCATTTTCATTTTCACGATCATTTTTGACGACCGGTTTGGCACAGCGGGAGTGACGTTGCCTGCGAAGCTGAAGGTCCTGGATTCAGATCCCAGTATGGCAAATATTTGTGTGATGAGCATAAATATTGGTTCCTGAGTCTTGGATCTTCTCTATGTATATAAATAAATATATCGTCGTCTAGTACCCATAGCATAAGCCTTATTGAGCTTACCATGGGACTAGTTCGATTTGTATACTTGCGTACAATTGCTAATTGTTGGATAACCGATAGCTGTAAACCTATATTTAAGGAATATAATATACTAGCTTCTGCCCGCGACTTCGTCCGCCTTAAATTCGTTTATCGCGGGTCAGGGTATTTTTCCGGGATTAAAAGTAGCCTATGTCCTTCCCCGGGACTCAAACTATCTCCATACCAAATTTCATCCAAATCGGTTCAGTAGTTTAAGCGTGAAGAGGTAACAGACAGACAGACAGACAGACAGACACACTTTCGCATTTATAATATTATTATGGATTATGGATTATAGACATGGATTATGGATTATGGATTACCTTTGGCGTGTATGTACATAAGAAAAGTTTGTTTATTTGTAAAGTCGCACGCTGATTGATTATTTTAAGTTACGTTCTGATGTCTCTGCTGAAAATCTAAGAACACAGTACAAAAAACTGCTCTACAAACCTCCTTGTCGTGCTGATATATACAGACGAAATGCTTATAACTCCTGTATAATTGTATATAATAATCTACCTGACACATTGAAGTTGCTGAAAAATCCTGAATTTAAGACAAAATTGACAAAATGGCTACACGAACATTGTTTTTATTCTGTAAAGGATTATTTAGACATAAATAATAGATATTAGAATTTAATTTATCAACATGCTCAAATTATTATTATTACTGTATATTTATCTTGCTTGTATTGTTAATTTCATTTTAATTATTCGTAACGTTTACCTGACAAATACATAATTTGCATGGCACAACGGCTGAATACTGATACCTATACCTGATGACAACACCACTGTATTTACGTATTCTAGCAAATTAACATTTCTTTCTTTCCTTCTATAAAATTGTCCTTTTATATTTATTTATTGATTTACAACCGTCAGTGCTCGAGTCCGACTCGCCGGCCAAATGCGAGGTTTTCAAAACTTGATCCGTCGAAAATTGTTGTCGCTTCTGTATCCTTTACCTCGTCACAGTCCGATGATGGACGTCTTGCCCAGTTTCATTCGTTACTGGTCACGCGAAATATCGGTATAATCCATCCTACTTATGTCTTTGCTTGACTGCTGAGCAACATTCATCAGATTTCTTTTACAGTTTATTAATCCAAAGAAAGAACTTTTAATGTTTTGCTAGGAATGCCAGCTACTGTGAAAAAGACTATGAGAAGAAAAAAAAAATCTTTTATGCGGTTACTAACTGGAAAAATACAATATGCTACATTGCAATATCTATACAGTTATAAAGTAGTAAAAATGAAATGTCTATACATTGGACGACCGGTTTGGCTCAGTGGGAGTAACGTTGCCTGCGAAGCTGAGGTCCTGGGTTCAAATCCCGGTAAGGGCAAATATTTGTGTGATGAGCATAAATATTTGTTCCTGAGTCTTGGATGTTTTCTATGTATATAAGTAATATATCTATTAAATATATCGTCGTCTAGTACCCCTAACACAAGCCTTATTGAGCTTACCACGGGACTAGTTCGATTTGTGTAAAATTGTCCCGTAATATTTATTATTATTATTATTATTTATTATTATACATTGAAGATATTAAAAAAAACTGTTGTAAGGGACTATTTGGAGGTCACTTAAGCGAAAAATATTTTATTTTTATATTTTGTATAATTGTATGTGTCGTTGTGGCTTCTTCTAAATTGACTCAACGGGTATCAACTATTTTTAGTACACGGGTAGCTTTGTATTTCCAGATGGTTATAGGATACTTTTTACCCGACTACGCTAAAGAAAAAAAGAGGAGTTATGACTTTTTTTCCTCCGCGAACGAAGTTGCGGGCTACTATAAGAAACAAAGATTCAAAAAAAAACTTTCACTTTTACGCAAACCAGTTCCTCCAAGCAAAATTCGTATATCGAACGAGTTATCTAAAACCCTGTCAATGGAAGCCGGGAAGCACTTTAATGCGACGTGACGCGTAAGCAAACGTCTGGCCATCTGTTGCAATTATTTACACAAACAGCATCCATTAGATATGCAAACATTCGTCGCCAACATTGGCCGTGGTGATCGGAAATGTTTTCTGTCGTCATTATTATCCAATGTGAAACAAATGAATGCATATAATGTGCACGTAAATATAAATAGGACTGCATTTTTAGGAAATTGTTCATTTTTTTGTCATTGAATTCCTTTTTCAGCTGGTATCTAATAATCGCTTTAAAATAAATCAACGTAGCATTAATTAGAAATGATAAGCAAAAAGTGGTTAGCAATAAAAATGTTTTTGTTTGTGTATTTAATTTTCAGGGACATATAAACTCAAAGATTTTCAAATATGAAACACGCTATACTGAAGAATTGTTCTTGTTACTCTAAATCTCTTTTTAAGATACCTAAAATAATTTTCCTACACTGAACTCATGATTTGGCAAAAGACGTTGAGAATTTCGCCTTAAATACCAGTATAATATTTACATAGTATTACCACAAAATCCTTGGGCGATAGGTATATTCACTACAACCTTAGGCAAACGACTCACATCAAACGTTAAAAGAATCATATTTTCTTTCGCCCACTGTCAAATGTTGGCTCCAACACTGGGCCACACGGAACATTAGAGAGACGCCGACGCAGCGCGAATCGTCAATCATCTGTACGCATTAATCTTGTGTAGACAACTTGATAGATCATCGCGTGGGGCCCGAGAGCAAGAAGCAATGGAGCGGCCATTTTATGTAGTGTTTTGTTTTATTATTCTGATACTTAAAGGTGCGTCCCCACTTGTATCATTCGCTCGTATCCGATCACCGTGCCGTGGCATGACTGCGTATCGCGCTGCTTGGACACTCACTGTCGGCGCGCCGATCATGCCTTGCTGGTCCGATCTAAGTGTGTGATACACGCATCAACATAGATTTCGAGCGATCGGATCGGCGCAACGTCCAAACGCGTGATCGTGACACGCGATCATGCCACGGATCTGATCGGGCAAATGATACAAATGTGGACGCACCTTAAGGGGCTACCTGGAAAATTTTGGTTAATTTGACTGTTTTTAAAGTGATATAAAATTGTTCCTCTTGCTGCCATTACGTAAACTAATATATATATTGTAGCTTGGTATTTGGCCTATACTTTTGTCAACTGGAATTTTATAAGGAATGCTTAATGCATCAAGAGAAGAATAAGATTCGTAAAGTCCTTTTTCTAATATTTTCTATCTTAAATTGGCATAGGCTCCCTCGTCAAGCGACGCTTGGACATGGGACTAAAAACCAATAAGTGAGTAATGATGTTCACTTTAAAATTGTCAACTGGTTTTTCAATAGGTTTTATAGTTTTTAAAAAAGTAGCAAAAACTGGTTTTTTGTCGTAGAAACAACAAATTTTGATGGAGATTGTCTTGGTTTTGGTGACTCGTGAAGATAAGCTGAAACAGTATATTGGTAACAATGGTGGTTGTCAACACGATGAGACATATACAACCCAGAAAAGTGAAGAGCTACGGATCGAAGGTCATTCGCGTGTGGGAGCCCCTTAAGGTAAACCACTGCAACATCTCAGTTTTTTATAAACTTATTATACTAAGGTAAGAAAGGCTTTCAGCTTGGGTAAAAATGCTTTCATATTTGCCATGCTATTATCCTCTACAGGTTCCATTTCTCAACCGATTTTCATAGAATTTAGTTAGCATTCAGTTTTTCGAAATTTTAAGGTTCTGTTTTTGTTTTTTCGAAAGAGATCGTGAGGTCTATAGCTCACAAAACCACTAGTTTAAATATGATAATTCTTTGAGTTCCTTCAAGCCTATGGATATAACACGAATCTGGAGTCAGATTGGTACGCGATTTTGCCTCGTTTTGTTACATCTAGGTTTTCCTACCGATACACTTGTAAAGCAATGATAAAAACCCGTCGCCTCCATTCTTCCCCGCTCCGCAGGTAATAAATCGTGTTAAACAAGTAGGTTGGGCCGTTTTATCAAAGTCAATCGCCATCGGTGAGTAATTACTTGGCTCCAACAGCTCGGCGTACTCGAGGGGGAAGGGGGGGTTGATCAGGTTACCAACCATTGATACACTTCATTCAATTTTAGATATTGGAAAGCTTCAGAAGTGTATTCAGATATTTCACACATTATCACAACACGACACAACGTGGGCCTAATCGCGCATATAAGTAAATACCTATTTAAGTGTTTTTTTGAGAGTGTGGACGTATCGTGATCCGAAACGTCGAAGATTATTAATGATGCAAGATAATTCTATAAATTTGATAATTTAGGTATACGCGTCTAAGGCTTGTTTAGTTGTGTATATAGTTCACATAATCGTTTATATTAACCTAAATAGGATAAGTCAATTTTCAGATTTGATCTAAACTTATTTTGAAGTTTTTAATTGAAATATGCAATTGAATGGAATATAAAATAGATCTACAACAAGATATGCACAGTAATGTATTACTTTTCCTAATAGTTCTCAGTTGGTTGTATTTTTTTAAGGTGCATTGAGGTAATTCCGAATTTTGGATAATTTCGAAAATCTGCTCACAATTCCGTAATACCAGAGGCCATAAAAATACTCACCGTCTTAGGGACATCCAATGCTCACGTGTTAGACACTAAGAGCCTATTGCAGCTTCGCAGAGCCTATTGTACTTTATTTCTGGTATAAAAGAAGTGATTTATGTAATTACCCTTCATCAAAAATCATTCGAAATTATCCCAATGCACCTTATCATACTTTATTGACAACAGTTTTGAGTTATATTAAATCCACTTCGTTAATTTGTTATCAAGGAACTCATTTTTTTATATCAAAGTTATACCTATAATTTTCTGATGAAATGAGAAAGAAGTATACTATTCCTGAATCACGTCATTACCGAAATTGTGTCAATAACAGCGCACAAGAAGAACATCAGTTCAATTTCTTTAGTAATAGTGAATTGTATTGTCTAATTTGTGGCAGTCACGTAAGCTCTACTTGGCATCTACACTCTTTTGAAGAATTAACTTTTAAAATTCATTTGTGAAATGAAGTCGGAATATTTTTGAATACAAATAATTTATTCCACTTATTAATTTATAACATAATGTATTAGTTTTATTGTAAAAATAAAAATTTTACGCTTTTTGAAAATTAAATACTGGGTTATATTGTTTTTTTTTTATCTTGTATTTGATGTCATCACAATATCGATACAAAAGAAATGTGGTCAATTGTATGTGCTAACACAAGTGTATGTGTTAAAAATAAAAAAAATATCACCGAATTGAGAACCACCTCCTTTTATGGGAGTCGGTTAAAAATAAACATCTACTATTCATTGAAATAAAACAATTTAACGGATTATATCGCGTATATTATTTCATCCACCCGTGACCATGGAACGCTGGAAAGCTTCCGAAACGTCGGGAACTAAAATGAGATAATATACGCGATATCCGTTAAATTGTTTTATTTCAATGAGTAATAATCGCGGAAACAGAAGAAAATATTACCTACTATTCAGTTTTCCAGCTTTCTCCCGTAGTTTTGTTACTAATTTTAGTTTAATTTTTATTTATTGTCGATATCATTCCACATCTGATATGTACGTAATTTCTTTTGAAGCTGTAAACCTGAATAGCACCCGCCCCGGCGTTGTAAGACCCGTCCAGAAGTTCGTATGGGTATGCGGACTGATGGTGTCATTGTTTCACTGCGGCTATGCACTATGGATAATTGGGACGACATTATGCAACATTATAAAGAGAGCTTACTGGAGATATGCAAAGCGAAAAAAGTTGAGAATAGCACGGAGATAGAGATGGCGCATGTAACATGCACTTCTTGCGTTTTGATTGGTGAATTAAGCTGTTATTCTGTCAATTGTTTTCTGATTGGTTAGGCGCTTGCAGCGGCAGAGAGTAGTTTTGTATTCAACGCACGCAGATATTTGATATAAAACTATATAAACAGTATGAAGTTTTTGCACTGCGCCTATGCATGGTAAATCATTATGCAACATTATAAAGCGAGCATACTGGAGATATAGAAGGCGAGATAAATTGAGAGTACAGCACGGTGTTAGATGGCGCCTGTAACGTGAACATCGCGTGTTCTGATTGGTGAATTGAGCTGTAATTCTGTCAATTGCTTTCTGGTTGGTGACTCGCTTGCAGCGGCAGACAGGAGCTTTGTATTCAACGCACGCAGATATTTGATATGAAATTAAATTAATTATTATGAAGTTGCTGCAATGCGCCTATGCATTGTAAATCATAGGGCGATGTTTAATGCGCCGTTGTAAAGCGAAATATATATGGCAGAATAAATTGTAAGTCTTTAAAGCTGCCATTCTACCAATGCCGCTTTCTGATTGGGCAAACACCTGCAGAAGCAGGCAGGAGCATTATATTTACCGCTCGCAGGATATTTGAAATGAAACTGTATTTCACGTTATGCAATGGAATGGAGTGTATAGAGGACCATGTTATGCGACAACGCATGCTAGATCTTTAATATCAAACTGTATGAAATTGGAAGGAGTGATTCACGGAGACGGTAAATTGTTACAGCAAGATGTTGCAGCACTCGTAATTAATAAAATAATTATTTTATACTAAATAAATTGCATTATCCAGCCAATTATTTAGAACCGTGTTTTAAGTCTTTATTTATAAGTGTATCTCTGTGGTATCGTAAGTTTCCCAAGCAGATTGTTCCAATTAAATTAGTTTATTTACTTAATCGACTGTGTTCTTAGTTATGTAATTTATTACAGTAATAACAGCCTTTTCTAGGTTTGTCGGTCTTGTTGTTGAAAAGATTACTTATATCTGTCGTGTCTGTTGAAAATATGTTTTCCAAACTGCAACAGTCTCTGGGACCGTGCTCCTAATACAACGCGACTTCGCGATTATCGCGCTAGTAAGCGATGTGACATGTGACCATCGCATGGTCGCGCAATATCAAAAACTGTATTTCCTAATAGAACGCGAATAAGCGATCATCGCGCGAATTGACGACACGAGACGCGAGAGCGATCTTGGAGTCAGCCATCGGCACGTACGGCTTCGGTCGGCCCCTACTACGATCGCGCGAATGACAATTAGAACTTAGAACACCGGCTATTCGAGTTCAATATGTTTGATCGCGTGTTTGAGCGAAATAAGTTGTCAAGAACAAATTTTTTAACATTTGAGTCGCACCTCACACCTTTTCGAGTTCAATATGTTTCATCGCAAGTCCTCGCGAGTTAAGGTCGCGCGAACTTGCGATAATCGCGTAGTCGCTTTAGGAAGTTCCCTCTCAAATGTCATTGAAAAAATAACAGGCAAGAAGTGTCAAACCAGATATAATAACCTTATGAATCTTATGATATAAGGCTCATAATTTCCTAGATTTAAGGCTGACTTTGGCGTCACAATGACAATACAAATGGCGGGGAATATGTCACCTTGGCCGCATCAATCATGCCGGTCTGGAATATCATGTTGAAATGTGCTATCGGGTTTCAGTGACAACGGTTGTATGGCTGTTAATAATTTAATGTTTCTTTTTACCCCCACATTTCCGCCATTTACAAAATAAAATACAAAAATGGAATTGATAAATAAATCATACAATAATCTAACCTGCTCACAAAATTTCACGAGAATTGGTTGAGAAATAAGCCCTGTAGAGTAGAACAGTCGAACATCCGCCGGACATACGAAAGCATTTTTGCCATTTTTAACTAAAACGGAGACTCTTCGCGCTGGCTTGGTCAATCATGCTGTTTAGAGGAGGATATCATGAATTTGCTAGTGGAATTATGGTAATTTATTTTCATACAGAAAAATCAAACGAAATCTAAATGTTCTAACTAAATCGTTAATAGAAAAATTTGCCGAATTTCATTTCATCGAAAACGATTCATAGAATATTCAGTATAAATATTATCTCTTGGAGTATTGTGGCTTCATCGACTATTCATTAAATATTATAATTATTAGAGCAATGATATAAGGAATTTTAAATGCTTAAAATTACACTAAATAAAATATTTTAAAGACAGAATATCAAATAATTTATATTATTTCATCGACGTATATTACATCGACATATTTTAAGAAAAAAGAAAAAAAAACTCCAGCAAGTTTAGATAACATATGTTTGAAGGCATGTATTTTTCTGAAAAATTAAATAAATACAATTACTATTGCTATATCAGGTTAAGTTGATTCGCTCCCTGAACAGTAGGTTAGGTTAGGTTAGAACTGCGTCCCTAACAAAAATAATTAGCTCCCAGAACAGTAGGTTACGTATTCTACTTTAAGGCAGGTCAGACTTCAGTTAGGTTAGGTACGACGACGAGTGAAGCGAGGAGGAGTGTTAGGTTGAACTGCGACCCTAACGAGCGAGCGAAGTGAGCGAGCCGCCCAGGTCCGACTTGCTTACGATACGACTTTATGGTGGGTCCTATTTTGCTATTGAATAAGTGAGTATTGAAATACTTTTCGGCATTAATCTAATTCTAAGGCAGGTCCGACTTGGCTCAGGTGAGGTACGACGACGAGCGAAGCGAGGAGGAGTGTAAGCGAGCGAGCAAAACGTCAGAACCAACTTCCGCCTAATAACTAGAACTGCGTCCCTAACAAAAATAATTCTTTACTAGAAAATTACGTTCAAAAAAGGTAGGTACTTAGTCGATTTTCTACAATGTAAAATTTAAAACGAAATAATAAAATATCAAGTAATAAAATATGAAGTAAAGATCTGCGAAATAAAGTATGCAGTAAATAATATTTCTACAATCGGTGTTATAAAAATACACCATTTAATTGTTCGGTGTAATGAAAATTCGATCAAATGAAAAAAAGCGTATCGTTGACTTTGAACTGAAATTCGATTAAACGTTTGTCGAAATTTCAAGGGTAAACCATGTTCATCAATCTACATAATTAGCCTAGTTTTCGTTTAGTGAAAACCGCGAAATAATGTAATAATGATCTTTATTCTGTAAGTAGGCCGCAAGGACACTTTTACAAGTCTGACTCTACGACTGTATAGATGAATTACCCAATATTTTGTTTCCCCAGTCGTTTTATTACCATTCGCGTTTTTCCCCAAATTGCTTATTTTCCATTCGTCATTATGGCCGGCATTTAATTTCTTACCCGTTTTTTTTTTCTAATCGTATTTTTCGCTAAATGCATTCTTTTACCAGTCCGTATTGTTCACATAAGCATGATTACGCATAATGGTTATTGGTCCATACATTTTTGCGCATAATGTTTTTACCCATAACGATTAAGAGCATACATTGTAATGGTCATAAAATTTTAGCGCATAAAAACTTTAAGCATAAATACGGATGGGCATAATGGTTTTGCGCATAACATTTCAAAGCATATTATACAATCGCCATAATAGTATTACAAGTTAGTTGTCATAAATTTGAGTAAACGTATAACGAGGATTTAACTCCGCGGCTCGCTCGCTTCGCTCGCTCGTTAGTGTCGCAGTTCAACCTAACACTCCTCCTCGCTTCGCTCGTCGTCGTACCTAATCTAAGCCAAGTCGGACGAAAATAAGCAATTTGGAGAAAAACGCGAATGGTAATAAAACGACTGGGGAAACAAAATATTGGGTAATTCATCTATACAGTCCAACCTAACCCATTAATCTAGTTCTAAGGCAGGTCCGACTTGGCTTAGATTAGGTACGACGACGAGCGAAGCGAGGAGGAGTGTTAGGTTGAACTGCGACACTAACGAGCGAGCGAAGCGAGCGAGCCGCGGAGTTAAATCCTCGTTTTACGTTTACTAAAATTTATGACAGCGAACTTGTAATACTATTATGGCGATTGTATAATATGCTTTGAAATGTTATGCGCAAAAATGTATAACCAATAACCATTATGCGTAATTATGCTTATGTGAACAATACGGACTGGTAAAAGAATGCATTTAGCGAAAAATACGATAAGAAAAAAAAAACGTGTAAGAAATTATATGCCGGCCATAATGACGAATGGAAAATAAGCAATTTGGGGAAAAACGCGAATGGTAATAAAACGACTGGGGAAACAAAATATTGGGTAATTCATCTATACAGTCGACTCTACGGCGTTTCCCAAGAGGAGACCACTGAAGAGAAGAAAGCCGAAACAAACTCAAAAGTCAGTCATTTTTTCTAAATAAGTCTTATATCTTATAGCCTATCCTAAATATAAAAAAAGCAAAATAGTGATTTTTATTTAAAAAAACTTACATACGTTTGATATGCCACCTTATAAGGACTGTGTCCCGGTAAAAGTAAATTATTTGGTTTCTATCTTTTGAACGAGAAATGGGAAAGTAAATCGCTTTTTACCACTTAACCCGATAAATAGAAATAAATCAAAATAGCACCAAACGAATAAATAAACAAGCATTTATTAATTGGCTAACAAGTACACCACACAGACATAAATCAGTTTACTATCCTTGAAAAAGCAGCAAAACACAAAAAAATCGTTAATAGTTTTCAAACACATTACGCAATAGCAAGAATCATTCAAACTGACGCTTATGATGGATGATCAAGCTGGTATTGAAACAGATCACCAGCTACTGGGAACCCCCGTCATCGAAAGCAAAGAAGCAATCTGTTCTCAAACCTTAGACATCGTGAGAGGCGAAAGAGATCTAGATAAACTGGTGATTTGGTGGCAGCTGACCAACCTTTAAGATCCTTAGCTGTGTGAGACTTCATTCTCGTCAGTTCTGATATTTCTATTGAAGAGCGAGGCGAGAGAGGTCAACTGTCAGTGGGCGAGCAAAACACTGATAAATGGACGAAGGGAAAAACATGGCTACTTTATTACAGGACCGGTTATGATTTATTCATGCTCTTGTCAGATTTGAGAGAACATTGGCGGGTCCATTTGGGCAGTTTTGTTTCGTACTTTCTGCAATTAACTCAAATAATATTATTGAATTTTGGCACACAACTTTTAGCAGCAGGGAAATTTTAAACCGGATGAAGAATGTTCTTCCAAATTTATGATTTTAATTTTGTTTTCTAATAATTATCAGAGGCTCATTCCTGGAAGATGAAGAGGATACAAATAGTTTAAAAGCAAGCAAAATTTAAGTTTACAATTTTCATTCATTCGTCTGATAGTTTGAATTTTTCTCTTTAATTTAAGTGTGAAAATGATTATCAAAACTGTATAAAAAAGAAATCTACATATATAAACATATATAGACCACTTTCGATTAAATTAAACCTGCACATTTAATATTGCAACTAAACTATAAAAGAATATATAGGTTAGGTAACATTTAGACAAAAATTGAAAGTCAGTGCTATGAGCGCCAATAAACGCATGTTTGGCGAATCATCTTTAAGAAATATACCACAATATTAAGACTGAGATAAATATGTCATAAATCAAACTCAATCCCTGGTATATTAATTTTATTTTAACTTCAAACACCAGCTATACAATTATAATAAATCACAGAATGCATTAATCACTATTAATCGCTATGTTTATACGACCGTCTGCTCTGAGAGTCATCACCAGAATGAATGTTATTCCTCGCCCGAAACCACCTGTCATCAAATTGTCACCTGGTACCCCCACTTAGAACCACTTATTAACACGAATCAGTTTGGTTCACGAGTTCTGAAGTCTCATTGGCTCATTCAAATTTGCCGCATTCTAAATATTGCCAGCACGAAATAACTAAAATCGCGATATTTGTGGTATAAAATAATAAAAATCATGACAAATATATATATATTTTTAAAACATAGTTTTAAATGTATTTTTGTATCCACTATTAATTAATCTTGAAATGTAGGTACAGATGTAGTGTATAATGTTTTGCTATCGTTTATTGTAGCAAAATGTATGTATTCTATTACCTTACGGATGATATGGGGGTGGGTAGGTCAGAAATAGAACGTGTCCGACAAAATACGATGGAAAAACATTATTCAATACATCTGTAACTTTCGAGTCTTACGCTAAAAGAAATAAAAGTTTTTAACAACGATTTAATCGAGGGGCCCATTGAGAACAAACCCTGGAAGCTTCATACAGTCATTATCTAGGAAGGCAGCATGACTGATGACTTCCCATTGATGAATGCCTTTATCTAATAGTCACGTTATGGCGGCGTCATTTTCTAGGGTTCCGTCATTGTGACCTCGGTGATAATTATCAACAACAATTATAGTGTTGCCTGATTTATTGTCGATTAATTACTACTGAGAACATGTATATAAATTGCATATTAACTACTTAATTTATATCTGATACCCGGCTTTCCGTAGAAAAAATAATGACTTTATGACAATTTAGTCATAATACAAGCCTTATTTTAGCTTACCATGGGTCTAAATTACAAAATTTACTTAATATATATTTAGATATTCTTTAAAAAAATACCATATTGTTCGGGTTATTTTTTGATAGATACCGGTTTTCTTATTATTTTTCTAAAACTGTTGAATTTTATTAAATTGTAATTTATTTACTCGATTCACCAACAGTTGTTTACACTAAATACATCCTTTATAATATTTTTACAATTATTATCTAAGTGTAACAATTACGAAATCCACTTCATTTCATCTAGAAACTCATCGTTCCGTTTCTGTATGTATGTATATTTCTTTGACACGCTTTATAGCCTAAACGGCTTTAAGTATTTGAACGTTTGAGGTGTCATTAAAATAATTTCGGTTGTGGAAGTGATAATATTTCACAATCGGGAGATTATAACCTTTATCCTTTTAATGTGTATATATACCGAACCCCCGAAATAATAATATTCTTCCATCCGTTTCAACATTTCTATCTGAAATCTGACTGAACCGCATTATTCTCATACAATTGTTAATCAATAAGGATTACTGGAACTCTGAACGATGCTAGAAAGAGCTGCTATTTAATGGCAGCTTAATGTTGTCTGACCAAAAAAATACTGACAATGTTTGAGTTTCATAAGCAGTTCATGCATTTTTATTTGGTACGACAGCTGGTATTGTATGATAATGGCTAAATCACTTTATTGTTATCAGGTACATATCCACACTACCCACAGCCCATACAGTCAGTTTCGTCCATACCATCCTCATCATCCATCCATACTAATATTCCATACTAATATTATAAATGCGAAAGTCTGTCTGTCTGTCTGTTACCTCTTCAGGCGTGAACCGCTAAACCGATTTAGACGAAATTTAGTATAGAGATAGTTTGAGTCCCGGGGAAGGACATACATAGTTTTTATCACAAAAGTTATCCTTTAAGGAGGTGGAAACGGGGTTGGAAATTTAAGTTATGTGGAATCCATAAGCGCTGAATCGATTTAGATAATATTTGGTATAGAGATAGTTTGAGTCCCAGGGAAGGATAAAGAATAGTTTTTATCCCCGAAATCACCCCTTAAGGGTGAAAAACCGGGAGTGGCAGTTGACTCATACTCATACTTATTTATTTCATGTTAAAATAACAGTATAATTTGCCTTAGTCAAAATTATAAGTATTTGGAACATGATCATCATCTTAAACAATCAAATTAAAATAACCGGTACAATGTCAAACGCACTAGAAATAAATGAATAAAACGATTTAAAATAATATCAACATACTTACTTTTCCTAAGACTTAAGAAATGTTAGTGCAGTTTTATAATGAGTAACTTTAGGTAAGCCACTCTTACATGTTAGAGACGGTTTAAATAGGCATTTGTTTTGTTTCTGTTAAGCATTCTAAATAAATGAAATATTTATTAAAACTGCTTACTAAAAGACGGGTTTTACTTATCTTATTTTACCTTATAGCACTTACGTCAAAATGCATATGAATTAATAGCTATACGATAATATATTAGAATCAGGATAAATCTAGTATTACTTAAAACATTCACAACTAACCGAATCAATTTGCTTATGTTCATCATATAAAAACATCCAAAGTTCAACATTATCTCCTTAAAGCCACCAAAGTCATTATTTAGAACACCTCTCTTCAAAATTGCTTAAAACTCTGCGCTTCCTCGCCCCTTGCCGACAATTTGTCAACGTCGCGACTCATTTCTTATTTTAACCGAGTTGTCAACTTTGGAGACGCCCCCTTATTTCATTTTGATGTCTCACTGTTGTTGATCTTTGTTAAGCTAGGCTTTTGTTTTTACTAGCTGCTTTGAAAGGTTGAAAGCCCGAGCCACACCGGATGTGTGTGTGAAGTGCACGTAGAAGCGCGCGGGGCGTGCGCATTGTAAAGTACGAATCCTCGTAAGAGATGACACACCGCACGCACCGACGCAAGTCACGTGTGCGTGACGTGTGCGTACGCAGCGGTGTGTCATCTCTTATGAAGATTCGTACTTTACAACGCGCACGCCACGCGCAACGTTTTTTACACAAATATAACGTCCAGTCAGGTGTAAAAAGACATACTTACTTAAACGGTTAGTCAATTCAACTATCCTTTCTACACTCTATCTATCTATCAGCCACGGACGTCCACTGCTGAACATAGGCTTCCACTATAGTTCGCACAGGGTGTGATCCTGTGCAGACCGCATCCACCGACTTCCCGCGACCCTTACGAGGTCATCCGTCCACCTAGTCATGCTAGTAGTGCTAGAGAAAGAATTGAGAGAAGATAGTTTAGGACAGACTAATCCTGTATATCCTTTTGCAGCTGACTGTCCATATAGTAAGATAAAAAATCAACGTAAATAATTCTTGTAGTTTTCTGAATCAGTATAGGGCTTCTTTGAGGTGTTCTAATAAACCTCCTAAAAATCTTCGGGTGACAGAGTTCCGCTGACGTCAGGATTTTGGTTTAAAAGCCAATTTTTTCAGATATTTGCTTCTGTCTACAGTGAATTTCCCACAAATTTGGTAATATTTATTTTTATACTCGGTAAGTACAATGATCATCATCATCATTCAGAATACAATTTTTTTTGCAAAACTCATAATTGAAAATTGAATAGGCTCGTGAAAGCACATTACTAGAGCAGGCTGCTAAAAACCTTGCCACCATACGAAGATGACATTAAAGGGCGCCTATTGTACTTTAGGTACAAAAGGCGACGTTTGACCACTAAGGGTGTATGAATTTAATGATAATGACTTGTAAAATTGTATTGCTTTTTTACCAATAAATTCTGTATTCTGTATTCTGTGTATTTAAGTCTTTCTTCGCTGATGTAGATCATATTTGGATGAGAACCAAATTTTTGGCAAGTAATTAGTTAAGGCATTGACCTCATTTTAATTGATTCCGTTGTGACACGAAAAATAGTATATCATACCTACAATAATTTATATGACAACTTTCGTGCCACAACGGAATCAAAAATTTGGCCCTGACTCTAATATGATCTGCAGCAGTTCTGCATTTATAAGCGATTAAGGCCCATGTTTTAATGATAATATGAGGTTTATTCCATATTACATAGCGATTATCTATTACTTCCAAAGTCTTTGGCATAGATAATTATCATGTTTTATGTCTAAGTTGACAAAACCATAAACCCAATTTATTATCTAAGGCAGTCCACTAAGTTGTTTATCAAATGATGTTATCGGGTATTAAATTTTGATTTATATTGATGGAGGGTATTATAAATAAAATGTGACATACTTCAGCCGTAATGATAAGGAATTAGCTTAGCGATCGATCTGATGATTGATGATTTCTAGATTAAATAGGTACTGGATCTGTTGACGACAATTAGAAGAGAAATTATGCATACTTAAAAAGAATTCATATAAAAACTCTACGAATTATTGCGTAAAAATCAGGATAATTATGTTCCCTTTGGTTTTCACGATTATTACAAATTTAAATACTCTTAATAAAATTTAAATGGACAATATCACGTATTTTAACATCTTATTTGAACTCCCGCCGTTTTGGAAGCTTTTCTTCTTCAATACTCAAGGGTTGAGAAAAGTTGGATTTGTAAAGTTCCGAAATATCGGGACTTCAAATGATACAAAAATATCGCTTGAAATAGACATAAAGTCTCGGACATGTGTTATTTGAGTCGTTGAATTTTGCCCCCTTGGAGGTTTCATAGAAATCGCTTTGTCGCTCACAATTATGATATAGCTAATAATGAAGAGATTAGGTATAATATGAAGTATTATAACGGTTGCTTAAAATAGACCAACATTGCTTAAATAGACATTAAGTGGTTATAGTTTGGACATTTCTCGGGCATGTGTTAATTGAGACGTTGAATTTGGCCCCTGAAGGTTGCAAAGAAATCGGCTTGTGTGTGAGCGATGATATATGTAGCAAATAAGAGGTTAGTTACAATAAACTGTGAACTCGTAAACTGTAAAGCGACGAGTCACAAAGAGGTACGAATAAAAAGACACAATAGACACGAACTGCAAGCAAATAGGTAAGGTCGAGAGAATAATGAATTAAGTATACTTAAACTATAATTTAGTTTTTTTTGTAGGTACACAGGATGAATTACAGTCCATTGAGTGCTGTTAAATAGAAAAATTAACACACTCAATGCTGTTGGTATTATTCAGACACATTTTTTTCTCATATCCAACAGTAATATTTTTTATAATACCCGTAATTAAGCGTTTTTAGTTTCCCTTGGATACTAAATAATTAGCGTTAAATTATTTTACCATACAATTAGAGCCAATTTCGTGCTCTTACAACTCTTTAATAGTCTTATGAATAAATAATCCCTATTTCAGTACAAACGGAGTTTGTCACAGCATGTCATTATAGTCAGTTCTGTCAAATAGGGTTGCCAACCTCTGCGCGCAGGATTGCGATTGCGGAACATTTGTATTCGAACTCCGGGACTGTCTTAAATAAATTAAGAGTTTAAAAAACACTAGAAAAAGACGCTTTGCAAGACTTTTATAGCAAATCCAAACACAGCTATGATACGATGTTCCATCATGAAGTTCCAGTCCATATCTTCCGCCTCCATCATCAGATCAGTTCGACAGTACCATATTATTGTATTGTCATCAGCATTACATACAGCTGCCAATTTTCATGACTCTATGATCCTTAGAAGATGGTTAAATTAGTTACCTTAGATTCCATTACATAGTTAGTTACATACAGGTCGACCTAATAAAAGCATGTTAAAAAGCGGGACCCACGCATCTAGCTTAACGTAACTTATTTAAGTAAAACAATTCAAACGGATGTAATCGCATACATTATCTCATTTGAATTGCCGACTTTTCAGAAGTTTTGCAGTTTCGGTGTTCACGGAACGTCGAAACGTCGGGAACTCAAATAAGATAATTTACGAGATATGTATAATCCGTTTAAATTGTTTTATTTAAATGAGTGATTATCGCGGAAACAAAAGAAATTTTAATTTTACTTACCCAGCCGACAAAGTGTAAGACGAAGACGGAAGATATGGGAAATAATTTTCGACCCTCCTCCCGGGTCGAATCGAGCGAGTGAACGTATGGTGTTGAACGAATATTATAAAAAAAGAAACATTTACGGTATAATTACGTCAATTAACAATTAAGCCGTTCCAAAAAACAGGACCAACGGCGTCCCGTACAGATCCTTTGCGGGACGCACCATCTTAAGAGTCCCCAGTAAGCTCGATTCTTCATACAAACGTAGTTACGCTCTCATTTTAAAACGACTTGATAGTTTGCTTGAAACTTTTTACTTAGAATAAGTTAAGGTATATGCAGGCCTGTAATTGTAGCTTCAGATACCATAGTAAAACAAATACGGCGAATTTAAGTTTTTCATACGAAACTTGTTTTTGCTGTATTTCGTTTGTTTTATAAACTGGAGCCATATAAACTAATTACAGACCTAGATATACCTCATGTCATTGTATATGCAAAGTCTTGTTACAATCCAACACGTAGTTTTAAAATGAGAACGAAACTCCGTTTGTATGGAAAGGTGAAATTCGGCCGAGCTTGCTGGGGACTCTTAAGCCTTAGAAACGGGACGTCCCGGCTCTCGCGGTCCGGTTGGCAGCCCTACTGTCAAATGATAGTTCTTGACTTATTCTGTTACGTTTCGTAGATAATGGACCTTGATTGCACGAAACGTGTCAGTGGGCTGTTCTATAATGACGGGAAATTATAGTGACACGGTTCTGTTACAGCTTTTAATGACAGTGTTGCGACCGATGTGGCAGCTGTCGAAATCCTTTGACAGTTTGCGAGGATCGAAATTGTTGCACTATGAGGTTTTTTGTTGAAAATGTCAAAACGTTTAAAATTTACTTCATAAGGGCAAAAACTGAATAAGTGCTTTGTATTGTATAAATATGAGGTTGTTGCTTACCAACAAAAAATATTATTGTGAAATATTAATGACTAGTTTTAACTTGTGACTTCCCTCCGGACAAAGTTTGAAAAACTCAACTTTAACGTTCTAGACAATAATCGAGACCTCTCGAAATTTCAACTTTTTACTTCCAAAGGTTTGAGATCAGAGTTGATCAGTCAATCAGTCATTACACTTCTCTCTGTTAAAAAACAGCACTATCAACTTAACTGTTCAGGTGGACAAACGGATCAGCAACCTAATAACGTCTGAAGCTGGATTAAGGTGCATGTGAATGAAATCCGAACGTATTAAATGTACGAAACCAATAGCATTCTGACCCATCACGTCACGAACATGTGAGACAAAACAATTGGCTTTATGCATTTTACATACATGTAGTAAGTACCTACGAAATGCAATCCTAGCAAGTTAGGGATAGGTAATCTCGACTCCGGGAAGTGATTCGAATTACTAAATCCGATTTCACTTTCGGTATCGACTCCTCTTAACGACTATTCGACTCTTTTGAATCCTTCAAATCAAGTCACTCCGGACTCGCTGATTAGCGCCTACCTCGCTCCGCTCCGTGGTACCGAAGCAAACCGAGCCTTAATTCGGCCCCGTACCGATAGGTTACTTAATCGGAGTTGGTAACTCCTCGGACTCAATAAGATTTAAAAGGAGCCGATAAGGAACTGGATCCGCTTACGGATTCAATTAAAATCTTCCACTCCGGATTTACCCTCCTATAGCAAATGTCTTGGACACAACAGATATGTTGATCGTTCTCTAAATACCATCAACACCTCAAAACGTATGAAAACCAAGTGTGTTACATTTTAAACACTAGCTGATAATTCATAATAATTATTGAAGTGTAAAACTCAAATTAAGGCAGCATTATGTATATAACTTCTAGTTTGTTCGGCTTTTTAGTACCTATAAGCTTCCCATGAGAATATTAAAACAAAACCATGCGACGCTAATTGGTAAGCAGTATACTTACTATTACGGCCCATTGAAAACTGAATAGCTACAATGAATGCGTTCATACCCACATGCAACAAAGTGTCGCCTTTTGTTAAACAAAACACTCTCATCACCATTCACGCTAACAAAAGAACTAGAAAACAATAATACGCATCATTAACGTAAATAAAAATATACATAAAACGTATGATTACCACAAAATATGTCATAAAAACAAGGTTTGAAACAACAAAAGTATTTAACGCTCAACTCTTTGCGTTGGAAAGCGGGTAATCATTTTAAATGGCGGTTAGTTAGAGCCTGTGTGGCGATTACTGGTGTAATTATAGTGTGTTTGGAATAAAGTGGGGTAATGACAGGTAATGTTGAGGTCGGGTAGTAAACTAAATTAGAGATGTAAACAGACGAAGGTTGGGCTGAAAGAGCATTCTGTATCCTTCCTAACACTAGTAATTAATACAGTTTTCCGGATTCAAGCTAACAGGTGCCAAAGTTAGTTACTTACTCCTCTGGCGCAGTGACCCAAAATGTGTCTTGGCCTCCAATACTAGTGCACGCCACTGATCCCGAACTTCTGTGATTGCCTCCCTCGAGCCAGCTTGAAGCTCGCGTAAAAAAGCCTCAACAACGTCAGCCCAACGGTATCTGGAGCGGCCGACCGACGACTCAAAGATTTTAGGTGGCAAAGTTGGAGTACTATAAAAGACTTGGTCGTAGGAATGCAAGCCAGGACAAGTATAACTTCATTAATACCACCCAAAGGTAGACAGGTTCACACTTGTCTACCTCACCTGTCACTTGGCTCGCATATGTTTCTCTTTAGAAAATTTGGTGAAAATAAGCTGCAGATTCCATCATGTTCGACTCAATTGTGTGTATTTCTAGGAATGTTTTAATACACCTTACTAATACCTATCGAAACATCAAATAGCCTGTAACATCCAATGCGCCAAATATATCACAACACATCTTTATTACTAAAGGCACAAAGATGTGTGGCTGTGACGATATACTTGCCGCTTTGGTTATTACAGACTATTTGATGCTGACTGTACCATAGCATAGTAACAAAATGTACCTACGGAACGCTCAATTTCTCAAATCCTTAGCTGTGTAGTACCGACCAATATGGTTTTTTTTCTATGTTATAGGGGGCAAACGAGCCGAAGAATTGCCTGATGGTAAGCGATCATCGTCTCTCAGACACTCCTGTAACACCAGAGGAGTCTTCTTTCTATACCTTATGCTTAGCGGTCTTATTACTGCACTGTACCAACTACAACCGAGTTTTATAACCATAATTTTTGACTCGACCCAAATCTTCGGTCGTGGAAGTAGGACTTATCAAAGTGACTTCAATAAAATTTTGAATCGAATTCATCTCGGTGTAACAGAAGAATTTAACCGCTGATCGATTACGGAGTAAGTCCGTTCTGTAGAACCACTATTCATTATTAATAATCGACTCTTTATCATCGAAATCATTACCTTCCAACAACAAGACATAATAGCCCAACCTATGGGTCGTTATTCATGCCGTGCGTGGGTCGATTACCATACTTACAAAATATTATATCTTAGTACATATCAATCGTCGGTTACGTCAGTTTGTGTCCGGAGGGCACGCCCATCCATACGGGCTGAGTTATCGAGTGGCGGAAATTACTTTGCACGCCCGAGGTGTTCGTGGCTTGTGCAGTCAAACAATTTGATTTGTAGGCTATAGAACCCTGTCGAAGCAAGTCGGCCGTCCATCTGAACATTACGTTGCGGTAAAAAAATATTTTTATTCCGAGAAGTTGGAAATTAAATTGTATGCTTTAGATTGTGTTGTTTTAACAGCAAACTTTAGAGGTTAGATAGTCCTTGTGGTCGACAAAAGCATATTCTACGCTCTAAGGCAATAATTATATTTATAAGGTCTGCTTTTTAGATCTTCTTCTGTTACTCCTCCCTGTCATCGTCCACTGAACCATACCCTGTACCAATCTCTCCTTATGATTTCATTTTCTGCCTTATCTACCTTTGGACCTAAGCTCATCTGCGTCAATCAAAATAAGTAAGATGTTATTTTGACATAAATCTAAAAAGATATAATACAATATCTTACTAATGGTTGACGTGCATAATCTGTCTACTCCCACCATTTCTTTGACCTCTAATTTACAAGCAAAAAAAATTATCTGATACATTAAGTTTTATAAATACATGATGATATATCAATTTTACAAACTCGTCTCCACGGCAACATCAATATCCAATAAACGTTTGCCTATCACAAAGCTTAATTAAAACACCTAATAACAAGACAACTAAATTAAAACTTCCACGATTTGGCAAGCAGCTAAACTTACAATCAGTTCTATATCGCTATATTTCAAATGTTTTTTTTGTAAGTAGTGACTCATGTGTGCCTTAGATCTGTGCCGATAGACCACACGGGCGGTATCAACAGGCATTAATCTTTCTTCACACCGCACGCACTCATCAATAAATTGGTAGACGATTCATCAATTGTGTGGGTATGTGTTTGATTCTTGTTTGATTCTCGAATTACAAGGCGGGGCTTCATAAAGAAACAAAAGAATTTATTTAAGGGGATACTTATTACCAGGGATCGTTAGCGAGAATAATAGATTGAACTGATGTATGGCAACCAGTGACGACAGGGACTTCAATGAATTTGGCTCGCATTCTACGAACCATGCTTATTACAACAAAGAAATCCTCCCTGATTACTAATACGTATTCGTGAGCATTTTTCCGTCTCTATTATTTGGGTCTTTTATTTAAGGTAAATAAAGTAGGTCGTTATAATTGGTATTATTGCGCAATTCTAAGTCAATAATAAATATCTCGAAAAATCAGTTCGACAAACGAGAAAGCTCAAATTGCTATATATGCGTCTCACCGTAATACTTTTGGTGGTATATACTTAAAAATTATCAAATCCGGTGAAAGATTTTGGGACATCCAGGTATGGCAGAAACACGACAAATTAAAGCAGTGGAGGGGCACATATACATTTTTATAAACGGATAAACTAAAGTGTAAGGATATTTTTCTGTTAATTATTCGTCGAGGATTTTTTTTGTTCAATCAAAGAAACAGAACATTAATATCTTTGTTATTAATAACTTTTCTGAAAAGTTCAGCGTCGAAATCAAATTAGAATCCAGTGTCGACAACAACTGAACGATGGCTGTGAAATGAGTGATTGTTTTCATTCCATTTCAAACTTTATTAAATCCGAATGAAAGAATTTTATTCGCAAGCTCAATGCTATAATAAATATGAGACTGGATTAATAAATTGTTCATTAAATGTATTCAATAGAATGCTGTGAGTGAAGGTTTAAAGCAACTATTATAAATAGGTTTTCTAGGGACAAAAAAATACCTAGACTGACAAAAACTTATATTACCAACGAAAGGAGGGAATATGAAAAAAATTAAAGCTAGCTTTACACTAAGAATGTATATTTGAGCATATTTATAACAAACATCGTTATCCTCCTATTTAGGAGGCCGAATGCCTATCAAATCTGACATATTTACATATTATTATGTTTTCACCCTTTTTAAACCTTGCAGCAAAAGTTAACACTAATTGGATTATGAGCTTCAAGTGACAATAAATAAATATGATAGGTAACTTTTTACGCAAACCGACCTAGCACCAAGGTAAGCTCAATAAGGGTGTTATGAGTACTAGACGACGGTATATTTAATAGATATATTTACTTAAATACATAGAAAACATCCCTTACACTTATGTTTATGCTCATCACACGAATATTTGCCCTTAACAGGATTTGAACCCTTCAGCTTTGCAGGCAACATTACTCCCGCTGAGCTAAACCGGTCGTCAAAAAAATACGTCACGTGGTGATAGTTAATGGTCTGTGCAAACTACTTTTTTATTAGCTATATCGATAACAATGCCTGATATTGTATAGTTTATGTAGTAGTATTCATTTTAATTATTACGTATTTTTAGGAGTAATAAGATTTCAAACTATGCGCTTTACGCTTAGATTTGCACGTCCAAAGTACATGCTGTTTTCAACTGCCTACAATATCTGTATCATGAGGTATTTAGCGAGTGTGGTACTTTACCACACTCGCTAAGGCTTGGCTCAGGTTGTCGTGATCAGTGCCAGTGCCAGTTACCTTACAGGGGTCATAATTCAAAGAAAAACTTTAACAACACCATTCACAAATGTTAAAAAAAGTATAAAGATTGATATCAGTGCCATCTCTCCGTTGAAATGTGTACAATTTCATCGCACAAAAACGTCTGAATGGATCTCAACCACTTTTGGTATAATAATAGCTAAAGCTTATGGATACTTTTTTAAGCTGACTACGCTGAAACAAAACAGGAGGTTATGACATTTTCCACGCGAGGCACATTTTAATCTCTTATAGTATTATTTTGCGTATTATATACAGCCACTTAGTCTTAATTTGGAAAAAGGAAAACACATAAACTGACTCATCATCGCCTTTTGCGGTCCAATCTTGGTCCTTACCTGTTAATCCCCATGCTCATACAAATCGCACCGCAGAGTAAATCAGAATGTCAGCGTTCGGCGTAAAGCCCCCCACACACGGGCGACCGTGCGACATAAATCGGAGGCGTAATCGCGCGTGATCTGACAGCGCGCCTGTTTTAAATGAATATTCGTGATAAATCACTGTTTAGCGGCCACCGCGCCGCGGCGCAAGCGCATCCGTAGAGTGGTCACGGAACTTTTAGATTTCTTGCGGGCTCCAGTCATTTTCACGGATCGTGAAATGTAGGTATGTCTAGTATTGGATGTACATAATTTGATAATAGGGAGTTTTCCAGTGTAAAAGTTAAAACTTAACTCTCCTAAATAAATAATAATAAATAAATATCAGGGACAATCTTACACAAATCGACCTAGTCCCAAACTAAGCAAAGCTTGTACTAATACGTATATACATCATCCAACTAAATACGAGTCAATTTTAAATAAATTAAAAAATATATATTACTAGCTTCTGCCCGCGACTTCGTCCGCCTTAAATTCGTTTATCGAGGATGATGGTATTTTTCCGGGATAAAAAATAGCCTATGTCCTTTCTCGGGACTCAAACTATCTCCATACCAAATTTCATCCAAATCGGTTCAGCGGTTTAAGCGTGAAGAGGTAACAGACAGACAGACTGACAGATACACTTTCGCATTTATAATATTAAGTATGGACATATTTTTTTTCATATTGATAAACTAATATTTGCTATAACACAGAAGATAAATCGCACGAATAATAATTATGTATGCTTGACGAGACAACTAGGTCTCCGTTTTTGGCGACTTAGGACACATAACATCAACAAAGTCATATATATGTCAATATAATCATTGTGTTGATTTTGCAGCTTTTCGTGTAAATCGTGTAATTTTGTGAGATTTCACTATTTACTGATTATAGATAAAAATATCGTTATGCCTATAAATAAAAAATACTATTACCATAATTTCATCTATACTATTATAAACTTGTATAAATTTAATGTCTGCACATTAAAGATATTAAAAAAAAAAATATTGTAACGGACTAAGTGAAACTGAAACGATTATTTTTTTGGTTTTTTGCATGTTCGTATGTGTCGTTGTGACATCATCGCGCAAAATCGGCGAAACTGATTTCAACTATTTTTGGTATGCTGGGTATCTCCAGATGGTAATAGGATACTTTTACCCGACTACACTGTCGGAAAACAGAGGGTTATGACTTTTTCTTCTCC
This sequence comes from Hedya salicella, assembly GCA_905404275.2. NCBI lineage: Eukaryota > Metazoa > Arthropoda > Insecta > Lepidoptera > Tortricidae > Hedya > Hedya salicella. The sequence goes on from FR990102.1 coordinate 5,530,431, forward strand.
GCGAACGAAGTTGTAGGCGCCTTCTAGTATTTATTATATAAATGCATTTTTGACACTAATTTTATATACCTACTTCCTGTTCGAATTATGTCTTAGAAGAATATGTTACATAATTGGAATAAAAAACAGACTTTTTGCAAAAACGTAAAATGACTGGTGTAATATTTAATTACTAAAAGGCGCCCGCTACTTCGTTCGCGGAGTAGAAAAAGTCATAACCCCTCGTTTTATCTTCAGCGTAGTCAAGTAAAAAGTATCCTATAAGCATCTGGAGATACCCAGCTACCCGTGTACCAAAAATTTTTGAAATATGTTTAGCCGATTTTGCGCGAAGCCACAACGACACATACAAGCATACAAAAATCCAAAAAACATATTTTTCGTTTAAGAGAACTTCAAAAAGTCTGTAACAATATTTTCTTTGAAAATATCTTCAATGTACAGACATTTTATTTTTACAACTTTATAATAATATAGATGTTTATTTGTGAGCCCTCAAATAAACTCTGTTTGAAATTTATTCAGAAGTTTATAATCGTTGAAATATAACACGCTTTTATTAAATTTATTAATTAATAGAGTTATTATTGTACAATTTTTTGCGGTAGACCGAAATTATGTCTTTCACCAAATATGAAAATTTATTAAAAATATTATTTAATTTTCAGCGATTCCAAAGTTTCTCTGTTTATCAGAAGAGCATAAAATAGCCTCTTCTCATCGTCTCACATCGGTTATTACTGTCTCGTCCATTACGAGTTTATTATGCTAATACATCAGCCTGTCCGTGTGTTTGTATGTAACACGAGTAGCGGGATAAGGCTTGTTGAAGGGTCTTAGACCGTCGGCCATCTTTATTTTATAGTAAGTTTGAAAAGTCATTTTAACCCTGCTCCCAAATATGTTTAAATTAAACAATACTGGTTACATTCTTGGTTTATTGTTCTACTACATATAAAGTTTAATATCGATCACTGAATTTCTTAGCAGTTAATTCATCTATCTTCTGCCCAAGTAGCACACAAGCTGTATAAGAGCTTATACAGCCCTTGTAGCGCTTAAACTGGGTGTATAACATACGCGGCTGTCAAGTGATTCTATTCTTCTAACGAACCTAATACAAATTAATTTGTACCTGAATTTAATTGTATGGACGAATACAACAAAAGCACAATTATTTTAACTTATCATTTAGCACCAACTTTTTTGATTATGAAAGTGCATGTAGTGATTCTAAAGTTTCTTTTTTTAATTCTTCAAGATTAATAAATTACATTAAACTAAAATACAGAATGCATTTAACATTCCATCTATAGAAATATAAATTAATGTATGTTCTTGCATCACTTTAGAACGGGTGCGCCTATTTGTCTAATTGTTTTTTGTTATGCTTGTAATAATTACTAATTACAATTATTGTCAGTACAAGGTTTCTATGTAAGAAAATTTACTAAAACCAGACTCAAACTTGCATGGAAAGTGAAAACTTTGGGTTTCAACATCTCCATATATGAAGTGAGTAAGTGAGACAAAAAATATAAGTACTATATATAAAGGGTTGATAAAATCTGATCAAAGTCTGTAGATACTGGAGCAATTATTTTACCCGTGCGAAGCCGGGGCAGGCAGCTAGTAAAATATAACTGACTCACTCCTAGATACAGAACAAATAAATCAATTGATAAAATAAATTAATCCGTTGTGATTGGTTTTCCCATTAACGCAATAATTATAAACATGTTTATTAGCGCGATAATCTTTTTAAGGTAATGTCTGATGATAAATGATAGCTATTATTTTGTGATAAAGGGTTGATAAAATCGGATCAAAGTCTGTAGATACTGGAGCAATTATTTTACTAATCAATGATAATATTTTTTAGTCCGTATTTGACTGATCAGAAACATCTGGAAGAAGATAATAATTTTTGATTTCCTGTTTATTATTAAATGTGTAAATGCATGTATAAAAAAACCGGCCGAGTCCGAGTCGGACTTGCGCACCGAGGGTTCCGTACAAAATTTACGCTATAAACGGCCGTATCTATGAAAATCCAGATTTAGCAGAGCCCTACTATTAAACAAAATGTACGCGGTGTTCGATCATTTTATATTCGTTATGACATCGACAGGAAGACATAAAATTATACTGTTTTTAGAATTTATTGTTATAACGGCCATCTAAATACATCATTTGTGAAAATTTCAACTGGCTAGCTATCACGGTTCATGAGATACAGCTTGGTGACAGATGGACAGACGGACAGACCGACAGCGGAGTCTTAATAATACGGTCTCGTTTTACCTTTTGATTACGGAACCTTAACAAGATTGTACATCAAATAACGGATCCTTCATTTTATTATTTCTTATTTTGTTACCAATATTTTTGATGATTATTGTTGTGTAATTAAAAGACGGCTGAATGGCAACTGTTTTTAATAAACTTTTACTCAACTACCCACAACAATTATTGTTTCATGATTGATGTTTTGTAGATTCATTTGGATAAATAAGAAAACATATGCTCGATAGATATCTTGTTTAGCAAAAATAATCAATAATAGCAATGTTTATCATTTCAATCAAACATTTCGTAAGAAAATAGGCAAGTTAACGTCTTCTGTGACAATTAAAGTGCCGATACAATTTTTTGTGAGTACAAACTTTTGTAGAAATTTTCATCGCGCTTTTTATTTGCTTTCTTTCTACATGTTGCAGGGAAATAGCCACTAAGGGATATGACGAAATCACGCAGGATAATAAAATATATAATTTATTAATTTGATCAAATCCCTGAATCAGTTTAGTGAAATGACGAAATCAGCCAAAAAAGGCAACTCGTTTTCCCATTGCACCAGATTTGTTTAGTGATTTGATAAAATTCCTGAAACACGCCAGTGAGTTGACGAAACGAACTCGCAAAGTCAACACGTTTTATCATTTCACTAGACACGATCAGTGATATGATAAAGTCACCTAACATCGTGCGTGATTTGGTCATATCCCTTTGATATTTGTTAAAATCTGTGTTTTGGCCATTTCCCTGCGACATATATAATTATATTCTTTCGGTTTTGAGTCTTATTTCTTTCAGTTGTGAGTAATAAATATTTTGAGTCTCGCCGTAAATTTTCTGTGAGGCGACTAATCCAAATGATACAGCATCATTCACAAAACGTGCGTCAGCGTCGAAAGCAGAGCTGACGGACTCGTCGCCAGCCCCGGATCTACGATTTTTCCGAACCGGGGCAAAACCTTGATGGCAAAACCTTCAGTGTTTGGGAGACACTGTTAAAACTGCCAATGAGTACCATTTTTTGTGACCAAAACCTATGAGACTGTAGGAAAGAGGCTTAATTTTTCCGATATTTCGAATTCTTGTCTCAAGGATTTCGCGTCCCCATGACACTGCCGTCCGAGGCAAGTGCCCCTGTTTGCCCTCCCTTAGATCCGGGGTTGCTCGTCGCTACTATAATACGACACGTATACACAATTCTTTCTCATAGGCTTTGTATTCTTAAGTCCGTTTTGACAATTTGCTGAACTGACCAATATATTTTGACCTGCGATCTGGAACATATACCACTACTTCACGTAACTAGTTATGTTAGGGACGAACTGAAGGCGGTCAAGCGAGAATTTTAAGAATGACACCCCTGAACTGATTCAAGACTTATTAGATTAGAATAGAATATAATAGAATAGAATAAAGCTTTATTCAGGATAACCAATTTCACATGACAAAACTCAGCTTCATTTATTGACTTATTTATAATCTTTTTGGGGTATCAAGATTTTTTATTTTTAAATCCTGTATACGAACAAAACATCCTGAGATTCATTCTCTGATATAACCAGATGTCAGGAATTTTGGTCACTTGTCAGGAACGCTGCCGAAATCCGAAAATGTTAATTTGGAAAAAGATAAATAATGAACCCTTGCTACTTGATATTTCAAAACCTTCTGGGATAAGTATGTTGAGCCAAGGTCATAATGTCCAGAGATTATTAAGACCAATGGCTTTTATATCAAAAATCATTGCTTAAGGCGGTGAAAATAGGGATGCAAATTGGGTTAAAAACATTACTTTTGGGTATGAATGGTAGCGCGGAGAGTGAGAGGTCAATTTATTTTTAACGATTTCAATGTTGGTCTCATACCGAAAGTTGATCGTAACATGGGATGTTGACTGTTTACAAATAAAAATAAAATTTTGATGACAAATGACAGTTTCTATAATAGAAAACCTAAAAAAACGGTGACGTCACACGTTGCTAGGCTTTAGTATGGAGCATTTGTCGGGAAAGTTCACAAATGTGATTTTAACAATGTTGTATGTTGGTGAGTCGTTATGATATTGAAGTAGTTTTTTCACCAATGTTCAGATATTGAGAAATCGTTCTTTTATAACATACTTACCGAAATATAGGTGTCACAAATTGTCAGCATCCCAATAGAGAGTGCAGACACGAATAGTATCGTTTTGTATTACGTCTAAGATTTTACCCGCTAAAAATGTATAGCATGTTCCAATCTTGCTAATCTATACCAGTTAATCATAATACCACACCACTCACCTTCTCACATGACTAAGACTTTAACAGCTAGCGATGGAATTATATCTAAATTCTTATTTTATGGAGGCGTAATAAAATATGAATCGCGCATAAATACTAGATGATAAGCTTATCCATTTATGCGTCTCATAACAATAAATATGATACATTAAGTATAATTTACAGCGGCTGGGAAAGACCAAAAATACTCATAGAGTCATAAATATCGCCTGATGTTGAAACTTTTGTAATAAATTTAGTTTAATCTAAATTGCAGAGATCTATATTTTTACAAACTTGTCTTGAAAGTATGTTTGTGTCTTTATTAAACTAACGTGAGATATTGAAATATATAATGCTATGGGAGTAGAATAGGTAGAGGTAGGAATAAATTCTTTATATTCAAGCATCCAAATTAAGGAACTACTTGTAATGCCTTTCTTTATTTGATTAAATTTTCTTTACCTAAAATAAACAGATAAAATTACATAATTGATTTACAATAAATGATGTTCATCACATAGTTGTGTTGTTGTTTAAGTAAGTTAATGGTATTAGATGGATATCCAGAAAATGGTCTTGATGGCCAGATTGAGTAACGTATCAAAAACACAAATTGCGTGCGACAATTTGTCGTGGAGGTTTTGTGACGCGACCGGTCGAAAAGAAAAAAAGCCTACCCCGACTAGAGGATATCACACACTAGCGATACAGCTTAGCACATCTAGTGGAAAAGCAGCTTAAAACCAAGGCAATAATTCCTCTCTCGTAGATTGCACCTTTTTCTGCCAACGCTCCACTCATCAATAAGTCAAATGAAGCGGTAATGCGGGCTTGCTTAACGGCTTATTGTGTAGCTTTTGATTTATTTAACGACCGTACTTTCACTGCGCTGCAATCATCGTGTGCCCGATTGTGTTGCTGGCGGTACTTGAGGTGCGATGGAAGTAAGAAGAGAATGCGGTTGTACACGCACCACCCACTGTTAACTACACTTAACAGGTCTCCTCATTTTCACGCCACTTTTTCTGTCTTGAGCTCTTCTTTGTAGCCAATTTTTGGCAACAACAGGAAGAAAGAAAGAAAGATAATTTATTTCGCAGCGATAATATACATGACATACAAGAGAGGAAAAAAAAATTGCGTTGTGCGAAAAAGGAGTCCACTCAGCAAAATGCCAAACCACCAAGAGTGATTTGACGCTGGTATTACGTGGATCTAGAAAATTGAGCGAAACAGGATGCACGTTATAGTCACGTTTAGCAAAATAAACTTAAAAACTACAATTTACACAGTACGTACTCTGCTTGGTTGCTCTTATAAATAACAAATTTAGATAGAACTAATGGTAATCATAACCTATGGTTGAGATTCTGATCTACCCTGGGACCTGAAAATGCTATGTTGGATTGATTTGTTGGCCTGACAAATAGATTCTTTAACCTTTTTTAAATACAAAAACTGAGGAAGCATTTTGGATTGGTGGTGGGATGTTGTTCCAATATTTCGTGGCAGAATAACTAAAACTGCCACGAAAGGACGCGCTTCCGTGTCGAGGACAGATCAGACGAGGGGCACTTCTGGCTTGAGGCTTGGAGAATCGAAGCTTCTGGATAAGGTACGACGGCTCTTTAAAATTAATTATACCGAATAAGAGCGTGGCAAGATGCATAGTTCGACGTGCCTCCATCTTGAGAAGCTAACCTTTGTTAAAAAAGGGAGTAACGTGGGGTCGGGGTGGAATTGGAAAACAGAACCTTGCGCCATTGCGCATGCATTTTGTAAGCGCTGTATCAACTTTTTGTATATCATCATATATCATCAGCACTTCTCGCTGTACTTTTAAGTACTCTTGCTATGCGACTATCGTGATATCGATACGTTTAGTTTCAAAGGGGGTATTTACATTTGATTTATGTAGCGTTTACGCCATTTGACTCTAAAGGCGTATTTCTAAAGTAAGTAAGGCGTATTTTTATAGTAGGTATTTTGAGTGTAAATGATAGAGTTATCTTGCGGTGCCGTCATAAACTTTTCCTTTAAGTTGTTTTTCAATTATTCGATTAGGCTTCTTCGACGAAGGACTATACCTACCTAGTCTTTATTCTAGAGGAACTTTTAACTTAAGATCTTTTGAGTAATTTTACGGTTCGGTCATGCACTTTTAATAGATATAATAGAATAACAGGACCTAAAAAATGTATTCACAGGCATAAGAAACGAATCTTGATACATGCTACATCTGCTTTGATATGTTCCTAGCACAAATAACCACTGAAAACCCGGAAACTCTTAAAACTTGCACCAAAACATAAGTGCACACTATCGATTGTTTACGATTTGAAAATTACTAGTTGAATGAAAGATTTGCGATACAGTTTCGTGGCTGCCGGCCGCCGCCGGCGATGTCGTGATCCGATGAGAGATAACTCTGTCTTGTTCTTTTTAACTGATCTACGACTATCTATTGTCTTGTTTACTTTTGTGTATGTTGGAGTTGAGAGAAGTTCAACTTTAATACGAACTTACCTGTTTGCTGGTCTCTAAATTCGTTGTTTCGATGTAAATAACACGTCATTCATCAAATTTAAGTAGTCATATAACTTAATATTCAATAGGTAAGTAATGGGCAGGCCACATAGCCTGGGGAACGAATGGCCGTTGGGGCAATAAAGTCCTAGAGTGGCAACCATGCATAGGAAAGCGCAGCCCACCTAGGTGGACCGATGACCTTGTGAGGAGTCGGTGGATGGGCGTCAGCGTAGGGTCGTACTTTGTGACAAGATGACGAGAGTGATAGTGGAGGCCTATGTTAAGCAGTGGACGTCTGTGGCTGCTAGATATGTATTAAGTAATTTTGAGAATAAACATCGAGATGTTTCTGAAGACAACTGTGGCTATAACTCTGTATGTGCGGTTTCGAACAACAAGACCGCAATTCTATTTAACGGTTAAATGGTTCAGCGTAAAATAGAAGTCACTGGAACCCGTGGCAGTTAACCCAAGTCATTTACCTACGGCGACTTTAATATGCAAAACGTTGAGCATGAAAAGCACCTTTAAAAAAATTAAAACATACCTTACAGGTTGCCTGGGGAACTATTACGTATAGATTGTCAGGAAGTCCTAATTGCTGCCTGTGAACTCAGGCGCAGCGCGGCCTATACTTAAGGCATCATAAAATTCAAGGAGCGACCATCATCGACAATTGGTGCGAGTTGTGGTTAAAAGCCGTTTGAATTTGATTTTTTTAGCTGCAGTTTTGGCTTACCATAGAACATGCGATGTGTATAAAAACAGACGTGATAGGTCTATTCTGAAACAAATTTTAATTTCTCAATTAGTTGTTACTTTGGTAACTTTGTATTCATCATTATCGTCGTCTTCGTCATAATCATCAACATTACCCCTGATAACATCTGTATTTGGAATTAGACTTCCTTCAAAATTATCCATTTCTGGGTATCAACATTATCCAATTATGCCTATGTCTTTTCATGTTTCATATATTTCGTGTGGCTGGCCTGTTCTTCATATTATATCCATGTTCTCCTTTGGTCTTCAATGCAGCTTCCTTCTGACCTTTCAATCTTTATTATTCGGCGATATCAAGTATCCATCTGGACTAACTGATAGAATTTTATTTAACGGTTATTTATAAATTTAATTTTTATTACGGAAACTTGCCAGATACATTTTTCTAAGCACGATTTAAAAACTCAAGACTCTGCCGAGCCTACTGATGCAAGACTAGCGCTGGCAGTCTTTATTAGTCAAAATCTTTATTAGTACGACAGAATGAGGGCTTGCTGATTGCGCTTGAATTCACCGCTAGAGGCACAGCGTAAAGTGAGGTCTCTGGAAATATGAAACTCAACTTTTACTTTTCATGGGATTTTAATGGAGAATTTTTGCTAACTGTTGCTCAATGAAAGTTATAGCAGTATGTGGGTCATTATTTGATTGTTATAGTCCCCCCACTGTTGTGGTCATATTTTTGTAGATGTATCTGCAGATATTTGTGACATTTTGAAATATTTGCTGAAGATCTTGACCTTTAATCATTCATGCGTTCGAAGTCTGGACTTTTCTAAGATATAGTTTGAAATCCAATTAAAATCTTCAAGCATTTCGATAAAAAGGTGTAATAACGGAATTGATACGGTACAATGGTCCAAATAATAATACGTAGAAAAGAAATGTCAATAAATACTAGTATACATACTACGTGTGTTTACTACAATAATTTTATTTGTCAAAGATATGCATTGTACAGTTCTGAGCTATATTTTTTGGACCCTACTCGCAAGTAACTGGTAAGCAGAAAAACGACAGCTCCCATTGTTCTATCTATTATTGCTCACAAATCGCCCGTATGCCTTAACAGCTAAAACAGTTAATAGAGGTGTAGTAGGCAGAGTGTTAATATCGACTCACGCTCACGATATATAGCCGGTAATTGTGGGTTGTCGGACGTTGAATCGATTTATCGATCAGCTCGGTTTGTTAATCGTGTTTTATTTGAATGAAATTATGGATTGTTAATACTTGTGAGCTGATACCACAGCGTTGGATGTGGATTTATAGTGATAAATGTTACAGCAGTAAGTTAAATGTTTGCATGACATTATGATTATGTTTGATGTGTCTTGAGTACATATTTATAGATTACTTTAGCTTGCAGTTTAATCACTCTGCGTTTACTTGTGAATTATAAACTAGTTACTATAAAGGACTTTGCAGTAACACCTTCAAGAGTTATGACAATGAAATGTTTGATTGGATTCGTTCTTTTTTAACATTATTCGAAAGAACCTATCTATATATTTACTTTGTCATTTTTTTTATTATTCTTGTTAACTTGCTTTAAAGTGTCTTAAATTTGGACCCAGATCTAGACAAATGATTTTACCTCGACGGTGAAAAGTATAAAATTTTTGAACTCCATTATCCATGTGGTAGATAAACTAAATCGATGGGATAATTGGTTACATATTCAGTTCCCTAAAATAGTTTTCTAGTAATGTTTTTTTTCGGGGTAAGAGCGTTGAATGCAATAGGATTCAGGTAACATACAAACACATTTATTTACATGATGAAAGTGCTAAGGTTCATTCATAGAACCTCCGAGCCTTGCCATCACTTTTTAATCCCTTAGGCTAGGGCAACAAATCTATTATGAGACTTTACTATTAATATTCTAGCATTTAGCCTAACATTTTTGAATTTCGAACATTCTTCAATTATAGAAAGGTTCAAAATTTGGTTATAATTTGTACTTCTTAAAGTTCACGAGGCCTTATGAAGTTAAGTATCTACCTATGTCCCAGTTTTACTTGTTCAGGTTATCTACGTAAATTAGAAAGACTTGGTTACACTATGTAACTGCGCTGACGCTCACACTCTTACCTTTGTCATCTCTAGTCATCATTAGGTCATGAACTCAATTTTGAGTTCCAGCCATTAATATTGTACGTATTCATTTCCCATTATTACTTTTTATAGTTTCTTTGTTATATAATTGTACGTGTAAATTTAAATCAAGTATATCAACAAGTTACAAAAATATAGTTATCTGAGAAATAAGAAATCTAAAAACCAAGCTAGTAAAAGCCGAAGCAGATCTTATCTTTCCAACCAATTTCAAGAGCACAAAATAAAAATAAAGCCAGGTAAACCCACATTAAACCCGATTCCTACTTACAGTAAAATCGATAAAGAAAATATCTCGAAATGACTTCGAAGCGATAAAAAGTAATGTTAGGGACAGATCGAGAAACAATGGTGCCACGTCGATTGCAAAGGCTTCAAATGACGGTGAACGATATTGAACACAACTTAAACGGAATACGATTGAAACTTGAATGGGATAGCAATCAATAAAGTTCTACAAGCAATCGTGCCCACGTAGGGAGAGAATTTATCGTGGTATTCATTCGATATCTAAACGATTTCGCGAACAGGTCGACATTGCTTTCAAAGTGTTCAATTTTAGTCTCAGTACGCTTTATATAAAGTCGAAACCCAGCTTTGAGCTCGAATGTAGTATTGCGTAAGTAATGTTGAGAATTCGATGGGGTATCGATCGTGAGATATCGATACATCGATCGATTGATGTTATTTTAGTTGCGATATTGGAACGTGATTGAATTATTTATTATAATACAGTGGCTGGTAGTGAATGCTTGTAACGCTGAACATAAAGTAATACCGACATGTTTTGAGCCGTGAGAAAATTTTAAAATTACTGTTGGTATGTGTGTACTGTCACGTAGTTAGCTCATTTTATACTCGATACAAAGTACCCTAGCTCAAAGGACTTTGACTTGTTTATGTCTAGAAATTCAAATTCATTATTTTCTATATATCATAGTTAGCTCAAAAGCGACCTACGCATTTGTCTTAAATCTTAGAAGTGATAAACATCACTGAAGAGTACTACGAATTTCAAAACAAAAATCAGATTTTTAATTCAGAAACTGCCTAGCAATTGATTTTAAAATCACCTTGTCTGTCTACGGGGTCAATGTTGATATAGATCTGTTTGGTAGACGAGGACGTATGTTGCGGTTTGGTACAATGTACTCAAGGATTACTGAACTTCTGGTGATTGTTTTACTTCAGAGATTTAAAAGTGCTGAGCTGATGTAGGGTAATCGTCAGAAACCGGCCGCTTAAGAAAATGACATTCAGCTACTGGCCATACGTTTTGTAGTCTAAAACCAGACTAGGAATACTTTTACCATTCTCCAATACCAAGTTTTAGATTTAGAGACTTCGAATGTTTGCAGTATGTCACTATAATATCGGCTTTACACGTATTTTTGCAAAATGGCCAGTTACAGGAGTGTGGGCAGTTATTGGAAATTTACCCTACTTACTAAGAATCAACTACACTGAAGCGTGACGCATATTTAATTTTAACGCATCACGTTTTTTACATACATTCAACCGTAATACTATCCGTAAAGCACATTATTATTAGTATAAAAAGCATACTTTTTGAAAAACTGATTTTTAGATTGTTTTGTGGCATAAAGATGTAAAGACAAAAAAACATTGTTAAACTGTATTATTTTATTAATTTAAGACTTTATTTGTGACTATTTATAATTTAACTATAAAGTCAGTAATGCAGTGGTCATCGATATCTCCACTTTAGTATGAAATTAAAGTACTTACCACATCGATTAATGTTTGGACTTTTTACATATACCTACCTCATATCGTTCATAAATCGTTTACGGAAATTTTGTACATCATTCTCGTTGAATTTTAGTTTATATTATATATTTGAAATTCTAAACAGTAGTGTTGTTTTAGCGTCGGTTACGTCAATCCTTAAGGGCTTGCGCAAACTATGAGAAGCACACATTCTTAAAAAACCAAATGGACAGAAAACCTAGATCAGAATGCCAATCTAGATCATCCACTGTTATTTTCCCTAAGATTTAATCATACCACCTGGCGTTGGAATATCCGCTTATCGCCCTCCAAGCAACAATGTTCGCTCTGTTAAGTTTCGGTATGGTTGTAGACAACCAGTGAAATTAACAGTATAAAAAAAACGCAGAACATTCAAGAACAAAGTTCCCATGGAACCTCCCAAACCTGACCACTTAACTTCTACTGTACGATTATTGAATTAATCACAGCGATCGGTGGAGATCATAATCTCTTGATTACACACGTACAGCGTTGATCGATGCGCGGGCGGCTTGCGGTGTAAAATAATTTTACAATAATTCGACGTAAAGATGATGCATGAGATTATGATGATGAAGGATGCTTTGAACACTTTCGATGTTCAAATTTCAAAAATTTGCAAACTTGTGGGTATTAAGAAATGATTATGAAAGAAAGAGAATAATTTTGATGGCACAGACCTAAAATAATACTAAAGGGACAATATGATGGATTGATAATGTCTAAAATCAATATGTAGTTTTATAAATTTAAACAGCCAAGCCATAAATTTTGTCTAAGGTGTAGAGTTTGTGAAGTTAGGGCTTGATTAGATTAGAACCTTGGCTCTACATGAGACCTGATAACTTTTGACATAATGGTCTCGTCTTGGCAACATTTTACATGAAAATGTTTTGGTGGGATTATGTATTCTCTCTTATAGTTGATTTTTCTGTAGAAACACTACTCAAGACTGATTGGTTAGAAGAGTGACCAAATGGGTAACGGACGAGACAATTTTTATAAGAAACACAAGTAGGATGATCTTTGTGCTCTTGTCAAACTCACACATCTGCCCATACCTGCTATAAATTATAGGGTAAGCGTACATAAAGTCAAAATAAACGCCCATTGAGCCTGCATCAGAGAGATTAAGCGTTGGCTCTATAGGCCATTAATCAACTGAGTCATAACCCTTCAGATAGCTTTTAACACGTCTCAATCGGGTTGTGGGCTACAATTAAATACGTCTGCCTGTGGCTTCGTGGGCGCGGATATTAATTTAAAATTTTATAAATTCGACTTTATGGATAAAAGGTTTATTTAATGCCAAGAATGAGAGAGACGATACATTTAAAAGTTGAATTAAACAAACTACAAATACGTGTTTGTGTTAAAAGTTTGTTTGTGAAAAAAATACTATAACACTGTGACAGTTTTTTTTTCAACAATATTGACGGTTGATTTATTTTTTGCTATCCCATAGTTTTGTTTCTAGATTATAATTTTGTAAATATGTTGTGATTGTAATCACTTATCAGATTTCTCATTACACTTTCATTATAGTAATTTATATCCGGATGTACTATGTTTTTTATTTTATTAAAACAATTTAAGCACACCGAGGCTTGATTTATGGATATTTCTTGCGAAATAAATGGTTACTTCCTTTAGGGGGTAATTCAAAAAAGTCCTTTCGAGTTGTTCGGTTTTGTAATAGTATTAAAATAATAAGGAGGTTGAGAATCGACTATCAGTCACACCGCTATTTTTTTGATTTGTACACAATTAAAATATGAACATAAAAACTGTTTTCTTCGTCTAATAATAATGATATTATTTATACATTTAAACTAGCGCCATATATATACATTTGCATAGATAAAGCGCGCACTGTGCGCCTATGTATACCTAACTATATTTAATGTCAATCATTTTATAAGTTTCTCGAACTATTAGCCCATGCTAAGTACTTGTATCGTAACATTACAAGCTTATCGTATTAATCCTTGTCAGTAACCGAAAACTTCACCAGAATCAATTTCGCCTTCACCAAATTCCAGGGTTGCTTACGTTATTTCCCGACATAATTACCACAAATACATTACCCAAATGATGGATAATAACTTGGGTCGGCAACCCTGTTATCAAACCCCAGTATTGAGATCTAAAGGCGTAGCCTCCTGCAATTTACGGTGCAGCCTGAATAACGAGCGGAGAATGATAATGTCGGCTAACTTATAAATGATAGAGCTGCAGTTGTAATTATGAAGTCGTGATCAATAGGGAATATGCATGAATTTTTATTTTTACTTCATTAAAAGCTCATTCATGTAATAAACAGTAGTGAAAAAGATAGTTTCGAATAACTATAAAAATAACCAAGATATGAGACATCAAACATTTAGCAAAACAGAATTAAATACGGAGTGCACTATGACGTAACAGTAACATTACATGTCGGATCTCTCTGTCAAATCGCTGTCTTTCAATTTAATATTTATTTCACTTTTTGAAATCGCTTTTACGGTATTGTGACACAGTATTAGTGTTTCTGGAAACGTTCTATGGACTGGTATAGTACTTACTTGTGCTAGTTGGAAAGTCTGTTATTTCCTCCGGTCCATGTATTCCTGTACAAAAATCTATTAAGAGTCCCTAGCAAGCTCGGCCGAATTTCACCTTCCCATACAAACGGAGTTTCGTTCTAATTTTGAAACTACGTGTTGGATTGTAATAAAACTTTGCATACACAATGGACGTGAAACTTTGTACTTAGAATAAGTTAAGGTATATAGGCCTGTAATTAGTTTATATAGCTTTAGTTTATAAAACAAATAGACATACAGCAAAAATAAGTTTTGTATGAAAAACTTAAGTTCGCTGTATTTTTTTACTTTGGTATCTGAAGCTACATAAACTAATTACAGGCCTATATACCTTAACTTATTCTAAGTACAAAGTTTCAGAGCAAACTAGCTGTCCGTTTTAAAATGAGGGCGTAACTACATTTGTATGGAGAACCGAGCTTACCGGGGACTCTTAAGCCGTAATCAATTAGGTAATGTCTCCATAAACTCACTCTCGTCTCTCTTATAATCTGAATAAATATTATTACGGAACAATTTTTACACAAAACGAACTAGTCTCATGGTAAGCTCAATAAGGCTTGTGTTATGACGATGATATATTTACATCATCATTTTGTACAAAATAAGATCGAAGACTCAGGAACAAATATTTATGCATCACAGAAATATATATACACATGTTAGGGACAATCCTACACAAATTGACAAGGCAACATCACAACATACCCGATGGAGTTCCTAAACTCATTGAGCGCTTCAGGACTCCCAGCACACACAATGGGGAATGGATGAAAATTTTCAAAAATCTTGTTTTTTTTTTTATAGGTAGTAAGTAAAATAAGCCTCCTTATTGTCAGAAAAAAAATACAAATTTTTCTGTGGCTTAGAAAAAAATAAAAAAATGAAAAGGTGTTGGTGGGCCTATATGCCCGTCTTATACGGTACGGCAAAAATAACAGTACATTTACAGCCATTTTTAACCGACTTCCAAAAAAGGAGGAGGTTCTATGTTCGACAGTTTGCATTTTTTTTTATGTATGTTCACCGGTTACTCCACCAATAGTGAACCGATTTTAAAAAATATTTTTTTATTTGAAAGGATATACTCCTGAGGTGGTCCCATTGCCACCCATTTGGGATCTGAGGATGGGATCTCAGGGAAATCGAGGGCAATCCTCAAATTTTATAGGGCCTTAGAACGTTTTTCATATATTATTTTAAGCTATTTAATTATTTGCATATGGTAGTCATCATCTCATCATGCTGAGCTGATGACGGACAGACCCATAATCAAAATTTCAATATTTTTGAAAATTTTCATCCATTCCCCATTGCCCTGAAAATTGGAGTTCCGATCATGCTTCTTCGGAATTTGTCACCTCCAAAGTTATGCAACGGAAACAAGCTAAAAGTAGTGCAGCTGCAGCGAAACCTCATCGCGGCGCAAATCCTGATGGTGTGCGGCGTCGGAGAAGCCGTGTTCATCCCCCGCATCCCCCTCATCCCGAGCTACTTCCCGTTCCGCTTCAAGCGCCTACAGTTCCCCGTGAGCGTCTGCTTCGCCATGACCATCTACAAGTCGCAGGGACAGACGATGCGTGCCGCCGGCGTGGACCTGCGCATGGGCTGCTTCTCGCACGGGCAGAGCTCTACGGGGCGTGCTCGCGCGTCACCAGCTGCACGGAGCTGTTCGTGCTGATGCCCACCGGGAAGACTTACAATGGGGTGTACAAAAAATATTGTAAAATTGCAACGTTATGTAAATATAATCTACATACCTACTTTTGGAGTATGTATGTACATATTTAGTTGTACATACATAAACGTAACTTTAAATAAAATATAAATACTTGGCCTTACGTTTTTGATATCTATATTGACCTTTCCTCTAATCTTACTTCTAAATAATATTAGACCTAAATTCTAAAGTTTGTTAGGAAGTATGGATATCTATGTGTTCTTACCTTTTCATGCTTAGACAGATTTGACTGGAGAACCGTTATGGATGATATGTGTCATGAACTTGATTTGCATAAGGACGTGAAAATAGAAAAGTGGTACTGTATCGGCCGATATACACGTACTAAGTATACCTATCTATATCTTTTAAATCACGTCAAAAATTTGAATAAGGGCGAAAAACTATTGATTTTGGTGTAGTTTTATTTAGTGGTAATTGTATAATATTTTATCTGGACTTCAAGTTACGCCACCAGGGTAGAGGGGTGAAGTAGCCGCTTACTGACACATACCGAATTCCACGCGGGCGGAGCCGCGGGCACAGCTAGTACATAATATATAGATCAATAATAATACATAGGAAATATCCAAGACCCAGGAACAATCATTCGTGCTCATCACACAAACATTTGCCCTGGCTAGGATTCGAACCCGTGACCGTCAGCTTCGTAGGCCGTTGTGCAACCCACTGAGCCTAACGTGTCGTCGAACCGGGATTTGAACTCAGGACCTTTAGCTTCGCAGGCAACGTTACTCCGGCTGAGCTAAACAGATAGTCAAATAATGACCCCTAGACACAAATAAAGTATTCGTTTCCATAGGCTTTGGCTTCCTTTTCTAAAGTCAGTATTGACAACCTGCCACACGGACCAATTTATTTTGACCTGTGATACCACTACTTCACGTATCTTGTTATATAAGGGAGGAATTGAGGGCGGTAGAGTGCGAAATTTAAGAATGACACCCCACAAGAGGTTCATAAATTTCTTCTGATTTTAAAGTCGGTTTAATAATTGTTATGATTGTTCCAAC
This sequence comes from Hedya salicella, assembly GCA_905404275.2. NCBI lineage: Eukaryota > Metazoa > Arthropoda > Insecta > Lepidoptera > Tortricidae > Hedya > Hedya salicella. The sequence continues at coordinate 5,547,538 of FR990102.1, forward strand.
AATATATTTGAAAAAAACCTAATAAAACTCACGTAAGCCGATACAAGTCCTACTTACCATAAATCTCTGAATGAATGCCTTTTGTTTGAGAACCAGCGATTGCGGGATTATGGATACATATTTTGTTTATGGCGCAACTTGGCATACCCCACAAAATTGCACCATACATTATGATTTTATACATCATGTGAATACCAGCTACTTCGATAGAACTGTAAGTTTAACACTTTCGTGACCAAGATTTTTGTATCGCTATGCGCTAACGCGATATGCTAATGTTCCTACGTTAACGGGTTAGGTCATAAAAGTGTTTACGGTTATCAAAAGTTGCATGATTTTTTTACGAAAATCTTAATGTTTTACCATCACGATCTTCGTGATTCTTGAAGTGAATTTCTTCACTATGATCTATATTCTTGGATTATAAAGATAGAAATGATGAAAACATGTCAAGACTCCTACCAGATTTGAACCAGTGCCTTGTGCCTTGGCGGGACGCACGCTCTGCCGATTGAGCTACAGAGCCCAGTCAGCTTGTCTTCAAATTCACAAGGCACAGGCACTTCAAAGGTACAAGACCTGGTTCAAATCCGGTCGGAGTCTTGATATTTTTTTCATTATTTGGATCTTTGTATTTCAAGAATAATAGTTGCATGGTAAAACTATTAGGACAGATTTGTTCTAGCTGTTTGTAGTAATACAGTTAAAAGGTTATCAAGTTCTCAGGGATAGACTTGACGTTATAATTTAGTACATTCCTGCAGACGCCGGGAAAAAATGGCTTGCCGGCCGAGTAGGTATAGACGGCCGACCGAAGGGAGGCTGTATAGTGATAAGAAGCCGGCAAGCACTATTCATGGCCAGAGGCATCTTTTTTCAAACATTATGCAATGAAATAAAAAAATTCACCACTCAAAAAATTACATGACAAAAGTTTTTTCAATTTTCCGTCCAATCCCTCCATAATGTTTTGTTTTTACGGAAGTCGTCCGTATTTCGCGTGTGCAGTGTTCGAGTAGACCCTATTAGGGCTGTTATACACAACCTGATAATAAGAATCTTAATTTCTGTAATAAATGAAATAAATGCAGAGGATTTAAAATATTGTCTACGGTCTCTGGTGACTTACGTATAGACAATATTTTAAATTTATTCATCAACATATGAACCATACAGATTCGTGTTCTTAATGTCAGTTCGTGTGTAATAGGCATTAACAAGGATATTTTTAGTTCGATAGCCATTCAGCAAAGGAGAAAATTAAAAAAATATAATTCAACTATTTAGCCTGTTCATGAACACAGATGCCATGTTTACACTAGAATTTAAAACAAAATTACTTCCCGGCCTAGGCCTTCAATTTTGTATGAAATTCCTTTACAGTTCTCTCAAGTTATTCCGCCCAAAACGTGATACTTTGAAGCCTGTTTTAATGCATGTAATGACGACATTTCAGCAATGAAATGTGAAATGAAATGAAATGAAAAAAAAAGGTACAGTGATAATGGATGTTTAATTAAATAACGAAATACTTAGGTACACCACAAGTCTACCATCTAAGGTAAACGTTCCAATGCTCGATACCCTGTTTATCACCTCTCTTTCTATGAATTAACGGGACAGTGACATTTATTTTCTCCTGTTAGATGTATAGAAAGAGAGGTGATAAACAGAGTATCGAGCATTGGAACGTTTACCTTAGATGGTAGACTTGTGGTGTAAGTATTTCGTTATTTAATAAAACATCCATTATCACTGTACCTTTTTAAGGGGTTTCAAAGCCAAAATGGCAAAAACGGAACCCTTATAGATTCGTCATGTCTGTCCGTCTGTTGTCCGTCCGTATGTCACAGGGATTTTACTCAAAAACTATAAGATGTACATTGATGAAATTTGGAGCATAGGTGTCGTGTGTAAACCGCTACTTAGTTTGATAGTTAAATAAAATATATATATATTTCTAGGGGGGCACTCCATACATGTAACTGAAAAAAAAAAATCAGCAAATATCAATGTGTGGCATATATTTCGAACGTTCTTCTGAAAACATTTTGAGATTGCTAATTTTTTTTGGATTATGCGATCGACTACACAAACGTGATTCTACCTATGCGTAATTCTACACAATATGGGTTCAACACAACAGCAGTTTACTATATTCGTGATTCCACACAGCCACTATTTTAACGCAATCGGGATTCAACCTATTCGTGATTCTACACAATATGGGTTCAACGCAACAGCAGTTTACTACATTCGTAATTCCGCTCAGTTTTTATTTTTACACAATAATAGCGTTTCATCTACCATTTGGTTTCATCTGTAATGGTAAATAACCAATCAATAGGGTACTTACCATTATGAGTACTTGAGTAGGTATCTAGTTATGCAAACTCCTTGATTGAAATACCTTGATAAGATTAATATATACTATTTCCTTTCTACACGACGAAAGATGTCACTTTATTAAGTGGTGGTAGAATGACATTGTCAAAGACAATAGGGAGACATTTTTGTGCTATTGGTGTTGTGAAATCCGTACATAAAATAAATAGGTACAATTTGAAATTTGCATAACGATGGAGGACGATAATATGGTGTTTATAAAGAGCGCAAAAGGCAAAAATGTTTTTTTTTAAAGTGGATATAGATATTATTTTAGAGGTGATCGTAAAGATGGTTCCAACTGGAGATGTGTGAATACGACGTCATGCAGTGCATCGATAACTATTGATAAACCAAGAAGTCACGTCCTCAGACAGAGTGTTCATACATGTAAGCCTAACGATTTGAAAAATAAAATTGATATTTGCGTCAACAACTGCAGATTGAAGGTAACGAAGACTATGAAGCCAATACAAAAGGTTTACGAAAAGGAATTTGAAAGTCTAAAGGAAAATGCATCAGTAAGGGAATCGCAATATATTCGAGTTTAAATCAGTAAAGGATTCTTTGTCTAACCGACGGTACAAAGCATAGGGTGTTAAAAAAAGTTCATTCGATAAAATTGAGGATATAATATTACCCGAAATTATTTGTGAGGACTTCTTAATTAGCGACAAGCACAACATTTTTGTGTTTGCAACACCGTTAGCAAAAGATGAGATTAAAACGTCCACGAGTTTTTTGGGTGATGGTAGGTTTCAAGGTAACTCCGTCACTATTTTACCAGCTATATACGCTGCATATCGACTTCAGCAAAAGTAATGATGAAGCTACTACAATTGTACCTGTGATTTATGCTTTGCTTCCGAATAAGTTAGAAAGTACATACGAACTACTATTTTCCAGTTTGAAAGAAAAACTATCACTAAACGTTAAACATTTTAAATTGATTATGAAATTGCAGTGACAAACGGGTTCCAAAAAGTTTTCAAAATGTAATAATAAAAGGATGTTATTTCCACTACGAGCAAGCTGTATGGAGAAAAGCTGTAAAACTGGGAGTAACTGAACACCCGATGGGTAAAACCATAACGCGGCAGCTATGCAAATTGGCGTTATTTAAAGCATCAGCAATACCTGAAGGGTTTCGCTGTATTACTCAAAACATGCCTGATGTAGAAGAATATGTCCAGTTCGAAGAATATTATAGAGAACAATGGATGAAAAAAAACGACGCCCGAGGTGTTCAGTTGCTACAATGAAATTAATAAAACTACCAGTGCATTAGAAAAGGTGTGGGATTTGGCCGCCACCCGAAATTGTTTTTATTTCTAATCAATTTAAAAAAAGAGGCAAAGTATCAAGATTTCCGAATAAAGCGAAACTTAGCTGGAGCGAAAAAACAACTAAAGAAGCGACGAACTCATATATACCAGGAAACGAATATAATTCAAAATTATGTAAACCGAAACGTATCTATAGAAGAAGCTTTGAAAACACTTAGTGACAACGATAATTTCAGCTTTAAAGATTATGATAGTTCCGAACCAGAAAAAGAAAATTTTGATATTGACATTAATGCCAGTACAGACCAAGACGTTGATGATCATCCCGACAAGAGCGATTCTTCAGACCAAGACATTGATGATCATTCCGACAAGAGCGATTCATCAGACCAAGACGTTGATGATCATCCCGACAAGAGCGATTCATCAGACCAAGATATTGATGATCATCCCGACAAGAGCGATTCATCAGACCAAGATATTGATGATTATCCCGACAAGAGCGACTTCAGACTTTAACATATTTTAGAAAAAAAAAAGATTTCACTTTATTTCGTCTTATTTTAACATACTTTCGATATCAGTTTAAAGTTTTCTGATATCTGTTATATTTACAGAATAATTGCCTGGCTACACTTAACGATTAAACCCTGTATAGTCGGCATCAGCATATTAAGCTAATTGTATCATTTGGGTACAATATTTATCGGTAAACGTATTATTTAGGAAGAGCTCGTGAGAGAAACGGATATTTTGGGAACGGGTGTTTCGGGAAACGGATATCAAGACAAACGTATCTTTTGGGAGTAGCACATTTTGGGAAACGTATTATTTAGGAAAAGGTAGTGACGGGAACGGACATTTCGGGATTAGGTCTTTTTGGGAAACGGATATCAAGCCAAACGTATTTTTTGGGAACAGCACATTTTGGGAAACACGTATATCGGGAAACGTATTATTTAGGAAAAGGTAGTGACGGGAACGGATGTTTTGGGAACGGATGTTTTAGGAAACGGACGGTCCGAAACGTTCATTTTATATTGAAAAAAATTGTGATGACAGGCGTCACTCGCACCAAGATATAGAAAATAGATAACAGGCCAGGCTATAAATTGATTACCATGAAATGCTATGGCTATTATTGTGTAAAAATAAAAACTGAGCGGAATTACGAATGTAGTAAACTGAGGTTGCGTTGAAGCCATATTGTGTGGAATCACGAATAGGTTGAATCCCGATTGCGTTAAAATAGCGGCTGTGTGAAATCACTAATGTAGTAAACTGCTGTTGCGTTGAACCCATATTGTGTAGAATTACGCATAGGTAGAATCGCGTTTGTGTAGTCGATCGCATAATCATCTAAACGGGATCGGTATGTTCAAAAAATTTGAAAAAAATCACAAATATAAAGCTTAATAAATTCTTTCAACGAAAATTGTTTTTAACATGAACGGACATACCGTTTTTAAGTTATTGCCAAAAAACTGCGCTTCTAAGCAAAAGGATAGTGCCGGAGAGATACGCTCTTTTGTTAGTGTTTTTTTTTCACATCGTATTTTTTTCGCCTGTAGTGTATTTTTTTGTTTAAACGGCCGCGGAACTCTTCATGGGCGATTCTGACTCGAACTAGGCCGCTTTTTTTTATGACATAGGAGGCAAACGAGCAGACGGGTCGCCTGATGGTAAGCGATCACCGTCGCCCATAGACACTTGCATCACCGGAGGAGTCACAAGTGCGACTACCTACTCATTGTTATGATATATATTTACTGAAACTTAATTCCACAAAACAAAAGTAAGTACAAATGGCAGACTTAATGCCAAATTGCATTCTCTACCAGTCAAGCATAGGACCAAACAGAGATGCATGAAAATGGTGCAGTGGTAAAAATCATTCAGTACTGAGAGCGTTAGGACACACACAAATAATGCATACATAATTACTTATACCTACATACTATTTAGGGCACAATATATATAATGTCACTTATGGGTGGCTTATGACCTTGGTGGCCTTAATACAGAGTACCCTCATTACTAATTATTATTATTAATTATTATTATTGATGTTTGTAAGGCCTCGATGTGTTGCATGTGCAACATTTTTGTTTTACAAACATCAATAATAATAATTAATCATAATAAACAACATTTATTCACTTTTTGCATAGGTACATAATTGGGTTTTCACTTATATATGGTGAGGTACAGAAGTATGCAAAATTGGTCACCAACCCTGTTATTCTGCCACCCCGGTGACTTAATAACTAAATACATTTTGGATGACTATCATGTGCAATGCAATTGTTTTTGTAGATCCAACAGACATGCCTTACAACGGTTTTTAAACACCTGCAGGGACAATCATTATCATCAGCGTCCAACTGCATGCTGGACACAGGCCTCCTTTCATAGATGAGAGGGAATGGGCTGCAGTCTCCACGCTGGCTCTGTGCGGTTTTTAAACTTTACATACAACCTTGGGTGTAAGTCTTTCTGAAGAATTCCTACGCAGATGTATAGAGCTTTCCTTGTGATGCTTTCCTTCACAGAAAACTAGCGATAAATACCAAAAGACATTCCGAACATAAATTCCGTGAAACTCAGTGGTTCGAACCCGACTGGAACTTTAAAACAGGAGGTTGTCCTGTTGAAAGTCGCACGCTTGAACCACTGAGCTCTTTACAAGCTCTATCTTTAAATCGAATAAAGAGCGACATTGCCTCAGCCCCGACCGCTGGTACCGTCGCTATCGCCTGTCATAATTTATCGCCAAAGGAAGCTTTAAATCATCGCGCGCGCAAGCCCTCGTAAATCCACTATTATTACCCGTGCAGAAGCCACGTCAGCTACACAATCACCCACTCTCTCTGCCTCTTTCACACCAATAGCATCCAGCATGAGGTAAAGAAGGAGATAAATAGTCAGCTTTAGTTAGTACGTGATAATTTCAGTGTTACTCGGTTTAATATCCAGATTACGTTTGATTTGCGATAACGTTTTATGGGATAGAATTATCTATTATGCACCATTTAACGTGAGAATAGGCTAGCTCTGTGATTTGTACTTGCGAGTTTGTAATCGGGCGGCAATTATTGAGATTACAAAGTAGGAAAATATAGTTCGGGACTTACAATACGATTCTAAATATAAAAAAAGAGGTAAGGTTTTTTGCTGAATTTGTGTAGGTATATGAGAATTCGTACTGGCAGGTGAGAGCTTTATTTTAAATGGTTGTGAGTTCCTTCTCCTGTTTATAAGTGTGGTTAAAAAACGCTTTTAATTATTTAGTAATAGTTGTATTATTTAAATATTTACTTATTAAGTAAGTACCTACTTATATAATATTTTGTAGGTCAGGGTCATAATGAATGATAGTTCCTTGTCTTCATTTACATTTATCTATCTATCTATCGGGTGATTATGGAATTACGACTGAACTTTTGAGAGCGGGTGGAAAACCAGCACTCAAAGTCCTTCAGCAGTTGTTCGGTTCTGTTATACTCGAGGGCACGACGCCTGAAGCATGGAGTAGGAGCGTAGTGACATTTTTCTTCAAGAAAGGTGACAAAACCCTATGGAAAAACTACAGGCCCAACTCGCTCCTGAGCCATGTTTATAAGCTGTTCTCCAGAGTCATTATGAATCATCTCGCGCACAGGTTTGACGACTTCGCCGGATTCCGAAAAGGTTTTAGCACCATAGACCACATCCATACGCTGCGGCCGGTTATACAGAAAACCGAAGAGTATAAACGGCCACTATGTTTAGCGTTTATGGACTATGATCGAAGCCTTAAAAAGCCTTCGGTCATTTACATACTTGGTTATAATATTTTAAGTAGATTTTTCTTAAAAGTATGCTCGATGGAATTTTGAGTAAACCCAGCCTTATTTTAAGTCTTACTCTTCTCTGTAATTTAAAGCGAGTTCCAAAGTAACAACATTTGAAGTCTTATGCAACGATAGTTACATTGGTCGCGCGATAGATGAATGATAAAGCAGTGACGGATGCTTTTTTAATTATTAAAGAAGGCGCCCGCAACTTCGTTTGTGGAGGAGAAAAAGTCGTAATCCCCCTTTTTTTCTTCAGTGTAGTCGCGTAAAAAGTATCCTTTAACCATGAGGAGACACCCAGCTACTCGTGTACTTAGAATAGTTGAAATCAGTGTAGCTGATTTGGCGTGATGAGGCTACAACGACAGATACAAAAAATAAAAATCATTTTAGTGACCTCCAAATAGTCCGTTACAATATTTTTTTGGATATATCATTAATGTACATACATTTCATTTTTATGACTTTTATATTAGTATAGATGACGGTCGCCGCAGTCTCTTGATTGCGAGTAGCGCATGACCGGTCATGGTGGCATTTGGAGAGTCCTATGTCTAGCAGTAAAAGTCATTTGCCTTATGATAATGTATTTTGATTAGCCAACAATAATCAATTAAATGAACAGACCTACAACTTCATTCTTCGACCCCGTTTAGATACCGACTTTATTTCATAACATTAATAGCAATGCCAAGTCCAATATCAAACAGAATTTCATAACAGACGATACAAAGCTCTAACAATAAGCCAATATTGAAAACGCATCCAAGCAATGGCAATAGGGTACTGATACCGATACCAGTACCGGTACCGGTATCTCCACGACTCGCACTTAAGGGGCCGTTAGAGATAGTGAATAGCGTCTAAACGCCCGCTCTGACGACATCATTTCCATATCGCTATGGGTGTGATAAGGCTCGTGGACATGGTGGTGCATGTTAAGTTATTGCAATGGGTTTGATAAGCCGTGTGCTATTGTGGTTCTGTTTGTGAACTCTGGTCTATTAATAATGGAAACATAGTTGCATTTGGCCTTAAATCATTTTAGGGCACTCAAAGGTTGCCAACGTATCGGCGTTTCCTCCGGTATTGAACATATCTATGGGCGATGATGACCACTTTCCATCAGGTGGCTCGTCTTCCCGATTGCGACTTGTGACATTAAATAAAAGTAAACTTCGTAATATTTGACATTTTAATTTCAATTATTGGTCTGCTGGAGCTGGCATGTTATTTCTGATTTTAAACCACCATCATCTCCTACATACACACTCACATAAACACACACACTTGCAACATGTTTATGTGAGTATGTATGTAGGAGATGATAATAACTGCAAGCACGCAATTCACATGTTAGATATGGTGAAGTGTCTGAAAGTTATAATGTAATATGTAATAATCCATACTAAACAATACTAATCCATATCCATACTATAATATTATAAATGCGAAAGTGTGTCTGTCTGTCTGTCTGTCTGTTACCTATTCACGCTTAAACCGCTGAACCGATTTGGATCAAATTTAGTATGGAGATAATTTGAGTCCCGGGGAAGGACATAGGCTACTTTTTATCCCGGAAAAATACCCTTATCCGCGATAAACGAATTTAAGGCGGACGAAGTCGCGGGCAGAAGCTAGTAGGATATATTTCTGTAAATACTTTCAGTAAAGGTTTATACCTTGTAAGTTTTAATGGATGAGCGGGATCTCCTGACACAAGTGAATTTGTCACCTAGGAGGTTCCAACCTTACACTGCAAAAAATAATCAACCGAAAAAGTTAAGTAATTTGAAAAATTACTTTGAAAAATTACTTAACTAAGGTTAAAAGGAAATACATTCTTGTAAACCCTAATGTATAACCGAAAAAACATTTCTCATTTCCATCTAAGTTTGAATTATAAATTATGGTTGAAAATGCTAACAGTGTCGAGTAATGGGACATTTACCTTAGTGTAAGTAAATACAAAGCAACAGAGTCGACTACAACATCTGCTGATTATCACAGTGATAATGTAGCAGAGTGTATTTATGGTAGGCAAAAGAACAGGTTAGCTACCTGATGGTAACTGAAATCTAGTAATTTTGCCAATGATCTCCAGTGTCCCGTGTGGAAATAAGACAACTTTGCAAACACAATAGGACTCCTCATGCTTGGTGGCACCTGGGAAAGATGGCGGTAGCGATCTGGACTGATCCAGAATGACGTTTAGTCTGGAGGGTAAATCTGAAAATGTATATGAACTACCTCGTTCACTCCACTTTTTGCCGCTGCGTTGTGATGTGGTTGTGGTCCGTGTGAATACTGTGAATAGAACCCCATCAGTATTGGCTCAAAGCATATTTTTGGCTTGTCCATACTATTTAAAACAGTAAAAAAATAATGTGTATAAATTGAAGATATAAAAAAAGTTAAATTGTAAATTTATCGAAAAATATACTAATAAAAATAAAAATATACTATTATAAAGTTGTAAATATGAAATGTCTGTACATTAAAGATATTTTCAAAAAATTGATTGTTACGGACTATTTGGAGGTCACTAAAATGAAAAATATTTTTTTTGGATTTTATGTATGTTTGTACGCGTCGTTGTGGCTTCATCACGCAAAATCGGCTAAACGGATTTCAACTATTTTTGGTACAAGGGTAGCTGGGTATCTCCAGATGGTTATAGGATACTTTTTATCCGACTACGTTGAAGAAAAAATGAAGGGTTATGACTTTTTCTCCTCCGCGAACGAAGTGCCTAAATTCATTACGTCAAAACGCGTGAACGGGTTTTAATTTAACCATTTTAAAAGGATAGCTGGACATCCGAGGATACCTTTTAACAAACTACACTGAAGCGTAAAAGAGGGTTATGACTTGCTTGTCCTCCGCGAAGGAAGTTGCGGACATCTTCTTGTACCTAGTTTCATAAAAAAAAAACATTTCCGTCCCACCCTAAAACATACGACTAAGCAATAAAAAAGATACACAGCCCCCGAACAAAAAGCCCGCAAACTTGCATCATAAAGAGAAGAGTTATAGTGCTTTCAGCACCACGTTTAAGCAAAGCATATTTCACAAGTTTCAACATATTAAGCAACATTTATTTTGGCAGTGACTCGCCCATTACGCCGCTGGGGCGCGGGCTATGAAAAACTTTGTGGAACTATTGGTTGTCGAATGGTTTTATAATAAAAATAAAAAATAAAACTCATTTATTTCAGATGCGAGATCCATATTTTTTAGTTTTAATTCTACTTAAACCGTTCCTCCGGTTCCTAAATAAATATGGGTAAGATTCGAAAGCGTCGATTCATTGCCTATCGGCGGTTTGAGCGTCCAGCGGGCCTATGGTTGCGTTTGATACGCGATAAATAAGTGACATAGCTGCCGTCACCTGACACGTATGTGAGTACGAGAGTGACAGGCGCGTTATCATATCATTTATCGCGTGATAAACGTGGAGATAAATATGGAGGAGACGAGTGTGCGGACGAGGTGCATCTTAGTCCGGTTCAAGATGATTCTATCCTTCCCTGTTTTGCCAAGTTGGGTCATCGCAGTTTCGGTCACGCCGCTTCATCTACGTATCTCTAACTCGTAGTTGCCCTTATTTTAAAGTAAGAAACAAAACATATTTATTCAACGCCAGCATCAACAAAAATTACAAATAACAAAAACAAATGACATCGCTGAAATGGGTCTCACACAGCATGCCGTGACGCTGATTTTCGGTGGTGCCCTGTAACTTAAACTTAATTTACACCTACCTAGTATATTATGGGGTGACTCCAAGAACGCCATTTTTACATCAAACCCTAACATACCGCATAGTTTTAAAATTGTGATTACGGAGCCAAGGTACTGGATATGTTCCACGGATTCGAACTTTTGTATCACATTGGTACGTACAACATTAAAACGATCGACAACCATCAGCTTCGTATTGCTTTTATTGATCTCGAGTCCCATTTTAAAGCTTTTTACTTTGAGCCGTTCCAGAAATTAGGCCATTTCCATTACTGGATTTATAAACATAAAAAAATGTTAACTAACTTGCCAAGTCGCTCTATTAAATAGCAAATTACATTTGAAAACCTTTGTGCATGACAGGAGCTTTGATTGAAATAACTTAGAAAGTACTTTGTTTGTCAGTTACATAGATTTCATTTCTTTAATTAGCGATGTATGCTTTCACAAGGATCTACAACGTATAAAGAGAGGGTACCGACATGGAATTAAGTGGACGTGCCTATTTCGTACTCAAAAATAAATAAATTTGTTCAAAAAAAACGAGATGACGAAAACTTTGTGATATTTTCTTATGTTTCCGCGATTATTACTCATTGAAATAATACAATTTAGTTCCTGACGTGTCGGAAGCTTTCCAGCTTTCCATGGTCACGGGTGGACTGAGAAAAGATGTATTTTCCTCTGTCAAAATTACAATTTGTGCAAACTACCCATTTGTTTTTTTTTTTTTTAAACACAAATAAAGGTGTACATACATGCCAGATGGGCCTAAGCTGTAAAGACAGTTACACATGTGCCAGAAGGGCTTAATTATTTTATTCTAATAAGTTACCAAGCAGCATTTCACAAATGAGGCGTACTGAGGAGAAAAGAAACGCTGCAAAGAAAAACTCCCAGGCTACCTCATTACTAATTATAATATTTAAAAAACAGAAACTATTAAACTACTTTTAAACAGATAAGATATTTTACACCGTGCGAAAAATTTAAATTAAGGTTTTGCAGTCCTGTGTCTCGCTTGTTCCTTGATGAGATGTATTACAGGATCCCAAGCTACGGTAGTGACAATCCATCTTCTCTATTGAAATTAGGATGCTTTTTAATCTCAATAGCCTCGCGTAGCATCCTGGGAAAATATCAAATCAAATCAAATCAAAATATTCTTTATTCAAGTAGGCCTAGTTACAAGCACTTTCGAAATGTCAGTTACATGAGAGTGAATGTTTGCTGGGAGAAATACAATATGATCCAACATTTGCTGCAAGGATTAGGGAAACCCAGAAAAACCTAATCAGATCATTTAACTTAAGTGTAATATTATTGATAAAATCATCATTTTTAAAATTAAAATAATCAATAAGATAAATCCCAAAAGGATTGTCAATAAAAAATAAATAATCTAGAATGTGTCTTTAATAAAATTCTAAATGTCAGAGTATATAAAACAATTAAGATTAAAAAAATAATAATACCTTAGGGATTCGTTAAAATAATTATTCATATACCTACATGACGCTATAATTTATATTAATCCCACGCGGCTTCATCATTCATGTAGTCTTGTGTGCTATAATAAGCTTTAGAAAATAATTTTCGTTTCACAATATTTTTGAATTTACCAATAGACAACTCAGTTATGCTGCTAGGAAGTCTATTATAAAATCTCACACAGTTACCCATGAATGATCTTCTTATTTTATGGAGCCTAGTAGCCTAGTATCTTTTTTCTTTGGCAACGATAGAAGGTTTATCAAACTTAATTGAGTGGTTTGGTTTGTCAATGACATGTTCACAGACTGCAGACCTATTAGACCGACGGTGCTTGACATCTGCTATGTGCTCCTTCACCCGGGTTGATACACTGCGTTTCGTTTGACCAATGTATGGAAGACCACACTCGCAGTCCAGCTTATAAATGCCTGCACTCTGCAAAGGGGTGCTACTCTTCACGGGTCTAAGGTATTGAGACACCTTCTTCAACTGCTTGAAATATGTTTTTATAGAAGCACGCTTCAAGATGTTTCCGATCTTGTCTGTGACCCCTTTCACATATGGTAATACAGCAGGTTTACGCTCGACTGTTGGTTTCTTCATACTGAGATTCTGCATGGAACGTGGTATCTGGAGCTCGTTGGCTCAAAGCGCACGTTTGACATTCTGCAACTCAGCAGTCAGATGTTGATTGTCACAGATACCCCTGGCTCTCTGAAACAAAGTAGTACAATAAGGTAGTTTGCACAAATTGTAACTTTGACAGAGGAAAATACATCTTTTCTCAGTTCACCCGTGACCATGGAAAGCTGGAAAGCTTCCGAAACGTCGGGAACTAAAATGAGATAATATACGCGATATAATCCGTTAAATTGTTTCATTTCAATGAAAACTTTGTGAGTTTAGACAACGTGGTAACCTCCCCGTTATTGCTAAGTCGCACTAGCCATCTTGCTATATTCTAGACTTGTTTTAGGCTTCATGCCAGTTCCTTATTATTTACAGCAGACCCACTTTGCTCCCGAGTCTCCAAGCCGTCTATATGCATTTGTTTCCATTACGCTAGGCCGAGACAACGGGTGCTGTTACTTTTAAGTAATATTTTTTGAAATATTTTTTCATCCTACATTTTACCACTAGGGCTTTCACGTCAAGTATAAGTTTCTTGAAAATACTTAAAGAAGTATTTTCAGCTAGCCAAAGGGCTGTATAGTGTAGCAATTTTTTTATCTCTCGCTATTAAAAACAAAATGAAATGAGAAGCTAAGTCTTTCAAGTCGACCATTTGCGCACTTTTGAACATTAGAACCTGGGCAGGGCGACCGAGGCCATCTTTGCTCGGTGATAATTTCTATTTTTTTAAGATGAAATCTATCTTTATTAAACTTGGAGGGAAAAACTAAGTCTAGTTAATTGCTCGTTTAAAGTAGTAGGATACAACTGTCAAAATCTAGTAGGTATTTAGTAACGAGTATGTACGATAAAAAAAATCGAAAGCTTGCTTTTCGCATCATAATTAAATTAAATTCAGGCCACCTATTTTACAATGAAGCATTAATTTATTTATTAATACGCCGTCTTTGTATAACTTGCCTTAGACTGTAGAGGTGGTCAATGGACGAAAAGTGGGTGTAAACTGGACATCTATAATAACATAGACCAGCCACGGCATAAATAAAACATGGCTGATCAAAGTTGATTTAAAGTCCCTAATGACTCTTCTTGAAAAGAATTTAATAACTCAAAAGCGGGCGTTGCTGTCAAGGTGTTTCGTTAACAATTGTATAGTCGATGTATAGGGCGTTAGTTTATAATTTATTCGGCTTGGTCCTTCGAGCCGGATGGGCGGGGCGGCACGCCTCTGCCTCTCCGGGAGGGCTCCTTAACGAGACGTCGGCTTTGATGACAGGATGTCACATTCATGGGTTGTTTTGATGTGAAAAGGTCTGTTGCCGGTTTTTTGTAGGTGTTTGTGTGTCAGAATTTACGTATAATATGTTTTTGGGATAGTTTGTTTCTTAATCCTTTTGAAGGATGAAATGTGACCAGCCAATTTATCGACTGTGACCATGTGTTTAGTAAGGAATATAATATCAGGATAAAAAATATTCGTTCTCTAATTTTATAAAGAGTCTTATTTCAAAAGGTATTGAAAATCAATATTACGTCTAAAGTTACTAAGCACCGTGAATAAAAATTCAGTAGATACATCTATTTGGATATTTTCTCATCAAAGTACCTAGCTTTACGCATACGTACATTATGTACATAAAGCTTAATGTGTGAAGGCGGTATTTGCAGCTGAATACCACTTTTAAATACCTACTTACCTAGAGATTTGACTAACATTTTGCGCTCTTAAGTTTCTTGTTTGCCTCGTTTACTACTTTATCATCTGTCGATACCCAGATTCTCATCTCGGCCTTGGGATAATTAGATTTTGGCGGATTATTGATAATATGAAAGTTCCTTATTTACATCCCAGTTCCTTATTTGTTATGATCAAAATGCAGGTGATATGTAAAACAAAATATATTTCGATTCCAAATGAGAGATGTTATAATTAATGTCGATCTTTGAAAACTGTCAACACAGCGCTTATGTTCCTTTCTTTAGGCGAACTTGTTGGAACATAAGCTCAGATTTAAGTAGGTTCAAGTTAGTGAGTACATATTTTTGAAAATTGTAGGTGTCTTCTTTGCCCTTGATTCGTCAAGGAATTTAATTTATATACCATTTCATACCTTGTCACAGTCAAAATAAATATAAAGCCGATAGAGATTTCATATCAATGTCACTATGACAAGGTACGAAAGGGTACACAAATTAATTTCCTTGCCCGTACCTGATTTAGCAAGTTAAGTCAGGTATCGCATTTAAAAGGCTATCAATATGATCCTCTGCAACCCCTATGACCCGGATCTAGACTAGAGACCAGGTATTAGCCATGTTTAGCTACCTACAATGGTTATTACAATTAGGTATTTATACCCTGTGACTGTGACTTCCCATGGAAGCACATTTCTCTAATCTTAGATATCCTTAAGGGGGTGAAAAGAAGAAAGGAAGAAAATATTTGTATGAGGAATTAATAATTAAAACAGATTACTCAGTTCTGTGTAACGCAGACAAATCCGCAGGTAAATTCTATCGTCTTATACATTCGCCCTTGACGTCAAACCAATCAGTCTCCCTTCAATCCGCCCTCTGCTAACAAGCCCCTCAGCTTGAGCTGGTGCGAGGCGTGAAGATCCCATTATGCTGAGATGCAAATTTAATTCGACAGACGGAGCAGTAAATTGGTTTGGTGGCAGGCCAATTAATTATTCGATGGTAGATGTGTTGTTTTTATTTTTATTGATTTTTCTCCTGTTTTAAATATTTTATGCAGGTACTAGCATTTACCCTACCAGGCATTGAAAATTCGGTAGCAATTTCGGTGTAATCTAGCGATGTTACGAGTCGAATTTGTTCTAACTCGAATAACGTGAGTTGATTCCCCCGCTGGTTGGAATCGAAACTCGAGTTCACTCGACTCAAAAGTGGATGATACTCTCCGCAGCAGCCGCGTCCGTGAGTCAGCGAGTCGAGTCGAGTTCGGCGTATTCGGATTCTTGATTTGAGTTAACTTAAAGGTGCGTCCAAACTTATATCATTTGCCCGATCCGATCACCGTCGCGTGGCATGATCGCGTGTCACGATCACGCGTTTGGACGTTACGTCGATCCGATCCACATTGCTACGCGTATCACACACTCCGATCGGATAAGCGCGGCGTGATACGCAATGCCAACAGTGAGGATCCAAGTAGCGCGATACGCAGTAATGCCACGGGACGGAGATCTGATACGGGCAAATGACACAAGTGTGGACGCACCTTAACTTGCCGAGTCTCCGCTGAGCTGATCCGTAGCAATCCTAGACTTATGCGAGTCAAACCGGCAAGTGGAGGCGGCGTTGATTCGAGTTGCGAACGAACTCTCAAAAAGTACTTAAAAGAGTCTCTAGTGGCAAAGGCATATTATAGGATCGAGGACTATTTAACAGACAAAAATGCAAACCAAATAATTTATTTTACCGGGACACGGTTCTTATAAGGTGGCATATCAAACGTATGTAAGTTGTTTTAAATAAAACGTTATTATTTTGCTTTTTTATATTCTATATTTTTTTTACTTTTATAAGTTTTGATATGTTTTTTTTTGAAGAACTATGCATTGAGTTTATACTCAAAACATATATTTAGGATAGGCTAAGTACAAATATTGTAAAAGATATGATAGTTATTTCGAAAAAAAAACTGACTGTTGAGTTTGTTTCGGCTTTCTTCTCCTCAGTGGTCTCCTCTTGGGAAACGCCCTAAAGTCAGACTTGTAAAAGTTTGAAACTTGTAAAAAAAATCATTATAACTTGATTTGAATTAACTCATTTAGACTGATTCGAAATATTCGAAATCAATCGAGACAATCGGACAACTCGCCGATTGCTAGTGCATCATCACAGTATTGTGATTGTTCTTTAAGATGTGAAAATTTTAAATTTAAACGATTTCTAATAATTATCATTGTTAATTACCCTTAATCAAGCATTTTGGTTGAAATTTACCGCAACAATGGCACTCTACCTTGTTGCCTGCAACGACAATGATACCAAATTTCGGTGAAGACTACTCGTACAACGTGTGGGGGATATTTGGATATTTTTACTCAATATCGTGTTTAATCCTTAATTTGACGATTTTCACCTTGACAGAAATAATTGTTATCTGCTTGTATTTTTAATGTAATCAGAATATTCGGAGTTTTCAATTCACTGATGCTTGAATTACGGAATTTTTAGTCAAACGGATCCAGATGTTTTACTTCTTAGTGCCATAAGTTAAGGTTGAATGGGCCAACTAGTTGTGACTATTAAGATAGGTCAAAGCATTGAAACTGGATAGTGATAATTTTTAGATCACCTCCAATTGCGAGTAATTTAGAAATAAACTTTTCAACATTCTTACGTACTCTACTCCCACCATTTTGCAACAAGCATCGCAAATCATGGTCTTTAAGACTTTAAAGCAATCGTGATTCAAGAGACCCCGCCTACCTCCACTCTACTCTAGAACACTCAAAATAAATGTCTGCAGTACCAAATTTCTTTGGCACAAAACTCGCTCGTAAATCACTTTTATGGTTCTAGAAATAAAGGTGAAAGAAGTGCACTAAGTGTTTTAGGAGTTTATCACGTTTGAATCCAAGTAATTGTTGAGTAACCTTTACAGGTTGCTTTATGAGGAATGCGCCAGAATTGGTAATTGAGTGATTTGCTCAACAATTGCTCAGCTACGTTATTATCAATAGACTACACTTTAGATTTCAGAACACGACTGTTCAAAATTAATGAGTATACCTTACTAAGGAGACACAAATCTGTGTTGCAAATATAACAAAGTTTTTGCAAATATTTACCTAACAATAGACCATTCAAAACGTTTTAAGTTGAAGATGTTACTTTGAAATTAAAGGAAAATTATTGCAAGTACAAAAATACGACTACAAATTGTAAGCTGGTTTTTTAAGTTACTGTACTTAGGTATTTCTCAGATATGGGGTTTATTATATGACTTAAATGACTGCAATGGGAGTGATATGAACTGATTTTTTTTCTGTGACAGATACAGCTAACTTTAATGCAAATCAGATTGTACATAACATATTTTACAAATATGACATCCATCCATTCACACCCTTGTTGGGTACAGCAAAACTATAAATAAGAATCGATATTTTGTTAATATTAAAGACAATTTCATATACTTTCTCCTTAAATTTATTTAGCGATAGAAAATACTATACAAAAAAGAAAGAAATTATCTTTTAGAGTAGAATATAATAACCTTTCTTAAGTTTAGTTATCTACTGAACCAAACAGTGTCTATGATTTCGCCAAACATCTGAAATCTTACATATCTGCTGGGCTGATGCCGGCTGGAGCACATTCTTAGCTTGAACCGTTTGCTTGCACATAGCCGCAATTATTTTATATCAATTTTTTCGTTTTATGTCCACACGCAAATAAAAAATATTTGTGTGTTTGTCCACATACATATTGATTATGTCATGCATCAATTGGCAACGTCATTTCAACTCTGAGAAGTTCGCTTCAAGTGAAGAAGTCCAATCCAATTTTGAGAAGTTTTGCCGTAAAACTTTTGTCCTTATTGCACTGCATGATGATGCTGGTGATTGGCATGCTCTGTGATCCCATTACTAGCTTCTGAACATCCATGCGTAGAAGACGAGAGGCGATATTCTGAAGGGCCAACGTCCACTCAGTTTACACAAACCGTTGTACGAAAATACCTATATCCAACAATAAATAATGTAAAGCACTTTTGCCTCCGCCTCCTCTTCACAATCCTTATTACTAAGGGTCGCGATTCTCTCGCTGTGTGATCTTAACTCTATCGATGCTTCTCCACAGTTTTGAGTCTACGCTCCGCCTACAAATTTCTCATTAATATGAAGTATACTTCATACGCATCATAATGATTCCCGATTTGTCTCAGAACATTGGAGGGCATCCTTGTCTGCCTGCCAATTTGACAAATTGATGTCTGATTGTGTGGAGTATTTGAGTTCCAATGTTGATCACGTAGCGTATTTAATTATTTCTAATTTCGTGAACAATATAACTTATTTTCTTCGTCACAAGACCTGGGCAACTGATAAATGTTTGTGTTTTGAAAATAACGTGACCGATCGTGATGATGACCTTTTTCAAAAAACTTTTTTCTTGTTTCTTAAAAGTTTGCATAAAATATTTCCGCAGGAGATCCAATATAATATTTCTTTATATGAAATGAAAAAAAAACTGATGAACGATTAAATATACAAAGTATGAAAAAATACATTCCTATCCGATTTTCAAGTTAACCTGACTGTCTGACACAAAGGGAAGATATTTACCAAGCTTTTAATTTTGAATTTCACTCGAGGTTCTTATGGTGATTAAATTACCCGCTGACCATAAAAGTATCCCTAAAAATCGGTAGCAGACCCTAATTGATGAAATAGGAAGCCTGGTAACTATCGCGGCGTTAATAGACGTCGTGTGCGCGATAATCTGTCGCGCGGTAAATCACTGCCTGCCGCGACCTCTATATCGCGAATCGCGGTAGGGTTGAGAGTAACGCAACATTCAGTTTTTTTAGATCACAAACTACGAGGAAGATCACTTTTAAGATGGACAGATCAGGTAAAAGCTGAGAGACATGGTTGCAACATGGTTCCTTGAGGGAGGAGAACAACTATACACGTTGTAAATAATAGCTAGGTAGTATAAGATAATAGCTAGGTAGATTTAAGTTTTGCTTGTTTTAATTCGAGTAAAGACTCACTTTTAGTTTCGTTCCATTTTTGATTGTTGTTTACATTTTATTTACGTGTTTAAATATAAGATTTATTTACCTTTTATTGTGCCTTTTAATCAATGTTGACTGTTTGTAATATTTTCGTGTACTTATTTAATAAAAGATGCTCATTTCACACATAAAAATAACACTGCAATACACACATATCCTATACTCTTCACACACATCTTCCATCCTTGTCTCTCGTTCCCCCTTTCCCCTTGCACCTTGCATACCCATAGACTATATCAAATTTGCCTGCCCGGTGGGCGAAAATCCCACTAGTTGCGCCCCACATAAATTCACCTAATACCAATCCTTTCCCTAGTAAAATCACGCACCAGCCACGATGCCCTCCCCAAAATGAGGACGCACGCCCGGCCCGTCGTCACGGGTCGCGACCCCACCACAGCCCAAGGTGCCCACAGTGGTAACACGGGCCCCCCTGCACCCCTACTACGGACCCGTCCGTAACACACGTAGTATAGAGACATAGTAACCTGGATCTTAAGCTACGCGGAAGATCATTCATGAGACGGACCAGCCAGATAGCCAGATTGACAAGCGAGATTACAACGAGAGCCAGTGTGTTATGGTTATTTGCAACAAGAAGACAGCTCTCGGAGGCTGAATAATGCTGACATTTTAAAAAGTAAGTCACTGACCCGCGGAGGCCACCCGAAAAAAAATAAGAGATTTTGAGTCACTCTTCGCGGTAGAATTAGGAGTGATAGCTAATTAGAGAAGGATAAAAGCTGCAATAGAGTAACCTTTAAACAATGGCACAAGATACGGGATAAGGCGAGGACAAAGAGGAAGAAGAACGGACAAGAGAGGCAGCCGTAACATAGACATAGTGACGACGGGTTATAAAGCGTGCCTCCAGCCCAAAGTTACATCACGACCATTACTACTCTGCTAAGAGTGAAACAAGCAAAAAAAAGTGATAAGTGAATGAGAGAAAGAGAGACAGAGATATTATAAAATTTTCTTTTGTCCTTTTTCTCGTGATTCAGGTAGGTGGTCATCATTGGTATTGGTAGTGACGATTTGCCTCCGTATATTAACTTATGCGTTCGTTCTATTAGGGAATATGCATGAATTTTTATTTTTACGTTATTAAAAGCTCATTCATGTAACAAACAGTAGACAAAAAAAAAATTCGAATAGCTATAAAAGTAACCAAGATATAAGCCATCAAACATTTCATTCTATCTCTTTCTTGCAAAACAGAATTTAATATGGAGTTTATATGACCGGAGTGCACTGTGACGTAACAGTGCACATCGGACCTCTCTGTCTACTTACTAGTTTAAAATGCCTATATTATGCGTATTTCTTGGCCGATTTTAATTTTAATTTCACATTTTGAAATAGTTTTACGGTATTTTGATATTTAGTTAAGAGAAGCGATAAAAAAAATTTATGCATTTACCCTATTGTGATCAACTTACAGGAAGATGAGTCCTTTACTTGACTGATTAACCTGGTTAAGAGTTAAACGCTTCTCTCCAACAGGATCTTTAAGTCTTCAGTCAAGTTATGAAACATCCCGTCCTTCTATTTTGCGTATAATTACTTAATTACACGATTAGTTCCGCAAAACTATACTTTGTTGAAGGCAATCAGCGTCATATTGACTTCCATCATGCAACTTAGATATTTGCATGCAAGTTTGTTGCTAACGCTACTTAATAAATGGGTGCATTCATATTAGTGAGACCAATGGACGAACTAACTATTTCTAAGTATATTCGTTAGTAGGTTAATACCAAATGCTTGAATATTTTGAAAATGAACAGTTAGTTAACTTGCAAGCAAATGTTTTACCTAGTTCAACAAACAACGATACTAAATAAATATCTTGTTTGCTCTTAAAATCTTGAGACTATTTCTCACTTAGAATTTCCACCCCGATGTTAAAATGACGATTCTGCAGAAGCGTCGTTTGTCACAAAACATATTTTCAAGTCGAGTCGACTTGGCCCGCTCTTGGAAGCCCTCCAACTTGTCAATAAGTATCTGGAAATATGGATTCCATATTTGAAGTAAATATGCTGGATGAAATTTTAAATTGTGACTTCTGCAGTGGCGTTGAAAGTGTCAGATGCATGGGTGTGGTAACGAGAAGTGACATTTTTGAAAGTAGCTCTTTCCTGTGGTTTTGCGTTCATGGTGAGGCTAATTTTGTTTGTTTTTTTATTCAACCGTTAAAATACATATTTCTATGAATCTTAGAGCATTTTAATTACTGGAGATATCATTACCAAACAAATTACTGATCGTTGTGTCAGTAGTTGCTTGTTAACACTGGCTCTGTACTAATAAAATGATTTCACCGATTACTTTTTGAAATTAAATCTGCTTACTGCGAAAAAGTCTGAACACGCCAACCCTGAGGTCGTGCGTGTTATTGAATTTTGCATATTCCTTATATCGAGACATCGGGTCCCAGGCTCCGCGCCGGTTACACCAAAGCTGTGATTTAATGCATCTGATTCTTTCTGCTCTTTCCAAACAATGTAAACCGCAAAGATATTCATTATACAGTTTTTAGTGCAATACGGCTAGTAGTCATGCATGCTAATTGAATACAATTTACGTAAGCTGATTATGAACTAAACTATTTTGATGTATTTGTGCACTAGGGATAAATTACAAGCTTTTATTTAACTTGCAATGTATGTTTGTGTGCCAGGTCCAATTTCGAGAAAGAGATCAATTGACGGATCCAACTTGAATGGGCAGCGTTTGGGAAACTGCGAAGAATCTTCTCGTCCAGGATACCTCAGTGCTTGATGACGAAAGTCTTCAACCAGTGCGTATTACCGGTGATGACCTACGGAGCCGAGACGTGGTCTCTAACTATGGGCCTCTTAAGGAGCTTAGAGTCAGTCAGAAAGCTATAGAAAGGGCTATGCTCGGGATCTCTCTGCGAGATTGAATCAGACATGAGGAGATTCGTAGACGAACCAAGGTCACCGATATAGCAAACCGCGTACCGCGTACAGCGTGGATTGGCCACCGGCAAGGTGGTCGGACGACCTGGTTATGGTTGCAAGGACTCGCTGGATGCAGGTCACCTCTATTCGGCCCATAAGGAAATCTATTAAGGAGGTCTGTGTCCAGCAGTGGACGTCCTATGGCTGAAATGATGATGATGTATGCTTGTTACAAAAACAAACGAAAGTGTTTCGTCTTCTTTCGCGATGCTACTTAAGAAATAGTAATTTCAGTCATGTTTATATTTATTATTTGAGTAAGTACTATAAAGTGTTGGGTATGACTAGCAATGCGCCGAGGGGATATTTCGAAGTTGGGAAATTCGCGTTCCCGTAAACTTAAGATAATTTTACCGAAAATGCGAAGTTGTGGTAGCTAAGTTGATTGTATAACGGCCTCTGAAACTGACGGTCCAGGTTCGAATCCTAGCGATGGCAATATTATGTTTCCATGTTTTGGGAAAGTTTTGCAACTTGTACTACACTTTGTTAATAATGACTAAAACAGTACATGACGCCACGTATTTTGTTTTTTATTCTCTCTAAGTATAATATAAAATATGTCTTTAAGTAGGTACTCATATCCATATCACATCCCTTATTGGTTATTGCTTTCCATGTGACTAGATCGATTTGTGTATGTTTTTGTGTGCCAAAATTAAATTTATTTCGTTTATTCCTTATTATATTTATTTATTGGAGAAAAAACAGAAACGAGTGCAATCTAAATATATATGAAACCAAGAATGCACTTATTAGAAAACCGTTGGCAGTGGTAAACCCAACCAAGCCGACATCATTGCTGAGTGGAGACCATTTTAGGTTCACATCTCTCGTTTACATTGTATTGTCTGTTTTGTCATGTTAAATTTGTTATGATGTGTTATCCTGAAGAAAGCTTTATTCTATTGTTAGCTACTTCCGCCGCCCAGAGGGCGCCACCAGCAACCGACGTTATATAAGACGGCAAGAACGGGCAGCCGGCCTATTTCGACGACAGGCGTGCGCTCGATAACATACAAATTCGTGTATTTTGGAATATATTTTTATTTTGTAAATTATAGATAAGTAAATATAACAGTATTTGTTGATTTGTTCGCGTATTTATTTTTAATAAATATTTAGTTCCGCCAAAATCAGAATTGGGATAGAACGCAATAACCGCTTTGTGTCATTTCTGGTTCCGTTATAATGTCGAGTAATAAAAAGCGTGGAGTACCGCGAGAGCGCCCGCCTTCGCCAGCACCTTCCCCTAATATAGGTCGACTGGAAGCGACGATGGAAGCGATCCTCAAACGTCTGGCGACGCTGGAGCAGCGCGCCAGGCCACCCGCCAGCGAGGACACGCTTTCTGCACGTGGCGCTAGCGCAGAGCCTGACTACGAGAGTGCGCCGCCCCTGCCAGCCGCTGCTGTTCCAGGGTCAGCCCTAGTCGCGGCCAGCACGCCGCCTGGCGACAGCGTGGCCGGTAACTCCGAATGATCAAGGACGATGGATATCACGGAGCGTCTCATCGACGCATTAAAAACTATAAACCCGGTGAGATCCAACCACTATTATGTGTCAGATTTTGATCCCAGCATTCATGAGGCCTATGCGTGGTGTGACGAAGTAGATCATGCCCGCTCTCGGAACCAGTGGGACGAAAAGGAGTGTGTGGGAAATAACTAGGATTAGGAATTGATTAATTGTGTAAACTTAGTTATAAGAGATAAATCAATATTATTTCGCTATTTTTAATCATAATTATTTTATTTCATTTTACTACTCTGTCATATATTTTTTACCCTGTTTTATAAAATACGTGTTATGTTGTTTTATAGCATTAAGAAATTAATATAACTATGTATATCATTCAATTGTAAAACATGATGAATAAAGAATATCTTTTGTCGCATTTATTAATTCGCCTGCATCAGCCGATAAGCCGCTAATTCAGGCCCTAGTATGTGGGAATAATAAGTGGCCATTTTGATAGCCAGAGTCAGTCTTATACTATACTCAGAGTCTTCTACTACACTCAGAGTCTTATACTCTCTTGCGGCTATATTAGCTGATTATGGCTAATTAGCAAATACTTACCATGAAGAAATAAGTATTTTATTTTAAATCAAGAAAGAAGTAGTCCAATACAGTCCACACATTCAACAATGGTACTTCGAGAGCCGGATCAATGAAGCAGAGGTGCGCAAGATAAATAGAAGATCGAAGCATTTCCCGTTTCAACGAGTCAGCAAGAGCCTGTACGTCGTGCACCATACTGTGAAGCCACCAGCTTCCCCCCGTGCGGCGTGCATCATTTTTGCCTCTTGTAGCCCTCGGGCTTTTGTCTCTTGACGGGGTTCGGGCTAGTCTCGACTCCGGGGAACTTATGAAGCTTCGGTTTCTGTTCCTTCATACGGCGACCCTCTAAACGATTCGCCTTTTACTCTGGCATGGTCCAGACGCTCGCTCTCTGTTAACACGGATTGCGCAGCACCCCTGAGTGAGTATTATCACTGGAAGAAAGAAGAAAGAAGACGTAGGGATTTAGGTCCCCGGGCGTTGCTTGAGCGTCAAGTGCCGGTAGCGCTCGCGTAGGGCAATTAGGTGTTAGGTTGTGTTTCCCCCCCATTCCCCGTGTGTGTGTAAAATGTCGACCAACGAAGAGGTAGGTCGTATCGTGCGTCAGACGCGTTCGCGCACATATGAAGAAACGCCACCTTCCGGTCAGACAACAAGTGAGGAAACTAATACATGGAGCAGGGAACCGGGAGAGAGTAGGATTGGTAGTAGTAGCCACCTAGGGAACGAATCGACACATCCCGCGAACGTTATTCATTCTAACGGTGCCGCGCCACCGACCGCGAACCCGCCGTTAGCTCAAGACCCCGTAGGCCATCATAGTAGGAGTGCGTCGGGTACTGTGGTAAACGCGCCAATTGTTAATGTTAATCAGCAGCTTTCCGTTTTGATTGCCGAATTGGATTTTCATAACGCAGAATTAGAGCAGGCTAGATGTAGGTCGATCGCGGCTAAAAGTAGGTTGGAAATTGCTAGGATGGAAGCGTCCAACAATTCAGTGCCCACGTTCGATCAGACAGTGCCTAGAAACGCGCGTGTGTTAGGATGGGTAGAACAGCAAAGACAGAGTCTGAACCATCCGGTGCAGGAAATAGAGTCAAATCTCGCGCCTATGAACGTACCGCGTACGAGTTTCGAAAATAGGGATTTCGAGCTGTTATCCAGTCAAGTGGTAGAGGCAGTTAATCGTAGTAAGAGCACGCCAGTTATTCAAAGACACGTGCCAGAATTAACTCCTTTCGATGGCAATATCGCCGAGTGGATAGCATTTCGATCGGAATTTACGGACAGCGCGCCTCTATTTTCCAATATCAGTAACATAAGTAGATTACGTAGGGCTTTACGCGGAGAAGCGAAAATAGCCGTAAAATCTATCATGTACACCGTGTCGGATCCGTTAGAGATAATCGAAGCGTTAGAAAGGCATTTCGGTAACCCGGAGGAAATAGTCTTGGCGGAGATACATAACGTAAAAAAAATGCAACGCTTAGCGGAAGATAACAGTAATATAACCACTTTCGCGGGAACCGTAGCTAACGTAGTTTCCACCATAAAAGCGCTCCACCAAGACGAATTTCTCTATTCGCCCGAGTTAGTGAATAAAATCGTTGACAAACTGAATCTGATCGTGCGATATGAATGGAATAAATATAGGGCTTCGAACAAGGGGACGCCGGGTTTAGTAGCCATGTCTCAGTTTTTAAATGAGATAAGTGTAGCTACCCGAAAAACTCACGGTCGTCAACGAGTTCGGTCCTCGATAAATTTTATATCGGAAACCGCTTGCGATTCACCACCGCGCATGCGCGGCGGAGAAGCGAGAGCGCGTCAGCCGTCTCGATCGCACGCCTCAGGCTATAATTACGAGTCATCAGATTCTGATTGCGATGATTTTATCCCGCGAACGGTAGCTCAAGTAAACGTTAAAACGCAGAAAAATAGGAATAATGCGCCTATTAATAAAAAAAAACCCCAAAA
Organism: Hedya salicella; assembly: GCA_905404275.2. Classification (NCBI taxonomy): domain Eukaryota; kingdom Metazoa; phylum Arthropoda; class Insecta; order Lepidoptera; family Tortricidae; genus Hedya; species Hedya salicella. The sequence goes on from FR990102.1 coordinate 5,574,725, forward strand.
ACCGCGTATGGTAGAAACCAGGACGAGCGAACCGATTTCCCCCCCCACCGCGACTATTAAGTGCATAATTTGTAGCGGAAATCATATTTTAAGCAAATGCGCTGATTTCGCTAGCTTAACTATAGAAAAAAGATGGGAAACGGTCAGAACACATAAACTGTGTTTCAGGTGCCTGGAATCTAACCATAAGCGTCCCGTAAAGTGTAAATACGTACCTTGCGGTTTTAATCAGTGCGAATCAGGTCATCATAAAATGTTACACGGATTGATGCTTAACACGACCCCATCGCGAAAAAATAATACCGGGTTAGTAAATCATGTACGTAGTGCTGACACCTACCTGAAAATAATTCCGGTAGAGTTGTCAGGGCCCTTAGGGTCTGTACAAACTACAGCTCTTTTAGACGATGGCAGTTCAATTTCGCTAATTGAGAGGCATGTAGCTGATTTGGTATCACCTCGCAGTAACGCAGAGACCCTATCGATTGAGGGTGTCGGCGGTAACATATTGTCTGAAAAAGAGTCGTGCAAAATTAGTTTCAATATCCGTGGAGCATGCAGTAGGAATTTAATAAAAATGTCCGCGTACACAATAGATAAATTAAATCTCGCTACTCAGGCGGTATCTCGCGATTTGGTAAGAAAATGCGAACATTTACACGATATCGAAGATGAGCTATGTTATGAGCAAACGTCACCTACAATGATTATAGGACAGGATCACTGGGATCTTTTAGTGCCTCGCCGCATTTTAAGCGGAGACAAAGGCCTCCCCGTTGCATCTCTGACAAAGTTAGGATGGTCGCTCCACGGTAGCCACGACGTACCTAGTGGCCGTGCTTTCATAGTAAATCATTTGCGTCCCGCTAAAACTACCGAAAATGAGATAGCCGACTTGATAAAAGAGCATTTTAGTATCGAATCATTAGGAGTAGGAAATCGCCCTCCTAAATCCGATCCAGAACAACGTGCGTTAGAAAAGTTAAATTCGACTTGCGAAAAATTGGAAAACGAAGATAGGTATCGTGCCGGTTTGTTATGGAAATCCGATGACGAAACTTTGCCGAACAACAAATCGCAGGCGCTAAAACGATTACACTCTCTCGAAAATAAATTAAACAAAGATGTGCAACTAAAATCTGAATATACGAAACAGATAAATAAATTACTCGAGAAAGGTTACGCCGAGAGAATGGAATCGCCCGCGCCAATAGATTCGTTAAGGTCATGGTATTTACCGCATTTTCCGGTTTTTCACGCGCAGAAAGGTTCTATGCGTCTAGTTTTCGACGCGGCTAGTAGGTCATTCAATAAATGCTTAAATGACGCACTATTACCAGGTCCGGACCTGCTTCAATCTCTTTTCGGTGTGTTATTGAGATTTCGCGAAGGTAAAATCGCCGTAATAGCCGACATCCGCGAGATGTTTTTACAAATAGAGGTTTTAGAGGAGGACAGGGATAGTCTACGTTTCCTATGGAGGGAGGGAGACGGGCAGTGTGAACCGACTGAATTCAGGATGAAAAGGCTCTGTTTTGGGTCCGTTTCATCGCCCTGTACTGCCCTATATGTTAAAAATAGGAACGCTGACTATCACCGGGATAGGTACCCCATAGCCGCCGAATACACGGTAAAAAACGCGTATATGGACGATTTTCTGATAGCTATGGATGAAAACGAAGTCGAGGCGAAAAAGGTCGTAAATGACATAATAGAGTTGAACAGTAAAGCCTCTTTCGAATTGAAAGGTTTCGCTTCGAGTCATCCATATGTGTTATCGGATATCAAGGATAAAAGTTCGCGATCGGAAACGGTTATAGGAGGTAATAACGCGGAAAGAACCCTTGGTTTAATATGGAATCACGAACGTGACACGCTAGGGTTCAACGTAAATCTGCGTAACACTCCGCGGGAGGTCCTGGAGGGTAAAAAGTTACCTACGAAAAGGCAGGTCACGAGTAGCGTTATGGCCGTCTTCGATCCTCTAGGATACATTTCACCCATATCGGCTTTAGGCAAGATCCTCATACAGGATACCTGGCGAACAGGCATAGGCTGGGACGATACGATATTGGATGAATCAGTACCCGCGTGGAATAGTTTCATACAAAATATACAACAATTAAAAGAGTTAGAATTGGATCGCTATGTACCCGCGAGTAATAGGAAGGGCTCGTTACACATTTTTTGCGACGCTAGTGAGAAAATTTACGCGGCGGCTGTCTATTTTGTGAGTGACAGCCCGATAGGTAAAACATCACGATTAGTAGCGGCTAAGGCGCGCGCGAGCCCCCTCCGTATAGTGTCAATTCCAAGACTCGAATTGCAAAGCTGTGTCCTAGGCTGTAGGTTAGCTAAATCAGTAAAGGAACAGACTAGTTACGAAATAGATAGTTGCCATTACTGGTCAGACTCACGTACAGTTTTAGCATGGATAAAATCAGACCCGCGCTCATACAAGAGTTTCGTGGCATTCCGTCTGGCAGAAATCGAGGATAGTTCGAAACCCACGGAATGGAGATGGGTTCCGAGCGCCTCAAACGTGGCCGACGATGCCACGAAGGCTATCCCATTAAAATTCGATAAAAACCATAGATGGTTTCACGGCCCTGAATTTATCCGTAAAAATGAGTCTGATTGGCCGGTTGACAAATCAAATAAGAATCCAATTCCCACCACGGGAGAGGAGCGTAGCGCGAAAAAGGTCGTAACCGCCGTTACTGTAGATAGGCCGCTTAAGTCCTTTTCGTATTTACCTAAGATAGAACGTTTTTCGAAATACACGCGTTTAATTAGGGCTACTGCTACCACCCTACTAGCTGCTGAGGTTTTTAAGTCCAAAATGCTCAATAGAAAAATAGAAACTGAAATGAACAATAACCACTTGAAAATGGCCGAGTTATTAAATATTCAACGCAGTCAACGGGCATATTTCGACGAGGAAATGAAACTCATCGAGGCTGGACGACAAATACCCAAGAAGTCTGCACTCAGCAAGCTCGCCGTGAAGATGGACCGCCACGGAACTCTACTGCTGGACGGGAGAATCGACAGAGAAAAGGCCACGCCGATACTTCACGCCAAAGAAGACTTCACTCGCCTCCTGATCGCTCACTATCACGCTATGTTCAATCACGGTAACCACTCCACTGTGATGAACGAGATAAACCAACATTTTTACGTGATAGGATTGCGAGGTGCTCTGAGATTTATAAGTAACAGATGCCAATGGTGTCGTGTCAGAAGGGGGTCACCCTCTAAGGCTCCTTTCGGCGATATACCTAAAGAAAGGCTAACTGTAAATCAACCTGCTTTTACCGCCACAGCCTGCGATTTATTCGGGCCTATGACTGTCACAGTCGGACGAAGACACGAAAAGCGATGGGGAGTCCTGTATACGTGCCTAACCACAAGGGCCGTACATCTTGAACTAGTGAACTCCTTATCTGGTTCGGCTATGATCATGTCACTCAGAAGAATGATGGCGCGACGTGGCACTCCATCAATCATTTTTTCGGACAACGCTACAAACTTTTATGGAAGCGAACGTGAGATCAGTGACGCCATGAATAGCGCAACCAGTGATCTGCTAGAATACGCTAGGCAGCGTCAGATTATTTGGAAGAAGATCCCACCAGGTAACCCTTCCGCCGGCGGCGCATGGGAGAGGCTCGTAGGCTCAGTAAAAACCGCCCTACGAGCTACCCTTAATGAAAAGCACCCCCACGAAGAAGTGCTTCACACCCTGCTTTTAGAGGCCGAGCACGTAATTAACTCGCGACCTCTCACGCCGGTTATGCTAAACGAAGAAAAAGAAGCTCTCACACCGAACCATTTTCTTATCGGCCGCTCTAATGCCATGTCACCATTCGGCTCATTTTCCGACGTCGTTCTTACTTCAAGCTCATGGAAAACAGCGCAGCGACTAGCCGATCATTTTTGGCAAAGATGGATCAAAGAATACCGCCCGTCGCTGAGAGCTAGATCCAATAGCGCCCACGACAACGTGAAAGAAGGCGACATAGTGCTCATTATGGACAGTACAATGCCCAGAGGTACCTGGCCAAGAGGAGAGGTAGTTAAAGTCTACCCAGGTCCAGACGGCAAAGTCCGAGTCACTGAAGTACGCACAGCAGCGGGATCCATCCGTCGTCCAGCCTCCAGACTCATTGTTATTTCCTAGAAACCAAGAGAATGGTGTTTGCACACGCGGGGGATATTGTGGGAAATAACTAGGATTAGGAATTGATTAATTGTGTAAACTTAGTTATAAGAGATAAATCAATATTATTTCGCTATTTTTAATCATAATTATTTTATTTCATTTTACTACTCTGTCATATATTTTTTACCCTGTTTTATAAAATACGTGTTATGTTGTTTTATAGCATTAAGAAATTAATATAACTATGTATATCATTCAATTGTAAAACATGATGAATAAAGAATATCTTTTGTCGCATTTATTAATTCGCCTGCATCAGCCGATAAGCCGCTAATTCAGGCCCTAGTATGTGGGAATAATAAGTGGCCATTTTGATAGCCAGAGTCAGTCTTATACTATACTCAGAGTCTTCTACTACACTCAGAGTCTTATACTCTCTTGCGGCTATATTAGCTGATTATGGCTAATTAGCAAATACTTACCATGAAGAAATAAGTATTTTATTTTAAATCAAGAAAGAAGTAGTCCAATACAGTCCACACATTCAACAGAGTGCTTAGCCCAAGTGGGATTGTTATTAAAGGGTGATGCACGCTCCTGGTTGCGCGAGTGGTCCAGTAATGATCGCACATGGTCTAACTTTAAATTGGAGCTGAAATCCCTTTGTCCACGCCACATTGATGTTGCTAACATTTTATACGATGTAATGTGCAAAGATTCAGATAAGTTTTCCACATATGCCGATTACGCACGGAAATCTCTGTTGCGTTTGCGAATTGTAAAAGGTCTAAGCGATGATTTGCTGTGTGCCATAATTGTACGCGGAATTACAGACCCACAAATACGTGCCGCCGCTACAAATGCAAAGTTGACACCAGAAACAATTGTGGAATTCTTGTCTATCTATGCAAAACCCTATCGTTCAAGTGCAAGTGTACTTAATAACACCCAAACGCGTAATCATCGGCTCGCGCCCGATTCACTCAACAGACGAGACCGCAAGCGTCCGGCTACAGATACACATGCACTTGTACGTTGCTATAAATGTAACCAAACGGGTCATAAGATTCAATTTTGCCCTAAGCGAAATAAGTCTGAATTTAAAAACATTGACATGGATAAAGGCAAATACGAAAGTACCCCCCATACTACGAATAGATCTACCCCCAAAGGTGTATGTACGTTTTGTAAGAAAATTGGCCACAACGAAGATATGTGTTTCGCCAAGGAACGTTCCGATACAAGAAATAAGGCTAATGTTAACTTTTGTCGCGAAATAACTTACGACCGTTAAAAAAATGATGTCATTACTGCTGTAATTAGTGGAGTTCCTACCGATGTTTTGATAGATAGCGGTTCAAGTATTTCGTTAATTTCAAGTGATCTTGTGAAACACTTTTTCTGTCGTACGAACTCGAGTATACAGCTATTACGCGGCCTAGGTGGAGTTGAAATGCGTTCCGAATGTTTCGTAACTTTGCCTATCGAATTTAGTGACGTTACTTTAGAGGTAGATCTATATGTAGTACCCCGCGACTACCTCACTGTGCCGGTACTTATCGGTACTGATGTACTGAATAGGAAAGGTATAGCGTACATTCGGACGGGCAACTCACAACGTATAATTCGAAACAGTATGCCCGCAAACAATGTAACTCATGGTGAATCTGATGTGCAACTCGATTCTATCAACACCCCACTGTGTGGTGATGAAAAGGCAAGTTTGTTGTCGGTGTTAAATAAGTACTCGCATTATTTTCTTAGTGGAACAGCTACCACTACTGTTACAACCGGTGAAATGCACATTCGGCTCACTAGTGAGGAACCCGTGAATTATCGGCCATATAAATTGTCGCATGATGAGAAATTACGCGTACGTGAGATTGTCGGCGATTTAAAGGAAAAGGGCATTATCCGTGAGTCAGAATCTTGCTATGCAAGTCCAATTTTGCTTGTCAAGAAAAAGGATGGGTCGGATAGAATGGTCGTCGACTATCGGGCACTCAATAACATTACTGTGAAGGATCGATACCCTCTTCCTTTAATCGAGGATCATATAGATAGGCTCGGAAAGTGTAAATATTTTACCTCGTTAGATATGGTAACTGGCTTCCATCAAATTAAAACTAACGAAGAGTCTATACATCGCACAGCGTTCGTGACACCCGAGGGTCATTTTGAGTATGTCAAAGTCCCTTACGGCCTTTCAAATGCTCCAGTAGTATACCAGCGTATCATGTCCGACACACTGAGATCGTACATAGATGCCGGACAGGTTCTTGTATACATTGACGATGTCATGTTACTAAGTGATACCATAGAAAACGGCTTGTCTCTGCTCGATTCTGTTCTGGAAACTTTGACTAAAGCGGGTTTCTCTATAAATTTACGTAAATGCAATTTCCTTACCGCTGAAGTGGAGTATCTTGGAAGGACGATCAGTAATGGTCAGGTCAGGCCGAGTACACAAAAAATAGATGCATTAGTCAAGTCTTCAGTTCCTACAACTGTGAAGCAAGTAAGGCAGTTTCTCGGCCTGGCCGGCTATTTTAGAAGGTATATTCCAGGATACGCCACTAAAGTAGCCCCCATTGCTTGCCTGACTCGCAAGGGTATAAAGTTTCATTGGGGAGATGAACAGGAGAGAGCGAGGCAAGAGGTTATATCTATTTTGACTAGTGAACCCGCGTTGCAAATTTTTGATCAGTTGTCACTGTTGTCAACCGAAGTTTATACAGATGCGAGTTCATCAGGATATGAGGCAGTATTGATGCAAACTGCAAAAGATGGGCGTAAACATGCAGTAGCGTGCTTTAGCAAGGTCACCGTAGGGGCGGGGCCCAGGTACCAGTCCTACGAACTAGAGACCTTTGCTGTAGTTAAGGCCTTACAACAGTTACAACATTTCCGACAATACCTAATTGGAAAGCATTTTTAAAGTAGTTACTAGTAGATAGTGGAATGGCAAATGGACCCCTGACACCTGCGCGGCATTTTTTGAATGTAAGACATAATATCTCTTATCTTTATCTTTTGAAATGTCCGACCTAATAATTTGCTGTCATCCATTTTTCTCGTTCTAAATAACTTGCCACTTTAGATGTACGTTGTGAACATGTTACTACAACTCTGTTGATATTTTCATCCTGCCTACTTTATGACTTGTAGTGATATTTAATGATACGTAGTGTAGGTTGATATTCGTGTAAGTCCTTGAGTGGCATCGACATATTTTTGTTCGTGAATAAGTCCTTGTGCGGCATCACGTTAGTCGAATATGTGTGTAAGTCCTTGCGTGGCATCGACATATTTTTGTTCGTGAATAAGTCCTTGTGCGGCATCACGTTAGTCGAATATGCGTATAAGTCCTTGCGTGGCATCGCTCCAGCTAATTCTTACGTGTAAGCCCTTGTGTGGCAATGAAGTATGTAGTAGTAGTATTTACCATATCATTTAGACGCGCTAAGTAACTTTTTCACAACGTTAATATGAAACCATCGAACGTGGAACTATGAAGCAATCCATCTTCAAAAATTTTATATACGTATCGCATGTGTATGAACCTATGTGTCTGTTCCACAGGTGACGAGAGCCTAATCGAAAACTCAGCCCGGGAGCCGGAGCTGGGACCATCCACAGAGAGCATCGGGGACGCTGCTCCGTCAGGAGAAGCCGTGTTAGCTACTTCCGCCGCCCAGAGGGCGCCACCAGCAACCGACGTTATATAAGACGGCAAGAACGGGCAGCCGGCCTATTTCGACGACAGGCGTGCGCTCGATAACATACAGATTCGTGTATTTTGGAATATATTTTTATTTTGTAAATTATAGATAAGTAAATACAACAGTATTTGTTGATTTGTTCGCGTATTTATTTTTAATAAATATTTAGTTCCGCCAAAACTATTCTATTCTATTCTATTCACTTTTAATGAAGCACGTTACGAAATATTATCTTCTATATTATCGCTGTAAAGCTTCTGAACGTCGGTAACTCAAATGAGATAATATTACGCTATATATAGCTTATTTATTCTTACTTTTCCTAAATAGTAAACAACATTCTATCCTAAAAGTTTACCTTTGTTTGTCTTAAATTCCCATTTTCTCGCGAGTAAACAGCTTGTATTGCCATTAAATGCATATTTTTAGGTTAGAATGTTGCTTACTATTTAGGACAATAGGTTTAAATAGTTTTATTTAAACACATTACGAGTTCGATTTCCCATCGAAGTACGAAAAGGGATGTAATCGCCCCCCTGCAACGGCTAGTACCCTTGACAGTATTTACTCGTTTATCTTCAACTTAATCGTTAGTCAATTTGTCTTTATCTATGTCAGAAGTAAATCGATTCCGCTCGACAAAGGCAGTCGCGGCATGACAGTTGCAGGCAGCCACAATAGGCTGTTATCAGGTAGGGCTGTCCGTATGTCGATAAATCGCATTTGATTGAGTTGTCGATTGACACACCAAGTAGCACACAAGCTGTATGTATTAGAGCTTATACAACCCTTATATCTCTCAAACTGGCTATAATGAGCTCTTGTACAGCTTGGGTGCTACGTGGGATGACATCATCAACATCATCATCATGTCTCTGATTGGTGGTCATCTGTTGGACAAATACCTCCCTCAAGGATCTCTACAATGACCGGTTGAGCGACTCCATAATCCCGCGGTTTCCCGCGATCTTCAGATCATATTTTTTGTTAAGATTTGTTTTTGACTATTTTATTCTGTGCAGTCTGTATAATTATACGAGTTCTTAATGCAGTGTGCACTGTGTGCAGTATACAGTAACCATTGTGCAGTATTACCTCGATCCGTTATTGGTTTTAGTCAATAATCCCCGTAGGGCAGAAAGGACTACGTGGAGTCGGGGTTGATAGATTCGGTTTTGTAACAATTTTGACACTTTGATGACATTTTATTATTACGCAGGCGTTCTGTCTTGCTCGCTTTCCAACCTTTTTGTTACCGGGCCTCAAGCATCTTTTCAACCATGGGCGACGTCTTAGTTAAATGGCAGGCATATCTTTGCCTTAAATCGTTATTCGCTTGCGCGAATAATTCCCAGCGTACATCACTGCGCTGGTAGCCGCAGTGGCCTCACGACTTGCTATTTACGACCGCGTCGCTGATACCAAGTATTATTTATGTCTCTTTTTCCTGTTTCTTTTGCAATACTCGACTGGAATTGTTTCGGTTTCCGAACCGTTTGGCGTTTTTGCACGATACGGAAAGATTTTTGTTTTAGGCGGAATTTACAGTTGTTCGATTTGAACTCATGGACACCCATTCCTATATACTGTCCCGTTTTAGACATTGGCTTGACTTGCAAAAACTGACACGATCTTCACTCATTATCATTTCCAATCTCTTTCAAGTCAGTTAAAAAGAACTGTGAGATGAGACAAAGACCCTAAAACATTGTCTAATGGTTCAATAGTAGCAAGGAACCAATTTCAAAGCATTGCGAATTTATGTCTAGGCATTTTTATTTACATGGCAGGTATTCGAAACAGACTTAAACAGCGTAGCATGCCCAAACAGATACTGATTTCGATGATATCCCAACCATTTGTACGTTTGCATAGAGAACATATTTTTAAAAACTGCACAAGAGATGATAATATTTTGACGTGGGAAAAGGTTTCACTGTTTCACGTTTCTAATAAAATCAGCTGGCCTAGTATTAGCCACGATTACACTTATTACGTGACATCATCTCCGTCCTCCTCGCACTCGCTGTCCTGTAGGATAGAAAGGGATAGTTTACATTTGTCGCGTGATAACTAATTAACTTTGTGACAGAGATTCGCGTCGCGCAGTTCTGCTTAAGGTGCAGGAACGACTAGATGCGTTTTAACACGAGTTTTTCGAGTGACCCTAACCAACGTAAGAAAGTGACATTAGTTCTGCTAGCCACCACTTGGAGTTGTTATATCTTGTTACAAGATGGCGTCCTACCAATGGCGGTCTTATGTCAATCCACCCAGGATCGCAGGCGCTCGCTTGCTGATGTTATTGTTTAGTGTCGGGCGGGCCGTGGCCATTCGCGTGATTCGCGAGACGGCACGTTTGTCAGGATTAGGCCGGAGACACAGTGAGACTAGCAAGATGGATAGGCGTATATAACTCGATCGAAAATGTGGATTGAGCGCGGTCATTGACCTCTTTGAGCAATCGCAGTAGGGCAAATTGTTGACTCCTCATTTTTATTTATCTTTTCTTCACGGATTGTGACATTAGTGCTGCTAGTCACCACGTGGAGCAGTTTTACCTCATTGCAAGATGGTGCCCTGCCAATGGCGGTCCTATTTCACTCCAGGATCGCAGGCGCACGCTCGCTGATGTTATTGTTTTGCCAGCGCGAGCGCACATTTGTTAATGTTGAGCCGGGAGCATAGTGAGGATAATTTTACATTACTTATTTATTACTGCAATTCGATTTTTTTCTTTGGTTTGCCTATGTTGCGGTCCTGAGTTTAAATCTTACCTCTATTTATCTAGCAGCCACGAACTTTCACTCCTAAACATATATATCGATTTACCTTAGTTCACACTCATACTAATTACAATATTTTTGCCCATAGAATTTCAACTTTAGGTATTTGTGCACTAACGTACTAATTACAAACATTTTTCTCATACAGTTAGGATGATTGTTCTCTAAGAAATCGATATATGCTTCCTCTATAGCTCGCCACAGAGTGCGTTCCTGCGCAGATCGGATCCATGTTTAAAAAATATAATCACATTTTTTTTTGGGAGAATAGAGTTATTGAAAATATTTATTTAAGTACTCCTCGTTCTCGTTTAGATCTCAGTGTGCCCCCGATGATGATAAATAACCAACGGGCACGGGCACAGCGCTTCATCCATGTCTTGATCTGCAGTGTATATGAAAAGTGCGCCTTTAGTGGAATAGGAGATTTTATGACAATATTATTTTTATTTTTTCAATGAATTACTGCGCTATTGCAACAAATTGCAGCAGCCATCATTGTGGTTTCCATTTTTGTGTTTTACAGTGGACAATCTTGATGAATCGGGGGTCCATAAAAAATATTTTTTATTATTGTTTTTGTATCTCACCGTTAGTCACGGGCTCATACGTCCCGGATTTTTGGGAGGCTTGCGTGGGGATATGGATCCAACACGTAGAGGTCCTTTCGAGAAGTTTGCTGTGGCTGTACAGTTTGCTGCTGGGACCCGCTCCTGACCATATCAATGAGAGGATACGTCCATGAGCAGGTCCCAGCAGAAGTTGGAAGTCGAGTTTATGGAAAGAGAATCGAGTTATTAGATTGTAGTTTGGATGGATTTTGTTTTGGCTATTGCAATAGAGATTCTTCACCCGCCATAACCACCAAATAGATCGTTATCTGTAGCGGGTGGTGACTTGCCACTCACTTGATGGGCCTTCGTAATTGCCGTCATAAAGACCGCCGGAAGCAACACGGACGTGAGGGCTCAGGGGTGTCGAGAGGTGTGCTGCGCTTTCTCCGAGGTTACTCGCGGCGTTATGCCCTTTAACACTTCCACCCCTGGAGCATATAGCTCTAACGCTCCTCTCTGGACAGCCAACGAAGGCAAGCCAGAGCTGAGAGTCCTACGGGTCCTCTTGGGTATTCACTCCCGCCGATGAAGACACACCGGAGGCGAGGACCCTGACCGACTCTCTGGAGATCTCGGGTCCGTGGGGTCGTCACTCCCCAACAGCTCGCCACAAGCTGCCCTGTGGCCTTAATTATTATTATTATTACTGTCCTATTTACGTGTGACGTATTTTATTTTATTTGTTACTACTTATTCTCACTAACTTCTACTTTATTTAACGGATTATATCGCGTATATTATCTCATTTTAGTTTCCGACGTTTCGGAAGCTTTCCAGCTTTCCATGGTCACGGGTGGACTGAGAAAAGATGTATTTTCCCACTGTCAAAGTTACAATTTGTGCAAACTACCCATTTTTTGAAAAAACACAACGGGTATTGTGGATAAGTTTGCACAGTAACTTTACACTAGCTTGGCAGAGAATGCGTTCACCACCGAAAATGTCCTTCTTCGGTGCTATTTTCACGCATGTAGGAATGAGATCTTCATCACGGCATTCTTAAGGAAATTCAATTAACGTTGAGCTCGTGCGAGTCCCGTCCTGAGGTCTTCATACCGCCTGATTTGGTTAGCAACATCCAGTCCGTACTGGTGTACATAATATTTTTTTCTGTTTCCGCGATTATTACTCATTGAAATAAAACAATTTAACGGATTTTATCGCGTATATTATCTCATTTTAGTTCCCGACGTTTCGGAAGCTTTGCAGCTTTCCATGGTCACGGGTGGACTGAGAAAAGATGTATTTTCCCTCTGTCAAAGTTACAATTTGTGCAAACTACCCATTTTTTGAAAAAACACAACGGGTATTGTGGATAAGTTTGCACAGTAACTTTACACTAGCTTGGTGGAGAATGCGTTCACTACCGAAAATGTCCTTCTTCGGTGCTATTTTCACGCATGTAGGAATGAGATCTTCATCACGGCATTCTTTAAGGAAATTCAATGAACTTCGAGCTCGTGCGAGTCCCGTCCTGAGGTCTTCATACCGCCTGATTTGGTTAGCAACATCCAGTCCGTACTGGTGTACATAATATTTTCTTCTGTTTCCGCGATTATTACTCATTGAAATAAAACAATTTAACGGATTATATCGCGTATATTATCTCATTTTAGTTCCCGACGTTTCGGAAGCTTTCTAGCTTTCAATGGTCACGGGTGGACTGAGAAAAGATGTATTTTCCCTCTGTCAAAGTTACAATTTGTGCAAACTACCCATTTTTTGAAAAACACAACGGGTATTGTGGATAAGTTTGCACAGTAACTTTACACTAGCTTGGCGGAGAATGCGTTCACCACCGAAAATATCCTTCTTCGGTGCTATTTTCACGCATGTAGGAATGAGATCTTCATCACGGCATTCTTTAAGGAAATTCAATGAACTTCGTGCTCGTTCTACTTTATTATTTTTCTTAGATTTGTTATTAGGTACTACTTTCTCTCGTGTGAAACTCAAGTGTAACCCCAACGTAAGGAGGTGACGGGCGCAACGCCTCTTCCATGTCAGATCTTCCTGATCCATCTTTAGTTTCTTCGGAAGACAACCCATGAGACTGCGTCATAAAGTAAAAATCAAGATTTTTGTGAAAAGTAAATATTGTTCTGTTTTGCGAATTTGCATCCATCGCGGCGCTATTGCAACTTTGTCCCTTACAGTGGACAATTATGAACAAGTTGTATATGATGGACTTTCACATGAAAAAAAAATACAACATATTCTCGCGTGATACTCAGTGTACCCGCAACGTAAGGAGCCGACGGGCACAACGCCTCTTCCATGTCCTGATCAGCGGCGGATTTATGGAGGCCCGCCTTAATTGCAGGGCTATCAGACTTCACCAGCGCCGTTTCAATTTGTTGGACCCTGTCCTTGGCTTGTTGTCTTTGACCTTCAGTGAATTGGACAGCTTTTAAGTTCGCATGTTTTTGAATACTGGATTTTAAGTTATTGAAGCTACTATCGATGAAAAAATTATTAAGTAACTTCCTCGAACAACACCAATTCGCAGTTGCTCTTATTTAGAAATCTATTACTTTTAAACATACAAAATGAGAGAGTTAAAATGCCTGAATTCGAAGTAGAATATATATTCCACGCATACCTACTACGTATTACGCCTACTACGTAATTTCAGATCCATTCCCTATGGATCTAACCCTGGATCCAGGATTATTATGATATTATCTTGTTTATAATATTGTTGTTAAGACAGTCTGATTATGTCTGAAATATCCTTGTGCTTTAACATAAAAATAAGTGGAATCTGCATACAATAGACATCAATAGAAGGTGCTGTTTGATGGTTCAGTTTGAATAAATGTGATACTTTTCAACACCGATTTGTTTACTTTAACCTGCGTCTATAGTATGGGGTTCAAAAGATTACGTCCCCATGACAAAATACATACTATAAATTTAGTGTATTAAGCATTCGGCGTCTTTCATTGGATATGAATTGTATGATTAATCTAATAGTCTGCTTGGCAATTTTAAAACTATATGATGAAACAGTTACACTTACACATAAGAACCAAGAATCTAAATGACATTAATTCATTAAGCAAATAAGTCTATTAGTTTTAAACATTACATTTTCATTTTAAAATAATAAAAGAATCTAAATTCATCCAAATCAACTTCAAAAATATAAGGATGTTGTTAAGTCGCTCTTTTATAATACTAGATCTCCATGACTGGCATGTTTTCACTAATGCCGTACCTGTTATAAACTTCTTAATTGTTTATCTACAATTATTATAAACTCACTCTACTACATTGCACTACGTAAGTTTCTTAACATTAATTTAAAAGATAAACTAAATCCCGGAAAATTAGCGGGCATCAAACCGCTCCCGCGCACGTTTTATTGGGCAATAAAGAACAATTCTCGCTCGGCCTATCGCTGCGCTATCGCAACAAATTGCACGTGATGTATCACCGGCCGTTACTGCGGCGGCCATCTTTGTCCTTGGAGAAGGACAGTCTTGAAGACTGTCTTGAGTAAATATTAAGGTTTCGGAAGAAGGAAAAATGACCTTACATCCACTATCCACCGCTGCGTTATCGCAACAAATCGCACGTGATGTATCACCGACCGTTACTGCGGCGGCCATCTTTGTCCATCGAGAAGGACAGTCTTGAAGGCTGTCTTAAGTAGGTAAATACTGAGGTTCCCGAAGAAAAAAAACAATTTTGTGTTCAAAGATTATTTATTTTCTCAAAAGAATAACAATTCACTTATATGAGAAAACTTATATAACTTACAACTATGTATACAGTGAACGGAATGTGAAAAGTACTTCATTGTTAATGTCGCATCATTCAAAAACACACAAACAAATAGTAACAATAAGTTCTTAACACTAAATAAAAAATGGGTAGAAATGAGTTGTGCCGCTTGGAATTTTACATCCACTATCTACCGCTGCGCTATCGCAACAAATTGCACGTGATGTATCACCAGCCCTTACTGCGTCGGCCATTCTTTGTTCTCGGTCTGTCAGTCTTGAAGACTGTGTGTATTATAGCAAAATTAACATAAGCTTTCGTTAAAACAAAAAATAGTATTTTTGTTTTAACGAAAGCGTTATGTATCAAAGGTCGTTATTGTGGCCTCCATTGTTGTCTCTTCGGAGGGTGTTGTCCAAATTGTTGTAATATAACTGTAACGCTGTAATGCTACTGGCATCAAGCAAATTTCTATTGCTCTAATCCTGTAATGAAATGTAAGTTTGAGAGAAATAAAGATTATTATAATTCTTGGATTTTGCACCCGCTCACGGAACAATGGTGTCCCGGACCTTTGGGAGGCGTGCACGGAGCCGAAGCCAACGTGTAGAGGTATTTCGACAATTTAATGAAATGTAAAGTGTACACCGCGCGGGTGCTGTTCCTGTCTGTATCTTGGGACATGCACAGAGACAGCACTCGCTAGATGCAAGAACTATTGGAGAGTGATGAGATCTAAATATGCTGGGTTATGGGATTGAAATGATCGACTAAATACTGGGCTATTGCTCGAGACAATCGGATCCCTACCAGGAAAAAGTATGCCATGGCTAAAGGCACTGGTAGACGATGACTTGCCCACCGCTAGATGGGCCCCCGTAAATAGCGACACATATAGTGGCCGGAGAGCAACATCGGTGCGGAGGGCTAAGGGTGGAGAGGTGTCACTGGGCTACTACCGAAGCCAACTCTACACTTACTTACGTTCCACATCCACCCTCGAGCCGCAGCTCTAGCGACTCCACTCTGACCAGCTTGTAAAGGCATGCCAGAGGTGGGAGTCCTGACCCAACACCTTCCGTCAGGGACCCCCAGGAGCACTTAGGTAAGTACGTGGGGTCGCCACTCCCCAATAGCTCGCCACAAGCTGCCCTGCGTTATAAGTATTATTATTATTATCATATCCAGTTGTTACTGTGCCTACCCAAAATGGCCATTTTTGTCTTACATCACATTCTTTAAGAAAAAAAATAAGTTTGAGAAAAAAAGTGCGACCGTTCATTGTGAAAGGTTAAACACATATAAGATGAAACTTATCTATCCTAAATAGGTTTTTCAAAACCTTTCATCAACAAATAAGTTTCTGTCAAAAATTGCATTCTTGTGACAAGCATTATTTCTATGTATTAACTACTCACCGTCATCGGCGAGCAGGCGGGACGCAGCAATACGTTAGAATGAGATAGAAATATATGGGTGCTCTTTCTAACATATAACCGCGTCCCATCTGGTTGCAGATGATCGGCGATCGTTTAGACGGGCCATTAGCCATATATCTCGAAGAACCGATGACTCTCGAATGGAGGACACAAACAGAAAAACGCAGATGGATGGTCGTCTAAAACCAACAAATTCATGCCAAAATCCCGCGACCGTTCATTGTGCAAGGCTTTACCTTCTTTAGGACACCTATGTTGAGCAGTGGATATTAGGTTGAAATTGAATATTTCAACGTATCCTAAATATTTCAAAACCTTTCATAAATAAAAAAACATTCGTGGATAACGTCCACTACACGTAATTAGCCCAATCGGCAAAGACCGTGTAATACTCGTACAATTCAGACAGTCCCATCTCAGCCGAACAAATATCCACCGCCGCCATTACGCCGTCCGGCCGGATTTTATCGCTCCTTCGACCCATTAAACCGGCCATAATGAAGTGTCCTCGACGGATAATGCACTGGAGCATTACGCAATGATTTAGAAGGTCGCAATAAAAAGAATTTAAGGGATGACCCGCTGTAATGGACGTCATAAACGAGAGGAATGCGGCTTCGTCTGTTATTGTGGTTTGATTGTGTTTAAGGGATATTGCAGTTTGTTTACTAATATCAAGAATCATCATCATGATATCTTCCTTATGATACTGCACAAACTGCTAGTTTAAGTTTGGCCCTATGGTTAACCGTTTGAGAATACCTTAAGGCAGGGATCAGCAAACTGTTTAGATGTAGAGCCAGATGCCGGATAATATAGAGTAGTCGGAAGCTCAAAGAGCCGCAGTTTTCTATTTCAGGTTTATCACTGTATACCAAATTTTAATAGGACTTTTTTTTAAGGGGAACTTGAAGAGCCGCAAGCGACCCTTTAAAGAGCCGCGGTTTGCTGACCCCTGCCTTAAGGCATTGATATAAACTAACACAATTTTCACTCATGATCACAATAAAACAACCGGGTTTAATCGCGTAGAAATATGACTTATTTAATGAATGACCTTTCGTTGTTTATTCTTCGACGTTTCGGTTTAAACGCGATGGAAGCTCTGTTTGTTGTGTTTTTGTATTTAAAATGAAAGAAGTGTATAAAGACTAGAGTTTGATGGCATTCGGCAGACTCTGCCTACCCCAGTGAGATACCGTTGTGAGTATATGTATTAATGTATGTCATCATATCAGGTTAAATATATCCACTGCTGGACAAAGGCCTCCCCAAAGATCGCCACGAACGATCGTGCACCGACCGATGACCGGTTTAGCTCAGTGGGAGTAACGTTGCCTGCGAAGCTGAGGTCCTGGGTTCAAATCCCGGTAAGGGCAAATATTTGTGTGATGAGCATGAATATTTGTTCCTGAGTCTTGGATGTTTTCTATGTATATAAGTAATATATCTATTAAATAGATCGTCGTCTAGTACCCATAACACAAGCCTTATTGAGCTTACCATGGGACTAGTTCGATTTGTGTAAAATTATCCCGTAATATTTATTTATTTATTTATTTATTTATTTATGCACGACTTGAGGAGAACCTCTCTGCTGTAGGTCTTACTAACAAAAGTAACATTAACACTCATAATTTCTATTCATATTTTTTACTAGAAGGCGCAACCTTGTTCACGGAGGAGAACAGGTCATAATCCTTCTTTTTTTCTTTAGCATAGTCGGGTAAAAAGTATCCTATAACCACCTGGAGATACCCAGCTACCCGTGTACCAAAAATAGTTGAAATCCGTTTAGCCGATTTAGCGTGATGAAACCACAACGACACCAACAAACATTTTATTTTTACAACTTTTAATAGTATATATTAGTTCAACAACATCATTCGCGTGTGAGAAAAAAAACATACAGCAAACAATTGCTTCGGTATAGATAGTCCGTTCAAGAATATTTAATTTAAAAAAAATATTTTGATGGAAACAGGTGAATCAACAAAAACTTGCAAAATGGAACACATGAGATTTTGCCTATACATTTCTATTAGGCACTTCGGTATCTCGTATTTACAATAAACACAGGATGCTGCAGGATGAAATAAGAGGAAAAATATTGTCATGATGTGTGTATTTTTAACAATATTGATGAAGATTAGCTACGAAACTATAGCTAAAGAACTTAACTGTTGTCCTTCTTACAGTACAAAATTTACATGTTTTTTCGTCAAATAGTTTGATTTGACGTATAACAGCATCTTATGTTGAGAATAAACATGTTTATATTTGTTAACTGTCTTTGTTTCGATGTTTAGGTTAGGTTAGGTTAGGTTAGGTTAGGTTAGTTGTATTTTATATTTAGCATCTGGTGCTATTATCTGTAATACAGTTTTAAAACATTCCAGAAATAGCGTGTATTTTAGTACACTTACAAAAAACCAGTATCAATCCCTGATATAAACACTTATTTCGTCGAGTTCAGTACACAAAGACATGGTCTAGTGGTATGAGGCGCGGCGCAAAGGCTAGAGATAGCACTCGGCGTCTGCGTTCGAATCCCGCCGGGCTGTGTTTTTGCTTTTTTTAATGCATTTATTTTTATTTTATTCCTTAATTGTACTTTATTTTATTTGGATTACATAGATAATTGCATCATAGGTGGCGAATAAACATATATACAAGACAGTTAATTAATACAAAGATAGTTTATATTAATTGGGTAACTGTCTTTTTTTCATGTTTATTTAATTGTATTTCATAGGTACTTAACGATGAAGTTACAAAGCTAAGATACAAGTCTAAATGTTTGCAGTCCCTCAGAAACCTACGTAATTGTATTAAATATAAACCAAGGATCGGAACCGGTAATTTTTCATACAAAATAACCGAAATAATGATTCGTTTTTTTTGTTCAATAACGAGATTTTCGTATATTTTATTAAAATTCTAGAGCTTGAATCAGGTGTCTTGTGATTAATTTCTCTTCTCGTAAACCCAGTTTTAAATTAAAACATTCCAGAAATAGCGTGTAGGTACTTATTTTAGAAGGTTTAAAAAATACCATTTCCGATCCCTGATATGAAGACTTATTTTGTTATCTTAGGTACACTAAGACATGGTCTAGTGGTATGAGGCGTAGAGCAGAGGCTAGGATAGCACTCAACGTCTGCGTACGAATCCCGTCGGGCTGGTTTTTTGCTTTTTTGTACAATATTTTTTTTATATTCCTTAATTGTCTATTTTATTTGCATTACTTATAATTGCATCACAAGTTGCGAATTTTACATGTTTATATTTGTTTACTGTCTTTATTTTTGATTATTTTTAACTGTCTTTCATTCTAAGCATCTAGTGACATATCTGGCACAAGCCCAAACATATCGCTTAATGTTTGTCTGTGATAACTGATAGTGATAGCGACAGCGTAATTAATTATGAACGCGGTAATGGCCTAAGAATTCTTATTTACCCCAAAATCGGTAAGTGGCAATGATAATGATAAGTTGATAACCAACCTATTAATCTCGTATAAATCTTTACAAACAGGGTAATTGTTTCGCGTAAGATATCGCTTCTTTTATAATAAAATGAAAAATTAAGTAGGTATGAAAAAGAAATCATTATAAAAACAAATAAGGTTTGTACATATTTAAGGTATATCCGGGTAAGACCGGATCAACGGTTAGATCGGATGAAAGCAATTTCCAGCGAAACGGTAGATATTTTTTTATCATTGGCAACATCTGTGCGTCGCCATTTTATCCCTTACGCACGCTATGTTGCCAATGATAAAAAATATCTACCGTTTCACTGGAAATTGCTTCGATCCGGTCCGGTTTTACCTGGGTATACCTTATAAGTAAAATGAAATAACAACGTAATGTTCTTTATTCTGTAAGTAGGCAAGAAAGGCATTTTTACAAGTCTGAGTCTACGGCATTTACCAAAAAGAGACCACTGTTGAGAAGAAATCCGAAACAAACTTAACAGTCAAACATTTTTTTCTAAACTACTCCTAGGTACCTATCTATTACAATATTTACAATATTACTTAGCCTATCTTAAATATATCTTTTAGGGTTCCGTACTCAAAGGGTAAACGGGAGAAAGGAAACGGCTAAGACTTCGATGTCCATCTGTCTGTCTGTCTGTCCGTCTGTCACCAGGTTGTATCTCATGAACCGTGATAGCTTAGACAGTTGAAATTTTCACAGATGATGTATTTCTGTTGCTGCTGTAACAACAAATTACTAAAAATAGTATAATTTTGTGCATGCCTATGTCAGTAACCAATATAAAATGATCAAACACCGCGTACATTTTGCTTAGGAGTGTGGCTCTGCTAACACACGGTTTTTAAGTATAAACTCAATTTTTATTGTAAAATTGTATATAGGTTAATAATAGTATCTAATGATTGTAATTCAAACTCAATGAAAATTGTTATTGAATAAAACATAAACATAATGCCGAAATTTCCAAGACAACATATCAAAACTTATAAAAGTAAAAATATGGAGAAAAGAAAGGTAAGAAGGACAATCTCATATAGGAAAACACACGAAAAAGTGTCCAACGGAAAGTTGTAATTAAAAGTTCCAAATCCGTTCACAATGGCGCTAGTGTAGCATACTATGAAGGCGCAACCAATTACGATTTCCTTTTACGGAATACTCTACTCAATCCTTCGTTCTTCTTCGGATGTTTATATTCAATCGTGTTCAAAATGGTTTTTCTTGCATCGTTGTGGATTTTTTCGCATTATTATGGTAATTAATTAATTATTTCACGTACTGCTACAGTGGCGTCACCTGTTTAACGCCTTTTGAGGGAAATTTTGGATATAGAAATTGTTTATCATAGATCTCAATTTTGGCTTGATTTTCAAAAGTCAAAGTTGACATTCCTCTTGACGACCTAGTAAAATTTGACAGCTCAAATAGAATAAAACTAGAGTACATTCCACCAATACGTTTGTACATCAGGGACAAACTAGACGCAAGTTCATTTAACTTGGATTTTGGGAATGATACTCCAGCTTATGGCGTGAAATGATTAAAGCTAGCACTAGAAACGAGTTGGCGAGCAGCAAGAAGCGAGTGTGTAGCTCCATAGTTTTATCGCTCGGCTATAAGCGAGGGTTCGAGTGGGACGGGCGATTACTAAACACCACTCTCTAAAATCGCCGCTGGTTAGTTTCGCAACGTGAGTTCTACCCAGGTAGCACACAAGCTGTATATTATACAGCCAGCAGCTAGCTTATACAGCCATTTTTAGCGGTATGTGGCTCTATAAGCTCTAATACAGCTTGTGTGCTACTTAGGTTAACCGCCAAGCAAGCATCGCCGAGCGAGTACCGCTGAGTTAGTTTTATCTATCGCTCTTATCGCTGAGACAAACTAGTAGAGAGAGAGTATCGCCGGCAGTGTGAACAGCCAGCGATAAGCTATTAATATATGTGTATCTTTTACTAACACAGGATCTATATGTTTTGTTCGTTTCTTGGGCGTGAAAATGGCCGATAGCTAATCGCTTCCTCGCCCTTAGACCAGCGCCATAAGGGCAAAACTAGGTTGGTCGACTGTGTTTATGTATTTCTAGCTTTTAAAACCGCGTATAAACTATTCGTCTTCATAGTTCTCGCCCTTGGCTTCGTTTTCATAATTCGGTTGTGACAACCTGATTGATGGACTAATTTATTTTGAGCTGAGATCTGGAACATTTTTTTTTATGGCATAGGGGGCAAACGAGCAGACGGGTCGCCTGATGGTAAGCGATCACCGTCGCCCATAGACACTTGCATCACCAGAGGAGTCACAAGTGCGTTGCCGGCCTTTCAGGTGGGAGTAAGTACGCTCTTTTCTTGAAGGTTTGAAGATCGCATCGGTCCGCACCGGCCGGCGTCTGCATGCGGCAATGTATTCCACAGTTCAGTCGTGCGAGGCAGGAAATTTCTAGAAAAACGCACAGTTGTGGACTGCCAACCATCAAAGTGGTGAGGATGGAAATATTGCCGCGTAGGACGATGGCGGAAAGATGCAGCTGGGATCAACCCGAACAATTCCTCGGAACACTCTCCGTTATGCAAGCGATAGAAAATGCATGTAGCACTATTTCAGGCGTCTAGTTATATTCATGACTTACTGAAGGCGGTTGAGTGCGGAATTTTTAGAAAGATATCCAAGTATATAAGTGTGAGAGTGATATCGCATGATAAACACAACCATAATAGACCTGCTGTATGTCAAAATGAACACACTCACACACTTTAAAAATGTTTTTTAATCGCCCAACCCCTTATTTACGCGTACAATTACACCATTCTTCACACTTCACAGAACTAATGCCGCGACAATACGTTTAATCTCAATGACAATGGCGACTAGGATTTAATACGAGCTTTGATGGCGAGCTTGTATCAATTTCGGTGCTCAGTAGGATTTGACCCCCTGCTGTGTGATCAGGGCTCCCTGGTACTGTGATTGTAGATGTGACAATGCTTTGAGAACGGAGTGGCTATGACAGTCTAAGTCTTTTTTTTTAACCGACTTCCAAAAAAAGGAGGTTCTCAATTCGACGGACTGTTTTTTTTTATGGATGTTCACCGATTACTCGAAATTTTTTTTTTGGTTTTATAGAAGGTACTTTTTAAATGGTCCCATTTAATTTTGGTAAAGATCTGATGATGGAATCCATGAGGAATTGAAGGAACTCCTCAAATATTGTAGACATACATATAGCGATTTTGAAATTATAAGAAACATAATAAGCATTTGCATTCAGAAAGTGTAAATTGGTGAAGTGGAACTGATGCAGAAGACCACAGAATGCCATCGGAACTCCTCAATGATACATGATTTACGGGTGGCGACAAAATATCTTGATTAATTTAGCTAAGCAACTTCATAGTCACAAATTTAAGTGTTCCTGATGAGAATGGTACCATCGAATTGATTTGATGATGGAGCCGGAAGGTAGGCACCAGATCTATGTAATAAAATAATGTATCCTAGCTGTGTTTGGGCTTGTTCGAATCGTCACGAGATACACTTTTAAGTAACGGTTAACTAAAAAGTGTAAAATAAATAAACTTTTAAACAAAAAAATAAAACCGACTCCAAAAAAACTAAAAAGTAAAAAATAATGCCATAATTCAGTTTCTTCAAATTACTTACAAGTAATCGTTTGTATACTCAATCTATACAGTATATACAATTAATGTTGTTTACTAAAATCATCAATTTTACATTAATTCGCCAAAATAACATTAATTGTATATACTGTATAGATTGAGTATACAAACGGTTACTTGTAAGTAATTTGAAGAAACTGAATTATGGCGTTATTTTTTACTTTTTAGTTTTTTTGGAGTCGGTTTTATTTTTTTGTTTATTGAGAATATTGATACAAAGCTCTAAGTAGAAAGAAAAATTAATTGCGATCCACTGCGCAGTCTATTTAAGCCGGAATCGAACCAGCGTCTCTCTCTGCTACCGGAATAGCATCCTAATTCATTAGACCGCTTGTGATTCACAACGAATTAATCCTCTAACTTCGGTAATGATACGTTACTCAGCTGACCTGCCATTTCAGTAGTGTCAAGCTTACGAGAGAGATGGCGCTGAGATCACTGTAATGCTTGTTTATTTTCTTTTATTTGTATACAAAATATGTGATGTTTCTACATTAAAAAATATAAACAAAAATTACAGTCTAATTCTTGTCAAATAGTATGAAGCACAGCTGGTTGCATACTCCCTGGAAACCAGCGTTTTGATTATTGGCAATGTTTGTATATTAGTTTGTTCAGGTCAAATTTTGCGAGCTAAATTGAAAACAACTCCTGCTATTCGAATGTACTGCGATTTGGTAGATATACGTATTTACTTAATTTACAAATGATTGTGAAATATCAGTAAAAATTTAACAGACTCAATCGAGGAACGCTACAAATTGTTTAGCCTTGTAACTGTGGAAAGTGAGATGGAAGAAAATAAAACTGAATAGGTGATGTTTATTTATTCCGAGATTTAAAATATCTAAAAAAACATGTCAATGTCTTGGTCTAACGGGATGAAGAAAATTGGCGATCACCAGGCGTACGTACATGTTCAATGCCATCTCTTTTTAACCGATTTCCAAAAAAAGGAGGAGGTTCTCAATTCGACGGAATTTTTTTTTTTTAACTATTAACGCAACATAGCGCCTACTACACCACGAAGAGCAAACTGTTTTAATCGTGATAAGAAGAAACTATAATTTGTGGTACATCGTAACGTAACCAACATGTCCTTTAACTGAAAACTTTCTTAGCTTAAAACCAGTATAATTTAAAATATGGTCATTCATTAGCTTTCAATATGGTCGATTGTCATGTCAAAAATCGATACTAAGATTATATTCACAGTTCACACTCGTACTAATTATAATAATTTCAACCTTACATACTTAGTTGTATTACTAAGTATATTTTTTTTGTCTAAAACTAAGTACTTACGATTGTCCTGTGAGGTATAGATATTTCGTATAGAAAAAAATTAAAGCGGGGCGAGAGGGGATAATCCCTAATCAGAATCTATGAAAAATACCAAAAACACTATTTTTCACCATGGACTTAACTTCACTACCTCTCTACTATATTATCTTAGTCTATGGCATATTTTTATGACTAGTATCCCCGGGGGTTCCCCGGGGCCCCCCGCGGGAATTGAAGCTGAACCCCACGTTATTTACAGATGCTGAGCTCATCCAGGCTTAACGCAAGTTTTGATTAAGTACCTACTTAGCGAGAGTGGACTTACTAGGTATTTAACACCACAGTTATTATAAGGTAGGTACTAGACCTATTTTATATTATAGGTCTTCTCTCAAAGCACTTAAATTTCGCAAAGCATGTATTGTTCCTGTTATTATGTCAACCAAGAGTAACGTATGCAAAGTTTCAACTTCATCAACTACCGAAAAGTCCGTAGTAGTAAAAGTAAAATAGTCCATTTAGCCCCTAGGGTTTAAAAGAAAGCCATATAATCCCATAAAAATTTCTATGAAACTGAAAAAAAAAACTTGCGGCCAGCTACATACTACTTACGAATAATTAGAAACAAACAAACCAACCTCATCAGATTGGCCAAAATTTCTGATCGTATTGCAGCCCTTCACATTAAAAAGTATAAATTGTCTATGGTCATTATTAGGTTAAAAAAATATATAAGCTGTCAATTTAACTATAAAGAATTGCTCAAACTGTACTTTTTATTTTTCATGAAATATACAATTTTAGTGTTAAGTCTTTTTTATTTTCTCGCAGTCGAAGTGAAAAGCAGAGTGCTTAACACGTGGCTAAAAGCCATTATGACACTCAGACATATTAGTCCTCTCTCACTTTGTGAGCTCGTCCAAATAATCACTTCGGGTCATAATGGCTTATTTTAGCCCCTTGTCAAACAATCTACTATTTGCTGACACAATTTCTTTTGTTCTAAAGATTGTAAAGTTGCTTATTTTATAAAAGGCATAATAACTGGATATGAAAATCAAAATTCTAATGAATCCATCAGCTAGATAATGAAATAAAACATTTGACACGTATTTTTTTCTTTTTTTAAATAATAAAAAAATACTTAGATAAATCGCATTAGAGTTTAGGAGGGGGCTTGTGACGTCACACCTAAGTAAAATTTGTACTTAGGACTGTACACGCGACATTTTAACTCAATGTATCGCCTTTGTTTTTGGAATATGTAAAAAAAGAAAAAATACGTGTCCTATTTTTTTTAATCTACAAGATACTAATTATTAAAATGTAGTCATCATCCCTATTTAAATTTGGTTATTTCTGCATTCAAAATTAATACCATAATATAATTTATTTGTACGATAACAGATGCTCGTTCAATTTATTATACTTTGTTGAGATTAAATATGATAAAAAAATCAGATCTTTCAAAAGCACAGTTTGATACATCTTCCATAAAAGCCCCTCTTCTAGAAACTCCAATCTCATTGAATTGATTGAATCGGATGATTCGTGTTTTCGAAGTGTGTTCTCGCTTTGATCGATTGTTTGTCGGTGAGTCGCAGCGCCTGTATTTTATATCAAATTTCGATTAAGATTGCACCTGGGAGTCGTTGATGAATTAGTTTTTATTGATCTACCATACTTAACTCGTAAGTTTCAATCATTTTATGAAAGTATTGGATACTTGAATTCGTTTTTTATTGATCTACCATACCTAACTCGTAAGTTTCATTATTTTATGAAAGTATTAAATACTAGAAGCTTACCCACAACTTTGTCAGTGGAGGAGAAAAAACCATAACCCTCTTTTTTCTTCAGCGTATTCGGGAAAAAAGTACCTTATGACCATCTGTGGATACCCAGCTACCCGTGTGCCAAAGTAGTTGAAATCCGTAAAGCCGATTTTGAGAATGAAAACATATAAAAATAAAAATAATTTGTTTTCGTTGCAGTGACCTTCAAATAACCCGTACAATAGTTTTTTGAAAATATTTCTTATATACAGATATATACACATTTCATTTTTACAACTTTATAATAGTATAGATTAAATGTTTAAATATTTTGGCATAAGTCGTACCTAAAAACTTTTTTGTGTAGGAAAAACTCGATCAAACTTATCCATATAGAGGTATTTAGTTTCAAGAACTTATGATTATTATTATTATATGAGATTACATTGGGTTCAATTGTGTACAAAAACTAATGATTGTATTCGTCAAACTCATGTTAACGTCAATGTCAATACTGTGTACTTGTATGCACATTTTATACAAAGCGTACGTTCTCTAACGTTTCCAAATCATAAGTTCTAGTTTCATCCTAGACACATTATTAATTCAGATTTGTATATAGCCAGGAAACAAAAGCTGTATTCGATCGGTACATAGGGCTTTTACATAAAGAGGAAAATACAGTCCACGCCGTAATTTTGTACACAAAGCCCTCCTACCGGGCAGGAGATTAATAAACTCGCCGATTATTGAAATGAGACCGAGGGTACAATCTGTCGGCTGCAAGGAAAGGTTATTAACCATGCATGTATGTATGGTTAATAGCTTTTTATATTATTATACTTGCATTACCACGGCTTCGTCCGCGTAATAATTGATTCCCCTTACAAACTTCCATCCCGCCTCTTAATGTATGACTTCTGGGATACAAACTATTATATGCATATGCTTAGGCAGACCTAGGAAGCCCGGGATCTCAAGGTATCTGCAATTTTCATACAGATCGGTTTGGTGTTTTAAGCGTGGAACAGACAGAGCTTACATTGATTTAGTCTAACACGATTTTCATTCATTATCACGACAACAAACGGGGCTTATTTGCGTATAAATATGATGTCTAGTTACTTTCAAGTTGAATTCGATACTCCTAAGAAAGACAGGTCAACAATGGTCAATAAATAAGAAGGAAGTTAAAACGCTACCGTTAACTTCCTACAAACAATTACAATCCCCAAGCTAATAATTTATTGAATATTGCACAAAATAAGAAACTAAACAAAGAGGTACAAGACGGGATCACCAACAAAGTTGTTACTTAGAGGCGGAGCCCTCGCGGGGAGTTCGTGCTCTAATAGAAAAGCAATCAGTTAAATTCGGAGGGCGGCGCGGTCAGTCGGTGTTGTACGTAGAGATTGAACGAGAATATCGATAACAACTGCAATATTTGACAACGATGTTTTATATCGATAAATATTGCAAAATATGTTATTTGTACTGCTCTGCTGGAACCGAATGCCTTAAGGTGCGTCCACATTTGTATCATTTGCCCGTATCAGATCACCGTGCCGTGGCATGACTGCGTATCGCGCTGCTTGGACGCTTACTGTCGGTGCGCCGATCATGCCGTACTCGTCCGATATAACTGTGTGATACGCGTAGCAAAATGGATTTCGAGCGATCCGATCGGCGCAACGTCCAAACGCGTGATCGTGACACGCGATCATGCCACGCGACGATGATCTGATACGGCAGATGATACAAATGTGGACGCACTTTTATGGGAGTCCGCCATTTGTAACGCTACAGTAAAGTTTAAATGAGTGGTATATTTAACTTAGCCCTATATATAAGTCAGAAAAATAAGTATTGTGCATGCATTTTCATGTACAAAATCAACTTGTTGTAACCTTCATTTGAATACATAAAATGTTGACTATTGAATAGCCGTATGTCCTCACCTTACTACTTCTTGCTACATCGACAAATGTTTTTACTTGTCTATATAGCTTTATATTTAATCCATTCTAAAACTTAAAAAAAGGTTAACTACATAGTTATTATAATTCCTTAAATATATGTACCTATATACGTATAGGTATATGCAAAAGTATTATATTATTTATTGATTTTTTAAAAAATAAGAAATGAGCAACGGATTGACACAATTATGTGAACAATCTAAAAAAAACCTCAGAGTGATATCATCATCAGTTTGAGAGTGGCTGTTAATTTCTTTTTTATAACTTACGATAGCGGAAATATTAACAAGTCCCGAAGGATAATAATTTAGGCAAAGCGAGTGATACCGCATGTCCTTATAAAAAAAATAATACTTAGTCTTTGTCATGTCTTAGTCGATATATCGATAAATTTGCGCCGTCACTAGCTCCCCTGAAACGCCAGCGGGTGTCAGATTCACAACGCACCGGGCGACACCACACGAGGGCCGACACAAAGAGGCATTGTGTCAAGTAATATCGGTATTATCCGGATTGCTTGCTAATGACATAGACTGGAGTCGAGAGGACACGTGCCTCATCAGAGGACATCTGAGCGCGTTGTAATCCTAACAACATTATTATCCAATCCATAGATACAAAAAACCGGCCAAGAGCATGTCGGACCATGCTCAATGTAGGGTTCCGCACCCGTTTACTCACACTAAAACTTACAAAAAAGTCTACTTACAAAAAAATGCACTACAGATGAAAAAAATACGATATGAAAAAAAACACTAACAAAAGAGCGTATCTCCCCGGCACTTACATCCTTTTGCTGAAAAGCGCAGTTTTTTGGCAATATCGCAAAAACGGTTCGTCCGATCATGTTGAAAATAATTTTCGTTGAAAGTATTTATAAAGCTTTATGTTCATTGAAATAAAACTGTTCATGAAAAAAATTGTTTTATTTCAATGAGTAATAATCGCGGAAACAGAAGAAAATATTAAGCTTTATGTTTGTAATTTTTTTCATATTTTTTTAACATACCGTTTTAAAAATAGAGAGGGGGGGGGGGACACAATTTTTGCTACTTGTGGAGCGAATATTTCCGAAAATATTTACTAAATCAATTTTTTTTTAGAAATCTCAAAGTGTTTTTAGAAGATCTGTCGAATGATGTGCCACACATTGATATTTTGCTGAACAATTTTTTTTTCAGTTTGGTTACATGTATGGAGGTCCCGCGCTAGAATTATATTTTTTTTTATTATTTAACTATCAAACTAAGTAGCAGCTTACACAAGACACCTATGTTCCAAATTTCATTAATATACATCTTACAGTTTTTGAGTAAAATGCCTGTGACATACGGACGGACGGACATGACGAAACTAACGTTCCGTTTTTGCCATTTTGGCTACGGAACCCTGAAAAGGCAGTCAAACGCCATACTATTATTGTTAGTAGTAACTAACAAGCATTTAATTACAATCCACTACTAGCTTGGCAAGTACCTATGTATATAAGTATACCCAAATTAAAATTGGATTTTCAAACGTAGTTCACACAATTAAATCAAAACTTAACACGCAATATACACAAGTAGATAGCTTACTCAATGGTTCCTCGGCTATGTAGACTTCTATTATTATAACGTTGTAAAACTTAAATGTCTGTACATCGATGATACGAGTATTAAACAAAATACGGACTACTTTGAGGTCACTGAATCGAAGAATATCTATTTCTTGTATGTTTGTATGCTGTGGCGTTGTGGCTTTCGACTATTTTTGGTACACGGATAGCTGAGTATCCACAGATGGTTATAGGATACTTTTTACCCGACTACGCTGTCGAAAAATTACCTCCAAATAGTCCGTTACAATCTTTATTTGGAAATTGCATTTGACAAGTTTATATTAGTACAGAAGACTCTAGGTAAAAATTAAAAGATTTGGATGCAATGACTGATTGTGTCGGATTCGTCAAAGAAATGTTTGTTGAAACAGCATTGCTACTCAACATGATATTTAGGCAGGACGGGAATCCTTACCAAACAAGGCTTGTCTTAATTAATGTATGTTTAGTTTTAACGGTTTCTTTGACTGGCCGATGTCTATTTAATACTCGATTCTGCTTTAATTCGCCGGTGAATTCATTTTAATAAATTAATCAATTAGTTTTAGTATGAATACTACTTGAAAGTAGAAAACCTAACGTGGAAGTTGCTTGTTAGTTGCAGCATATTATTACTAGGATCTTTGCACCTTTAAGGAATATTTATATTTACATACACAATAAGTACAACATACAGAGATTGACGCCTCTTTCCCATATAGGTAGGCAGAGACCACTTCTATCCACTTGCTACGAGATTTTCATACTTCTTTCAATTTAAGGTCGATGAACTTATTCGTTTGTTCAGTTTTCTGTAATGGCCGTCGTGTGAAAACCAATCCATCAGACAACCTAACCGGTCTCCCTACTTTTCGTTAATCATCGTTCATTCATCTGTTCAACATGATCAAATAATTTCAACACAATATTAATATTTAGCTGTAATTATATTTGTACCTACATGTTATAGTACAGGTTTTACTTATTTTAAAGTTAGTACTGAATTATTCATCGTTTTAATTAACCACAGTGGCACGTACCAATAAGCGTTTAAGGACTGGTTGGCATTTGATTTATTT
Organism: Hedya salicella; assembly: GCA_905404275.2. Lineage (NCBI taxonomy): Eukaryota > Metazoa > Arthropoda > Insecta > Lepidoptera > Tortricidae > Hedya > Hedya salicella. Next base: position 5,606,062 of record FR990102.1, read on the forward strand.
CGCTGTACAAGAGTCCGTATTCAATAATTATTCCTATATTACATACAAGGTTTATTCCATGAATTTTCCTGTGTGTAAAGGGTATGACAAGGTATTTTTGTTCTCGTTGTTTTAAATTATAGCGTCATCTCGCGGAAAACTTATAAACTAAGTAGTGTTGCAAAGTTCCACCACGGACTGAAACGACATCACATTGTAATGAACATTAGCTCGCGCATCAAGAGATGTCGCGTATCAATGTCGCAAGTGTCGCAACTAGGATGTTGAGAAGAATACAGTCGACTACGTTGAAAAGTACCCATTTTGTTACCTTATTACATTGTAATAAGAAATAAGAGTAAATACAAGTCTGTATATTTCACTGAGAACCTTGTCTCGTTCATGTTATTGATTAATAAGGTAAAAGGATGGGAGGGGAAGGTGCCTAGGGCTTATCTGGCAAAGGCGATACTCCGGCTGCTCCGGCTTATTCGCTTGCCTGTAGGCCCGGAACGGTCGCCTATAGGCAATCGAATCTCTAGTAAAAAACTGACACAAATATGCGGTATTAATAATACTAATAATACATTTATTCGTGTCATTTTTAAAGCACGATTAAAATATAGCATTATCAAGCATGTATTATCAAGCAGGCGATGTCAGGCATAGCTGACAAGAAAGCAACTGCAATCCTAGTAGCGTTGTAACTGCTTTCATAATTGCGGTCGTGCTATTGCAATGAAAATTGCAATAGAAAGGCGTGCCTGACACACGACGTTGTGTTTATATTCTAAAAGTAAGTTTTTTTGTTAGTTTAAATTACAGCGCCATCTTACGAAAAATCCTTAAACGAAGAATTCAGATGAAGTTTCAAACTGGGCTGTACCGGCAGCACATCGCAGCGAAATGAATTCAGCGTCGAAAGATGTCGCTTTTCAACATAATATCGCTAGCACACTATGTGTACCACCAGGTGGTAAGACGAGCAGAACAGTCGTTGTCAAATAAATGTATCCAATTTATTACTTTATTATATTGGAATAAACACGAAGTGCGTATTATTATACCATATAAAAGTTTATTCGTTTCAATTTAAGCGCCATCTAGTTAAAAACTTTACAACTAAGTAGCTATGCAAACTTTCAATACAGCTGTACACGCGCCAAACGTTAACAACACTACTCGCAACGAGCTTGCATACAAATGTTGACAGATGTCGCTACTGAGCTTTGTAGTTTTTTTAATGTGAAAGGTTTGTTATGAACAAATTAATTAATGGTGGTGCAGTGCCTTGGAACCAACGTATGATTTGATACCTATTGCAGTGGAGACTGCTGGACCTTGGGGTTTGGAGGCCAAGGACTTCGTCAAGGAATTGGGTCGTCGGCTTCGGGACAGGGGCTGTGATCCACGCTCCGGATCGTACCTGGTGCAACAAATTTCTTTAGCCATACAGCGTGCAACGCTGCCAGCGTGATGGGAACGTTTGGCCCGGTTACGATTCGGAGCGGGCTTTTATAATGAAAATGACGAAGCCTGTTGCGGATTACATCATTGGTTTGTATGGGACGAGACCTGTTGCTGATTTGTTGTTGTAACCCACCTGACGAAGCCTGCGTTGCGGATCTGAATTCATGTATACAAATTAGTGAATAGATATTTTCTATTTATTAATGGTGTATCTTAAAACTTAGTTGAGCATAGGTAGCGCTGCATTTCCCGGTGCATGGTCGCCACTTTAAAACTCGTCTGCCTCAGTGGCCAATCGAAGTCACCTGACTTAAATTTTGTTTTGCTAATTTATTTTCAAGGCCGCATAGGAGTGACACTAATAAAATATCACGCCTTTCCCACCTTCGATTTAACCACTCATGTGCCTACTTTACATAAATAAAATCGAATTTTAGATTTAAGTAACTTGGCAACTTCGTCCGCGGACCAGGAAAAAGAGTAAAAAGTACCCTTTAACCATCCTCGGATGTACTAAAAATATTTGAAATGTGTCTAGACGTGTTAACGTGCTGAAGTCGCAAAGACATGGGTCCTTGCGACCTATGCATACAATATATGTCGCAGGGAAATAGCCAAAACAGAGATTTGAACAATTATCTAAGGGATATGACCAAATCACGCAGGACGTTAAAATGGCGAAATAATTTTATCATTTGCCTAGAATAAATTGGTAATTTGATCAAATCCCTGAATCAGTTTAGTGAAATCACGAAATCCGCAAAAAATAGGCAACTCTGTTTTTTTTTATAAAATTGCTTCGAAATTATTTCGCAAAGTTAACTTGTTTTATCATTTTCATACACGTTCAGTGAAATAATAAAGTCTCTCAATACATAGGAAGATACAAAAAAAAACTAAACAAATACGATTATGTAACCCTCAAATTGCCCGTATCACTGTTTTTAAATATAGTTAATGTACTCAGTCATTAAATTTTTACTGCCGTCCAATTAATAGTCGCTATAGATGATAATACAGTAGACATCATAATCGTTGATTCCACTTATACTTGGAAGTATAAATACTATGTAACAACACCTGTCTGTCACTATCTAATCCTTAGATAACTTGATCTATACAATCTGATTTAAAACATACGTAATTGTAAGGATTAAGATAAGTTCTGCAGTAGTTACTTAATATATTTCTCTCTTACATTAGAATTTTCCTACCGAAAGAACCTCCTAGGTAGAACACAAGCTATAAATTCAGCCATTATACAGCCAGTTTGAGCGATATAACAGCTGTATAAGCTCTAATACAGCTTGGGTGCTATTTGGGCTAGTATTAGGCCCAAAGAGATCAAGGTTAACGAACAAAAAAAAAATAGACAACGGTTAAGATGTGTATGATAGTGATTATTTTAATTTCAAGCCTGTTATATCCTGCTGCTGGACAAAAGCCCCTCTCTTCTTCTATTTGGTCTCAATTTTGAGCAACATCAAGCTTGTCCTTTGTAAAGGAGTTCAAGACGTCTCACCATCGTCGACGAAATTACCGCGTCGCGTTTAAGTTATGTGGTTTCTACTCTGTGTCTTCTTAGCCCACGAGTCATTCGGCATGCGGCAGACATCACCAGCCCAGTCCCGATTCAACTTTGCCGATGTATAGACTATATCGACTATGGGCTTGTGAGCACAGCGTGGTGTTCCGGATACGGTCCATTACCTTTACACCTAATATGCTGCGCTCCTTAGCTCGCTGGCAAACCCCGAGTTTGGACTTTTGAGAAGACCAAGTCTGAGCCCCGTAAGTGAGAACTGGAAGTATGTATGATTTCTTGCAGTGTTGAATGTTTGATTAAAGGACTACATGGTTAACTATATCTTCGAACGAAGCTTACTCATATAATAATGATCGAACTTCACTTCGAAGTTCGTTGGATCATATAATATATAAATGATATGATAAATCAAATGATATAATGATAAAGCAGACATCAGCAGTGTTCGTAAATTTAGTTGCATTCTTGGTGCAGCGATCATAGTAGAGTGCCATAGGTGTGGAGAATTTCAAGCGAAATGATGGATTAGGTTACTGTCGATAAAATGAACTATGTTTAATAGTTTAAATTGGTATTATCCACATATATAGCGCAATACTCTCTCTGCGCCAAAAATGCTACCTTTACTACCAGTGGGCATCAGTCATCACACCTAAAGAAAGCAAACGATTAACCGATTTTTATGAAAAAACCGTCGTTTCGGTTTAAGCTCGGTTTTTCCATACTAATAACTACTACCAATTGCATTCCCTACTCACACTCATATTCGTGTAAGAAACTGTTTGATGCTTATTAAAAAAAAAACATTTCATGAGAGTTCCCCGAGTTACAGCAATGTTAAAATCTCATTTTTGGACTTTTCCTAAAAACGCTTCATACTAAAGCCTACTGCTTAGTGACGTCACACGGTTAGTACCTTCTACGGGGAAATTACGAACTTCGTTATGCAGCTATGTTAAAACTTGCGTTTGCGCTCCCGGCACCACGTGTTGGTGACTGCCGCACTCGGGCGCCAGGAACAGTCGGTATGTACCTAGCTGTACTAGCCGGTTTTCGTCTTGTGCGTAGTCCGTGACCTTAGCTAAGGTCATTGGGAATTTTGTTGAGGCTTTTTGGGAGTTGGATTGGTGGGATATTTGTGTGGGAAACCCGTGTTTTAAGACACTAATTGATGTGCGTTGAGCGTCTAGACCACGCAATGAGCTTGCCGCGTCGCTACTGTTAATCCAATGGCCGGTGGGCCAGAAAGGTTTTCGAGTGGAGACCGCGTACCGGCAAGCACGACAGAAGACGACATGATTAGGGTTGCGGGGGCTTGCTGGATGCGGGTCGCCTCTATCCGGCCCATGTGGAACTCTATAGATACCTGTATGCAGCAGTGGGCTTCCTATGGCTGAAATGATGATGATGATGATCTAAGTTAATCATATATTTCTTCAAATAGTAAATACCACTCAAAGTGCTACGGATCGAGTTAGATGCTGAGCTGATAAATCGTCTACACTACATTATAGCCTGTGTTCATTTATAAGCTACTTTTGGTTATTAACAATGAATTATGAAATTGGATAAAAAATCAAATTTAAATTTGTGAAAATGAGCATAATATATTCTGATTTTGAGGCTTACGCACTTACCTTACACATGGTTGTTAAAATATAGGGTGGGCCATAAATTTTTGCAAATAGCAACACTGAATATTTCGGAAACTATTACAGTGAGCGGCGGGAAATTGGCGGGAAATTATAGGTCACTTCGTGTAATTTTATTTATAGTGTAGCGTTTTACCGGATATCAACGGGCTTTTTGTGTTAAACAGTTATATAAAAAGATGATGAGATAGCCGCGATCCCTCGCAGTATGTGTCAGCGAGTTTTCCAAAGTTTACGTGGTCGATTGCAGGAGTGCCAACGACGAGACGGAGGACATCTGGATAATGTGTTTTAAAAAAATAATTGCAATTATCTTTTACTAGGTTAAATAAATAAAATATGGAAAAACATGTATAGTACAATTTTTATCGATGTTTCAAAAGTGCAAACATTTTTGGCCCACCCTATTATAAAGTCAATATTTTTAATCAGTATATCACGTATCCTGAAACAAGAGCCGCCATGGTGTGACGTCATTATGGCAAAACAATACGTTATCATTTATCAGTCCAGTCTAAAGTAAACAACATTCATATTGGAATTTGTTTTTGTTTACTTCTCTAAGTTTCGTCATGATTAAATTGAACATGGCGGTTATCATTATCAGCAACCAACCAGTGGTAATATTTTGTTTTACAATGAAAGTTTCGTCGAACAATACAATATATCTCTCGGAATAGAGTTTCTATTTAGAAGAAGAGGCGACTGAAAACGTGTAAATGAAATGAAATACTCTTAATACATTGTAAGCTTATGATTTTCAAAGTAAGCAAGATTTGTAAATAAATGATAATGGGGGCTTTTATACACATCCTGGCAAATCCAAAGTCAGACAATGCACGGTGTGACATGGTGTACAGGTTAGCTGACGTTTTGTAGATTTTTTTTTAAGTAGTACGAATAGGTAGCTTCAATATTTAGTTTTGTGTTGCTTCCATGTATTACATTTGTTTGTGATATGGTTTTGGCTTCTACAATCTGGTGCGATGGGGAATCAGACCTAAACAGCTTGGAGCATCTTGCGAGTGCGGCGTACTCCAGACGACCAAACACATGATGCAGTGCCCCCTTGGTCCAACCACGTTGCACTCTCGAAGACCTTATAAAGGGCACTCCCCGAGGGATAGAAGTGGCAATGCATTAGCAAAATAAAATTTAGTCTAAGAAATTTGATCCTTTCACACGAAGAGAAGAAGAAGGCTTCTACAGGGCCGATATGTACACCTGTATAAAGGTTCTTGAAACAATAATTAAAAAAAAAGGTCTTACATTTTGTAATCTTTTAAATAAATTTCGATGTGTTTATAAAATAAAGCTTATGTTGTTTTTTATTGTCTAATTAATTAACTTCAATATAGTAGTGAGAGTCGAACTCGCGCACCGAGGGTTCCTTACAAAATATACGCTACAAATGGCCGTATCTATGAAAATCCAGTGTTAGCAGAGCCCTACTACTAAGCAAAATGTACGCGGTGCTCGATCATTTTATATTGGTTACTAATATATAAAAGACAGACATAAAATCATACTCATTTAAATAAAACAATTTAACGGATTTTATCGCGTATATTATCTCATTATCATCATCTTAAATGAGTAGTAATCGCGGAAACAGAAGAATCCATACTTAATATTATAAATACGAAAGTGTGTCTGTCTGTCTGTCTGTTTGTCTGTCTGTCTGTCTGTCTGTCTGTCTGTTACCTCTTCACACTTAAACCGCTGAACCGATTTGGATGAAATTTGGTATGGAGATAGTTCTAGTCCCGGGGAAGGACATAGGCTACTTTTTATCCCGGAAAAATGCCCTTATCCGCGATAAACGAATTTAAGGCGGACGAAGTCGTGGGCAGAAGCTTGTATATTATAAAATTATACTGTTTTTAGTATTTGTTGATATAGCGGCAACAAAAATACATCATCTGTAAAAAATTCAACTGTCTATGTTATCACAGTTCATGAGATACAGCCTGGTGACAGACAGACAGACAGCGAAGTCTTAGTAACAGGGTCCCGTTTTACCCTTTGGGTACGGAACCCTAAAAAGTACAAAAATACAGGCACGTAAATTGCACTTTTAATAGTGAGTTCTAAAATCTACGTCTCTCATATCGGCGTAAGTGCTACTTAAAAACCAGGTCGTCATCAAAGGTTAACGTATCTGTTCTAATCTGTTGTCGTGTCTCATTAGAGCAGGGGTCGCCAAACTGCGGCCCGCGAGCCATTCTAATTCAGCCCGCGGAAAGAAAGCGGGAGAACCAACGGACCATGCCGTTTTAGGGTTCCGTAGACAAAATGGCAGAAACGGAACCCTTATAGTTTCGTCATGTCCGTCCGTCCGTATGTCACAGGCATTTTACTCAAAAACTACAAGATGTATATTGATGAAATTTGAAGTGTAGGTTTCTTGTATAAGCCGCTACTTAGTTTGATAATTAAATAATTAAAAAATATATTTCTAGGCGGAGCACTCCATGCATAATATAACCGAAACTGAAAAAAATATAAATATAAATGTGTGGCACATATGTCGACAGTTGTTTTAAAACATTTTAATGTTTCTTAATAATATTTAATATAGTGAATATTTTCGGAAATTATCCCTATCCCTGTATACCGTGAGTCGAAAAAATATGAAAAAATTACCATGATAAAGCTTAATAAATACTTTCAACGAAAATTATTTTCAACATAATCTGATATACCGTTTTTGAGTTATTGCCGAAAAACTGCGCTTCTCAGCAAAAGGGCTTAAGTGCCGTGGAGATATGCTCTTTTGCTAGTGCTCTTTTTCATACCGTATTTTTTCATCTGTAATGCATTTTCTTCATATGAACGGCTGCGGAACCCTACACTGAGCATGGTCCAACATGCTATTGGCCGGTTTTTACAAACTGATGGTAATCGGTCATAATCATCGTCATAGCCACTCATGAACATAATCAACACCAAATGCGTTCCTTATGCGTTATCTAGATACCCCCTGCAGACTAAGACTACTTAACTAATGTATTATCCCATGAATAGCCATGAAACCCAAGTCTTGGCCTGCAAGAATTAATATTAAGTGCAGTGTGGCCCTTGAGTCAAAAAGTTTGAAGACCCAGGGGTCTTCAAACAAACAAAAGTTTGAAGACCCCTGCATTAGAGTATAATAATATTTTTCTTTGATTGGCAGCTAGTGTGCGTTAATATGGATGCTATTTATTAGTGCAATTTATATATCGTTCTGAACGTTAGCCAAAAATATTCTATCACAACAAAACGAAGCTTCATTACGTGTAAACTTAATTTATCATCTTGCGTTAATAATTTCCGACGTTTCGAACATCTCATTACGTCATGTCTGGAAGGAACTGAAGAAGAGGATCAGCATCTTACCCAAGTGAGTTTTTTGTACAATCAGCTCTTGGTTTTATAATGTTAGATTGACCACGAAGTTTATCATAAGACCGACATAATAAAGTTGCGAAATACGACATTTTATTGAATGGTATTTTGTTTGTGTTCACATTTACTGTTTTTAGGGTTCCAAAATTGGAAACCTTAAAGTTTTGTCATGTCCGTCCGTCCGTCCGTATGTCACAGGCATTTTACTCAAAAACTACATGATAAGTGTCAGGCCGTAGTTTTTGCCACAAAACGTACTACCACTCTTCGCCCATTTTTTTGAAACTGCAACTGTAAGTTGCAAAAACTTCCAGATGTATAATGCAGATGCTTATTGTAGTTGTTTTATGCTGACAGACGTTTGGCAGCTGCAGACATTTTCTTTGACGCTGAATGCTGATGCTGACAGGTATATGTTCTTCGACTCTTGGCTATGGGTGTGTAAACAAATACAATTTTTTTTTGTTCTTTAGATAACGTTTCTTATGTGACTTGTAATAGTAACGGTCCTACGTAAAAATGTTTCGTTTATTCGAGAACTGTTTCAAAAACAATAGAAGTAGTAATCCTTCTCGTCATATCCGATGATAGCGACTACGTGATTGGTTTTCCAGGTTATGGAACGCTCGAATATGACTCGTAAAATTAAACTTTGTCCTGAAGTTGCGATTGCACGAAGCGCAATAGAACTGTCCAGCTACGGCGTTGTATAAGTACACGTACGGTTTGGACCAGGTTTTATGAATATGCCGCTTAGCATCAACGCATTTGCTCAAATTGCTATTATTTTTTTGTCAACAGTAGAGCCTCATTCCGGCCAATGGCTCGCAAGTTCCTCCCAACGACAATGCCGCAACGTGTGAGGTGGCGTTTAAGGAGATCCTTACGACGCAGGTATTGACCGCCATGCTTCAGTTTATACCACTAGACAGTTCTAAGTAGAACAACTGCTTTACAAAATCTACTATCCTCCATGCGTACGACGTGATGAGTCCACATCTCAGTCGGTATTTCATAATCAGAGCCTCAATGAAAACACAATGCATTAAATGTGGACAAAAAGTGATGTATAGAAAAATTTATTAATTTGCGCCTGTTCCCAATTGACATGCTAACAATTTTGTGGGATATTACGTGAAGTTGAACATGTAAGTACTGTTTAGTAATAACAAAGAACTAAATGAAGAAAGTGATCTACCTTCCAATATCTATTCTTTACGTGACCGATAGTTTAATCTACATCATTTTGATTAACGATATTAATCACTGGCGATTTGCAAATTAGTGTACCTACCTACTGATACCATTTCCACACGATACTTTGTGAAACAAAGACGTGTGAATCAAAATCACACAAAGCGCCTCACGTAAGTATTTAGTATCCATGTAAAAATATATTCAGATACACGTAAAAGATATTGTTGATACGCAATGTTAAATTTGTTTTGTTATTGGATAACCATTATATTGCTGAAGCGTAAAAGGCAGTTATTGTGATAGGTATCTGTCAGTTAAATTGTTATTTACTGAGCATTTTAAAACATTGTCATTGTCAGCGCGTATTTGTCGTTTGTTTAATTGTCATTAATTTCGTGTTAATTGATATTCATAACAATCTAAAACTTATCACCATGTTTAACACCACAAAATAAATTAAAAATGTACCACAGATAAAAATTATGATAATTAATTTTGATAATTTCAGTATGACAATAGAAGTCCGGCAAAGGGCTGGTGAAAAGCCAAAAGAAAAAACATCGGAACAGAATGCCACTCAATCGGAACAGAAACCAAAATATTGGGACCCGCTACAAGAAGGAGTCAGGTGGATAGAGAAGTACTCTGAACCACTGGAGAAGTTTTTTGAAAGATTACCTGAGTTCCTTAGTACGATCATTGCCACTTTTGCTGTTTTTACTTTTGGTGCTACATTGCGAGGTGAGTCATGAATAACCTTGTTCTGTCAACAAATAATAATCTATAGTTTTGACGACACGTTTGGCTCAGGGGGCTGCACAACGGCCTACGAAGCTGGCGGTCCCGGGTTCGAATCCCGGCCAGGGCAAGTGTTTGTGTAATGAGCACACATATTTGTTCCTGGGTCTTGGATGTCTTCTATGTATTTAAGTACTACTATTTATCTATCTATTATGTATATCTTTGCCTAGACCCATAGTACGAGCTTTGCTTAGTTTGGGACTAGGTCGATTTGTGTAAGCTTGTCGTTGTGTGATTTATTTTATTTATATAATAAAGGAGATATCTATGCAAAATTTCGCCATTATAAGTCAGTTATATCAGGATTGGGTGAAGGCCCCGTAAAATTCCCGTCGTTGAGATATGCGTCCTAGTCATCTTAAGTCAATAAATACTTCATTAATGTTTGCTCAGTTTTCTCTGTAACCTGGTTTTAGAACACCCGTAGAGTACCTATTCATTACAAAGTCGATTTTTGTCAAATGTAAATGCTAAGAAGTACTTAGCCTAAAATCAAGTACAGTTTCGTTAAAAACGGAGCAAACATTATTGAAGCATTTTTTATGAATAAGCAATACGGCGGGACTTGGACGTATATCTAACCGACAGGAAATCTAGGGGGCCTATACCCAGTCCTGACTCACTTATAATAGTGAAATTTTGCATAAATGGCTCCTTTATTACATATATTTAGAGCAAGCTCGGGACGAAATCTACTTGATACTTCTTAATATACCCTGAAAACGAATCTTAGAAAAAGTCAAAGCACTATTGATGACTTCGAACCTAATGAAGTTTCTGACAAAAATTATTTATAGACACAAAATGTTTGTTGCTCAGCTCAAAATCGGTATGATTGCCTATTATTACAGAAGTTCTATGACTACCTTAGCGCTCCATTATCAGATCAGCTCAATGGTATCATAATATTGCACTGTTACCAAAACTTTCATCGGTATGCATAGTTTTAGCTGATGAGGAAACCGGGAAGTGGTTCTCATTTAACTTCCAGGATTTGATCCAAACTATTAACACGGCAAGTTAATAAAAAGTTTGAAATAAAAATGTATATACATGCATTATTAGATTGCATAGCTGTTGCCCGTACTTATTTGCTATTCGGTTGTCTAAGTATTAAAAAGCTTATTGTGACATTTTGTAAAAGTGTCCGATTTTACAAGGTTTTGCTCGCTTGTTTAGTGTAAGCGTGTTAGTGTCCATTGTCTGTAGGTACTCAATTAAAATTCCAATGTCAGTATCACGACTGCACACAATGTTAGTATATAGCTATATATCAAATATAATCGTGACAAAAATGATTGATGATTATTTATCTAATCTTTATTAGAATACATTTAATGACTTGCCAACAGTAATGATATGATTTATATGATAATCAAACCAACTCCTTCCTTTATTTAATGTAATTTATGGTTATTTACCTTTTTTATTAACCTCTTCATTAATTATGTTTGTTTTTGTTGCGATAACTCTTTGCCTATAGGTTGTTTGAAAACACACTTTTTTGCATTGAGCATGATTTTTATACGCTTTATATAAGGTTCACATATAACTAAGTATGTCTGTAACTATGAAAACAATTGTTGGTTTCCGATTGGGCTAAAACTGGGCATACTTAAATAATTTAGTTGACAATATAATTTTATGACACCATCGAGCTGATCTGATGATGGAGCTGGAAAGTCTGATGATGGATCTAAATAAGTATGCCAAACTTTTGATAGTAGTTCGGTGAGAATGCAATATTATGAGTACATCAAGCTGATCTAATAATGGTATCTGTGGTCAGAGTCCCTATGTAATAGACAAAATCCTAGCGAGTTTGGACTTATTCAATTTTTGTAGGGAAAAACTTTTCTTTACTATTTTCATTGTCTTAGATTTATTTTATTTTCCTTTACTCACATTGGTGCAATCACGAATATTTGATAGTATTGTTATATGAATAAAAGAGCTTTTAAGAGTGTAATCACTATTACAGACATATAGACGAACATATAGACAAGCGAGCACACAGACAGCGAAGATTTAGTGATTGAATCAAATTAGTACACTTCGGGTTCGGAATGATGAACTCATAACGATTATTGCAGAACTATTTTCTACTTTTTTTTTTAACTTTTCAGGAGAATGGATCGTTATCCTAGTCACTGCCCTGAAGCAGATCACAGGAACCTACACAGAGAAGAATGGGACAGCGGAAGACTTGTACTCCCTTTTCACTGAACGCAATCTCAAGATGGAGAATTTCAGCTTCATCTTCATTGCAGCCCACGTCGTGTCATACTCAATGTACTTTCTAATCGGAGGATTCTTACATGTTAGTATAATTTTTATCAGCTTTAGTTTAACTTGCAGTATTTTATATGTTTTTCGGATCATATCTTGCAAGTAAAACTTTGACTCACTTCCCGATTTACGATTGGGCTAAAATAAGTATGCCAAACTTTTGAAAGTTTGGTGACAATGCAATATTATGATTCCATGAAGCTGATCTGATAATGGAGCCGGAAGGTGGTCATACGAATTTTCTAATAAAATAACGCAATCCTACCGATTTTGGGCTCTTTTGACTCGATGGGATGATTATAGTTGACGGATGCTAAAACAAAAGAACAGTCGGCAATAAAAGCTTATTACAACAATGTTTCGGTTTACGTTACCGGAGAAAAAAAAAACGAAAGTTGCGGACACCGCAATTGTTTAGTTCAATTACTTCACTTTTCTTTTATAATATGATCATAAAATTTATAAACAAACATCAATAATAATTGTATATTGTAGCGACCATCATGGCCGTTGAAATCAATCGGTTTTGTGGTTTAAAATCTACCTTGTCAGCTGAGATTGATTTAATGCATCAGAATGGGCAAGGTATTTGTGGTCTTTCAATATTATTTTTTTTGTTAGAAAGAAAGAAAGAAAACATATTTATTCAACGCCAGCATAATACAAGAAATACAAATACAAATATCAAAAAGAATTGACGACTGAATGGGGGTCACCACTCAGCTTTATGCCGCGGCAAGTCGTGACGCTGATTTTCGGTGGTGTGTTACCATGACCAAGTAGCTTTTGAAGGTGTTTATGTTAACATGTAAAAATTGCTTTAGCTAACTACGAAGCCTTGTTATGGGCTTAGAACATTTAACCACTGCAGACGGCAAGCCGTAACTTTACCGAACACATTTAATTTTTTCGTGCACTTGGAGCGAGAGGCAAGGTAAACACAAACAGTACACTACGGAAATATTCCTATTTCTACAGACACATACGTTAAACGCATCCAAACGAAAAAACACACACTGTCAATTTACCGTATTAATAAACTGACCTAACATTTGTCATAGACATAATTTAGATAGATGAGATAAGATAGTTATATGTGTCGATAAAAATAACAAAACAAATTATACGAATTTCTATCATGATCGTTAAAAATAAGGAATATTAAAAATAAAGAATGTACATAATGTAAAAATGAGTTAAAATAATATGAGAAAACAAAAGAAATATTAAGAAGCATTGAAATCCAATCACCTGAAAAGGATCATACTATTAAAATAATAAATTAATAAAAAAAGTAACACTCATGTATGTTAGTACAAAAAAAAACAAAATAAAAATATTTCCCAATAAGGATCGTCATTACAAAAAGCGTCTGTATGCCATTTCTAGTGGTCTATAGCTCTAAAGGGTAAGGAGTGTTAGTACCATAAAAATCTTAATAGCCAAATAACGTTTATTGAATATCTTGTGATTCCAGTGGTACTTTTACATGAGCAGACGGGACCGCGCGGCTGAGTGGAAAATCCAGCCCGACAAGTGGTTGAGCCCTGAGCTCGAACGCCACGAGATCATGGTCGGCACTTTCTCCCTCTTCGTCACCGGAACCTTCTCCGCTTTGCTGGCTACCTACATTTACAACGGCAACCCATCTAGTATCTACTATCAGTTCGACGAGTTTGGCTGGCTGTGGTTCTTCCTGCAGTTCCCCGCGATCTTTATATACTCTGTGAGTTGGATAAAGAATATCATTAATTAAATCTAATGATTGGTAGACAGAAGTTTTCAATTTTGGTAGCAATTTCAGAGCAGGCGATTGGTAGATCGCCATAGGTGTGGCACATTGTAACCGAAATGCTCAAGTGACAACAATAATAATATCAACCATATTAATCGTTTAAGTTATATTTTCCATATCTATAGCGTAATACCGTAATGGCTGCACCAAAAATTCTAAAATCTCCTACTCACTAGCAATATAAAATAAAACGAAGACGAATCTCACCTGGCCAATTTCGGCCATTGCGACCTTTTCAATTCCGTAGATGGCTATGCTCATGTGCTCTCGTGTGGCTGACATAGCCAATTATAGTCCTAAAGATCCAATACACACAATGGGCCCATGAGTACATCATTTATTTATCGGGCTTTCAGCTCATCCCGTCTTATAACTAATTAAGTAAACATAAACACCAATCTTAAAGATAAAGTTTTTTTAGGATTACACAACTTACGTGCTCCACCGCATGTACCACACTCGGTGGTTGTACAAGCACTTCCACAAGCTGCACCACAAGTACAAGCAGCCAACAGCATTCTCCGTCACCGCCATCCACCCCGTGGAGATCATCCATATCCAGCTAACAATGTGCTTGCCATTGTTCACCGTACCTGTTCATTGGCGTAAGTTTAATATTTATCTCACCGCCCTTGCTTCTTAAAATTTCTTCAGCCCTTTATTTGTTGATGATCATCAACGTTAAATTCCTCAATCATCTTTGTTTGCCATCATAAAGTCCCTGGAAAGTTCTTTGTCATTGTGTAGATAACTAGCTCGACAACCCAATGTGTTTGATATACGAGTATATACCAAGATATATCCAACACTTTCGGTATGCATTCTCAACACTCTCTGCATTTTTAAACTCTGTATTGGTTATAAAATCAGGTTTCGATGCAATTTATTCCACTTCATGTAAACCCAAGGTTGTATACAAATAAAACAAAAAAAGATGCGGATGGTGCGGCCTTATTTGGATAAGGATCCACCGATTTTAATTTACCTACCGCTCCCGCTGGTCGCTGGAGCCGAATGAGTTTTCAAGTGGCAGCTTCGCTCCGGAAGACATAGCGTGAGTAGGCTCCCTATAACGTGGACTGATGACCTGGTTAAAGTCCGTGGGATCCGCTGGTTGCGGGTGAGCAGAACTTGCGCGGTGGCGCTCTTTCAGACCTTTGTCCAGAAGTAGACGTCTTTTGTGATGATGGTGATATTTATGATTTAAATGAATTTTCTTTTTAATTCTTTACAGTCCCCTTCTACGTAGTCGCCATATACAACTACTACCACGGCATCATCGACCACTCTGGTATCAACTTCAAGGCGCAGTGGTGGCAGCCCTGGCAGCCGGACGCTGAATTCCATGACCAGCACCACGAGTTCTTCCATTGTAACTTTGGCTTCAACATGCAGATTTGGGATAGAGTAAGTTTCAATCTTCTTCTAGGTTAATTATCTAGTCCTTCACTTTCAAACTAGGTATACAGGGAGATTCCTAAGACGTGAACAGGGTTATACAGACAAACAATTTTTTTTTCACTAACGAACACAATGGATATTTAGTAAAACATGGGAAAAGCGGTCGAACCGCTTGCTCCGCGACTAATTCTTGATTTTTATTAGTAGGTAACGTATGTATAATATTTACTATCAAAAAAAATATTATCACTTTTAAGCCTTGCTTAAAATGATAATTAGCACATACAAATAACATTATCTTTTTGCGACAAAAATATATTTTTCTGTTATTTCATTATAACTCATAGTCACACTACATTTCGTTGACGCATGTGAGACATGCATGATATGACAAGCTAAGTACGGTGAGCAAAAGAAAATCTAAGTGAGACCGGAATCATAATGTTAAATGTTATTTAATTGCCATTAGAACTGGATTTTCGAAATCAGCAAACAAAAGTGCATCTTAAAATAATTTCTGTTCTCGACTTAGAAATCGCCCTGTATGTGTAATGCTTGTAACCTGTATTACACGCGGATATCATTTCAACAATACGTATTAATACGAGACTTCCTCTTCTGATACAAGTTAGTTTACTTTTGTATTTTAGCTAAGTTTGTACACTAATATGCGTTACTCTGATAACAATATAGCTAAAAAACTTAAAGAAAGCCATCTTGCGTATACATGCAGAGTAGTGAACAGAATTGATATGGAACTTATGTAATTTTTCTAACATGAAACGTCAAATCCATACTAATATTATAAATGCGAAAGTGTGTGTCTGAACCGATTTGGATAAAATTTGGTATGCGGATAATTTTTAGTCCCGGGGAAGGTCATAGGCTACTTTTTATCCCGGAAAAATACCCATATCCGCGATAAACGAATTTAAGGCGGATGAAGTCGCGGGCAGAAGCTAGTTTTCTATAGGACACTTTTCTACTACATAGAAGAGATGCATTACCTAAGTTTTTTGCCTAGGTATACAACATAAAAATTCCTCTTTTTTTAGGGCTCCGTACCCAATGGGTAAAACGATACCCCATTACTAAGACTCCACTGTCCGTCTGTCTGTCAGTCTGTCACCAGGCTATATCTTATGAACCGTGATAGTTAGACAGTTGAAATTCTCACAGATGATGTATTTCTGTTGCCGCTATAACAACAAATGCTTAAAACAGAACTAAAAATATATATACTTTTTTTAATTTTCAAAAAACAGCTTTATACAATCCGGTTGCGTTAAGTTTGCACCTCATTTGAATGCAACGCTATAGATATCAGGTGCAAACTTAACTTAGCTGGCCAGTTATTTAAGTTAGGTTAAGAGAAAGTTTGTACGGATCCCACTGTGCGCGAGTCCGACTCGCACTTGGCCGGATTTTTTTAAGCATGACGTTAGCCATGCGGAACGGAAAGCAGCGAGAAAAAGTCACATGAGAGCGTTGATTATGTTTGGCGAGGGAGTCCTCCCGTGACCATGGAAAGCTGGAAAGCTTCCGAAACGTCGGGAACTAAAATGAGATAATATACGCGATATAATCCGTTAAATTGTTTTATTTCAATGAGTAATAATCGCGGAAACAGAAGAAAATATTAGATAGATATATGGTTATAATTTTCGTGTAATATTCATACTTACTAAATTACATAATTTCAGAAAATTCCAGATTTTTGGCGTGGTAAACTGAGGGGCAAACTTAATCAAGCCGGGTTATTCAAAAACACTTCAAAAATGATTTTTGGTGATCAAAAAAAGTAACATAGGCACAGGCACATCAGTAACATTTTATATAGTTATAATTTTCGTGTAATATATGCATATCACATTTTATAGTTTTATTCCAAAAAATATCAGATTTTTCCCGTTGTAAATTTAGGAGATAAAATCAAATTCATTTTTTTATTGCAGGCATCTATGGCCCATAGATAAATAGGGGGGAATGGTATTTTTTTTCCATTTTCCTTATTACGACGAAATTTAAGTAGAGTAAAAAAAACTCGAAAATGTGCAGATCAAGCCCTTTCGATACCCTACTTGATTTAGTGGCTAGACTTTTAATTTTTGCCCCCTCACATTGGTCGTTTTTTAGAAAATAAAATATATCTTTTAATGTTTCCTTTGCAATAAATGTTATTTTTATTTAATTTATAAAAATAAAATTAATAGATACAGCTATTTATGTGGTATATAAGAGCCACTATTGAAAACCCGGAGGGTAGTAGTGGCGAGATCGCGCGATTCTGTCCGCATAACGTTTCTTGACTTAGTTACAGTGCATCTACTTCATAAACCGTCTTCAAAAAAGACAGAGATTACTAGTTAACTACATTTATTTACAATTTCAGCTAGGTACGTAACTTTTTCGATAGTGCTTAGTGGTCGTGATAAGCTTATTTGAAGTCAATTAATACAGGTCATTAATTTAAATGTGGGCTGACCATGTTTATAAATATTCCAAATTTCAAATAGATATCATAAGTGGTTTTTGAGACATGACGCTCTAATAGTCGGACAGACAGACAGACAGACAGACAGGGGACGTTTTGGTATGGAACCCTAAAAAGAAGCCATTTATCGACTTCCATTAATCCATCCGATAATTTCAAATGCCGAAGATAACTTTAAGCATCTTGTTATGTCTGAAGGACATTATTTTTTACTTATTTTAGTACCTACTATAATTTTTACATTAAAATTAATATCTAGAAAAAAAAAACAATTTGTTTGGTTCACGCTCCACATTTGCAACGTCATTATTTCTGTTATTCTTAAGTTTTTGTCAGTATAGGTTAAAGACAGTAAAAAGAAGAGGACGGTCGACCGAAATGCATTATTTATAGGAACATGCTTACAAATCGACCTAGTCCCAAACTAAGCAAAGCGTGTACTTATGGGTACTAGGCGACGATATAAATAATATACACATAAATTATAATACTTAAATACATAGAAAACATCCAAGATCCAGGAACATACATTTGTGCTCGTCACACTTGCCCAGGCCGGGATTCGAACCTTGGACCGCAAGCTCTGAGGCCGTTGTGCAACCCACTGAGCCAAATATGTCGTCAAAAATATTTATTATAAATTATAATGATTATTTGACAATTATTCAACTTTGCAGGCGTGTACATATCCATGGATGATGATGACCACTTCCCATCGGGTGGTTCGCCACTCTGCCCGTTTGCCACTTATTACATAAATAATAATAATAATATTAATTTCCCATGTCTTGTTACAGATACACGGAACTATGAGAAAAATAAATAAGTTGTACACAGAGAACACCTACCACGGTGAAGCTCCTGTTTTAGGTACAGATGAAGCAAAAAAGATTTTAGAAGATGAAGAGAAGGAAAACATAACTACAGGGAAGGATAGCTTAAATTCATCATAAATTTATGAATATCAAGATGTAATTTATAAATAAATGTAGCTCCTATCGCAAACGGAGCGGATAGAAATAATAATGTAACTTTTTGTAGGGGTTTTGGTCTAACTTCCCCACGGTTACCGGCTTGGAGAAGGGGGGTTTCATTTTATTGTATTATTAACTGTTTGGAAATTATTTTACAATACGCAAAAATGTGAATAATCACCGTTATTTATCTGTTAACTATAATCACTACAAATCAGCCGGGAATAGGTTCCCTTATTTTAACCAAAGTTTGATCTGTAATTCCATTATGATTCTGGAATAAAAACGTGATTTTATAAAAAAAAATGTTTTTCATTAAATCTAAGTATATCCCAATTATACTTCAAAGGATCCCTTCAATATCTCGTGTGACTTATAAGACTATGAAAACGAAATGATTAAAAATATATAAATGAGTAATGACTTGGCATTTGCCTAGTTTACCGAAACAAATTTGAATTGGGCAGAATTAGAATTTTCTTTTAAAATAAACGGCTAATTGGCCTTCGTTGCTCAATAATTTTGAATTTAAACTTGATCTTCAATTTAGGGGATTACCATATTTTGATGATGAATCTTCATTAAAAGTTAACCCTCCCGGTGTATACTTCAGCGGTTGTTTATATCGGGTAGCTTACTGTTATATTTGTAAATAAAGGTTATGATATTATTGCTTGATAAAAATAAACCTCTGTTTCATTTAATTATTCGAATATTCTGTATGTCGCATCCATTCACGGGACACTGATGTCCCAGATCTTTCAGAGGCGTGCGCGGAGCCGAAGCCAACGCGTAGAGGCCTTTTCTACAAATTTATGAAATGTCATGGGTACACCGTGCGTGCTGGCCCCCATTTCATGAACGTGACAGATGACAGTTGACAACAACATTTCGGCATACATTACTTCTCCATCATGATGCCAGGCATACACTTACTTGACGACCCAGCAATGTACGTCGAATTGTTTATGAAATAGGGGCCAGCCCGTATCATAATGGGACGCGCACAAAGACAGCATGCGCTAGATGCAAGATCTATTGGAGATTTATGGGATCTAAATAAACGGGTTATGGGATTGAACTGATGGCCTAATACTGGGCTATAAAACAATAAATATTATTTCCCCTCATTAGCTCGGAAAGCCTTCTTTTTTATTCAAGACATGAGTAAAAACGCATTTTATCTACTAGTGGGGAAAGTAATTTGACCTTGGAGCGTGTTTAAGTACCTTTTGACCATCTAACAAAACGTAAAACGCACATAATAATGGTTCGTTCGATATTAATTATCTATACATATAATAAAGCTAAAGAGGGTCAAAAGTCTGTACATGGAAGATTTTCGAAAAAAAATTGTCAAGGGATACTTAAAATCGATAACAGAACACGTTCTAACAGTTTTTAGAATTTTTGTCTGTTTATTTGTGCGCGCATCACGCGAAAACGGCTGAACAGATTTTATTGCAAACTTTACTAATCTGTCGAGTAAATCTCCGGCCAGGTTATTGGTTATAAAAATTCAACCCCTAAAAGGGGGAGGGGGGGTAGCCACTACACTTAATTGAATTAAGTTTGCACCTGAATCGTATGGCGCTACTTAGGAAGGAGGTGCAAACTTTTCTCAAATATATGCTACGAGCCGAGTATCGAGTACTTTTCTAAACTAACAGGTGGCGCTAAAAGTAATATCTTTTTGCCAAATTAACTCTTAAGTTTAGAAGAGGGGGTACGGATATTAACGAAATTAATTGAATAATTGATTTTATAATACAACAAAATACGAGACAAGTGGCTCGGTGGTATCAAGAGGGAGGAAGCTCACATGTGCAAGAATTCGCCCAGGTACTGCTCCAGGTTGGAGAAGGACTTCTGGAGGAAACCAACGGCCTGGTTCGATTACCAGAGACGTTATGCAGGATCGTTCCGTCCGTCGAAGAACTGTTCGGTTTATGAGATAGATAGATAGATAAAAACTTTATTCATCCACAACAATAACGACAGAAAATAAATCAATTTTATAAGCTATAATATACACTTGCAATATAAAAAAAACACTAAAGATAAAATGTGAGATAAAATTTGAGAGAGCCGTTAATGCGCGGATATTGGCGGAAATGGAAGGTGAACAGGCAGTATACTCGTATAATTTCATTAACACTGTCTTGGATGAACGCTTCGTCACAACATACTTGATGAAGTTCCTAAACACATTGAGTGCTTTAGGACTCCCAGAACACACATTAACCCTGAAAGTTGGAGTTTCGATCATGCTTCTTCGGAATTTGTCACCTCCAAAGTTATGCAACGGAACCAGGCTAAAAGTAGTGCAGCTGCAGCGAAGCCTCATCGAGGCGCAAGTCCTGATGGTGTGCGGCGTCGGAGAAGCCGTGTTCATCCCCCGCACCCCCCTCATTCCGAGCAACTTCCCGCTCCGCTTCAAGCGCCTACAGTTCCCCGTGAGCGTCTGCTTCGCCATGACCATCAACAAGTCGCAGGGGCAGACGCTGCGCTGCACGGAGCTGTTCGTGCTGATGCCCGCCGGGAAGACTCGCATCGTGGTGTACAAAAAAATGTTGTAAAATGTCAATGTTATGTAAATATATGTTACACACTTTTGGAGTATGTAACTGTAGATATAATTATATGTACATATTTAATTGTGCATACATAAACATAACTGTAAATAAATGTAAATACTTGGCCTCAATATCTATATTCACCTTTCCTCTAATCTTACTTCCAAATAATATTAGACCTAAATTGGAAAGGTTGTTAGGAAGTATGGATTTCTATGTGTTTTTTTCTTACCTTTCATGCTTACACTGATTTGCCATGAACTTGATTTAGATAGTACTGCAGTCAAGGACGTAAAAATAGAAAAGTGGTACTGTATCGTCCGATATAGGTACACCTCTAAGTATTATACTCTATGTCTTTTAAATCACGCCAAAAATTTAAATAAGTGCGAAAAACGATTGATCTTGGAGTTTTGTTTTATTTAGTGGTATTTGTATAACATTTTATCTGGACTTTACTTCAAGTTTCGGCTCCAGGAGAGCAATAGACCGAAATCCACGCGAGCGGAGCCGCGGGCACAGCTAGTCATTAAATAAATGCTTTAAGGATTGAATAAACAATAGTATTTAGCTTTATTTCATGATTTTAAGTTATAAACTACTAAAATTCCATAAGAACCAGTTGTTTTTTTATAATGATGTTAAATATAATTCTGAACGCATAAGTTGAGTCGATGCAATTACAAAACGCATAGTCAGAAATGTCAACATTGTCAACAAATTTTTACGTAAATACTTTTCTATTGATGATGATTCTAATTAACCTGATGATGATAATAATTTGTACAAATAAAGATTTATTTTTTATAAGCTGTTTTTTTGCACGTTGCACTTTCCTCGCTATAGTGAAGTGAAACGTTTTGTGTTGCACACGGGTGCAAAGTTGTATATTACTTCTCGTGTGTTGAAACACTCGCTACGCTCAGGATTTTATTTTAGAACCACTCGCTTTGCTCGTAGTTCAACTATAAAATCCTTTCGCTTGCTCTTGTTACAATTCCAC
Organism: Hedya salicella; assembly: GCA_905404275.2. Taxonomy (NCBI): domain Eukaryota; kingdom Metazoa; phylum Arthropoda; class Insecta; order Lepidoptera; family Tortricidae; genus Hedya; species Hedya salicella. The sequence continues at coordinate 5,628,629 of FR990102.1, forward strand.
ACTCGCGGGTTAGCTACAACTTTGCACCCTTGTATAGAAAATAACTATTATTTCAGCCTGTCTGTCCCACTGTAGGCAAAAGAACTGTACACTGTAGGTCTATCCCCTTTGATGTTCATTTTTCTATCTCGTTTGTTCAAAGGTTAACTGGAAGAGATCCCTTATAGGGACGTATCCCTAAAAGGTATCTCTTCCAGTTTACACATCTTTTATTTTTCTGTTGTTTTTATGTACCTACAATAAAAACGTTTATATACATACATAAATTATAAAGTTCCAAGCTATAAGACAAAGTTCTCGAATCATCAGACAAGAACGATATAACCTCCGCGAAATCCAAAATCGATATTGATGACAACGCCAGAAAGGAAAATCGAGTTCCTAATAAACATAATACAAGTTTTTGTCGGGGGAATATTCAAGAATAGGGCAGGTTCTAAAAGAATCCTCCTTTTCACGTAGACCATTTATCACTCTCGTGAGGTGGAAAAAATTGCGTAGGTCTTAAGGGCCGGGTCACAAATTCATGGGGAACAGAAGTGGAATGGTAGAATTCACTATTTATATTGCATTCCTAAGAGTATGGCGGCTATAATATAGATGATTAATTAACTCACGTATGCGGATCCAGATAGCGAAGAAGAGATAATTATGTGCAACTTGTTGCCGTACCTTTCATGTAACTAGAAGATACCCACTCTCCATTTTCTTCAGCGTAGTCGAGTACAAAGTATCCTATGATCATCTGGGGATGCCCAGCTACCCATGTCCTAAAAAAAATATTGAAATCCGATAAGCCGTTTTGACTCGCTGAAGCCACAGCGACACGTGCAAACGCATAAAAATAAAAATAAATATATTTTTCGATTCAGTGACCTTTCATACTCCGTATCACTTATTTTTTTGATAATATCTTCAATGTACAGGCATTTCATTTTTAAAACTTTATAATAGTATAGATGTTCACCATCTCCCTGCCCTTATTAGGCAGAAATAAATCAGTTAGAATGACCAAACCAAGTCTATGTCTACTCACCAACCAAACTCCCCTAAAACACGACTAAGAATTTTACTACATAAAGGGTCAAATTTACCTTGCTCTGTTTTAGGTATTAAAGGCTAATAAAGTCTATCATCATCGTCATGGTAGCCTTTTGGTGATCCAAACTTGGATGTAGGATGTAGGTAATTAAGTCTATAACTTGGCACAAAACATATTTATGACCCACATTTTCGTAGCGCTACGCGCGTAGACGATAACATGGGGGGATGCGTTAATATGTAGCGAAAACTTACTACGAGCAGAGCGCCCACCTAAATATTCTCTATTCTGTGCTAGCGGTGGTCAAAATACAGAGATTTAACACATTCACTGCCGAGAACCCGCCTAGCGGGCGCTCTGCTAGACGTAACTTTACTATATATTCAAATAGAAACGTTTGCTAAGATTTCAGTTCCTGACTTTTAATTCTTCGCTACTGCGTCATATTGTTTTATCTCGACAAAATAATGTTAAAACGGGAAGAGCTACGTTTGATTTATTTTACTTACATTCGGGGGCCTTAATTAAACACAGCCGATGACTCTCTCTTTCGCTCTCATATTAAAGTGTAGGCTGTCCCTATCGTTATGGCTTTTTGATTGGCATCCTAATTTGTGAGGTAAATTAGAATAAGCGTTTGAATTACAGAGACCGTAAGGAGAATCAATACTTGTAAGGTCCGCCGCGATAATTGCGTCTATCTATGTACACTCAATAGACTGTGCAAATTTCATCAATATAGATCTCGCAGTTTTTTGAGTAAAATGCCTGTGACAGACGGACGGTCGGGCGGACGGACGGACATGACGAAACTATATGGGGTCCCTTTTTGCCATTTTGGCTACGGCACCCTAAAAACACGTTAAAAATTGACATCGTTTATTCCTCTTGACTTAATGACTTAAGCAAAAATATTTTTTGAGTCCGGTTCATGTGGTTACGGATATTACTTAATTGCTTGCAACATGCAACTGGTTGATCTTCATTTATTTACACACTTTTCGATATTTTACTTCCCCGCTGTATCACAGAGAAAAAAATATCCAAGCCATTACCGAAAACTACGGATATATTTTTGCTCCAAAATAATTTTCTTTCCTTTTAAATAATTTCTATTTCGTTATTGAAATAAGTGGACATCTGAAACCTGCCCATTATAACTGACTCAAATTGGACATTTAAGCCTTCTGCTTAAACAGGGCTTTCAAAAGGGCATCATTACCATAATTGTAAGAAATGAATATCTTATTAAGACATATTAAGTTCCTTGCTAAGGGTTTTTATCTCATTGAAATGAAATGCTTAGCTTCTAATTTTAAACGGAAACTCGTTCCTTTTATTCCGAGGGACTCTGTAATAGAATATTAATTTGAATTTTATATTTTCTTGCGTTTGACTTAAGTTCTTAAATATCTTAAAACAACTTGAATTCAGTAAGAGTCAACGAAATACAGCTTGTAAACCAAATTAAGACTAAACTTCCTCGATTTCTACACTTCATTTCATAGCTTTTGGGTTCCGTAACTAAAATAGCAAAAACGGAACCCTTAAAGTTTCGCCATCCGTATGTCACAGGCATTTTACTCAAAAAGTACAAGATGATTATTGAAGAAATTTGGAGTACAAGTATCTTGTGTGAGCTCATACTTAGTTTGGTAATAATTAAATAATAAAAATAAATATTTATTATAAGAGACAGAAACGGCGATTTTTTCAGCAAGACCTGAGGCAGTTCTTCTAAACACATTTTATGGTTTTTAATTCATTCCCAAATTGCTGTCTAACGGTTACAATTTTTTTTAAATATAATAATAAAAAAATAACTTTAAATTTTTTGTTGCGTTCATTAACTAAGAGTCAAGGAGAAATAAGAATTACGAGTAAGCTTTAGGTTTTCTAGATATCAAAAGTCAAAAGGATCTCTTAATTGGATTAACTAAGAAGCTTAATTTTCAATCCGCAGTGGACCTTAGTATTCGGTTGGTAAAGATTTTTTCATCTTGATAACTCAACCCGTTCATAATAAAAGGGTTTTTATTTTCACACAACTAGTCGGACAAGAAAGTCATCCATATAAGGGTTCCGTTTACCGGCTGAAGTACGGAACCCCAAAAAGTACGTTCAGCGTGGGCTCAAGTGTAAAGCGTAGCTTTATAGTTGAACTATATACACTTGAGGCCACACTGGTGCCGTTAAATACAACACAACAAAAGCACTTTTCCTCTCTATACAGGGTGATTTTGACGACTGTTATATATGTACTACTTTTTTTATTTTTTGTATATTTTCATGGAGCTGCCCATGTATTAACATTGTTGCCGTAAAATGTTAAAGCATTACGTACATACTTTCTGTCCTTTTTCTTTAGAGTTGGAGGTAATCAATACAAATACTACGTAACGTACCTAATAGATTTTTCTAGTTTCAGTAAGTTAAACCTTATCGACCGCAAGAAATGTGTATTTTAAGCCAAAGAATGTTAAATCATATTTAACTAGCCTGTTCAGTACAAATTCGTCAATTTGAATTGAAAACCAAAATAATTATAAATGAGACGCATCACTATTCGGGATGGCATTAGAACTTGCTGCTAATGTGGTCACAGCACAGTATACTTCCCGCCGTATTCAGATTTTGGTATTTTGCGTTTGGGATTATTTTATCTTCTTTTTTGCCTGTATGTATCAGAATCTCTTAATACATTCAGAGTTTCAAATGCAAGTTTGCCCTTAATGTATATACAAAATGTCTCAAACGCGTGAATGATAATGATATTTATACGGAAAATAGACGCGGTTGAGATGTTTTGTTGCGGTGGAAACATACAATTGAGGCTATGGAAATAGTGTGAACTGTCTGCAAACTCACCCTGTAGCCTTCGTTCTGTGAAAGAGGTGCAGTCGAAAAGCCTCCTGCATTATGCATCGTGTGCCTGCACCGCCGTTACACAGGTCTGTTTCGACAATTTCCCGCCATTTCGAGATTTTCGCCTTTTGCAGTGAGAATTATTTCATCCTTATTTGGAATTGGAACTCTGTTTTGGCTTGAAATCAGAATCTACTGCGTTAATTATCTTTATAGGCTGTTTTTTTAGGTGCTTTTTTCCTTTCGACAATCTTTGGACATCACTGACTAAATGACCTGAGGGCTACTTCGAAACCCGACAAACAAAGATCGTATGGCGCTATTCCGCTCACTCAAATACAACTTAACATGACAGCGAGAGGGACGGCACGTTACGAACTTCGAATTTCGAATTTCGGAGTAACCCCTATGAGTGACGTGGTTCTTTGCCCGACTGCGGCGAAGCCCAATAGGAGGGTATAGGTGAAAAACTTAAGTAATTCACCTGTTGTATGTAGTATTGTACAAAATTGATATGGAACTTTTGTCATTTTTCTAATATGGAACGTCAAATTGCCTATACGGATACGCTACTACTCCATACAACAGGTGACGTACATAAGTTTTTCACCTATAAACCGTTTGGCATGTATGTATGTCCGTTTTTATGTCCACTCGTAACTACTCAGTGGGTCAATCGAATTTAATAAATGATACGTCATTAAAGTCTTGATGGCACGAGTGTCACGGAGTTCGTAAAATTCTTAAAAACTTAATATGGCGGAGAGAGCACTACTTAACAGACAAAAATGCATGGCCCAAACTAGAAACCAAATAACATACGTTTACCGGGGCACGGTTCTTATAAGAGGGCATTAATATGCCTTCTTATAAAACAACTTTAAAGGTTTTACAACCACTTTGATAAGTCGTTTTAAAACATCTCATTTACACCCTCATAGTTACGTCGTGTCCGTCCGTGCGTCTGCAGCAACAGCAAAATGGGTATTGATGTGGTATACAGGTGTCTTGTAAAATAAATATGTCTAAGAGGGGCACTCCATACATGTAATAGAGGCTGAATTTTTTTTAAACAAACATCAACTTAGGGAGCGTAAAATACATGTTTCGATATTTCTTCTAAAAACACTAAGGTTTCCAAGGATTTTTTTGATTAAGTTAATTTTTTCGGAAATAATCGATCGGAAACTAACATGAATCGTGTCCATCCTCTCCCTTTATCGTTTAAAATGTATGTCAAAAAAACATAGAAGAAAATTGCAAAGGTACGCTTAATAAAAACTTTCCAGAAAAATATTTTCTACATGATAGGATATACCGACTTTGAGTTATTAGAATAGAATAGAAATGTTTTATTTGCTAGAATACTACAAAACATCTGGTACAAGGTCTGAAGTAGGGATGTCACGAATATTCGAATTCGCATATGCGAATGATTCGTATCATTTGAAACATTCGCATCGACATTCGCATTCGCATCAAACGATGCGAATTATTGGCGAATGCGAATGTGTGCAGGTCGTGACAAGTTTCGCCCGCCCTAGCTACCCGCTGCCGACTCGCGCATGCGCAGAGCGCGCTAGCCGCATGACGTGATTCATATTGACCAATAGGGAGGGAGCAGTTTTAGTTTTCACTAAGTTGGTTTACTGTGATTGTTGTGTTGCGTAATGACATTATATGGTACAGTACAGTTACAGACTGTAACCTATGAGATCTGTTTTTTTTTCTTTCTACTGCCATATTATGTTAAATAGGTAATTAGAGAAATAAAAAACTGACTGATTTACTGAGTTTTTTTATTGGGTTTCAAAAACATTCGCATTCGCATTCGCATTCGTACATTCGCATCCTTAATATTCGCATTCGCATTCGCATTCGCGAATGTGACGAAATCGTCATTCGTGACATCCCTAGTCTGTAGTTACATCAGTAAAGTATTTTGTCGGTCAACGACATGCAAAAATAATTTTATATAATATACAATTATGTGAATCATTATTGCCGAAGAACTGCGCTTCTCAAAAAAAAGACGTAAGAGCGATGCAGATACGGTCTTTTGCTGGTGCACTTCTTCATATCGTTTTTTTTTGGTAGTGTATTTCACTGCTATGGAACCCTACACTGAGCATGGTCCGACATGCTCTTGGCCGGTTTTTTTTCTTTTACTCTAATTTTTATTATAAATTTTAATACGTTTTTTTGTAGAACTACGCATAGAGTGTATACTTAAAAAGATGTATTTATTTAAGACAGGCTAAGTACAAAAATTGTAATAGTTAAGAATTGAGATTGACAGTTAAGTTTCTTTCGGCTTTCTTTTCAACAGTAGACTCAAACTTGTAAAAAAACCCTGTGCGGCCTAATTATAAAAAAAGGATCATTATTTAATTTCATTATAACAAATCCTACTACACCGTTAACCGTAAAATTAATTCTTTGAAGTAAAAATATTTTTTGGCAGGCTCGTCGATTTATATACCCATACACATTATTTGAGTATGATCGTGATGAAGCCACAACGACGCATACAAAGAAACAAAAAAAATTAATTGAATATTTTCGATTTAGTTACCTCCAAATAGTCCGTACAATATTCTTTTTGAAAATATACAGACATTTCATTTTTACAACTTTACATATAATAGTATAAAAAACGAACAAAATGGGATACTATTAGGCACGTGTTTTAAGTCAATTAGGTACACAAACATTACAAAATAAGCCCCGAAATGCGAAATGTCTCTTAATACAATCCGAGAGACAATAGGGGCTCTCTAAAGAGCGATAACGACTGACGTGCGGGCGCTGATTCTCAACACACTCGACATTACAAATACATTGTTTTAATATATGCAAACGACTCTAATGGACCCGGAGACAAAATACATCTCCCTGACAATTGAGCCCTGGTATTCGCCAGTTGCATTAAAAAAAAACCGTTTATATTTGTTTATAACTGTTTATATATTTTTATATATCATTTTTACACAGCTTTGAGAAAATCTTTATTTAAGCATTAATGTTGTTATGGACTATAAAATCCTTAAAAATATAGATTGTGATTTTTATCTGTTCTTTGTAAAATCAGACATGTTAAAGTGCCATTGAGGCCTACTTGCAGAATAAGGATTTGAATTTGAATTTGACTCCTATCTCAGCTTAAGAGCATTTAACCACTGGAGATGTTTTTTTTTTAATAAATAAATATCAGGGTCAATCTGGAGATGATATACGGACGCATTCCGTTCTGTCAAAGTACCTACATGAACAAAATCAGGTCAGTATATACGATTAATTATCAGTGTGTGTGTTCTTTTGTTTGTAAGTTGTTTTATTCTTGCGTGCATTTAATTATAGGAATATTTCTGTCATGTGCTGTACGTGCTTACCTCGCTTGCGGCTAAAAGTGCATGAAATATTTTCGATAATGACACGGCTTGTCATCTCCTGTGATGACATGATCTACTATTAATATCTCACTAGGTAAGTGACAATTGGGATGAGCTGAAAAAATGGTCTTAATCTTTTTTCGTTAAAATAGGTTACTCTAAGAAATTAATTTCATGCGTCTTAAATTTGGATGTGTTTAATTTCTTATTGCCTAGGCGATATTTCGAGTAACGTCATTACTAACTGACGTCTGTGCTAGGGTTATGCCTGGACAAATAAAAGTCAAAATTAAAAACACGAATAACTTTTTCCAAGAAATCATATTTTTAATGAAATAATAAACCTATAAATAGAAATGGTTGAACGAATATACCTTGTAAATAATTGGCTCATCCTTATTAAGTTGACGATGGAGCTACCTTACCAAGATCATACAATAAGTTAAAATCGTTTTGTAAAAGGGTCAATTTCAGAGCGTTTCAACCGCTCTTATCAGTGTCACCGCATTAATGGTGCCTTCTATTACAGATTCGAATAGGATACTATACCTCCTGTGAAGAGGTACTGTACCTCTACACAATATCTCAAAATGCCATTCGTATATGTAATAGAAGGCACCATTAATGCTGTGACGCTAATGAGTGCAGTTGAAACGCTCTGAAATTGACCCAGGTATGGTATCTCATTCGAATCTGTAATAGAAGGCAATTAAATGTGGTGACACTAGTAATGATTGCGGTTGAAACGGTCTGAAATTGACCCAAAACATCATGTTTAACATTCAACAAATTGAATGTCTTTAGTGTTCTATACCCAAAGGGTAAAACGGGACTCTATCACTAAGACTCCGCGGTCCGTCTGTCAGTCTGCCTATCTGTCTGTCCGTGTGTCACCAGGCTTTATCTCATGAACCGTGATAGCTAGACAGTTGACATTTTCACAGATGATGTACCTACGTCTGTTACCGCTATAACTACAAATACTAAAAACAGTATAATTTTATGTCTGTCTATGTCAGTAACCAATATAAAATAATCGAACACCGCGTACATTTTGCTTAGGAGTAGGGCCCTGCCAACACTGGATTTTCATAGTTAGATACGGCCCTTTGTAGCGTAAGTATATTTTTTACGAAACTCTCGCACTTGGTCGGTTTTTTCTTAGAATTAGGAACATTAAGTTTTTCAACGTTTATAGAGTTTAATCATAAACAAGAACTCTTTGTGAGAGGTTTGACGGTACATTGTAGGTATAAATAACTTTTATATGTTTTCCTGATAAAGTCCTCCAAGGTAAAAACATATTTATCCAAGGGTACTGTACAACTGTCACGTCGGGTGCTTAAAGAATTATATCCAAAAAACATTTAGATATAAAAATAAGATATTTGGAAATTCTGAGTTCGCAGCTCGCATCGCAATAAAAATGCATACCTCCTAGCTACTTAATGTTCTCAAACTATTTGTTCAATAAGGTACTGTAAAACCATCCAAAAATGCTCCAATCCAACTATGAGTATATTATACCAAATTATTGAGTGCATATTTGAGTACATTGAAACCAATTTGCTAGCTTTGTCATTTTGGATGATTACACGTTGTATAATAACTACAATTCCAAACACTATAAGTATTTGCGCCCAAGATGGCCCATTATCAATTATTTAAAGTTCGAATAAGTTTAAATTTCGCGCCCGTGTTCGGTTATAACCATAGAAGAAACTGCAATTTTATATCGAAGCCAAGGAAGTTGAACTAAAGCACAAGATGAACGGTGGCCATCTCATGAACCGGGCCATCTTGGGCGCAAGTACCTTAGTTCAAATAGTGGGTAGGTATCAAGAGATGGATAGATAAACAATTTTGTTGGTTGGTTATCTAATATCCCCTACATTTTATAGCCTAGGGGGCATCTAGACTTAATGACGCCTTATAATTTAGACGAAACGAAAAAATCTGTTAAGTTTTCAGTTAAGAAATACGAAAAGGTGATTCTTAGTAATAGTTCCCCGTTTCCTAAATTACCTTAAGGGCCGTTAGGTATCGCCAATAAATTACGTAATAAATTATACCTCGCGGGCTGTTCGTTCCTTCTACCACGGGTGTTTTCAATGGTATTTTTTCTAGAGAATTTACATAAAAAGATGGCTATTTTATTGCCTACCGTTTATGTGGCCTAAGAGTAGGCTTCCGCCATTTTGCAATTTTATTTATACCTACAATGTACCGTCAAACCTCTCACAAAGAGTTCTTGTTTATGATAAAACTCTAATTGAAACACAAATAACCGTCACTTTATTTAATAAAAAAAGGCCACTAAATTAACATGAAACAGACTTGTTTTTAACCGACTCCCAAACCGGTCTTCGTATTGCCTAACGCGTTTGACGCTCGCAATCAAAATCAAGTGTCATGATTTTTTATGGGCTATGACAGTTCATTCGGATACCAAGTGTCAAAATTTCGTTAGGCAATAACCCCGCCAGTTCTTAATTGGAGGAATTGTTTGGATTGATCGTGCCGCTATCGCCCTATGCTTCAAGATTTCCATCCCCACCACTTAGATGATTGGCAGCCCATAACCGCTTACCATTACCGATCCGTCTGCTCGTTTACTCCCTATAACATATATAGCAATGTTGGTATTTTAAGAAGAAAGCCAAGCGTTTGCATTTAGGAAATAAAAATTGGTGAAGTGGAGTGAAGAAGATATCGAACAACTCCCGAGACGTCTAGAGACAACCATCGTTCAATTTGGACTTGCCCTCAATAGATATAAGAGGTACATGATGATTATGGATCGAGCCGAACAAGTCAGCATGAACGTACTAAACATAGCCAACTGCGAAGTAGTACAAAGCCATCTCTACCTCGGTTCTACTGTCTCAAACGCTGTAGGATGTGACGCCGAAATTAAACGGAGGTGCCCCATCAGAAGGTCGGCAGTGGAACGGTTGGGAAAGATTTGGAAAGATAGAAGGATAACCAAAAAGACAAAGTTCCGTTTTTAATGAAGTGGCTGGTCTTTCCAATCTTTCTTTATGGCGCTGAAACCTGGACTCTTAGGCTACACTACATGATAGACGAAAAATCGACGCGATGGAGATGTGCTGCTGGTGACGCCTTCTGATGATCCCATGGACGGCTTTTCGCACCAACGATTCTATCCTCAAACAGTTGCAGATCCAGGATAGACTCTCGGCGACTGTGCAGTTCCGAATATTGAAGTTTTTTGGCCACAGCTCCCGAAATAAGAACTCAATTAAAGTTATGGTAGTATACGACGTATTTGTTTGTTGGGCACCCGCACGGGGGCTATAAAGGTCTCTGCATACACCGTATTATACCATGACCGGACTATGAACGTGTCAGATAAATCAGCTTTTTCTAGATGCGTCGGGGAACTTTATTTATTCACCGATTTCTTGGAATAATAAATAATCTATTTCTTTGGATTGTGTTGACTAAGAAGTTTAATTATTTTCAGCTTGAAGGGCCCGCATACTAATTATTAGTTTTGATGTTAATTTCTACTTGATACCTGTACGCATTTCTGAGAGAAAGGGCCGCCAGAAAGACAGTCGGACTTCTGAATGAAGACCCTATTATCAATATCAAGGTTCCGTTCTTTGCTTTTGAGTTACGCCCTTGAAAGGAGTTGCATTTATAAAAAAGCGAGTAAATTATATTTAAACATGAATAATCAATTGCTTGAACAACATCACTCCTTAATTTCACGGACTTTTGATTCACAAACGTGAAATTAATCCCGATTTCAGGTCCCGAGTTTAATTCAATCAAAGCTAAGTGAGACTATAACGAGGCAACTTGTTTTGGCTACCGCTCTCGCCTCGTTCGTAACTCCGTAATCAGCTTTTTTTTTAATTAAGGACCCTTCATGGTTAATAAATGTTGTTTGCTTTTATTGCATTTTTGGTTATTTAAGACTCTTTATTAGTATGTTTCCTCTTAATTTGTAGTTAGTGGAGTCTTGTCTTAATAATACTTTATTAAAAAAAGGTATCTTAATTTAAAGCTTGTTTTGCCGCGCGTATTAGAAACTGAAAGGTGTTTCCTTTCTAATTTGCTTTAAAAATATCATATTTTTTAAATGTTTACTATTTTATTTAATTTTAACATAAAAAATGAATCCGTTTTTTATTTACATGAAAGTTCGCGTACCAATTTATATTCTTTTGTCGCGTAAAGCGTTTCCGGAATATTTTTACGAATAAATCCCTTAAGATTTGCTACAAAGAGTTTCATTTGCATCTCGCCTGGGCCTGGGCTGGACTTACCCCGTGGGGCCACGCAACCAGCTTAGGAACGCCGGAAATAGGAATTATATCCAGCTAAATAGTAGCACACTGTATTTGCCAAGGGTTCCCTCTATGTCGCATACTTTTGTTTGTCCGAAACTGTTTTAGCATAACAGACTTGGCATATTAAGTTTTTGACGAATGGTAATGTGGCAGAAACCTTATTTGGCATAAGTTCTAACTTACCAAAAATGTGTTTGCCCGAAATTGTATTCGCATACTATTGTTTAGGCCGATTATATTTACGAATAATTTGGTTTAGCATAGTGGTATTTGGCATATTATCTTTTGTCCGAATCTATCTTGGCATACTTAAATTGCTACAAGAAAAGCAGGTTAGGATAGGTTATAACTGAATCCCTCGCAAAAACGATCAGCTAGCAGAAAAGTACGTTAGGTTAGGTTAGAATTGCGTCCCTCAAAAAAAAGGAACTGCTAGCAGAAAAGTAGGTTAGGTTAGGTTAGAACTGCGTCCCTCGCAAATACGATCAGCTAGCAGAAAAGTGGGTTAGGTTAGGTTAGGTTAGAATTGTGTCCCTCAAAAAAACGAACTGCTAGCAGAAAAGTAGGTTAGGTTAGGTTAGGTTAGGTTAGGTTAGGTTAGGTTAGGTTAGGTTAGGTTAGGTTAGGTTCCCTGTCAACTTGCTACAGTGGGTAAATCTTTGTTTCAGAGAGCCAGGGGTATCTGCGACGATCAACATCTGACTGCTGAGTTGCAGAATGTCAAACGTGCGCTTCGAGCCAACGAGCTCCAGATACCACGTTCCAAGCAGAATCCCAGTATGAAGAAACCAACAGTCGAGCGTAAACCTGCCGTATTACCATATGTGAAAGGGGTCACAGACAAGATCGGAAACATCTTGAAGCGTGCTTCTATAAAAACATATTTCAAGCCGTTGAAGAAGGTGTCTCAATACCTTAGACCCGTGAAGAGTAGCACCCCTTTGCAGAGTGCAGGCATTTATAAGCTAGACTGCGAGTGTGGTCTTTCATACATTGGTCAAACGAAACGCAGTGTATCAACCCGGGTGAAGGAGCACATAGCAGATGTCAAGCACCGTCGGTGTAATAGGTCTGCAGTCTGTGAACATGTCATTGACAAACCAAACCACTCAATTAAGTTTGATAAACCTTCTATCCTTGCCAAAGAAAAAATATATTTTCCCAGGATGCTACGCGAGGCTATTGAGATTAAAAAGCATCCTAATTTCAATAGAGAAGATGGATTGTCACTACCACCTGCTTGGGATCCTGTAATACATCTCATCAAGGAACAAGCGAGACACAGGACTGCAAAACCTTAATTTCCGAACGGTGTAAAATATCTTATCTGTTTAAAGTAGTTTAATAGTCTCTGTTTTTAAATATTATAATTAGTAATGAGGTAGCCTGGGAGTTTTTCTTTGCAGCGTTTCTTTTCTCCTCAGTACGCCTCATTTGTGAAATGCTGCTTGGTAAATTATTAGAATAAAATAATTAAGCCCTTCTGGCACATGTGTAACTGTCTTTACAGCTTAGGCCCATCTGGCATGTATGTACACCTTTATTTGTGTTTTTTCAAAAAATGGGTAGTTTGCACAAAATTGTAACTTTGACAGAGGAAAATACATCTTTTCTCAGTCCTCCCGTGACCATGGAAAGCTGGAAAGCTTCCGAAACGTCGGGAACTAAAATGAGATAATATACGCGATATAATCCGTTAAATTGTTTTATTTCAATGAGGTTAGGTTAGGTTAGGTTAGAACTACATCCCTCGCAAAAACGAACTGCTAGCAGAAAAGTAGGTTAGGTTAGGTTAGAACTTCGACCCTCAAAAAACAAACTGCTAGAAGAAAAGTAGGTTAGGTTAGGTTAAAACTACGTCCCTCGCAAAAACGAACTGCTAGCAGAAAAGTAGGTTAGGTTAGGTTAGAACTTCGTCCCTCAAAAAAACAAAAAGATAGCAGAAAAGTAGGTTAGGGTAGAACTGCGTTCCTCGCAAAAACGATTAGCTAGCAGAAAAGTAGACATAATTACTCAGCAAATGCAAAAAGCATCGTTGTTGCATGTCTGCGGCCATAAAATTTTCGGTGTGATGAATATGCCTATTTATTTTATGCGTAGACATGATTCGGACAAACAAAAATATGCGAAATAAATTTATGACAAATGAATATCTGCGTTCGCAAAATATGCGAATCTTGATTATGCCAAAACAGTTTATGCGGAAAGTCAATTCTGCCTACATAGATTATGCCATGCAAAATTATGACTAAAAATATTATGCCAAAACAGGGGGAACCATTTGCCAAATATGCGTATACCATACCTTTCGTTTGGCAATAGGAATATTATGGCATACTTGGCATTCTTGTCTGTCTGTCAGTCTGTTACCTCTTCACGCTTAAACCGCTGAACACATTTAAATAAAATTTGGTATGAAGATAGCTTAAGTTAAAATACCCTTATCCGCGGTAAGTTAATTTAAGGCGGACGAAGTCGCGGGCAGAAGCTAGTTAATCATAATTTTCTAGCATTTTTAAGCTTGTTTCTTGATATGCTTTTAAATATTATCCAAAACTTGTCGTTTTTAAGGTAAAATTCACTGAAGCATATGAAATGGAAATGATACTAAAAAGCTGATGAGAAGCCCTTTTTAAGCAAATTGATGCTTTGGAATCAAGGTGCCATTTTCTTGTAATTTGACCTGTGATGTTTACTTCAAACTCCATTTCTATATTTTTTAATAATCGAGATAGACGATTCCGGAGACATTTCAAGCAGCATAGCGGCCAGTTATGCTAGCCGGGCTATAAGTTCAGCTGCAAGATGTATTTCATTGGCGACTACGTACTGAGGGAGGCAGGGTGTCATTAGGTGAACTAATGATCTATGAGGGTCGTCGGAGTTTGCTTGGATGCAGGCCAAACTGACGTTCTTTGAGAGGGGCCTATGTCAAACAGTGGACGTCTTTCGACTGACTATGATAAAGATTTTAAGAGATAATTGGTTTACTGGGTTTGCCTCAGTAAAAACGACAATCGCTGTTTCTGTGGCAAGACCCTAATTCGCCCGTCAGATTTATTAAGGCAATTAAACTTGGCGCAAGTTGACAGTTTTTTCCTTTGTTTCGGCTTCTTTAATGAGCGCCGCGAGCTGTTTTGAATTAAATACTAGCATCCTTTTCATTCCTCTGGATTAGAGAGAGAAGCAACTAGAAGTCGTGGACACGTCCAGGTAATTCCAAACTAGGTAGAAAGTTGTACTTAATGAATATACCCTATAATTTACACAAAATGAGAGAATTAACAAAGGGGAGTTTTCGCATTAAATACAAGGTGTGCTAACAGTGTATTACGATCAGTCATCGCGGAGATCTTAGGAAGAGGTTTTTGTCCAGCAGTGTTTACGTTCAGCTGATACGATGATGATGTCGTTTTCAACAAAAAAGACAATGAAAATGATATGATATGAATAGACTGCGCTGACTTATAATTTGGGGGCGAATGAAGGGGGGATGAATCATGTTATTCCAATTAACTGTGAATTAATAAAAATAATTATTGAAAGCTTATATTTAAATTCTTACACAGGGGAATACGGTCGGTGAAAGAGTCATCGGCAATATCCTCTCCCATCTCTCATCAAGGCATCCTTTTCGTTGTAGCCTGCATTCGATACTTTGGCGATACAAATAGAAAAAGGCGGGTTTGATCGGGTACCCATAATAGGTACTTGTGTCTCCATATTTATAACTAAAACTATCCGTATTATTTAACATAGTGATGGGCAGAATAATCCTTATTAGTAGGTCTCAGTATTTGATACGGTCCCAATAGTTGATACCTTCAAGCTTCATTAATTTAATAGATCTGACAACCAGGGCGTCAGTTATAGAAGTTATAGTGTTAAATATTGGGATGTGTACCTTACATGCTGTGAAATAGTTAATAACAATTTAACTTTGAAAATAGTATAGTAAGATTCGCTATCCTACGAGACTGCGCCAATATTTACTTAGTTGGAATGCTGCAGCATACGTTTACGATTGAAATGAAAAAACTTTCTAGCACATGGCAAACGATAGTTTAGAATCAAGTAACTTTTTAGTAAAGCAAATATTGTGTGCATTAAATGGTCTGTAACACTGTTTTTTTTTTAAATAAACTCAGAAGACTAAGGATTTCATTGTGAAAATTTTATTTTTCGTATTTGTATCACTGAATCCTTTAACGACTTTTGAATAAAACATGTTTCTAACAGAATTAACTCTTACCGGGAATCGAGCTTGGCTACCTACTAAGTAACTTTTTAGTAAAGCAAATATTGTGTGTATTAAATGGTCTGTAACACTGTTTCTTTTAAATAAACTCAGTAGACTAAGGAACTCAATGTGAACATTTTATTTTTCGTATTCTTATCAAGGAATCCTTTAAAGACTTTGAATAAAGCATGTTTCTAACAGAATTAACTTTTACCGGGAATCGACCTTGGCTACCTACTTTTGGATCGCGGGTAAATGCACAGTTCTTGGAGGATATGATACATTTCCCATATGAACAAAGCTGTTTTACCGCAGCTTATATCTAGTGTAGTATAATTGATCTAGATCCTGTTGTATAAACTGAATGAAAAGTAATTACTCACTTCCTACGTGGGTCAATTACCCAAAAAGGATCTTGGCTTCTGAAAGAAGAGAACTCTATTATTCTCTATTTTGCACCACCTTCCACCAATTGAATTTAAGAGCACGAAGAAGATCCTTCTGCAGTTCATAATACCAACGGTATCTTGGACGGCCAACCGGACGTTTTCCATTCGATCGCTCCTGATGCACTGTCTTGAGAAAAGTGGGGCTTTGATCTCACCGACTATATTGAAATAGCCACCAGCCAGCCATCAGTATATAAGTAAAAAGGAATATTTATCTTATTAACATTTTCATTAGTTATCAAGTTTTTATTATTTAAGTTTCCGTACAAAAACGGTACAAAATGACTATGTGTCGTTGTTCGTCGTCTGTCTATTGTCTATAAAGTCTAGTACTTCATGTTTTGGTCCAGTCTGAGGACCTTGTAAGTGCGCTCAGTTGCGCAATTCAAGGCGAGCTTTGAATTGTCACACTAGACTAGCAGTTAAAAATGATATATATATTATATGCACTAATTATTGTCGTTTTTATGAATGGTGTGGCATGTTGGCAACAAATATGCAAATTACATTTCAGCCACTCTAACTTTATAGTGTTAGTAAGAAATAAAGATCTTTCTTCGTAATTTTTCTTTCTAGCCAGCCGATTTCGATCTGCGTCACTTATATTATGCACTTACTAAAGACACTTATATGACATAAACTATAGAATACATTGCCGTACAACAAAAAATCCAATTTAATTTACAGATTTCTTTAAAGTACTTTCACGTCAGCAACACTTCCATTTTTTTCACCAACACTCGGCTCTATAATAAGCTACATAATAAATAAATGTATTTAATATTGACTCTGGTAGAAATAAATACTTTTTTTTTACGTAAAATACGTTGCTATATATTTTTTTCACCTACTTGTTAAAAATAAATGATTATAACCTCTTTAGGGAAACGGGCATAATGAATACTGGCCATTTACGAAAATTATAAAAAGACTATCAATATATTTCTCCTGAGCTACGGTTCTTCGTATTAACGTCGGATATTATTATATTAATAAATAACTAACATGGATCCTGGCATGACCTTTTATGTGTCAAAACATTTAATGCAGCATAAAAAAATATTTCACTTCAATGCTAATTCGAGACGGATTTTGTCTGGCAGGCAACATGTATACATTTAGCTAACTTTATAATCCTAATTTTCCAACTGTCAAAAACTGCTCAAAAGTAAAATAAAATTATAAGAAATCTGAAAGTAAAAAAGTTTTCAACTTGCCAAGATTTAAAAGCAATAACAGAAGTTTGGAGATGTAACAGAATAAAATATTCGACCGATGTTACATTTTTCACTTATTTATGCTAATATTATTTCCCAATGGGAAAGAAGAAATTCATTTGTCGAGGGCTTTTTGGGCAAGACGTGAAAGATATAAATTTGTTTTAGATCTATTTTTCAACTTTCGCTGCCTAGTCGTCTTGTCGGATGAAACCCTGAGATACCGCTAAAATCCACTGAAAACGTATTTCACTGCTCTGTTAGCTGGTCCTTTTAAATGAATGTCTCATTACGTCTGTTATATAGATGACACTAGCATTACACCTTTAATATGTCATCGTTATTTCATCATCCATCCACCCATCCATCCATCCATAACAACCTTTATTGCGTCCGTCTTGGGAATAAGGCCTCCTCTCCATTTTTCCATGCCTGACGATCCATTGCCGTCTGCATCCAATCTCTGCCGGCTCGTTGGCAGATATCGTCATTCCAGCTCATGAGTGGTCTGCTAGTGTCACTGATGACAGAACAGTCACTGATGAGCAAAGGTTTCGCCCTTCGTAGGATCTCTACACCTACCGCGCGCCGCCCCCTTACTCCTTACAGATAACCGTGGCTAGATTAACTAGTGAACTGTGAAGATTATTTTTCCTAGGATATAACTAGTTATCTCCGAGGATTTTATATTCTTCGCAGATAACTTTTTTTTAACAGTTTTCAGTGAGGAAAATCCAATCCTTGTAATTAACTGGTTACCACCAAGGATTTTATATTCTTCGCAGATAACTATTATTTTTTTAAGTTTTCAGAGAGGAAATTGTATTCCTCGGAGATAACTAGCTATCTTCAAGGAATTTAAAATCTTCGCCGGTAAATATTTCTTTTTATAGTTTTCTTTGAGGAAAATGTATTCCTCGGAGATAACATTCCTTGGAGATAGAATATATTGAAATGAAATATATTTATTTGCAATAGACATAGTGAAAATAATGATGTTAAAATCTAACATTTGGAGTCATGCATCTAGACTTAAGTAAGTCATGCAAATATTTAAGGAAGTCGTTTTTTTATAATTACAAAGAATAAGGGAAAAACTGCCAAGAAACAAGTAATCTACAATAAGTACTGGGTACTATTCAATGATTTATATCAAAGTACTCTTTTATGTTATAGAAACATTTTCCAATGAGCCAAGTGAACAGTTTGTGTTTAAATTTATTCGAAGGTAGTTGCTTGATTTGATTTGGCAGATGATTAAAAATCTTTATACACATGGCATAGCAATTTCTACCCTTCATTGCCGTATGCATTTTGGGAAGCATGAGTCTGTCAGGGTACCTAGTATTAAATTTAACGGCATCCCTTTTCATTTTAAATAAATCAGCGTAAAGTTTTACAAATATACAGACTTCAAAGATATACATTGAGTACACAGTAAGCAAACCAAGTTCGATGAATGAGCTTTTACAGGATGTACGAGAAGGAATATTGGCAATTGCTGTAATGAATTGTTTTTGAGCTATAAAGGCATGATTAATATGTACAGAATTTCCCCAAATTATCTGCGAGTAATTGTCACAAAGAAAAACAAAGATTAAAAAATACTAACAACTTACTATTTTTAAAACGTTTAAAATAAAACCCAAATCTACAAATAAGCGAATTTTATTTTAGACTTAAAAATACCGAAATTAAAATTGTCTTCCTTTAAACACGTCAAAAAATATTTTAAGCATAAGATTAAAACTCTTAAATCTTTTTTAGGAAATGAAGTCTAAATTTGGTCGGATTTAGGGTCCATAGAATTATTTATTTTCGCCGTATTAGATTGAGATCTTTATGCTTCATATTCTATATATACTCTTCCACCTATAATAAACGGCATGCCACAAAAATGGAGTTTACAAAACACTATGCTAAGTAGGGCAATTTAAATTTCCTCACAGATAACTATTAGAAAATACTGTTATTTGCGAAGATTTTAAATTCCTTGGAGATAGCTAGTTATCGCCGAGGAATACATTTTCCTCAAAGAAAACTATAAAAAGAAATAGTTATCTGCGAAAATTTTAAATTCCTTGGAGATAGCTAGTTATCTCCGAGAAATACAATTTCCTCAAAGAAAACTTTAAAAAATAATAGTTATCTGCGAAGAATATAAAATCCTTGGAGGTACCCAGTTATCTACAAGGATTGGATTTTCCTCACAGAAAACTGTTAAAAAAAAAGTTATTTGCGAAGAATATAAAATCCTCGGAGATAACAAGTTACCTCCTAGGAAAAAAAGTCTTCACAGTTCACTAGTTATCTAGCGACGGTTATCTGTAAGGAGTAAGGGGCGTCGCCCTCATCGAACAGTCTCGATTGTCGGTCGGCCTTGTTAGGGTACCATACCACCCTATGTCGATCTGTACAAAGTTGCCACTTAAGAACCTTTCTGCCTCAGCGGCCATTTCCTCGTTTCTTATTCTATCACTCAAGGATGTTCGGTGTATAGCTTGCTCCATTGCCCTTTGAGTGACCTGAGCTTTCATAAAACGCCCATTGTGAGTGACCACGTCTCAGGACAGATAATTCGTTGATTTCGACAAAATACATATCTTGCAAAAGTAAGGGCTTATAATAGAAAAAACTAGCAGACCATGGTTAAAGTATCGTCTGATATTTTCGAGCAACTTAAATACCGGTACTATATATTTGGCGCGAGTTGAGGCGAGGCCGAGATACAGTGACGTAATATGAAATGAAATTTTAAAAGCGCTTATTTTATTTAAAAAGAGCAACGGAAACTGCATTGAAATATACGCATTTCAATTCAACATTACAACATCTAACCAAGACACTTCTTCGTGGAATAGCAAATGAAAGCAAATCCATTAAGAAACTAAATATTTTAAGCAAAGCGTTGGCCTTGTATTTTCGGTAAATTCATTTTAGAAAACTGTTTAGAAGAAAAACACACACATTCAAAAATAGTGTCACCTGATAACCAGAATACACAAACCTATTTGCTATTCCTGTCCTACCCAGTGAAAAAGTAAAGCACGGATTTAAAACCTATTATTTCGAACTCAAATCTGGCCAAAACAAAAGAAAACCTCCAATTTAGCAAGCCTATTATCGATGCAAATGTTAAAGGGACATTTTTCGTTTTGTAATGGGTGTTGAATTTTTTATTTGCTACGAAAACATTTTCGGGGTATCGAAGCTTTTTCAACTAGCGCATTATTGATGAAACTGAGCGGTAAGTACGGTTCTCGAAACAGCAGATTTGTAACGCGTGATGAATGGGAAGAGGATTTACTGTTCCAAGTAATCAGGTCACTTGATGAATGCAGGATACTTTTAAGCAAGCACTGTTTTTCATGAATACCGTAAAAGATAATGAATATGTGCTTTTTTGACAGAAATCGACGGATATTAATTTCATACGTTGGGGATCGATTACTATCATATCCTTAAATAATTAGGAAATAAATATAAACATCACGGATAATCTTACACAAATTTACCTAACTAGTCCCAAACTAAGCAAAGCTTAGCATATATTAATGACATTTTGACATAATGAAATAAACAACTTTATTTTATAATATAAATGTAGGTATTTAAATATAACAATTTAAACACATTATAACGCGTATATTATTTAATTTGAGTTCCCTACGTTTTGGAAGCTTTTCAGTTTTCGTGTTCACTGGTCGACTCAGAAAAAATAAATTTTCCTCTGTCAAAGTTTCAATTGGCAATCAATCGTTTAAATTGTTTTATTTAAATAGGTGATACTTAATTGCGGAAACAGATGAGAGTATTAAATGTAGGTATGTGTTAACACTTTATTGTATATCATAAATATGATACAAGTACAAAGGGGTATCCCTATAACGGAAATTATACTTACTATACATACATTATAATACTTAATCACTTAAAAAACATCCAAGACCCAGTAACCAACATGCAACAAAACATACATTAACACTTAACCCTGGCCGGGTTTCGAACCCGGGACCATCAGCTTCGTGGGCCGTGCACAGCAACCAAGTGAGCCAAACGTGATGTCAAAACCTTCGTCTAATTAATAATGCTTTTTTCTTTCTCATAGTTTAATTCTGTTTTGTTGCAGTATTTGGGAGGTTGTAAACAAGGTTTGAATAAAATAGAAACTCATGAACTAACTATATATGCATCTATACCTACAGATACAAAGTGGACCCCAATTTTAATCAAGTTATTTTTTATGGAAATAGTGTAAACAAGATCTACGCTGGTGCATGTTTACCCAGAAAATGCTCATTAATTCTAGCCTTAAAAAAAATAAGGTCGTTGGTCAATGGAAATACAGACGCTGAATTGGCATTGTAACCCAAAGTGGTGCTAATCAGAAATTAACTCTTAAATCGCTCTGTGCGGCATGGAGCATGAAAACTCTCCTCACGATAGTAAAACACTTACTTATAGGTACAAACAATTCTGTTAAGTCTTCGAAAAGTGTACTTAGTGCACCTGTGGGTATCCATGACTGAACTAAGTTGACTAAAAGTATAACTACACCAATAGGTGAACAAAAGTGTATAAGATTTCGGAGGAATTAAAGCTACTATAAGTAAAAGTGGACTTGATTCACCTGGGTGAATTAGCCCAGGTGTACAATACAACAATTCTTTATTGCACACCAACAACAGAAACAATACAATAGACCCTTAACATAAAATATGGTAGACAATAGGCAGTCTTATCGCTAAAGAGCGATCTATTCCAGACAACCTTTGGGTAGCGGAAATGACACAGAATAGCTGGGAATGAGTAGGTGGTGGGATAAGATTATAAATAATACATAAATAAATAAAAACATAAACATATATATACACGCCTATATATATAAATTATATATGTACATAAATCTATACAAAAAAAGAAAGAAAACTATCAAGTATACTATAGGGAATTATCCTAGGTGATATCAGTGGCGTGCACAATGTTTATGGTCAAGGTATCCTCCCTGCCGCGGTTTCCCTGGACGTTACAGAATGAGGTTCTTCAAGAGGGGAGTAAGTAGGTCCTTAAAGGGTCGGCAACACGCTCGTTATGTCCCTGGCGTTGCTAGCGCTCATAAGCTGCGGTGACTGCTTAACATCAGGCAGGCCGTACGTTTGTTTGCCACCTTAGTAGTATAAAAAAAAAACTCTCTATGGCTATATGGAGCAATGATCTTTCAGGGTAGGCAGAGCATATCGGCCTATATGGACCGTACGCCACTGGTTGCTGGCCATACAACTAAAGGAAATATACCAGAGTTCCTTGTAAGAAAGTTGAAATGATTGTCAAATATTTTACAATATGAACTCAGATTGGAAATCGTAGACCGGATTTGCTTCAAACTCTAGTCATAATATAATGAAAAGGAGACAAGCGGAGAATTTAAAACACATAAAATCAGAATCAATAAAGATCCCAACATTTGGATAAGGCCCAATATGCATTATATTTGTACGATCGTTTTCTGTTTACGTGAGTATACAAAATTTTACACTCAGTCTCTTTACTACTTACAATCCACTTATTATGTCTCCTTTAAGTTCATTTTTGTATGTGCCAATGTTGTTATTAAGTTTGTAAGATCCCGGCCTAGTTTCATGGCATTGTTTTAAAATTCCCAAGCCTCGCCTGCCAAATCGTTTGCTAACTTTGCCAAAATCGTATCGCTTCTTTACGTGACTTTGAAATGTGAACCTGGCTGTCAGTAAAGGAAGGCTGCTTTTAAGAATACATGTTTATAAAACTTTGTACTTAATGAAGGTGATTGAAATAGGGGTCGGGAAAGGGGTCGAGCACTGTTGAACCTCAACAGGGTTTCCTTTGCATTGGGTCCATTCAAGCTGCGAATATTTTTGACGCCAGTCCAAATATGAAATGAGATTATTACTTTTGGGGTTAAGTATTTTGACTTTTAGGTCAGCATTTTATGGAACACAGCAGCTTCAAATTGTAGTACAATTTGTAGGGTAAAATAAATCAATGAAGTGTGGGACAAAATTTTGCCGATACATCTATTCTATTACAAAGTTGTCAAAATTATATGCCTGTACATTGAAAATTAAAAAAATATATTGTGACGGATTATTTGGACGTCACTGAAACAAAAAAATATTTTTTTGGATTCATCACGCTAAAACGGCTGAACAGATTTCAACTATTTTTGGTACATGGGTAGCTGGGCATATACAACTGGTTATAGCATACTTTTCACCCGACTACGCCGAAGGAAAAAAGAAGGGGTATGACTTTTTCTTCTCCGCAAACGTTGCGGTCACCTTCTGATATTTAATATCTGAATTAATTCGAAACAAGGATTGTACATTTCAGCGGCTTTCAGCGGTCCTGTGAAGGAGCTTTATTATTTGATAAAAATTAGTATAAGTTGCACCCAATGTGGGTAGTTTGCACAAATTTAAATCTGACTGATAATTTTTATTTTTTCAGTCTACTCGTACACTGTGGATGTAAAACTTCCGAAACTTCTTGAACTCAAATAAGATAATAAACACGGTTTAAATTGTATTATTTAAATAATGAGGAATCTGACGAGAATATTTCTACACCCATATTCAGCTAAATCATTGCCACACCTCTCTTCAGCCATGAACGTCAAGTTTAGTAAAGTTAATAACATGTTAAGGTACTTGCCGAGTCATCCTATTAAGGAACGCCATGACAGTGTCGTCATGGAAAGGAGGGGTGTGACGTAAGCACTCCTTAATTTTATAAGGTGAACAGGGTGACAAGCATCCTTTAATAATTCGTGTGAAGTGTGGCTGTTATCTCGATAACAGTCATTTTAATTCATAAAATACGAAACTGTGATATGCCTCGCTTACAAGAGCTAGTAGCTAAGTGCTTTGTAGATACTTGTTACGAATACTTTTTTTAATGTGTTATTAACACAAAATATACACAACGTACATAATATACTTTAAAAGAATCACTAAACTGCAAGGCAGGTTGTTGGCAAATATGTACACTTTCATAATATTTACGCTTCTAAGTTTTCTAATATTTACTAAGTCCCGATGTGTAATTCGTGAGATTTGTGTTTAGTTTCAGTGTTTGAACTGCAAGTGAATAGAAATCGATCCTATTTACTAATTGATAAGTACTAAGCACTTAGCTACTAGGCCCGTGTAGCAGCGTAGCAGTCTATAGGCTGGAAAGTGATATATTTAGGCCATTTTGTATAAAGAAAATAAAATAACTGTTACGCTGCTACCAAGGGAATTATCTGGTAATTTTAATAGAAATTACCTAATTAATTTGCACAGAGTATCAAGCTGTCATTGAAAATATTTGTACTAATATGGTTTATATTCAGATTGAGAGTTATGATTATTGTCCGCGAGTGAAGTTGCGGGTACCTTCTTATACAGTATGTAAACTTACTAAAACCATTTATTTAAATCCAGACATGTCTAGGTGATAAATAAGGTTGTGGTATATATATTATTGAAATACTAACGCTTTTAAGAATTTAAAATTAAAATACGAAAAATTTAATTAAAAACAATTTTCATGATTTTAACATCCTGTATTCTTTATTATAAACAAAGATCAGAAACAAATGAAAAAATTTTTCGACGATACTGGACTTGAACCAGTGCCTTGAGCCAGACCGGGGCAGCACGCTCTACCATCTGAGCTAATCGTCCACATCAGTAGTCGACGAATTTTGTCATCTGTTCTTGCTTATGGATCTCTGTATGGTGCATCCGACTCTTTAGCTTTAACAAAAAGTACAATCCTGTATTCTTTGTTTACAATTGTAACATTAACATCTGGTTGTCAAGACAACGTCACGTTCAATACATGCAATGTCAGTTAAAGTAAAGCTATGTGCACACGCACGATTAAATACAACGTAGCCTAATGTGGGGTCCGCCGTTTTCGTGAACGCTACGCATCAAATTTGGATTTTGCGACGTACGTCACTTGATCATGTTGAAAGCTTGTACAATCCACAGCTTCATTTCATTGCAATAAAGAAACGTCTCATTGAAAATTAATCTTGACATTTCATTGCTAGCCAAACTTTTTGGTTGGAATAATTAAGAAAAAATAATCTTTACATCAATGTAAAGTGACACTAGTGAAATTGAGATGACATTTAATAAATAAGCATGAATTGATGCTTACATGATACATTGAAAATAATTTGGCTGCCACGGACTAATACTCGTAAGAGCGTAAAACGGGTATGAAAAAGGAAGTTATACTTATGAACAAATAATGAAATTTCAAGTAGGTATTAACGTATTCATAGTGGGCTTGCGTTTATCTGTCACGACGTAAACGTTACCTACATATTACAGGACGATACTTTTTGGGTTAAGCGACTTTGGAAAAGGTAAGATTTTATAATTTTTATACAATGACAAAATTAAAAATATTCGACACACACTAGCAAAAAATGTGGTAAGACGCTAAACTCGACATGGCCATCAAGTGGCTTACAGGCATCCCTTTAAACAGTTTAAAACCATCGTTTTAGTAAGTTTACATACTGTATACATAATACTAGAAGGTGCCGTCAACTTCGAGGTTCGTTCACGGAGGAGAAAACTTATAATATCTCTTTTTTCCGCCATTGTAGTCGGATAGAAAAAAGTATCCTTTAACCATGTAGAGATACCCTGCTACCCGTGGTGTACCAAAAATAGTTCAAATCCGTTTTACCGATTTCGCGTGATGAAGTCACAACGACACATCCAAATATACCAAATATCCAAAAATAATATTTTCGTTTCAGTGCTTTCCAAATAGTCCCTCGCAATCATTATGTTTCAGTGTCGTAAAATAACGAATATACTAAACACAAACAACCTTAGTCCTTATAAATCTGTGTGAAAATTTATAAAAATCGTCCAGCCGATTTTGCGTCATTTATTGGAGTCATGAACCCCGTCAGGCTGGATTTTATCCCAGTATAGATATATGATTAATTTTCACCTATGATAATACACACAATAAATTCTGCAACTAGCTACCGTGTAAGGAGCGAGTGTATTAAAATTCATCATGCATCGCTCTCTTTGCTGCTTGGGAATTCATCGCTCGGTTACTATACAACTCAATAAAACGTGTTTACGAGGGAGCGTCGTTGTAAAGCGTGCATGAATTACTAACTGGTCTAACGAAACCCGAGGTATCGATATAAAGGGAGAAGAATCGCTAACGCTGTTGAAATATTAGTTTGCGTAGTTTGTGTTTTAACAAAATAACTTAATGGAGCGACTGGTGATTCGGGGCAGAATTGAAGGCATTAGACCATATGGTCGATCACCAACCCGATAGCTAGACCCCATCAAACCCGTTACTCCTGTGGAATAGTGCGATAGTTATGTAACCAACTGAGACAAAAGAAGTAGTACTGCGAAATCAGTAACTACAAAAATAGACGACTTCCCATTGCCACTTTGTCAAGAGTGATCGGCGAAGAAGAAAGAAGAAGAAGATTTTTAATTAAAAACTATAAGATGCCGTAATATAGGAGAAAGTCATAACCCTCCTTTTTTTCTTCAGCGTAGTCGAGTAAGAAGTATCCTATAACCATCTGCGGATACCCAGCTATGCGTATACCAACGATAGATGAAATCCGTTTAGCCGATTTGGCGAGATGAAGCCACAACCACACATACAAAAAAGAATTCTTCGATTCAGTGTCCAAGTAGTCCGTTACAATATATATTTTTTAAATATCTTCAATGTACAAACATTTTATGTTTACCACTTTATAAAATTATAGATGTAAATATCACTCTCCTATAAAATCTAGGTATACTTACTATCCAGCGTAAGCACACCCGAAGTACAAAGAAGAATTTCTTTTTTGTCTGGTTCTGGTTGCCTGTTTCGACACATATGTATGTTAGTCTAAAAGGCATGATGAATTTTAATACACTCGCTCCTTACACGATAGCTAGTTGCAGTAATTATGTGCACTACTCAAAACAAAATTAATGTAAGCGACGTCTGGGGTGCTCCGTGTGTATACATGGGTTTAGAATGACAAGTATATGCGAATGGCTGCAATTTATATTTTAAGCTACGGATAACATCTTCAAACTCTTTCTTATCTCTATCTTAGGGAAACATAATTCGTGTAGTCTTCAAAATCGGTACAGGGCTTCCTCGGTCGTGGGGGCTGTGCTGACGTCAGGATTCAGGTTTTAATGAAACTTTTTTAATTATCTCAAATCCTATAGTACTGCACAATATATACACCCATGCACACATAAATACACATACATACACACCCTAACTCGTCTTTGACCCTACTATTGTTAGATTGTAGTTGTGATATGTGTAAATTTATGCCACTTATGTCTTAAAAGTCAAAACTCTTCTGTAGTTCTATATTATCTTTGTTTTGCTAACCACACTCTCAGATATTCAAGATCAGCGTAGATATATTAGCAGCTTAGATATTCAGCCTAGTTTGGTCACTGACGGATAACCTTTGTAATCAATCTGTTTTTGTCAATATACGATTTTTGTATTAATTTTGTAGGTTCAATCTTAGCTGGAAACGAATTCTCAGCATTATTAAAGTAAACACCCACCAATTCTGCCTCTTACTTTGCCCACATATGTATCAACACTTGGCTAATTCCTGCAGCAGCCCGCAGGTATCCAACGTTCCACCGATTTTATTGGCAAGGCTTCTTCAAATCCAAAAGGGTATTTTAGTCTTCTCTGTCCAAAGAACATACGATCTTTTCTTAAGAGTCAGTACAGGAATTTCTCTCTTCTTTTGTTTTGCTGACCGAGCGATTCATACGAACATCTTGAACGCTGATTGTGAATCGGGATTTTCTGGTATGTGAAAAAGATTCCGTATTACTCAGTGTTAATCTTTGTGGGGAAGTAACTCGCCAACAATGAGAACGAATATAGAAAAGTACTTATAGAAAAAAATATGATTTGCCGAATGCACTATCACACGAATGTATCTTATTCGCTGATGACACTACCATTATAATTGAAGGAAACAATACAAATACTAATTACAACGATATTATTAATTAAACTCTGGCACTGGCTGTAAACTGGCTAAGAGAAAATACTCTTAAGGTAAAGACTAAAAACTAACTAGATACAATTCTGAAGTGTTAAGGGCAATACTGATGATTCACTAAACATAAACTTTGAAGAGGAAATTTTTAAAGAAGTATACCGCATACATGTTTTTTGGGCATAAATATTGATATGTGTTGCAAAATAAAATGTTTGAGAACATTCAACTAGTAAGTCTATGCTTTTTAACCCCTTTTTATAACTAACTTCTTATAACATAACTTATAACACTCGCGCTATTCATGTTTATAACTATTCCACATGTCAAATGGTGAGCATACCTATGTAAGAAGTTCCTCAGATATAGGTTGCCGTGTTACAGTTACAGTTGGAGAGACAGACTGACTGAATCGCACCACAAGGGTTCTTTATTTACCTTTTGGTACGGATAAAATAAGTACAAAGGAAATATTTGTATTTCTAAATAATAATATTAGCGGTCTAAAGGTTGACTTTGATGGTTCACAATGTAAGTTAACGGACGATTGCTGAGAAGCGAAAATTCCAGCTAAAAGTACGAGCAAAATTACAAAAATAGAATAGAATAAAATATATTAATAAAAAGTGGTTATTGATTACTTTGAAGGTTATTTTTTTAAATAACAGACGAAAGTGTTTCAAATTGATAGCTCACCTTAAGGTGCGTCCACATTTGTATCATTTGCCCGATCAGATCTACGTCCCGTGGCATGATCGCGTGTCATGATCACGCGTTTGGACGTTGCGCCGATCCGATCGCTCGAAATCCATGTTGATACGCGTATCACACACTTAGATCGGACAAGCAAGGCAATGATCGCCGACAGTGAGCGTCCAAGCAGCGCGATACGCAGTCATGCCACGGCACGGTGATCGGATACGAGCAAATGATACAAGTGTGGACGCACCTTTATGTAACATAGGCCTCTGCCCATATCGTCGCTACTGGGTATATAAAAATTGAATCAAGAAGAAGAAATGCTTCTCGAACTACTTTTTTGAACAGATAGACGCTCACAGCCGGACAGAGTCTTATCCTAGGGATCTCCATAATAACTGGACTTTTACTAACTCCATAGAACAGCTTCCTGTAACCCCCACAAAATTACTTGTCTACCTTGAGAGAGCCTGTTCACGCTACGCCGCGGCTTCCGGTTCAAGAACTTTTTTGCTATAACCGCCGCTGATTCTATGCCCTGCCTACTCGAATAACTCGTCCTGCCTCTTCATTCGATCATTTCAAGGGCTCAACTAGCAATGTGCCGACGAGAAGTTTCTGACGAGGAGTCCGCTGTATGCGGGTGACGCAGGATCGGCCATGATAGCGTTCTATGGGGAAGGCCTTTGTCCAGCAATGGCCGTCTTTACGTCTTTTGGCAGATGCTGATAAAAAGTAATTAAGTATGTCACATTCGCTATTTTAAAATGAAGATATTTTTAATTAGAAATGGGGTTACGTACCTATTTCCAAAAGTTTTAATGAGTGGTTAAGGTTAAAGAATCAAAATGTAAATTGGCTTACTACATTTTGGCGGCCTAAAACACAACTAATACTTGACAGACACAATTACTTATTTGCAATGAACTTGGAAGATACGTAACTGTTTAGTTTCATAAAAAAAAAAAAAAAAACAACAGTCAGATTTTTATCCAAGTGGAATAACGTTATTAATATTCGCGCACTGGCCGCTGTGGAGGTCAGTTTGATTTAAGAATTTTTAGGAATCATGTAAGTACTTATATTTATTATTTGCGTTTTGTGACTACGTTTGATTTCTATTGCAGTGACCATATTATCTAGTTAGTTATTATGGATATTTTATTGTGAAGACTTGGCACAATGTACTAACCTCAACATTGATATCATTTATGTAGGTATATTGTGTTAGTGTGCATTATTACTTAATGTGTTCGATTGTAATTTCTTTATTGAGGCCTATTTAAAGGGTCTAAATTACAAAATGAAATTAAACTTTAATTCCAGACATAGGCGAAGAAGGTTTTGAAGCAAAAATTACAATAAATGATAGTTCGCTAAGAACTTCCTTCCAATATCAATGTTATCAATAACTGTTGCAATTACTTACCAATTTTAAAGTGACATTTGATACTAGGTGTTGAGTTCATCGGGTCAAATAGAAATTAATATGGTATGCCGATCACTATTGATGTTATGTATATTGATAATTTATTATGTTTTAATAGATTTGAAAAAGATAATGTATTAAAATTTCACGACATTGTTTTTACGCGGCATTTATTAACACGTTAAATTATTTCCATCAATTCGTCTCACTGAGCGGATAAGACTTGTGTTAATGTCTGTTTGTTATCCATATTAATATTATAAATGCGAAAGTGTGTCTATCTGTCTGTCTGTTACCCGTTCACGCGTAAACCATTTAACCGATTTGGATGAAATTTAGCATGGAGATAGTTTGAGTCCTGGGGAAGGATATAGGCTACTTTTTATCCCGGAAAAATACCCTTATCCGCGATAAACGAATTTAAGGCGGGCAAAATCGCGGGCAGAAGCTATTCTATCCATAAAGGAAGGCATCTTTATCATCTTTCATAATCAACATATCGTCGGGTGAGAATACGTTTGTGCCATATCCATCAAATTTGTATGGAAAATGGTTGGATGTGACACAAATGTATTCTCAACCGACGATATACGGACTTTTGTTTTATGCAACTTGTACATTCATAACTTATGTATACAATAAAAGTAATATTTAATATCGTTAGGAAATCCATAGGAAAATTGTATTCGTCCCACGAAATTTCTATGTATGTAATTGTTTTTTCTTGTTAAATATTAAGAATTAACCAGTTAGTGGATGTTTAGGTTCGTTGTGCACCTAAGGGAGATTTAAGTCTTAATTGTATGGTGTAAGATGCATCGTACATAACCAAAATATAGGTAGTTAGTGCGTGAAAACATGATATATTTATTAATAGAAGATGGCCGCAACTTCGTTCGCGGAGGAGAAAAAGTCATAACCCGTCGTTTTTTCTTCAGCGTAGTCGGGTAAAAAGCATCCTAAAACCATCTGGAGATACCGAGCTACCCATGTACCAAACATTTTAGAAATCTGTTTAGCCGATTTTGCGTGATGAAGCCACAACGACACATACAAACATACATAATATCCAAAAAAATATATTTTTCGTTTAAGTGACCTCCAAATAAGCCGTAACCATCAATTTTCTGAAAATATCTTCAATGTACAGACATTTAATTTTTACAACTTTATAATAGTATAGATGTTCTAAAGAGTGATTTTGCAAGGAAAACTAACGTATTTTCACATTCATTCATCAAAACTTATCGTATCAAAG
Organism: Hedya salicella; assembly: GCA_905404275.2. Lineage (NCBI taxonomy): Eukaryota > Metazoa > Arthropoda > Insecta > Lepidoptera > Tortricidae > Hedya > Hedya salicella. The sequence continues at coordinate 5,660,610 of FR990102.1, forward strand.
GCGAAATTAATGCCATAAAGCATTCCCTGCCAGTCAACATTAGGGTAAAGCAGAAGAATTGGGGGCGGTGCTGAGACTTATGTAACTACAAAAACACATATGTAGACAATTTATCTTTTCTATCTCTGTATGGTAAATTATTCTTGTTTGTATTGATATTCATAAACATCTTGTTTTATTTCATTAGTAACGTGGTAAAAAAAAAAATATCTTCGATTTATTATGAGGTATTTGAGATTCCATAAATTCCAAACCTCTTTTATACTATTTTTTTGTGGCGTTTGAAGTATTCGTTCACAAGAACTTTGTGGAAACTATACTTCATACAGGTGAATTAAATATCTGTAATTATTCACAATACACTATGAGAAAAAACATAACTATTAGTGATATAGATATAAATTAAAGCGCAAAGAAAAATACGATTGCTCTCGCACGTGGTCACACCAGGACTCGAACCCGGTACTTCCTGATTACGCATCAGGTGTGTTACCCTTTCACTAGCGAGCACTGTGAGGTACGTATCGATTTTTTTCGATACGCTTTGACCCCTGTACCTATTTTTATTTTGAAAGGTATTATAACCTTAGCGCCATCTATGAGAACACGTATTACACCTATTCACATTCCGATAGTCCTTCCTTTACAGCAGTGACACCACTATTACAAAAATAGTCCCAGGTGTAATTACGTGGAATCCCATGCTAGTCTGGGAGTGAAGGGAAAACATAGAATGTGCCAGCTGCATATATTCCCGCGCACATAGTTAATCTATCGAGAAACAGGGCAATTGCGGAAAATATGTTGGCCATGGGCTCGCAAACTGTCCCTGCGTTTTCGTCGTATATAATAACTTAGCCCAATAAATCATTGCAAAACGTGCACAACTATTGAACATTCAATGCTCTGCCACCCAGTTAGGGAAACGGCGTGATATTATGTTATGTTAATTACGTGTATTAGAAGCATATATTTACGAAAATGCTTAATTCATACCTAAAAACATTTTGGGTTTCAGATCAGGCCGAGTAAACTATTTAATTTTGTTGGGAATGCATAGCAATAGCTGTATCGACATTTTAATTAGTATATTTCACCAAACAAGTCGATACATTTTTAAATATTTTTCTCGTAACTATTTATTACTTCATTCATTAGGTATCCACATATTTTTTAGGAATGATAAAAGAAAATCATGTATTTGGGTTAAGTGCACTTAAAGTAGAGTAAATTTTTAGTTCTAAGAATATTCACGGACGCCTTTTTTTTGTGTACGCTTTTTGAATTATTGTTTGTATTTTTCCATCATTCCTATCGTATTTTTTCATTTGTAGTGCATTGTTTTATGTGAACGGCTGCGGAGCATGGTCCGACATGCTCTTGCCCGTTTTTTTTTTTGCAATAATTTAGCTCAGTGATTAGCAGAATTAATAAGTAATATTATATGGAAAAATACCTATGTTCAATAATAACTTGGGATATCGTTAAAAGGTAAACTAAAAAAATGTCTAAATGTAAACGAAACATGGGCAGGCATAAACGATTAACCGTCTCATTAGTCTGTTCGCAATATTGGCCAATTCATAAAAGAAATCTTATTTAGGTAATATTTGTAAAAAGCCGCGACTTCTACAATGCAACCGAAAATGGAGACACAACTCATATGGAATTGGTCAATATAGGAGACAGAGTAATGAGACGGTTCAAACTATCAAAGATTCACTCGGCTACGAAAAAAAATACGTAACAATTCATATATAGTGAATGAGACAGGAAAAGTGTTTCGGTAAAAACGATACTTGTACGAAACCTGTCATTAAAGAAACGATGAAAAATAAGTTGGATATAGGTTACGTAAAAACAAAGTACCTATAAGTTTGATGTTACAGTATCTAACTAAGTCTTATACACCGATTACATCATCTCACTAAGGCTCCTCAAATGACCTATAACCGACCGTCTAAAGACCTTGACATATCAAAAATTTGCAAGCAGACAAAAAGCAATCAAAACTTAAATCCGATTTTGTTTATAATTATTTTGTACGGATGCCCAAGAATTTGGTCTGCCACTTTTCGCATCTATTTAATGTGCATTAGGGTTCAAAAGTGTCTAACAAGGCACAACAACCTATTAGTTCTAAAACATAATTTTAATAAATTGTGCAAATCAGGTACCGTTTTTTGTAGAATTACAATAATACGTACAAGTATCCTTAGTACATTATAAATGTGGAAGTATGTATGTACGATCCACTTAATCTCAAAAACTACTGGACGAATTTTTATGAAACTTTCCAGTTATGTACCTTATATAATATATGGAATAGGACATAGGTTAAGTAAGTAAGTCAAATTTCATCCCTTTTAGGGACGAAAAAGGGGATGAAAATTTGTATGGACAGTAAATATTTTTTACGCTAGGAACTTGAAATCTTGGTAATATGCTTTACATTTGAATTAGTAAAATATCGAGTTTTGGGGAAAGACATAAGCTACTTTTTATCCCGGAAAAGTACGTTTTATCCACGATAAACGAATCTAAGGCGGACAAAGTCGCGGACGGCCGCTAGTAAAATCATAAAAATATGACAATGTCTGTATATTGAATATATTTTACTAAAAACTAGTGAAACAGGATAATCTGTTTTATCATATTTTCTGGGTATGAATTAAAATAGACTTTATTACTTTCATAATCATAACTTTATATATCTTATGCTTAGGTATTAGTGATGGGTTGCGAACCACATCGCCACGTCTCGGTCCCAGCGAGAGCGAAGATTGGGCTATGGAGAGAGAATGAATGATAAAATAGATGAAGTCTAAGTGTAAGTCAGATAATGGATGCGAGAAATATTGATATTCTAATATGTGTGAATGAGACAAAGCGAAATGGATGTGACAGCACAAAATGAAGAGATTAATGAATGTTGATGAAGCGGCAGTTGTATGCCAGGACCGTAGCAAGTGGAAGGAGGTAGTCTGTTCCTACCCCGTAATGGGAAAAAGGCGTGATTGTATGTGTGTATGTATGTAAGTATTAGTTTATTTATAATGAAATAATAAAAACTACAGTGTGTTTTTACCAATGGCCTCTAAAAAATATATTGTTGATTTGTCGTGTATGTGTGTATATCATTGTAGAATACATATGCTCACGCCTGTATCCCACTGGGGTAGGCAGAAACTACAGAATGCCAGACTCTACGGTCCTTACACACTCCTTCCGCTTCATTTACATCCATGCATCTCCTCATAGAACCTCATCGGTTCCGGGTACTTCAAATCTGCTCTTTTAGGTTTCCGTACCTCAATCGGAGAAAACGGAATCATTATAAAATCACTTTATAAGTACTAATGAATGACTTTGGTGTCCGTCTGTCCGTCCGTCTGTCTGTCTGTCACGACTCTTTATCTTGAGAATCGAGTTGAAATTAACACCATGTACTCAGGTTTATTTTTACATCCACACTCCTTACATATATTTATGGGGCTGCCTTGGCACAATCCACGTGTTTCTGACCTGTTTATATAGTGAATATGAGATAAAAGTTTTCTTTTATTTGCATTTATGGTGTAAAGAATATATTTCACCCACCAGACATCGATCAGCATTCGCAAATTGTGTGTCAGCGTCGAAGAACTGAAAGACCTGTCGCTACTATAATATGACCTCTAAGTACAGCCACCAGCAATTAATATCTGCCACAACAAAGTGCGTATAGTATAAATATCATCCCATCAAAAACATTCTGTAAAAAACTAGCCAAGTCTCGATGGAGCTGCTTGTTTATCTCTAAAAAGTAATGAAATCTAGACACAGTCGTGCCAAGTCTAAGGTTCTATACTGCGATTTTTTTATTATTATAGTTGATGTTGTGTGACTTGGCCGTTGAAGGGTACACAAGAGTACAAAACCAGGTGCTCCATGACACCATTGCACCAATCGTCGACGGTCGGACGTCGGACGGTGTCATGGAGCACCTGGTTTTGTACCCTTGTGTACCCTTCAACGGCCAAGTCATACAACATTAATTTTATATTTTATTAATTCGTCAGTAAATCCTAGTTTACAGACAATCAATTTTTTTTCCAGTATGAAGCGGATAGATATAGCGCCATATCAGATCGATACTAAAACCACAAAAGTGAAGAAAAGACAATGCCACCAATTTCTAACTCAATGCATTTATGACTTCGCGGAGAACACCACCCTTAATGGATTAAAATACATAGCAGATGGATCTTCATACATAGAGAAGTACGGGTCATTTATTCATTAGTATCTATACTCGACGCAAAGCGAGCTGGCAACCGAGACCATAATGCTATCTCTTTCGCACCTGTTAAGCCCACGTAAGTGTGAACGAGATAGCAATGATGAACTAAGCCTGATTTGACGGGTTAATTTAGCTTTTTTTGCTCCTTGCTTTTTACACCGGAGGAAAGAGTGGTTAAAATCTTTCGGTTGAATAATTGTTACTCGTGGGCACCTTGTATAGGAGTTAATACCACTTTAACCTTACTCGGCAAAACTAATATTTCATTTTTCGACCATTATAATCTAAAATGAATTTATTTCAGATTATTTTGGATGTCTACATTTATTCTGAGCGGGGTGATGTGCTTCTTTATGGTTTATAAGACGTATGTGAAATGGGAGACCAACGCTGTGATCATCACATTGAAGGAACACCTAGTTTCTGTGCACGAGGTAATTTTTATGAAGTAATAAATATCAGTATGTTGAATAGGTAAACCAGCAATTTTACGAGCAATATTTTTACTTGGTTTCTGCCTACTTTAACCTCAAACCTCAGACTATTGACAATACTGGATGTGCTAGGATCCATATTTTAGTACACAAAATGTCTCAGTCTTCGAAACTGTCCCATTTATCGGCAATTTCAACCTTAATCCGTAGCAATAGAGGTGGTAAGCTGGGTGTCTATTATTGGAATGAAGCTGCTGATGGGCTGTTTATTTTATTTGTAAGGGGTACTTAAGCATGAAACCAGATCCATACACTGCTAATAACCCCAAACGTAGGCTATAAATATTTAAATTAGCAATGGTTACTTTGTTGCTTCGAGTAGCCCAGTTCTCAGAGCTTTGGTGCATAGTGCCAAAAAACGATCAAACCTGCTTAATAGTAGTCCTCGGAATGGATCGAAACAATGTCTGCCGTGTTGGCGACAAGAGTTAGTTCAATCTAAATAGAATTCAGTCACGTCTTAGCTTTCTGGATAAAACAGTCTCCATAAAGCGGTGGAGAGTGGGCTGTGGATTTCAGATGCCCTTATAGGAAAATAAATAAAAAATACACAAATGGAAATAAATAAAAAATACAGTAGACAGATCCAGCTCATTCCCCGGTCAAATTAGCATTGCCATCCAGCGTAAGAACATTCCTACGCTGGATGGCAATGCTATAAAGTCGGCTGCATAGCCGACTTTATAAGCCCGCACCCAACCGTAGGATAGCAACCTAGGGAACGTTATAGGTTAATTAGTAAGGCAGATTATTTTTTACAGTGTTTTTAAAATTATTGCGTTGTCCCTTAAAACATTAATACATATCAACTAGTACCTATAATAACGCAAAATCTAATTGTTTTCAGATGCCTTTTCCGGCGGTGACAATTTGCCCACTAGTAAGACTTAAAAGAGATAAGTACGATTTAAAGACTGCGTATAGATTTCACAAGGAAGGAGATACATTCCATGGAAGGTAACATTTCAATTTTGGGTCATTATTAGAAGTTTCGTAGTAAATATTCGTTAATGGATTAAGGAGTAAAGGAAGACCAATAGGTATTCATTTATTTTAATCATGTGAAAGAGAAAGTATATTAATTAAATGAAATACTGATATAACCAAGTAATGACCGACAACAGCGTAGCTCTTAAGTAACGAACGAACGAATCAAGGTGAGCGTTTGAATGTGCCATGCATGTTTGTTCCCGGGTCCTGGATGTCATCTATTTCTTTAAGCATTATATTTATCTACAATAGTATGTATATCGTTGCGTAGTACCCAAATACAAGCTTCACTTAATTAGTTTGGGACAAGTTTATAGGGATGATGATCCCAGTATGACTCTATCTATTATGCAGAGTTATTTTGGTTTAGTGAGTTATATATGTGATTAATCCATCTTCAGTACAAGTAAATCAAATATTTTCGTTTCAGGTCGTCTCTTTACAACACCGCATTAATACTTTGTCAAAAGAATGTGACTACAAACTTTACTAAATACCCAGAAACTTTCCTTGGAGAATCACATTGGGTAAGTTTGTAATACTGATGAATCATTACAGAATGAAAATTTAAATCCACCAAGAAATACGCAAGATATAGGTATTTTAAACTACTAATTAGATAGAGAGGTCCGATATGCACTGTTACGTCATCGTGCACTCTGGCCATATAAACTCCATATTAAATTCTGTTTTGCTAGGAAGAGATAGAATGAAATGTTTGATGGCTTATATCTTGGTTATTTTTATAGTTATTCGAAAAATATTTTTGTCTACTGTTATTACATAAATGAGCTTTTAATAAAGCAAAAATTAAAATTCATGAATATTCCCTATTTTAGGCTTAGTGTCAATGTCAATAAGATCTACCAATGGGCAGTTAAGTGTGTACAGATGTAGTAAATAATTATTTCCCATCGCGTTTTCTCGGAAATGTTCGTATTTGTCTTACTACTTCATTCACACTCAGTACCCATAAAGTCAACGCTGCGGATGTTCGCATTGTGAGACGAAGTATCGATGTAGAGTGGTTAATACCACAGGATTTATTTAAGTTAGTATTAAGTCCTTTTTACTAGTCATATTAGCTACATCATATATTTTGTATAGGTGTAACTGAGAGGCAACCATAGTTTTTCGTGTAATTTGACAGTTCGGCTCTCGATTGAGCCCGTTTTTGAGCCGCGGAGCGATGGGTGAAATTTTATCCAAAAATCCAATTTTCAAACTCGAATTTAACATAGCCTTGCCAGGATATCGGCAGGAAACCCTGGTGCATTAGGATCGTCAAAACTTTGGATTCAAGATGGGGGCCATTTGAAGCCTCGGCCGAGTAGGTGAAGGTCCATGTATGGCCGTATCTTAGAATAATATGGCGCCTTCATGGATTTTAGAACCAAGGTATGCTACGAAAAGTCTTAAGCCTAATAATAATTTCGCAGCTGGTTTTCTTGTTTTGTTTTATGTTGTGGTTTAGTTTTTCTTATGCTATACTATTTTTGATTTACAATAATTTGAAGTGTAATAAGGGAGGTCTGCATAGTTCTAACTGCAGTCTTGACTTATAGTTAGATATTTGGGATTCCGAATCTTACAGAATCATTAGAAACAGCTATGATCCACACAAATTCGCCACCTCCATCCACCTTCCGGTTTGGATGTCAGAGCATCTTCCAAACCGGAAAGTGCGGTTTTGATCAGTGCTCGTAGTGAAATAAAATATCCTCGGTAACTAGTTTGGTGGGTTTTAACATCTCCGTGTGATATACTTCAAACTGGTGGTTTGACATTTGACATTGATGAATAAAGTAGAAACACGTCACTTAATAATACAATAATTCATGGACACATTGGCACCATTCGGAAGTAGTAGTATGTGACGAGTTTTCACGATGAGAAAGGATTATTCACTACATATCTGTAACTGATAGTATAAGGGCGATGCGTATATTGTGGTGCTTTATGAATTGGGACCAAATTTGACGTCGCATTGCAATGCAATATCCCCAACGACAACTATTAACTTAGCAATATTTGGGTGATGCCACGGCCATAGATATCTATGTATCCTAGATATTTTCAAAGAACTGATTGTAACAGACTATTTCAAGGTCACTGAATCGAAAAATATCTCTTTTTTCGGTTTTTTGTATGATTGTATGTGTCGCTTCATTACGCCAAATGGGCTAAACAGATTTCAAATATTTTTGGTATACGGGTAGCTACCCTAGATAGTTAAAGGATACTTTAATACTCGAGTACGTTATAAGAAAACAAGGATTATAATTATATTATTTCATAAAACATTATGTATGGCTGTAATGTTTTATGAAATAATATAATTATAATCATTTCAAGCTTATGATTTTCAACCGTATATAATTTTCATTAATATTCCGATAGAGCGCATGTTTGGCAAGTACGTGTTTCTTAAAAAATCATTGATTTTGGTCATCAAAGTTATTCATGTTACAGATGGCGCCTAATATCCAAGATGTTTTTGAATCGTGCAAATGGCGTGGCGTAGACTGCATACATAATTTTCGTGAGGTTTTGACTGCGGACGGGGTGTGTTTTACTTTCAATAGTTTAGCCGCTAAAGAAATATTCAAGAAAAAAACGTAAGAAATTATGCATTCGTAATTTTGATGTTATTTTTTTCTATACACACGTATATACTTCTATTTCAAACAGCTTTGCGCCACCTACTTATACGTAAAGTTTATTTTCTCAACGGCTCCTTCTACCCAAAGCTTGTCTGGAAGATATCTGTTTAGCGATAAGACCGCCTGTTGTTTACCTCTCCTTCAATGTATTGTTTTCTGTCCTCTCTTTTGTGTGGTGTGCAATAATTAGTTATTGTATCGTATTGCATTGTATATACCTAACACCTCAAGGTACGCACCACCACACAACACCACCACATTTGTATCATTTGCCCGATCTTCGTTCCGTGGCATGATCGCGTGTCACAATCACGCGTTTGGACGTTGCGCCGATCCGATCACTTACATCGGACAAGAGGGGCATGATCGCCGCACCAACCGACAGTGAGCGTCCAAACAGCGCGATACGCAGTGATGCCACGCCACGGTGATCGGATACGAGCAAATGATACAAGTGTGGACGCACCTTCAAGTGCCTAAGCAAGCGTTAGTTGCCTGAATATTTAGAAATACTTATACATTAAAAAAAACGGGACGAAAGCATGTTAGACTATGCTCAATGTAGGGTTCCGCAGCAGTTTATATAAAAAAATGCACTACAGATGAAAAAATACAATATTAAAAAAACACTAACAAATGAGCGTATTTCCCCAGAACTAACGTCCTTTTGCTGAGAAGTGCAGTTTTTGGGCAATAACTTATAAACGGTATGTCAGATCATATTGAAAACAATTTTAGTTGGATGTTTTTATTAGGATTTATATTTGTCAAATTTTTTATATTTTTTGAACATACCGTTTAGAAAATAGAGGGGTGGGGGGGACGGGACACAATTTATGCTACTTTCGGAGCGAATATTTCCGAAAATATTTACTAAATCAAAAAAAAAAACTAGAAACATCAAAGTGTTTTTAGGAGACTTGTCGAATGATGTGCCACAAATTGATATTTACGGTTTTTTTTTTCAGTTTTGGTTACATGTATGGAGTGCCCCCCCCCTAGCAATATATGTATAATTTATTTAACTATCAAACTAAGTAGTGGCTTACACAACACACCTTTGTCCCAAATTTCATCAATATAAATGTTATAGTTTTTCAGTAAAATACCTGTGACTTACGGAAGGACGGACGGACGGACGTGACGAAACTATAAAGGTTCCGTTTTTGCCATTTTGGCTACGGAACCCTAAAAAGAATTCCGAAGAATTGAGAACCTCCTCCGTGTTTGGGAGTCGGTTAAAAAGCATTATTTGTTCATAATAGTACATAACTTACTAAGGGCTCTAAAGGAAAGAAAGGCCGAAATTGCAGGTATATGTGACCCGAGCCGCAAGCGAGGGTTGTAAATATGCGATAGGTACACGATTTTACGTCGTCATATGGCCCTAACGCGCGTAGCGTACGGTAAAACTCACAATATGGCCAGGTGTGACGTAAAATTATTTTAACGGATTATTTCCTGTATTTTAACTCATTTTCTATCTTAGACCATTTAAACACTGGAGATGCCATACGAATATATTCCCGTCTGCCAAATTAATCGCGAAATCTACGGTCAAAGTAATACGTTAAATTGTCAGTGGGTATTTTTAGGGTTCCGTACGCAATGGGAAAAACAGGACCCTATTACTACGACTCCGCTGGCCATCTGTCTGTCTGTCTGGCCGTCTGTCACCAGGCTGTATTTCATATACCGTGATAGGTAGACAGTTCTAATTTCACAGATGATGTGTTTCTGTTGCCGCTATTACAACAAATAGAAAAAGCCGAATAATTTTATATCCATCTGTCTATGTCAGTAAGAAATATAAAATGACCGAACACCGTACATTTTGCGTAGGAGTAGGGCTCCGCTAACACTGGATTTTCATAGATACGGCCGTTTGTAGCTTATATTTTGAGTCTGAATCACACTGGGCCGGTTTTTAGTGTTCCGTAGCCAAAATGGCAATAGTGTCGTCATGCCCATCCGTCTATCCGTATGTCACAGGCATTTTACTCTTAAAATACTCTTGAACTATTTATGAGTTTTGGAGTTTAGGTGTCTTGTATAAGCCGCTACTTAGTTTAGTAGTTAAATAATAAAAATTTATATTTGTAGGCGAGGCACACCATTTATATAACCGAAACTGAAAAAAAATCACCGAATATCAATGTGTGGCACATATTTTAACAGCCCCTCCCGCCTCTATTTTCTAAACGGTATGTCCAAAAAATATGAAAAAAATTACAAAGATAAAGCTTAATGAAAACTTCCTACGAAAATTGTTTTCAACATGATCGGACATACCGTTTTTAAGTTATTGTCAAAAAACTGCGCTTCAAAAGTACGTAAGTGCAGGTGAGATACGCTCTTTTGTTAGTGTTTTTTTTTATATGGTATTTTTTTCATCTGTAGTCCATTTTTTTGCTGCGGAACCCTACATTGAGCATGGTCCGACGTGCTCTTGGCGGTTTCGTAGATAATTTCTTTTAATTGGAAATAGAAATATCTCTGTATTGTGCTATACGAGTTTATCTCACCCCCGCTAAAAATGCATAAAAAAATATTTAGTAATTACACGGCTTTTCATTGCCATTAGTTAAATGCAGTGTATAATTAATCACACAGTCACCTAATTTTGGAATTCCTGCGGGCCTATGAAGGTCGCGTTTATCACGAGATAAATGTTATGATAACGCGTCTGTCACTCTCGCACTCACATACGTGTCAGAAGGTGACGGCAGCTATGTCACTTATTTATCGCGTGAGCAACCATCATAGCCGCTGATCGTGTATACTATTTATGTTTCAGTGCTCCATATGAATTTCACAAGTATTACTTGAATACAAACATTGTGCAACACAACTGGTCTCTCGACACGAACACGTACAACTCTACCTCCTTTTATTCTGTTTATCCAAGACGAGGACGGGTAGGTACCAACTTATCTATATTTAAACTGTTATAAGAATAAAAATAAGAATAAATGTATATCTCAAAAACACACTGAAAAAAAACTACACTTAAATATCTTGCAGACCCCGAACTTGGCTGGGCCTGTATCTCGGGGCCTAGGAGTGCACTAACCATGAAATAACAATGCGTACATATTGATAACTAAGCGTGAGACTATGAGTTATAAATAAGAAAATAAGACAATACATTAAAACATTAAAGTAGGTAAAACCCTAGAGTGCAAGCAAATTCAAATGGTAGCATGTGTAGGTAGGTGTGCAGGTGTGTTACTGGCTGGCGCAAAGTGCCTCCGTGTCAAGATAGAATAGGGACATACGCCAATCTTTCGCAAAGACCGTAACCCTTCCCGTTGTGACAAAAGTTGTTAAAATAAAATGTCTGTACATAGAAAATATTTTCAAAGTAATTTTGTGTCCTAAATTAGATTTTTGTGACAAGCTTTTATGACTGACTGTAATTTCTTTGAACATCCATTAACTACTCACCAAGACGATTCTAAAGAGACTAAATTTCAGTGGGATTGCATTGTTTTATTATAGAGTTCTTATGATTACCTTTCTGCTCCATCATCAGATCAGCTTGACGGTGTCGGATTGTTGCTGAACTTATATGAGTAGGTATGCCAATTATCGGCAATAAACTCAAAAACGGTAAATCCGATCACGTTGAAAATAATTTACATTTTTTTTTCACAGATTAGTGTTTTATTTATTTGTAAATGGCGTGAAAAATAGAATAAATGCGGGATGGATGAAATGGCGACAGGTCTCTGGAACAGCTTGTGATCCATGAATGCCCCTTAAACTTCAGGGGAAAATCTATAAAATGATCATAAGACCTGTCGTAATCTATGGATCAGAATGTTGGGCAACGAAAGTGACGGAGGAGAGAGGAGTACTCGCAGCCGAGATGAGAATGATGAGATGGATGTGTGGAGTGACGAGGAATGATAGGATTAGAAATGAATTAATAAGGGGAAGTTTGAAAGTAGCACACGTGACGGACAAAATCAGGAGCAGTAAGGTTACCGTGGTATGGGCATGTAATGAAATGAGAAGGGATGAACGTCACATTGGTAAAATAATGTTAAGGATGCATGTTGAAGGACGAAGTGCGATCGGTAGACCAAAAGAGCGATGGATGGATTGTGTGAGAGAGGACATGAGAAAGAAAGGTATAACCGCTGAAATGACGAATAATAGAGATTAATGGAAGAAAAAAACCAATGTTGTGCCGACCCTACATATTTAAGTGGGATAAGGGCAGGAAGATGATGATGATGATGTACATGATGTTACTTTGTCTATCTTCTGAAGATATAAATCTTCATTCACTTGCTCAAAGGTTAACTGGAAAAGATCTAATAGGGATAAGTTCGCCTTTGTATTTATATATTTTAAGTTGATTGAACTTGCAGCTGGTTATTATGTACAATAAAGTGTTTACATACCGTAACATGGTCTGCTCCAAAATTTGCTCCAATTTAGAAAACAAGATACTATTCTGGCATTATAAATTTAGAAAAGTGCTAGTCTTACAAATAACCAAAAATAGTATATTCCTTAGTTATAAATTTAAAAACACGCCAAAATCTGCTTTGTTAAAATATGAAAATAATAAATTAAGAGCAAAGTTACACATTCACTAGGCAAACTTTGCTCATCCTTACTAAAAAGTTCATGGTGCAAAGTTACGTTAAATCGGCACATTAAATGGTAATCATAGCAAAGAAACGAATTCCGCAGCAAAAAAAAAACAGTGGCGTGACCATTTAATTGCAATCTAATGCCAAGGCTAAACATGACGAAGCACGCGGCGTACTACCAGTCTGTTGTCCTATATTACAAGCTATCTGTTGAGTTCCAAATGATAACAAATAGTAAAAAATTTGGTGCAAAATCGTTTTATTCGATAGATGATTATATGCAAAACAATTAATAATATCAACTTGACATGTTATTAATATTGTGCCTACTTATATTCATTAATTATCAATGAATTCATACTATTATCATATATTTAAATCGCCTGACATTATCGCTGCTATTATTTATTTTGTACGCGGCTGCGCGGCAGTATGTTTAGTGACGTATTGTTGATCTTAGTTTATTTAGATTAAGTACCTAGTCTAGTTAGAACTTAGTATAAGTATTTCAAATACAATTATAATTGTTATTGAATAAACGATATGATATGATAATTTGTCATGACATATTTCAGGCGTGTTCTTAATTTTCTTGACTTATTTTCATAAATCAAATAACAAGCCCATATATACGTTTTCGGTATTGGAGTATACTTATTCCAGGGGGAGCAAAGTAGCACCATTTATGATACATACATAGTGGACTATGTTTCCCAATAAAGAATTGAATTGAATTGTAATCTGTTTGCTTTAGGTCAGGTGATTAGGATGGACACTTTTTTTTAGCTTATGTGTTGCAATACACTCTGCAGAGTTCTGTTCGAATATCCCGGGTTGGTTGCCAAAATGTTCTTGTCTCGCAGTAAGAACAATTACAACTTGACTTATATCTTTTCTGTATATTTTCGATTAATTTTAACGCCTTGTCGTACCGTACACCGTACAACTTTTCTATGAATTCACGGATATTTTTGCCTGTTGAAAAAATAGCTTATTTTAAGCTCAAAATAATAATTATCGAAATCTGTGCTGTTATCAATCGTAAGGCCCACCAAAAGATTATTTTTATGAATATCTTAAAAGTACAGATTTTCGACCCTTTTCTGCATAATTTATTATATGCAGAGGTCGGAATTTACTATGACAAAAATCAAATAGGTTCATATAAAGTTTACTTTTGTTTATTTAAATGTGGTGTTGAGGTTAACTTTTGTTAATAAAGAAATAAAGATAGATTTGATAAGTATAACTAATAGACATTCTATAAAATTCAACGTTCCACCTTTATGAAGTTTGATTTTTCCATGAAAAATGCCGCCCTCTGATTATATTTGATGACCGGTTTGGCTCAGCGGGAGTAACGTTGCTTGCGAAGCTAAAGGTCCTAGGGTCTCAAATCCCGGTAAGGGCAAATATTTGTTCCTGAGTCTTGGATGTGGTCTATATATATAAACGTAAATATTTCTATTAAATATAAGCTTACCATGGGACTAGTTTGATTTGTGTAAAATTGTCCTGTGATATTTATGTGTTGTATGGATACATGTATTGTATGGATAATTTGGGTGTAATTTTTTTTAGGCAAACGGTTTAATGGAAGATCTTTCAATAACACTGAAAGAAATTAAAGATCGAGACTCGGTCTGCGACACACATTCACGGTCCGGTTACAAGGTGAGTCAAGTGGGTGTGTGCATGGTCTTGTATAGATACTATATAAAATTATTGTGAACTAGAAGGGGCAGCTGATTTCGCGTAGAAAAATCATAATTTATGTACTCATTAAACATAATCATCCTCAGATTGTACATCTAGATATTGTATACCATACGAAATTATTATGAACTAGAAAACGCAGGTTTTTCCGCGTTGAATAGTCATAATTATTTTATTTATTAAACATACCTACTCGTATTCATCCTCAGAGTGGACAGGTATCCCGTGTCGCAAAACAATAAAATAAAACCAATTACAAAAAATAACTTATGAGTTAAAAAGAATAACTGTGTAATATAGTTTCTTAAATTTTCTTGATAAGACTTTTTTCAACTCAATCTATACAATATATGAGTAATATACAATTCATGTTATTTTGCCCTTGGTGCCATCTCAAGAAACTGCGAAATGTTCAAAATTGACGATTGTATTGTAGTAAGTTATTACAGGGTTGGCACCGACTCCAATAAAACATTAATTATATATATATTGTATAGATTAAAAAAGGTTACTTGTAAGTCATCATCATCATTTGAGCCATAGGACGTCCACTGCTGCACACTCTACAGGCATCCTCAATAGATTTCCACATAGGCCTGATAGAGGCGACCCCCATCGAGCGAGTCCCCGCAGCCCCAACCAGGTCATCCAACCACATTCCGGTCGGCCAACCCACGCTGCGCTTTCCGGTACGCGGTCTCCTTTCAAGAACCTTTCTGCCCCAACGGCCATCGGTTCTTCGAAATATGTGCCCTGCCCATTGCCACTTCAGTTTGCTTACCCTGACCTTGGTTTGGTACTTGTAAGTAAATTGAAGGAACTATATTACAAAGTTTTTTTTTCTGTTTAGTTTGTTTTGGTTGGTTTTGTATTGAAAAGAAAAACGAAATAGGTGTAACGGTCTCTGATTAATCGGTGAACACACTTAAAAAAGGAAAAGATTAAGACGTATTGAGAACTTTCTTTTTCGAAGTCAGTTGAAAATGACTGAAATCCATTCGTTTCGAAACGATGAAGCCACGAATACGTATAATAAAATCAATCTTCTCCACTCAACGGTGTATTATTGGTGGGGCGTTCAGTTAAAGATAAGTTTTACTGTAATGTTTGAAATTCGTTTTAACAGGTGTATCTTCACCATCCAGCTGACCTGCCACAGGCCTCCCTCCACTACTACATGGCGAGTCAAGAGACCACCACATCTTTTGCACTCAAACTAGACATCTTGGGCACTTCGAACGCCATTGTCGAATACCAGCCAAATGTGTAATGCTTCTCCTTTCTATAATCTGCGGGCATATGATGGTTGCGTTTCTCACGCGATAAATAAGTGACATAGCTGCCGTCACCTTCTGACACGTGAGCGCGAGAGTGACAGGCGCGTTATCATATCATTTATCGCGTGATAAACGCGACCATCATAGGCCCGCTGCTTTAAATACGAGAATGGACACACCACCTTTATATGCAGTCCCGTTACATGGCGATTTCAAAACTAATTCATTGCAATAGAGGTAAAAGACAGGGTTTCAACTATTGGAATTACAAATTCAGTCCTGAAGCAATGTGCAGAATAGGGATGATGACTAAATTTTTATATATAAAGATCGTCATGTAGATCTATAAAAAATATTGGACTCGTATTTTTTATTTTTTTACATAATTGAAAAATAAAGGCGATACACTGAGTCAAAATGTCGCGTGACGTCACTCCTAAGTAAAAATTTTACTTAGGAGTGACGTCACAAGCCCTCACTCCAAAACTTTAATGCGATTTATATAAGTACCTACCTTCTGCCCGCGACTTCGTCCGCCTTAAATTCGCTTATCGCGGTTAAGGGTATTTTTCCGAGATAAAAAGTAGCCTATGTCCTTCCCCGGGACTCAAACTATCTCGATATCAAATTTCATCCACATCGGTTCAGCGGTTTAAGCGTGAAGACGTAACAGACAGACAGACAGACAGACACACTTTCGTATTTTTAATATTAGTTTGGATTTTTTTATTAATGTGAAAAAGCAAAAAATACATGTCCAATATTTTTTTATTATCTAGCTGATGGATTAATTAGAATTTTGATTTTCATACCCAGTCATCATGCCTATTATTTCAACACGTCCCTTTAGTAAAAATGACATTAAACGCTCATCATTTCCATGAAGTAGTTTTTCAGACACGATGGACGTACTACCAGTGAAGTGAAATCAGCCATGAGGCACGTATGGCTCAAGGGACTACGAACCTGCTAAGGTGTCAAACATTAGGCCGTTTGCATATACTACCGAACCTTAAAGGTGCGTCCACACTTGTATCATTTGCTCGTATCCGATCAACGTGCCGTGGCGTGACTGCGTATCGCGCTGCTTGGACGCTCACTGTCGGCGCGCCGATCATGCCTTGTTGGTCCGATCTAAGTGTGTGATACGCGTATTAACATGGATTTCGAGCGATCGGATCGGCGCAACGTCTAAACGCGTGATCGTGACACGCGATCATGCTACGGAACGAAGATCTGATCTGGCAAATGATACAAATGTGGACGCACCTTAAGAAGCCAAGCTGCCAAGTTCTTCGTACAGCTACGCACTTTCCTTTAGATGCTCGAAATGCATGGTATTGGCCACTTGTCTACGAGTAGAATGCCCACTAGGCCTGTTCCTGACGAATGTCACTTAATAAATTTAAGAAGTTCCTTCAGAACTATGATTTAATATCATACAGTTAGTATAATATTATCTGTAGTATAATAAGTACTAGCAGTCACTTCACATTGTTTAGCTAGCTTATAGAAAAAGCATGCTGTGTTTGCCTGTAATTGGATAAACACTCTTGTCTTTATGTCCATATGATATTAGTGTAATTTTATTCTGTGTTGTATCTGTTGGCAAACCTATAAATGAATAAATAAATAAATATGCGTACCTTACACACCGAAACTTAAAACTGCGTGCACGCGATGGATGGGAAATAATGGACATGTCATCTTTATTTACTACCTATTACGGCAAGAATGAGAATAGTCTTGATTGAAGATATCTATGCTATTATAAAGTTGTAAAAATGAAATTTCTGTACATTGAAGATATGAAAAAAAAATGATTGTTATGGACTATTTGGAGGTCACTAAAACGAAAAATATTTTTTTGGATTTTTTGTATGTTTGTATGTGGCGGTGTCGCTTCATCACGCAAAATCGGCTAAAAGGATTTCAACTATTTTTGGTGCACGGGTATCTCCAGATGGTTATAGGATACTGTTTACCCGACTATGCTGAAGAATGAACGAAGGTTTTTGACTTTTTCTCCTCCGCCAACGAAGTTGCGGGCGCCTTCTAGTATTTAATAAAAAAAGTGTTACGGACTATTTGAAGTTCACTAAATCGAAATCTATTTTTTTTTATGTTTGAATTGGTTTTTGCGGCTTCATCACTTCAAGTCGGCTGAATGGATTGTATCTATTTTACACGAGTAACTGGTCATCCACGGATGAATTACATTTTTTTTCTCGACAGCTGGCAATGTTGAGGGCACCTTTTTGTTGCGTATAAATATGATATACTTAACAGTATGAAAATGCAAAATTAAAAATGTTTTACAGTTAATGACATTCAAATACGGACGTATCACTTATTATTTATAAAAAATATTTTCAATGTGCAGACACCTTTTTAAAATAGGATAGATTATGTGTCATATTTTCTTTATACTCTAAGCCGGATTAGCGTATTCTGAGCTCCGGTGTGGATGTATCCTTAAAAGTTGAAACGCATAAGTTACGTTTTTGCGTTTATGATATATCAGGCTGTACTTGTAAGGTAAGAGCCACACTCTGAGAGCCTAACGCCTAACAAAGGTAACGCTCGCAAGAACATCGCTCTAACCAGTTAATATCTCGGAGCGCAAAACCGGGAGTGAAATCCATTTACCGGTTAGAGAGCGGCGTCTAGGGTGAATAACCGCTCACTTAGACCGGATTCGATTGCTTCGTATGGTATTTTTTATGTAGGTGACTGTCGATGCGCCTCTATCGGCGCGACAGCGGTCATCAATCCCGTATCCGAACACGGAGTAACCGGTAAGAGAGCGCTTAGAAATAAAGCTTCCAAATCAATTCGTCCGAACGTAACCTAAATAATTAACCGGAATAACCTAAATAAATACCGGTTTATTTATAACTGGTTACAAGCCCTGCTATCAGGTTATTTTGAGCAGTGGTTAGTTCACTCCATGACTCTACGAGAGTAGCGTTGTGCCATATAGGTATAAGTATTTCTGTGTTTCACAATATGTTCTATTATTTTGCAGCCGGAAATGCTATTTTCCGTCGGAAAAGCGACTGTATTATTTTAATAAATATACCCAGAAGAACTGTCAGCTGGAATGCTTTACCAAGTTTACGTTAAAGATGTGTAAATGTGTCAACTTTTACATGCCGCGTAAGTAATATTCCACTACCCCAAACACACACTTATATGTAATAATAATAACGAATGATCGATATATTAGTTACACATCATGTTGACTTCCGGACATCACTAATTTTACCCACCAGTGCCTACAACGCCAAAATGGCGATAATCATATACGTCCGTATTCATATTAGAATAATAGTATGTATCCCACAGTGAGAGTCATGCAAAGATCATTTTACTTACCTTAAAATTCTTACAGTACCAAGTCTATACATATTAATACTGGTGACGGTTCTAGGAAAGTTTCTTACGAATAATGAAACAGAGACTGCTCGAAATACTCGACTTGCTACAAGACCAAAAAATCTTAACTTCCCTTTTTGTTCTAGACTTAGAACACTGTACAGACATCCAAGCTGTTAAAGTTTTTAGCAAATTGCCAACTGATCTTAAATGTGTTTCTAATACTATTATAATTAAAAATAAAATTAGACATTGTCTTTTGCAAAATTGTTTTTACGATATAGATGAGTTCTTCCAGGATGACATTAAATGATAATAATAAATAGATATAAAGATAAAAAAATGTTAGTAGTTAAGTATCGTAGCATTATTAAATTAGTTCCTGTTATTACTGCAATATTAAGTATGTATTCAAACACAAAGTATATTGTTTTTGAAATAAATTGAATTGAATTGAATTGTCCAAAAATAAGTTGACAGCAGAATGTATAGAGGTCAGTGTCAAATACCTTTTTTCCAAATATATCGCCTGTAGCGTCCCTTTTTAAGCCATGTTTCAAATTAACCACGATCAATTATTTTCCTTAAGGTATCAATGAGTTTATTAATTGGAAATCTTGTTTTAAGGTTACAGAGGGACATTAATTTGCAATTCCAATCAAATAAATTGCACCACAAGAGCATTGGGTAAGTAAAATATTTATACTCTCGCATTAGATGAGTAACTATTAAGCTAACGCCGAATTGAAAATCAGACATTTTAAGGCTGGAAACAGTGCTCGACCGCTGGTACGCCTACTGATGTGCAAATTGCAGAAACTTTCAAAAAGCTTAGAAAAAGTCTTTTAAACAGGTAAGTTAACATTAGACTTAAGACCTTTTTTAAGTATTTTGGAAAGTTTCCGCAATTTGCACATCAGTAGGTACGCGCGTACGGTCGGCATCAGTGTGAACGCGCCTGTATTTTCTACAGCAATATCTACTTCTCACCTGACCGACTACGCGACGGTACGCACGTACCATCGGTCGAGCACTGTCTGCAGAAAAATCATACATCACAGGAAACTATAAGAAAGGTCTTAAGTCTAGTGTTAACTTACATGTTTATAAGACCTTTTTTAAGCATTTTTTATTATATTAAGCGTCTTAAGTCTAGTGTTGACTTACCTGTTTAAAAGACCTTTTTTAAGCACATTGGAAAGTTTCCACAATTTGCACATCAGTACAGGAAACTATCAATGTGGGAAGAAGGCTACTTTGACAAGGAGACAATTTAGGAAACAGACTGTATAAGAGGGAATTTAAAAGACGATAATTTCACAGGCAAAGACAACTTAATTACTGAGTGTAAAAAAAACAATTTTCACTGACTGAGGAAGATGCCTAATGAGAAACATTATTTACAGATCGATACGTTTCGAATAAATTCAACGCCGAAAAGTGTCAATGCCTTCCATCGTGCCACGACATACAATACAATGCTGATATCATTGTAACGAAATTTGACCAAAGAGAATATAATGAAATGTTAGAAGAGTTAAAATATATAGAAAGTGGCGAAGACAGCGACGATGACTCTGATGACAACTTTGTGCTCGAGAGCGAAATCGACGGCGATGATGGCGACGGCAATGATGATTTTAGTCAAGATAATAATGTCATGTCTAATAATTATGAACTGAATGATACTGTTAATTTTAATCACACTGATAATTTTAATGGTACTAATAATGATATTTATGAAAGTAATGATGATGACTCTGATAGCAGTGATGATAGTGACGTTGACAACAATAACAGCATTGTGAACAGCAGTGACGACGACAGCGATGACGACAGCGATGACGACACCCTCCAAGCTAACAGGTAATGGCTACGATTGTAATTATATTCAGAAGTAAATTCTTATATGACCAAAATACAAGTATCCATTATTGTCACATAAATAGAGCATAACAAATAGTTATTTCTAATCTTAAAACCAAAACAAAATTGAATATCAGAGAGAAGAGCACTTCAGTCACGCTGCACTATGGCTAGAAACGTCTCTCATCATCATCATCATCATATCAGCCTTTTATCGCCCACTGCTGAGCATAGGCTTCTCCGAGGCACTCCTTTCGTCTGTAAGCGAAACGTATCTATAAGCAGTAATAGTACATTACTGCAGACTTCGGGAAAGAAGGGCTTGCCGGGTGAGTAGGTATAGACGGCCGACCGTAGGGAGGCCGGATAGTGATACGAAGAAGGCAAGCACTTTTCACGGCCAGGCCAGAGGCATGTATAGTGCTTTTCTCAAACATATGAAATGAAATTAAAAAATACATCACTCAAAAAATTACACGACAATAGCTTTTTCAATTTTCTGTCCAATACTTCCATAATGTTTTTTTTAGTTTACGGAAGTCGTCCGTATTTCGCGTGTGTAGTGTTCGAGTAGACCCTATTAGGGCCGTTATACACAACCTAATAATAAAGAAACTTAATTTCTATAATAAATAAAATAAATGCAGAGGATTTTAAATATTGTCTATGGTCCAGATTCGTGTTCTTAATGTCAGTTCGTGTACAATAGGCATTAATGCGGATATTTTTAATCCGACAGCCATTTAGCCAAGGATAAAATTAAAAAATATAAAGCAGCTATTTAGCCTGTTCATGAACATAGACGCCATGTTTACACTAAAATTAAAAAAAAAATACTTTTCGGCCTAGGCCTTCAGTTTTGTATGAAATTGCTTTACAGTACTCTCAAGTTGTTCCGCCCGAAACGTGATACTTTGAAGCCTGTTTTAACGCACTTAATGAGGACATTTCATTGCATGTTTGAGAAAAGTCTTTGTGCTAAACATCTTGTTTAGAAGGCTGCTGATTACCTTGCAACGATTTCCAATCCGTCAGAGGATCCACTCCAAGAAAGCCGCTTGCTAAGAGGTCGGTTTACCCAGTTTAAGAACATGCTTTCTGATCCGGGTGTCGAAATTACAGCTGCAATTGAAAATGATGGTCACTGCGAATTCTTTGGGTGATGTCTTAGCGTCGATCCGAGTGTTCTGACCAGTTCATGGTATCATTCTCTACCCTACGTCCGATTCTTTCGCTCTCTCTTACACATCTTACGTCGAGTTGAACTACATAGTTTTTAATATTTTCTTCTGTTTACATAGTTTTTTTTGGAATCGTGAACTCAGTGGCAACTGAATTTCATGATAGCATATTAATATATACATCGATGATTGTAAGTATCAGAGTGGGATCTGAAATGTCAATACCTTGAAATGTTCTTGAAAAGTTTCAGTTAGTAATTTAAAAGCCATACATTTTGTAGATTGGACTATATTACTCAGGACAGTCGAGATGATCCGGAATTAGAGTAAACCTCAAACATACAAATATTCACCTCTTTCCGAGGCGTCATGTGTGGTCATCAAACCATCTCAACATCTTAAAGCTCATAAGCATTTAACCATTAAAGATTACATACGGAGACTTACCCCTCTGCAAAAGTAGAAGATAAAAATCGGGTCAGTTTATACGATAAAGTTTTAGTGTGTGTGTTTTTTGTTTCTAGGTGTTTCTTTATTTTATGCCTCTGTAGAAAGAGGAATATTCCCATCGTGTCCTGTGCGTGTTAACCTTGCATGCCGTTAAAAGTGCATTAAAAAGTGGTTCTCTTTCGCTGCCAAGCTTTGCGTAGCGCTACACACGTTTCTCATATACGGAGAAACGCGTGGTATCGGTTAGTCTTCTAAGAGCAGAGCACCTGCTAGGTGGATTCCTGGTAGTAAACGTCTTAAATATGGTTATTTTCATCATATTCAGTGTCCACCCCAGAGATTCTAAGGGTATTGTTTTTAATTATAAGAAATTCTTCGATAAAGCAGTATTTATTGTTTTCACCTCACTAGCCTTTTTTGTTTTTCGTTTATTTCTCATTTTCCTCGCTGTAGTGAGGTGAAAAGTGGCGTGGTCCACATAACAGCAAAGTCATTTGCGCACGTCTTGCGTGTCATGCTTTCCGGCAGAACTACCTTACTGTTTTTGAATATTAATAGGTGGGATTTTTTCTATATAATTGTAGGATCTAAAAAAAACACCTATACCCTTAGGTTCGTCGTAAAGCCTATTGAATATCTTTGTATCAATATAGTTATTGAATATATTTTATTGTTGTTTAGAAAAACGGAAATCCGAATTTATTACCGGCAACCGCAGTTTGTGGCAATGGAGCGCTCGGAGCTTTTCGGGTTGTCACAGTTCCTGGCCGACTGCGGAGGCACGCTGGGGCTCTTCCTCGGTTTCTCCGTTCTCACCATTGCCGAGATAATCTACTTCTTCACGATTAAGTAACTGATACTAATTATTATCAATTTTTATCCCCGGACGAAAAAAGGGCGTTACAAGATTCACGTGTGTAACTGCGTATCTGGGTCTGTATTAAGGTGCGTCCACATTTGTATCATTTGCCTGATCAGATTTTCGTCGCGTGGCATGATCGCGTTTCACGATCACGCGTATGGACGTTACGCCGATCCGATCGCTCGAAATTCATGTTGCTACGCATATCGCACACTCGGATCGGACAACCGCGGCGTGACCGCCGCGCCGACAGTGAGCGTCCAAGCAGCGCGATACGCAGTCAGCCCAGCGACGGTGATCGGATACGAGCAAATGATACAAGTGTGGACGCACCTTTAAGGGTGTAAAGAATATTCTTATTCGTAGTCACGAACGTCCGCGACTTTTTGTAGATTCGCATTTGCATTCTTATTCGCAAGACTTTGAGTGAATATTTTTGACGCATTTTTCTCTTGAAATTGATTAAATCTAATCAAATCAAATCAAAATATTCTTTATTCAAGTAGGCCTAGTTACAAGCACTTTCGAAATGTCAGTCACATGAGAGTGAATGTTTGCTGGGAGAAATACAATATGATCCAACATTTGCTGCAAGGATTAGGGAT
Organism: Hedya salicella; assembly: GCA_905404275.2. NCBI lineage: Eukaryota > Metazoa > Arthropoda > Insecta > Lepidoptera > Tortricidae > Hedya > Hedya salicella. The sequence continues at coordinate 5,684,981 of FR990102.1, forward strand.
TAGATTAACAAAGAAACAAACTGGCCAAATGTTTTTTTTGCTGGTACCGGTTTGCGTGTACCAAAAACAATTGAAATCTGTCTAGCCGTGTTGGCGTGATAAGGCATACAATTATTTATATTTTTATTTAATGACTTTGAAATAGATGAGATAGTCATTTATATTTTTTATTTACAGGCATTTAATTTTTACAACTTCAAAATAAATAGTATAGAATATTAATAGCCTCGTTAAGCATCACATTTTTTATTTAGTGAGTTTCGTATTGAAGTTGCTTACTTTTTACAGATTATGCTGTCATTTAAGGAGAGAAAAAAAAGCAGAAAAAATGGCGAAACAAAGAGACAGAGAAATTGCTAAGCCTTAAATAAGATTCCGATGTGAATTGATCACCTCCTCCTTTTTACGAGTCGGTTAATGATGTGTGATGCCAACTACATTTATGTTATTTAGTTGGTAGCGACCACCTTACAAATAAATTTGGCCACGCTTCACACTTGTGAGATTAGATATAAGAAAAATTAAGGTGCATGAATAAGAAAGACGTGTTGTTGCTGTATTTTGCTTTATTTACGAAATTATCCTATTTTTTTATATCGGACCAATAAACAGAATTGTTCACTTGGGTTCATTTGTTTTTCTGTCAGAATTGGCATTATAATTTTACTTTCTCGCTCGATTATGGTAAAATTAATTGGTTTAAAAAATATAGTAAGTCGAAAATTAATGTACACCCTTTATCACTCGCTAGCCGAGTCAGTAATTATTTATGGATTTATTGCATATGGACGTACATTTAAAACATACCTTGATAAAATTGGTAATCTCCAGACTAGAATAGTAAAAAATATATTAGCAGATCAAAAAACTAAAAATAGCTGTAATAAAAATTATAAACGATTGTATAAAACACTAAATATTTTACCAGTGCATGAGAAGGTTAGGTACTTAATTTGGATGGATGATTACGGCCAGGACAATTTCAAGAAGCGTAGACTATTGTTGCGTAACCTCAGAGCAAGCACACAAAAAATATACATAGAATATAATGCGAACAACTATTATGGCAAAAGAACGCGTAAATATATAGTTCCTAAGATACATAATCAAATAAGACCATCCATAGAAAAGAGCAGTAGTAAAAAAGTATTTAAGAAAAAACTGCAGGCAGAACTCTTAGAATTGTTTGATAACAGTATTGAGTAGCATTATTGTTCAAATGAGTATGTAATATATAACTAAGTATCATATGGCTTCTTATCTGCGACAGCGATTCGGGTCGGGGTGCTGCGCGGTGCGGGTTTGTACCTTAGTTAATGTAACTAGGGTGCGAACTCGCACAGCGTGCGGCGTTGTTGTGGATGGGCAGCGATATAAATGTTATGTGTAGTTGAATAAGTAAATTATAAGTCGGTAGAACACTAAAATGTCAATGAGCGCTTTATCCGCCAACAAACTGTCCTCAGTTTGGCGGAGTATAATTTTGTATTTACCACTTAAGATTCTTTATGATAAATAAACTAAAAAAAAAAAAAAAATACCACTGTTATTATTATGACTTCAGTCTGAAACACCTATTGATTAGAGGCCAAATCATACCAAATGCGCGTGCGTCAGCTGCACTTAGAAGTGCGCGTGAGCGTGACGTACGCGCTGTAAGTGAATCCTTATAAGAGATGCCACACCGGTGCGTGACGTGTGCGTACGTAGCGGTGAGTCATCTCTTATAAGGATTCGTACTTTACTCTGCTCTCACTCCGTTATTGTGATTTAAATAAATCTGAAAGTAATAATTAAATACTATTTTTATCAGTTTAATTGTAGTGACATCGAAGAAAATGAATGCTAATGTCAAATATTCATGTTTTTTTACTCCATGTGAAAAAAAACGACATTTGAATTAGGTATCCTGCTACTTTCCTGTAATTTTATGTGTGTTCCCCATCTATGGTTCTTACATAAATGCTTCAAATGTGTAAAAAGTAACAACCTGTTTAATTAAATTTATGTTGTAACTACATTCTAAGTAAAAACATAATTTCTTTTATAAATAAATAAGGAGACCAGAATAGATCCAAAACTTTATTTTTCATATTTTTTATAGATACAAAATTAAATATTTCGTACAGTCAATATATCTCTACATCATTAATACTAAGCGAAATGGCTGTGACATAATAAAACTGAAATGATTTAATTAAACTATATATGCGTGTTTTTTTTTCTCAAGCATACGCATCAAATAGCAATTTAGCAGCCTTGTAAAAACAACTTTTTTTAGCTATGCTGATCTTTACGAGTATATTACCAAAAATGAAAGACAGTTTACAATTTATAAAAAAAATAAATCTAAGAACCGTCTGTATAACTTGATTCTTGCTTATTCACTTTTAAGGTATCCTGTGGAGAATTACAGCACAATCTGAAAAAAGAAACTCAAATCAATCCAACTTCTGGAAACGGGTATGGCATATTTGATGAAATTGTAACCTTTACGGACTGAAACTTTTACGTTTGTAAAAAAAAAAAAATGGCGTGGTTACTTCAAAGTGAAGAAGTAGATGATCTCGGCGAGGGTAAGGAAGGAGAAGCCGAGGAAGAGCCCCAGCGTGCCTCCGCAGTCGGCCAGGAACTGCGACAGCCCGAACAACTCTGAACGCTCCATCGCCACGAACTGAGGGTGTCTGTAGTAGATCCTGATTTCGGTGATCCTGCACAATATCACTTTAAATCACGATGCATCATAGGCAGATTTAAATCAAAGAAAGGTTATGGTGGTGCCTATGATGCATGCTAAAGATAAAGGAGTCCTGCCCTGCATCTGTCAGTTTTTGGTCACCACCAAAAGCTAACAGATGCAACGTGGGCACGCCCCCTAGAATTTAGATTGGCGGGTTTTATTTGGTTTTGTTTGGGAATTAAATTTTGTGGTATCCGGGTTCATGCGACCGTTGGTTATTCGGCTGAAATGATAAAGCAGGTTCCTCACAAGTTCCTTTCCTTTGATATTTACACTAATGTAATTTAAAAAAAACCCCTGAAAACAGAGGGGTGATTCAACTTTAGACCCACACAAATCTATCCGCAGCTTTTAAACTTCTTTGTAAAATAATGCCATTAAATGATGGTTTTTCTTAGTTTAAATTTATGGTGAACATAAAAACATCGAATGTTCCGTCTGTTAAATCTAGTACGTAGGTTACTCGATAAATTTTGAGATAAAAAAAAAAAAAACTATTGAAGATATTAGTATTATTTATTTTAATTTTTTTCAAAATACTATCCATTACTCTCTCTACAAAGTTCCATTCGTCTGAATCAACTTTGGAAGCACTTTTGCCAGTCTTCATCAGATAGGTCCGAAATTGCTTCTTCATATGCAGCTATATTCTAAAAACTGTTGCCCGTGAAGGAGCAGAATCTCCTAAAGCTGACTGCAATCGTTGCAAACACAATTGTTCAGATAAAGCAAATTTAAAATCATAACATATCATAGCACGCAAATGTTCACGGTTAAGCTCCATCGTTACAAAGAAAAAAACGCGGGAACCGTTTTAGAAAAAAAATGTAACATTCATTTTTTTAATTGGAGCGAATCGGCGACTTGTGTTCTATTTTTAAATAAATTTGCTTTTTAGAAACATATAATTCAGGTGCGTTCCATTTTCGAATTTCAAGCATCTCAAAACTTATCGAGTGACCTACGTAATCAGAAAATATCTATTACAAGCCCGATTTCTCGGTTCTAGAGACATTTTCGGTCACGCCAGATACGTCAAGTGTGGATCTAAAAGTTTAATCACTCAAATATTTACAAAGGCTTACTTGGAATCGCTTAGTGTTGTCGCTTCATTGTTAATTACATTTTTGCAATCTGGTGGTGTTGAAGTATGATTTTCAATTTCATCCGTAGCATTTTCATTCTCAGAACTATTGATTTCAGTCGTTGTTTCTATGGTGTCGGATTCGGTTTCATTAGAAGCTTTTGCGTCTTCATAAGAACTTAATTCTCTCTCATTTTCTGTATTTTCGTAAAATCGATCTGAATAATTATTCAAACAATTTAGATGTTTCACCTTTTTATCGAATTCGTTTTGGTCAAATTTTGTTACAATTATTTCTGAATCATAGTCGATGTCGTAGCATGAAGGCAGGCACCGGCACTGGCCACCATTACTCTCGTCCAAACCTTCGTAGTCCGCGTAGTCATCTGCGGTTGTAAAATCGTCAAAAATATGTAAATATTAAAATGAAAAGTTGACAAATTGCACGCTTCGAGTGCTCCAACAGCTTTCTGGGCTAACATGCTTTGACCTACAAATTGGTCTATTGAACTCCTGAATTCAAGCATTGAATTTTTTCAACAGTTAAATAGGTCATACTTTGTCTAAAGCGCCTTAGTGAGGCTTATCTTGATGGCTCAAATATACGAACAGTGCCTCAATATAAAGGTGCCCTAATCTAATATTTATGTTACAAATTCAAGTACATAATGGACCTAGTATAACCTGTAAAAAATTTATATTTCAATAAGAACTCGGATAATAACCGTCATCAGCATCAGTAGTTAGTAATTATATTTGTATTTATTTTTCATAAACAACATATTTCACAACATACAGTGTACTTATATATATATATATATATATATATATATATGGATATAAATATATGAGTACAGTTGTGAGTTTTAATGCTTTCAGTACTAATACATTTATTGCATTGCACTGATTGTATGAATCTATGTTTGGTATTTAATGGAGGACTGGTAGGTAGTAAATGCCATTTGAGATGCAGTCCGCTATTTCCACTTACTTTTGTTTTGCGCAATGATGTTTCAAAATTAAATAAATACTATCTACAATTTTCGTAAAAAAAACACCTTTAACTTACCTAAAACTTTGAAATTACATGCAATTTGATCTATTTTACATATATCCATACTGCTATTACCTAAAACAAAATATTATATAAAATGGAATATTCGTAACCGCCATTTTTATTTTAATCGCATATTTATGTATGAAGAGGAACGAAAACATTGCCAATTATTAGATCCAGTAACAGTTGAGCCAACTAACTTTCAATAGCATGATATTCAGAGGGTTCGTAATCAAAAGTATGATTTCTCGTCAGGTGTTTAGTTGTCAAGATCTTTTGCAGGGCTGTCCACATATAATATATTTCCAAAATATGTTTATGCACATTTCATCTATCAACCATACTGTATGTGCATCTGTCAACTGTCAACCGATTAATTTATAATTTTATTTTCAACTAGTGCTTGCTCAACAACTTTCAACCAGCGTCTAGCAGCCCGTTTCAGTCCGTACAATGCTTTATTTAAATAATTTACATACGTAATTATTATTGCATTTTATTTCTTCTGGTAGGTACTTCCATAAAAATATCTTCTTCTAAAAATCTAGCAGGTCCGGGGTAAGAGTCTAGGGGCAATGTTGAGATTAAATATATTTATTTACATACATACACATTACACTGTCTTACGTATATCCTGATCTGGATCCACGGAAGATCAGCGTTGGCACTCATTCCAATGCTTTGACATAATTATGCTGAGTGGAGCCCATTTTTTCGAACATAATTTCATCTAGCTTCCTAGATCTAGCTTTAAGTCTGATCTATTCGTCCAATTTCTAATGTATTATTATTGTTTGTTTGCGAGACGATTGTATCATTTTTTTTAAATTTTCAGTGCTCTTGGTCTTTCACACCACAGCCGCAGATATAGTCGTTCCGTCTCCACTTGTGTTGGAGCAAATTGTTCAGGCGGCACTTCACTCATACGAGTAGACACGTATTCTACCCTAAATAGGTACATTATTTCATAGTCCAACAATTTAAGGTATTTACTTTCCTGTGTCAAATCACGTCACGAATTGGGATGAGTCTGTTTTTTACAAGTTATGGTCATTCAAAAACAATTTCGAGGAATAGGTTTAATAAACCGCTTTCAATTTTCAAATTTCAATACAACGATTTCTGGAATAGGTTATTCGTGTTTTTAATTTTGACTTTTATTTGTCCTTGCCAAACCAACAATCGTCAGTGAGTAGTATCGTCCCTCGAAATATCTCCTAGGCAATAAAAAAATTAAACGCATCCAAATGTGAAACGCATGAAATGAGTACCTTAAAAAAGCATATTAAAACAAAAAAATACGTAAAAACAAGGATTTTTTTTGGCTCATCCCAATTGTGACGCATGCACAATGCTTTGAATGCCGCACCGCACTTGATAACGTTATCAAACTTGCTTGGCAAGAGCATGACTTGCAGTGTTACGTGCAGTCTAGTGTGCATTATTTGATAGTAAGTACTTACGTGGCATGTAGAATGTGACGCATCCACATGTCTGCAAAGTGTAGTTGACGAGGCACTCCAGCTGGCAATTTTTGGCAGTATAGTTTTGGAAAAACTGCAGTTGCCGTTCTTGAGGGAAATAGCATTGACGGCTGCAAAAACCGTTCTATATAATTATTCGGTACACTAATATATTAAACTTAGCAACTGCTATTGTGATCTTAATATGATAAAGTTCCTTCAAAAAGGAGTTAACTTTGACGATGGACATACCGATTTTAAATATTTCTGTAAAATTAATCACCAGGTAGCCAACGTATGCGTTTTAAGAGGTTCCATTGCATTTCTTCACCATAAAATGATGGAGATATTTTGGAAAAGCAACCCTATAGACTATAATATTAAAGCCTATACTAATATTTGTGTTTAAATAAACGATCATGATATTTTTTATAATCTATCAAGCCTTTTTTTGCTTCAGAGCATGCTCAAAAATTACAGAAGTGTATAATAAAATAAAAATCAACATGTCAAGAGGAGACCACCCGATTACGTTGGCAACGTTGTGCTCGAATTTGTTTGTCTCCTGAAAAAAGACCTAGAGGGAGACCTAAGACCACCTGCACAAAGGTGTTGCTGACAGACGTGAGAGAATACAATGTTTCCGAAGACGAAGGTCGACGTCAGGGATAGGGCGAAGTGGAGGAGTAAGATAAGGAAGGCTGACTCCACCTCCATACATAGTCGGGAAGAGAGAGAGAGAATTTTTAGGGAGTAAATACTTAGATGTTGCGAGAGATAGTGGCTTTGTAGACCTATTTTGGTTTTGATTAAAAGTAAAAAAAAAGACATTGCACCGCATTAGAAAGTATACGAAAATACCCTGATTCTTTACACTCCAAAAACATAACTTTTCGTCTGACGCAGTTGGGTAAAAACCAATCAGAAAGACTGATGGATCCGATTGAAAATATTTTGAAATTCGATTATTTCGAAAAAATGAGTACACAATTTGGTAATAAAACGGAGAAACTTTACACTTCTGGCCTATAGTTGAAAATTTCTTTGGAGGTTCCTAAGATGTTGAGTTTGAGTGCGAATGATGTGGTTCCCTCAGGATGCGCAGCGTAGTAGTGGAGTGAGGCCTGAGGTAGGTCCGCCGGGTGGTGCAAATATACCTACAAAAAAACAAAAGATTATACATTACAAACCTTTGTACCTTTACAATATAAATGACAATACAATAGAGGGTGGTTTGTTGCCTCCTGCGCCTGCTAAAGAAGCGGCTTGACAAGTTCTTTAATGACACTCCCACGGTCTGCAGGCGACGGGGGGAAAGACAGCGGGGACGAGTAAGAAGTGTGCGCGCGGCAGGTCATCGTGCTCCACCGCCACGCGCACATTTCATACCCGCCCCCGACGTCTTCCTCCCCACAACACAACGCAACCTAACAACAAATGTAGGGTGGATCAACTTTTTCATGTTGTTATTCAGTCCCGTAACTCTGGAGAAAATACTTTATTGCACACCAACAACAGAAACAGTACAATAGAGCCTTAACATTAAATACGGTAGACAATACGCGGTGTTATCGTTATCGCTAACGAGCGATCTTAAATAGTGACAGAATTACTTAGAAAATACTATAATCTAAACTATTAACATACTAAGGAGAAATGGACCTATATTGGCTAGAAAATAGTACCTACATGACTGCAGAGGCTAAAAAAGAGGGGATTGCCGGCCGAGTATTTATTGATGGCCAAGTGCTAACGAGGCCATCTAGAGATACGAGCTCGACAATCCCTATTAGTGCAGAGGCTTTTATAGTGCTTATCTTAAATAAATCCGAGGAAATAATACAAATATTCAACTTATATATTTAGATTTGGGAGGCAGCAAGTTCGACATAGCTAGCTCCGCTTCCGCTCTTAGATCTGGCAGTGGGCAATCAATTTCCATGTCACTTAATGATGACCTCATATCAGTTAAAATAACACGTAAGTAACTTATTTTAATTAAAAGACTCATTTTAGGCATAAACCGTATAAGTATTTGTTTTTTTTTTTGTATTTCTGTCAAAATACTTTTTTTCAGCTATTCTTTTGTAAGCTGTTCGGCTTAATGTTTTTGCCACCAAATCTAAACATGATTTTAATTATTAAAAAAATTACAATACCTTATTAATTCGTTATTTCAATTAATAATTAACAATAAACGTCATTTCTTATTTGTTCTATTTAATCTAATTAAATAATCTAGTTAAATAAGAAATGAAAACGTAAATACACATTCACAAACTATGTTTTTTTTTGTCATTGGCAGTATGCCATAGGTAGTCAATAAAATAAATAAAACAAAAGACAATCTCTTTGTTGGCCATGGCCATCAATGTTGTATGAAATCCCTTTACTGTCCTCTATGTTAAATTAGAATCTTCAACAAGTGCTATAGAAAGACGTACTTCGCCTGCTATTATCACGAAATGCCATTTCCTTGGATGTTTGAGAAAATATATTTTGTTGCCTTTTTATCGTTTAAAAACGTAGTTTTAAAGAGTGACTCGGGAGAAGTTTAGTAACCATGGCAACAAAGTATAGAAAAAGTTGATTGACACAACTTAAAATTGCAAATAAGGTTTAAATTTTTTTTTCTCTATAACTAATTTTGATGATTATTAGTTGAAATTAACTTAAAACCTAATATTATTATAAGCCTATAAGCTAAATATGTGACTAGATTGCTGCAGAACCGATCCAGTATGATGAATCCTCTGTGCCTACCATGAGCTACGTTCACGATCGGCGCTAGCGAGAATCTGGTATCGAGAGTCAGTGCACCTCTCTCGCACGCGCTCATAGTGCGAAAGAGGTAGACCGTCATCGAGCGCTCGATACTCGTTCGTGCCGAACTCATGGTAGGCGCTGCACTCTCTAAATCATGAACCCTTTACCTTGTAACCGGCTCGCGTATGTCCCTCGCACACGAAGTCTCGATCAGTTATTTCTTTAAGAACTAGGAATAGGTCTTCATACGCTCCATTTCCCTTTAAAAATAATAATTAATCCTCGTTAAATCCAGCATTTGTTATAAATTATTTCATGAATAGGGTTGTTGACTCATCTCAAAATTTGTGAAAATTATATAAGATCCTGATAAAACAACCAAAATAAGGAACTAAGTCAAAATTTTAGTTCGATACCCTAAGGTGCGTCCACACTTGTATCATTTGCTCGTATCCGATCACCGTGGCGTGGCATGACTGCGTATCACGCTGCTTGGACGCTCACTGTCGGCGCGGCGATCACGCTGCGTTTGTCCGATCTAAGTGTGTGTGTTACGCGTAGCAACATGGATTTCGAGCGATCGGATCGGCACAACGTCCAAACGCGTGATCGTGACACGCGATTATGCCACGGCACGAAGATCTGATCAGGCAAATGATACAAATGTGGACGCACCTTAAGGTTTCGAACTCAAAATTTTGACTTAGACTTAGGTAATGACCTGAAAGAAACAACTTTTTTGACGCAAAATTTGTAAGTATTCAGCATCATGTCTTTTGTATTATATATTTACAAATAAATAATACACCAAAATTAAAATCCTTTCAGTATAGGGTTGTAAAAGTATTCTAGATTTAAGTCAAATAAATGACTTTAGTTGATCTGTAGTTTTCGGACTTTATTCCGCTCTTGAACCAATGTGCTCCCGCTCGGTCACCGCGCGATGCTTTTAGTTATAAATCTACACTATTTTAAATATGTAAAAAAAAATATAAATATAAATTGAACCGACTTCAAAAGAAACTAAAAAACCATAAATAATCTTTTATGTACGGTACGGATACATTTGAATCACCTTTTGAAGTCGGTCCCAAACCATTCATTTATTACTATTAAGAACCGCGGCGGCGAGCCTTTGGTTATTATCTACCTTCATATATATTTAGTTATAGTAATTCGTATTTATGTTGAATAAAGAACTTTATTTACTTCAAGTTTGGTACCGACTTCAAAAGGTGATTCAAATGTATCCGTGCCGTACATAAAAGATTATTTATGGCTTTTTAGTTTATTTTGAAGTCGGTTCTTTTTTTATTTATAAATTTTTATTTTTTGCTTTTTAGAGATGGATTTTGGTAGTGATATAAAGTATTTTTTAGAAAAGAATGGGAAGATTGAGAAAGCACTTTGCACGCATCTCGAGTCTTTGGAAGTAAGAAACGTAAAAGTTGGTTAGTTCATTGTACCTTACATCATCAGCTCAGCATGAAATGAGGAAAACAACTGATAATTTTAGAAAAATAAATACAAAACATTGTTAGTGCCTATAATATTTGAGGGTTTCTCTCGATTTCCCTGGTATTCCATCATTTAATCCTGACTTGGTGATAAGGAGACTACTTCAGGGACACACTAAAAAGAATATGACTGACAGTCTTAACGTATCTACCTATAATAGATGATTTTCTTAAGAATTATCCTCTAACTCTTAACGATTAAGGAGTTGTACCTTCCGTCATCACCTCAGCATGATGAGATGATGACTACCATATGTAAATACTTAAATAGCTTAAGAAAATATATGAAAAATGTTATAAGTGCCTATAAAATTTGAGGATTGCCCTCGATTTCCCTGAGATCCCATCATCAGATCCCAACTTGGTAGCAATGGGGCCACCTCGGGAGTATATCCTTTAAAATAAAAAATAAATTTTAAAATCGGTCCACAATTGGCGGAGTAATCGTTGAACATACATAAAAAAAAAGAATACAAACTATCGAACATTTAACCTGCTCCTTTTTGGAAGTCGGTTAAAAAAGAAATGTCTGTACATGAAACATATTAAAATAAAAGTTTTGTGACGGACTTGGACGTCACTGACTCGAAAAATAGTTTCTTTGGATTCTTTGTCGTTGTATGTGTCATTGTTGCTTCACCACGCCAAATCGGCTAAACGGATTTCAACTATTTTTGGTACACGGGTAGCTGGGTATTTACAGATAGTTATAACATACTTTTTACCCGACAACTCAAGAAAATCAGAGAAATCAAACAATTTAACGGATTATATCGCGTATATTATTTTAGTTCCCGACGTTTCGGAAGCTTTCCAGCTTTCCATGGTCACGGGTGGACTGTGCGATATACGCGATATCATCCGTTAAATTGTTTTATTTCAATGAGTAATAATCGCAGAAACAGAAGCAAATATTAAAAGCAGAGAAGTTGTGATGTTTTTCTCCTCAACTGACGAAGTTGCGGGTACCTTCTTGTCTTATAACTACCTACATCTCGCCGTTACCTATGGTTTCTGAACACATGAAATAGAATTTACTATCTGGGAGAAGATATATTTAAATACCCGTCCACGTGCAGGATATTTGTTTCCACGACCTTTTTCGTAATTGTCGTAGAGCGACCAGCCATTTTGAGGTGTCGATGTGTTTATATACAAATGTGGTTGTTGTACACTGAAACAGACATAGGAATATTAGACGAAGACATGCCCGGAATAAACAAAAAATATTGTCTAGATATACATTACTCTTAAGTAACAATACCCTGTGCGGCGTGACGTCATGTCGGAGCTCTGGGTATGATGCGAAAAAATTACGTACTATGGCGAGCACGGTAAAGTAGAAGGGGAAGCGGGGGGGCATCACAAGATACACAGTAATAGGTGCACAGTATTGTGACCGGGCGAAATATTGAATGTATATTCGATCGAACATTTTACAGAAACCATTAGTTCTAGTTCGACTTCAAGACTTTTCGATTAGGGTCCTCGAATAGAACAAAATATGTCGAACAGTACTTGCCTTTTACGACGTGGTAACCGTTATTGTGGTCTAAAAATAAGCTCGAATTTTACGGTAGTTTTCTTGTCATTAATAATGTCTCACTTTATTTCACTGCTTCTTTACACTACTACATCGGTATATGAGTTACAGTCGAGTTCATGATGAAGGTATTAAAAATAAATGTACATAGAAGAATACTAATAGATCTGTACCACATTGAACAGTCAAAAATATATAAACGTTTCACCTGACATACATGTGCACACATGTGCACATGTGCAAGGCTCTCAATAATGTATGTAAGCAACTAAAAACTATTAAATATCTGTACTTCGATATTTCAAAATTATTTGTGGACCTTGCCGAATCCCTTAATAAATTTAGAAATTTTGACGTTAGGGTTTTATTTCAAAAATAGATTTAATTTAATCCTTGCCTGTTTTTGCGAAATATTTCGTCTGCCGCAAGACTATTGAAAGTAAAGCACACTCCATCCGCAGTCAGCACTGGATGAAACGCATCGTTACAGATATATGTATTTCGCCATACGCAATGATCTAAAAAATCTTCAAGTTTGGGTGATACCTGTAATACAATAATTTGTGAACAATAAATTTATACTATTATAAGGTTGTAAAAATGAAATATCTGTACACTGACTATTTTTTTGAAGATCACTGAATCGTTTTTATTTTTATTTTTTGTTTGTTCACATCGAAACTGATCAATGGATTTCAAGTATTTCTTTGTACACCGGTAGGTCGGTATCCAAAGCTGGTTAGGTATAGGATACTTAATACTCGAGTACGCTGAAGGGTTATGATTTTTTTGTGGTTCATAAGATCAACAACGCGGGAAAAAGCTGAGGATTTTCAAACCACTGAACCGATTATCTCGAATCATCATAGTGACACTCACAGTCATAATCCTTTTCTTCTTAATTGTCCAACTCTTAGAAAGAGGCCATATTAGTGCGTTGTGTTGAGTTTCGTTGCGTCGTGTTGCGCAGCGTTGACGATGCGACGTTTTACATATATTTTTTATGATATACCACATCAATGTGTTGCGTCGTCGCACGTTTCAACACTTTCAACGGATGGACGAATAAAAGACGAAGCGGGGGAGCAGTGATGCGCTGCGTTGTTGCAGTTCCGGTGCAACGACAGACAGTGTTCCACCGCTACAACTTCACATAGGAAATTGAACGTGGCGAAAGGCTGTGGCGCGCACGCTGTTGCCGTGCAATCGCGGATGCCCGTGGCAGTCGACACGAGCACAACTTTTAAGCGAAATTCTGGGCGAAAGCGTGTATCGGCGAGGTCATTGTGGCTCGTGCCCGCCGCACTTCTTTTAATAAGGTGATTACCCCGAATGGAACACGTTACGCCTCTGTAGTCAGAGTATAATTTCACATAGGAACAAATGTTAAGTAAGAATCTAAGTCTCACACAACGTCACATCCATATCTGAGATGGATAATTGAGCCATGACCAGTAATTGTAAGCTTAATTTATGGTAGCGACCAAGTTAGAGTTAGACTCTCAGGCCTTGGGTAATTGTCTTTTTAACGTGGTTAATACCTGTTCGTTTTAAAGATAAAGTTTGTTTGCATTCTTACTCAATTTAAATACCCTATCTAGTCATTGACTTTTGGAGTCAATTGGAGGCGCCCAATTGTTCTCTGCTATCTAGATTTGTAAATTGTAAAGCTCTTACCCTGACCTACTCACGTGCAGCCCTAATTTCTCTCTTCAACTGACTAGCACGGTGCATTAGACCTAGTGTGGACAGATGCGATACCTGTCAAGGTCCTGGCACACAGAAGTAAATAAGTCACGTAAGCTGTTATAGGACACCGCAACACAGTTTACCAACTTACACAGGGGCAAACTAGACGTGCGTTACGGCACTTTTTTATCTTAGCATGAGTGTGCAGGATATCGATATAGTTTGTCTCATATTCTCGGTACAAGAAAGCAACTGCGACGGCGCGCGTCTCTCTTTTGCGTTGCGACGTCGTGCGTCGACGCAACGCAGGTGTGGCATACAATGCGTTGATCCGTTATGTAGAGGCGACGTTACGCAACGCACTAATGTGGCCTCACTCATATTCCTAGATCATCTGAGGTTGAGTCTTCTTGTGCATTTTCGCGTTTCCCTTTCCCCTCAACATTCCCTCCCCCCGGACTCAGCGTTTATCGATTATTTGAATAAATTTATTATTTTCAGTCAACATAATATAGATGTGAAGTATTAATATGTAACATCATCTTACCTCCAATATTGCGTTGATGTCAGTATGAGTATTTTCTAAATCACTAGGCGAAAAATTTGGAAATCCGATACTGCAAAGTACCGATGTGGAGTGGAATTTTATGTCAGAAATCTCGACAGACCTGCAATTGGGTATTATACTGATCCTTAGAGCATTTTATCAATGGAGATGGCATTTGCACGCATCATTTTCTGCCAAATTATATGAAAAAATCAGGTCATTTTATACGATAAATTGTCAGTATGTGTGTTCTCTAGGGTTCCGTACCAGAAAACCAAGAAACCCTTATAGGAGCTCTTTTTTGTTTGTCCATCTGTCAAGACCCTTTTTTCTCAAGAACGTATCAAGTTAATATTAACATCAAAAACTCATGTCTGCGGTTCCTTGAAGGTGTAAAAAAATCACAAGCTTCTGACTCTGAGTCAACGCAATCCAAAGATACAGTGATTAAAAAATGAATTTCCATAAACTTCCATGGGAAACCTAATAGGGTACTTCCAGTTATCCTAAAGACTTGAAATTAATATAGTTATGAAGGTAGCTCTTATATTACAACCCAAGAAATGCATCTGAAGATCTTCTTTTATGTCTGTCTGTCTATATCAATAACCAATATAATATGACCACACCGTGTACATTTTGTTTAAAAGTAGAGGCTCTGCTGACACTGGATTTTCATAGATACGGCCTTTTTTAGCATATATTTTGAAGGAAACCCTTGGTACGCGAGTCCGACTTACACTTGGCCGGGCTTTTTAGGGTTCCGTAGCCAAAATGGCAAAACGGAACCCTTATACATTCGTCATGTCTGTCTGTCTATCTGTCCGTCCGTGCGTATGTCACAGGCATTTTACTCAAAAACTATAAGATGTACATTGATGAAATTTGGAGCATAGGTGTCGTGTGTAAACCGCTACTTAGTTTGATAGTTAAATAAAATATATATATATTTCTAGGGGGGCACTCCATACATGTAACCGAAACTGAAAAAAAAAAATTACAGCAAATATCAATGTGTGGCACATAATATTTCGACAGTTTTTCTAAAAAACACTTTGAGGTTTTTAAAAAATAAATTTGATTTAGGGAACATTTTCCGAAATATTCGCTCTGAAAGTAGCAAAAATTGTGTCCTCCCCCTCTATTTTCTAAATGGTATGTTCAAAAAATGTGAAAAAATTTACAATTATGAAACTTAATAAATACTTCCAACGAAAATTGTTTTCAACATGATCGAACATACCGTTTTTAAGTTATTGCCAAAAAACCGCGCTTCTCAGCAAAAGGACGTAAGTGCCGGGGAGATACGCTTTTTTGTTAGTGTTTGTTTGCATATCGTATTTTTTTTCATCTGTAGTGCATTTTTTAGTATAAACGGCTGCGGAACCCTTCATGGGCGAGTCTGACTTGCACTTGGCCGGGCTTTTTTTATTGTATTCGTTGGTAGGTAGCAATGGGAATATTTCCGTAGTGTGCTGCACAGTCACCAGCATCAGTATTTGGCATCTGACAAAGAGGGCAAAAATATCTGACACGTCTTAACAGCCCTAGAAATAGAGTCGGGTCAGATATTTATGTGCGCCGTGTTGTGTCAGATATTTATGTGCGCCTTGTTGTGCCAGATATTAATGCTGATGATTGTACCTGTTTATCTCTTCTCCCGTTAAAAGTGAATTGAATCCACTCGTAACCGTCATTTTCGCTCTTCCGGCAATCTCGCCCTTTCTATCCCACTACACCGAACTGGCTTCATATCCAATTCTTTCTCCATTCAGGTTGCCCGCCTCTGGAACGGTCTTCCTCTTAAAATCAAACAGGCCCCGAATAAGTTTGCATTCAAAAAGCCCGTGAGCAACTTCTTTGCTGGCAGAACCGAAGACTCGTAGTTTATCTGCTTAATTCGTTTTATCGCTTTATATAAATATATTATATTTATTAACCTTATTCATAATTGTGTATGTATTATATATATTTTGTTATTAATGTATTTAAAGTATATAAATATGTGTTTTTGTAATTACACAAGCCTCAGCACCGCCCACAATTTTTGTGCTTTGCCCTAAGGTTGACTGGTAGAGAATGCCTTATAGCATTAAGTTCCCCTTTTGTACATTAAGTTTACTTTTATGCAATAAAGATTAAATAAATAAATAAATAAAAAGTGCTTAAATACTTTGTTCGATAATGGCACGACTTGTCATTACAGCAGATAAATGTTCTAACTCCGTTTTTTTTAGAATTAGAAATTTAGTAAATAATAAATCGCCAGGCTTAAATGGGACTGGCCAGGCCACGTAAGCCGTATGCATCCACAGAGGTGGGCTAAAACTGTCACGGAGTGGATGCCTCAGGGCGGGCACCGGCGTCGCGGTCGTCCTAAGAGGAGATGGCGTGATGCCTTGGATGCATATCTCAGCGACTGGCCAGATGTTGCTTTGGATCGGGACGACTGGAAGTCTAGAGGGGAGGCCTTAGCCCTGCAGTGGGATACTAGATAGGCTATTTAAAAAAAAAATACAAAAATAAAGCAGGGGTCTTCAACAGGTTCAACGTTCAACCGGTCTAGGGCCGGCTTGCGCTTGAATAATGTAAAGGTACTTCTATGGAACGAAATAGGTGATAACTATAGACTTTAACAAAAACAATATTAAAGTACTGATCCGGAATAATTATGATTAAAAATAAGGTATGTATACCTGTTACGGTTCTAAATGTGTCCTACAGTCTAGTCATTTGACAACAGAGAATTAAGAACAAAACAAAAATTTCAAATAAAGGGCATGGAAAGTATAGGTTAAGGGAACACTTCATGTGCGATTACAACTCGGACTTGGCCGTTTTAGTATACTTACGCATTACTGTTAATATCACTGTAATACGCTTCAGTGAAGTTGTAATATTCTTGTCTAATCATCGCTCGTGGGCAAATTGTTATCGCTGGAAATGGCACCTAGAAAGAAGCAAACATACATTTTAATATTAAATTATTTGATACAAAACTAAATCGTTTTACAACAATTTTAACTTTACTAACAAAACTCGTAAAGCGGGACTTGTAAATAAAGGAGAACTTACAACCAAAGAAATCAGAATATTATTGGCTTAGATTAGTGTTCAATTTAACTCTATATCAAAATCTTGGATTTCCAATACTTGGGTATAAAGATATATTAATATTCACATGGCTGTAAACACTCTTTTATGTCCGCTTGTCAAGTTTTGTTATTTTTTTGCACCGCCATCAGTCCATCTCAAACAGAATAAAGCAACTGGATTCGATGAGATACCCATCAATCATCAGTCTTTCAGGCTATGGGAGAGGCAGCCGTTGATATCCTACATTATATCTGTTGCCAAATACGGATAAGTGGAAAATGGCCATCAGAATGGGCACACTCTTTTTATCCCCTTACGTAAAAAAAGGCTCCACTAAAAAATGTAGCAATTACAGGCTCATATCTCTACTATCGTATGCAAGCAAGGTGCTCCTTCACATTTTAAACACTCGACTCCAAAGCTATCTCTCAACCACAAATTTCAAAGGAACAGGCTGGCTTTGTAAAGGGCAGAGGTACCCGTGAACAGATCTTTATAATGCGCCAAATTGTAGAAAAGGCTAGAGAATTTAACATCCCACTTTTTATCTGTTTCGTGGATTTTCGTAAGGCTTTCGATACCGTTCAATGGGAGAAACTCTGGCAAGTACTTTTTGAAATGAGCGTACCGAAACATCTAACAAACCTAACCAAATCACTTTATAGGTATGGGACAGCAGCTGTCCGAATAGATGATAGCAATTCTGTGCGCTTCAAGACGCAGGCAGGTGTTCGACAACGGTGCATTCTCTCCCCGTTATTGTTTAATGCCTACACGGAACAAATTATGCGGATTGTCCTGGAAGACTGGAGTGGAGGCGTTTCTATAGGACAGCTTATAACAAATTTGAGGTACGCTGATGACACCACTCTGTTTGCTAGAAATGAAGAGGAGATGAAGACCCTACCTACTATAACGTCTTGAAACTACAAGTCTCGGTTTCGGGCATGCTATTAACAGAGAGAAAACGAAGATCATGCTAGTAGATAGAGGAGGGCAGGTGACAACAAATCCATCCAGGATTGCCAACTGTGAAGTTGTACACAGTTACATATTCCTCGGCTCGTCTGTGTCAAGCGTTGGAGGGTGCGAGGAAGAGATTAAGAGACGTTGCGCCATCACAAGATCAGCTGTGGGAAAGTTGGATAAGATTTGGAAAGACAGACGAATAACCAAGAATACCAAGGTTCGGCTCATGAAATGTCTTGTTTTTCCAATATTTCTGTATGGAGCAGAGACCTGAACCCTTAGGTTGAAAGACCGATGCAAAATTGATGCCTTAGAAATGTGGTGATGGAGGTGTTTGCTGAAAATTCCTTGGACCGCTTTTCGCACCAATGTATCCATCTTAAAGGAGTTGAGAATCAAGGACAGGCTTTCGTCGACTGTACAATTGCGAATTCTCAGATTCTTTGGACATATCTCCTGAAACCAGCAGTCCATGGAGCGTCTAGTGGTGGAGGGACAGGTTTAAGGCAAAAGGTCTCGAGGGCGGTCTCCAACCCGACGGACGGATCTTATTAAAACTGTGACAGACACCAGCATCACCGAGTGTGCACGAAATGAAGCCAACAGAATAAAGTGGAGACAAATTGCAAAGGCGGCTACCCAAGTCGAGAGGACCGAGGACGAAGATCTACCGTGTACGATTACATCATCATCGAGACCACGACCACTCTGACAAGAGTGAGACGACTAGAAAAGAAATCAGTCCATCACTGATTACTACCGAAAATTTTAGCACATGGCTCACATTGATTTTTTTATCGAAAATAACCTCTATCCTAGAGCTTCGTAAAAATCTGCTACTAACATTACCGTTAAATGATTCTAAAATACTATAAAGCATACCTTCTAACCTTATTGCTATTTAAGAGCTTAATTAAGGTAATGAAATAAATCATATTTATACGCGATTAAGCTCCTTTTTGTTCTGTTGTGATAATAGGTCATTTTGTGTAAGATTATCCCTGATATTTATTTATTTAATTTCGTCAAATTGATTTTAATAAGAAATTGCCAAGTCATAGAAAAGCAAAAAACATACCTCGCTAACAGACACCAAGTGTTCCTTTAAAGTGATGATTACACTGTTTTGCTGCCATTTCATGTACGTTTTATATACCATCCTTGAGCAAAGAATTGTGCTCAGAATAAACATAAAGATCCAAAATATTCTGAAATGTAGTACTTACATAAATAAGTTAATTAATATCTAGGTATATTGCATGCATTGTAGTAGGAAATTTAAATTTAAGTTAAATGATATCGGGTTTGACATGTATTGTAGTAATAAAACAATTTAACGGATTATATCGCGTATATCATCTCATTTTATTTCAATGAGTAATAATCGCGGAAACAGAAGAAAATATTATGTATTGTAGTAGTTAAATTAATTTGAATGACATCGTTTTTGACATACATTGTAGTAGTTAATTTAATTTGAATGACATCCTTTTGACATACATTGACGTAGTGTAGTTATTGAATAAGATAAGTGTTTGACGACCGGTTTGGCTCAGTGGGAGTAACGTTGCCTGCGAAGCTGAGGTCCTGGGTTCAAATCCCGGTAAGGGCAAATATTTGTGTGATGAGCATAAATATTTGTTCCTGAGTCTTGGATGTTTTCTATATATATAAGCAATATATCTATTAAATATATCGTCGCCTAGTACCCATAACACAAGCCTTATTGAGCTTACCATGGGACTAGAGTGATTTGTGTAAAATTGTCCCGTAATATTTATTTTATTTTATTTATTTAAGTGTTTAGTACCTAAGAACTAAAATTATACGCCCTAGCAGGGTGTCATGTATCTACTACCTATAATTAACATCTCCTGTGATAAACATGACTTGTAATGTTGAATAAATGAATGAATGAATAAATATTCAACACACATATATGACAAAATAGACATCAATTTCAAACAAGATTAAATCACCGCATACTCGTAAAATGTACAATAATAATTTTCGTTGAAAGTAAGTATCAAACATACAAAACATAAAATTAAATATATCAATTTGTGTCGACTATAAACTCTTCTTTTTTCAGAACGGTTTAAAAGGTTTCAGAAAAAGGAAGGTTATTCAGAGTGAAATCTCACACAATATTTCAAGAAAGGTGTAGTATTACTCCACCTTGATGAAGTTTTTTTAATTATGTAATTTAAATATATAATTGCACTAGCTTCTGCCCGCGACTTCGTCCGCCTTAAATTCGTTTATCGCGGATAAGGGTATTTTTCCGGGATAAAAAGTAGCCTATGTCCTTCCCCGGGACTTAAACTATCTCCATACCCAATTTCATCCAAATCGGTTCAGCGGTTTAAGCGTGAAGAGGTAACAGACAGACAGACAGACAGACAGACAGACAGACAGACAGACACACTTTCGCATTTGTAATATTAGTATGGATTCATACTTTCCCACAGTAGAAACTCGCTTTCCTGTCATGTATTTAAGGCCATTGAGGGAAGTATTTTCCGCAAAGTCATACACAATTTGGCTCAAAAGTTGATGGTACGTTTTTTCCGTTTTACTGGTTTTGGTTCCAGCCACAGGGCGATCTAAATTAAATATCTCTTGCTCCGTCCTGTAATCATAAAGAAATAGTTAATACTTATAGGTAACAGAACAGAGTCTGCAAGGTCGCTGAAAAAAACGAGGGTTATGATTTTTTATCCCCGGCTGACGAAGTTGCGGGGCACCTTCTAGTAATACTATAAACTAGAAGGTGCCCCG
Organism: Hedya salicella; assembly: GCA_905404275.2. Taxonomy (NCBI): domain Eukaryota; kingdom Metazoa; phylum Arthropoda; class Insecta; order Lepidoptera; family Tortricidae; genus Hedya; species Hedya salicella. The sequence continues at coordinate 5,706,233 of FR990102.1, forward strand.
CAACTTCGTTTGCGGAAGAGGAACGAAATTATGCTTCAGCGTCTATTGGTCCTTTAACTATCTCTGTGATACCCAGCTACCCGTGTTGCAAAAATAGTTGAAATCCGTTTAGCCGATTTGGCGTACTGAAGCCACAACGACACATACAAATGTACAAAAAATCCAAAATATAGTATTTTATGCAATCGTTATATAATGTATGCTTTTTCAGTCGAGTACCGCGTTTAGGCCACGAAGCTTGCTGAGTGGCCTTAGTAAGGTACGAGACTTATTTTATACAATACTTTTTCTACGAGTAGGTATCATCATCATCATCATCATCATCATCATCATCATCATCATCATCATCATCATCATCATCATCATCTCCATCTCCATCTCCATTTCCATCGCCATCGCCATCTCCATCTCCATCTCCATCACCATCTCCATCACTATCACCATCACCATCACCATAACCATCACCATCACCATCACCATCACCACCATTATCATCATCATCACCATTACCAGTACCTCAAATATCTTCGACTCTGTGTGACCTCCATAGTCCGTAAACATTTTTTTTCTGAAAATATCTTTGTTGTCCAGACATTTTAGTCTAACAGCTTTACCTATAATAGGATAGACGTGAAAGTTTGTGCTAATGTATGTATGTATATACACCTCTTAGTTAAAAAAAAGTAACTACTTAATTAATCTCAAAGAAACTTTCTAGTAATGTTATTTAGATATCAGAATAAGACATACCTAGGCTTTGTATCTCTACGCGAAAGAAGTCACGAGTAACAGTTAGTTTTCTAATAAAAACAATCAAAAGTAATAATTTGGTAGCGCAGAGGTGCGCAGAGGTGCATTTCGCCACAATGTCTACTTTATCGGGTACGTGACGGCTATGATAGCTCTACCTTAAAAACAAATAAAAAGTCCAAGAATTTACTACCAATACTTGACATACCAAAAATTACTACCTAGTTTTCTTAGAAGTATGAAAATAGTGGCTTCTCGTACCCAAAATTCTGGTAGAATGCACCGCAAAATTCACAGAAACTTCTATCAATAGACGGCCTTTTAAACTAACATGACAGCACGGCCACACGCTCAAGGTCGTTAGCGCGTATATAAGCCTTAATCCGGACACTCCGGTGCCGGTCCTTTGACTCACGCCCGAAAACCGACAAAACGAGTAATGTTGCCACACTATACGTCTCTGCCTCCTTTCATCGCTACTTCCCATGCCACTCGACGAGTATGTGTAAAGACAAGAAAGAGGTGCTAACGTATGACGATAAGGGGGTTTATCAGGCAGCGGTCCTGCCGCGAACGCCTTCCAACTCCTTTGATACTGGCCACATTACCAGTGAGGCGCTATTGACGTGAAATGACGCGGAGCCTAAAAGAAACACGTTGCTGCGCCGAGCGGTATTGAGCAGACGCAGGGTACGTCGCGTATTTACGCGCATTGCGCTGTGAGACGTTTTTTTTTTTTTTAAATCTTATTATTGGGAGAGTGCAAACCCACAAACGGGAATCTCATCCATAGTCACATAAAGTTGGGGCGCAAACACCATAGCCACTTAGGGTTGGGACGCAAACACCATAGCCACTTAGGGTTGGGACGCAAACACCATAGCCACTTAGGGTTGGGACGCAAACAACATAGCCACTTAGGGTTGGGACGCAAACACCATAGCCACTTAGGGTTGGGACGCAAACAACATAGCCACTTAGGGTTGGGACGCAAACACCATAGCCACTTAGGGTTGGGATTTCTATGACATGTGCATACAAGTTATAATTGAAGTAGATATATGTTTTGGAGCATGGCTGAATAAATTGATGTAATACAAATGCCATACTTATAAAAATTTCGAAATTTAATAAAAACATTGACTTCTCTATACAAAACTTGAAGCAAACCATAGTCGGCTAGTAGGTATGGGAAGTCCACATTTTTCTGAATGATTTCGATGTTGATCGCATACTAAAAGTTGATTGTCATTGTGAGTAGTCTCCGATAGTAAGTTTTGTATAACGTTTTAGAAGTCACTTTGTATGTACGTGACATAACTATGCTATTTATTATTACTTAAAAATGATAAATGCTGTAACCAAAGACATTAAATAAAATATAGTAAGTACCGCTTCTTAGTAATCGATCAATAAAAAATAAAATACTTACATGCCGGTATTATCCTCTTCCTCCTCACGGAAAGATTTATAGTTCAAGAAAGGGTCAACATATCCCTTCAACAATTGCTCTGGAGAAGCAACAGCAAGGGACACCTGACGTGGAATTGTTCGACGTGCTACGTGACTACTGCCTAGCAAGAATATATATATGACAAAAACCGGCCAAGAGCATGTCGGACCAAGCTCAGTGTTAGTTCCGCAGCCGTTCATACGAAAAAATGCATACTACGGATGATATGATTACTCATTACCTTCTGGAAGTTATCGATTATATGCGCCAGATTGAGCGGAATGTTTTAATGCAATATGGGACTTAATTAATATGTGTAACGTTCAAAGTATAAGGACGCCACGCGGCACTTACGTTATTTTAAAGAAAATTATGAAATTATGCGATAGCTCAAAAACGGCTCGACCGATTTTATTCAATATAGTTTCCATTGAAAGTGTTAGTTTTATATCAAAATATATGCAACAGTAGTGACATCTGTCTATGCTCTGTATGTTTACTATATCTGTGGTATTAAAAAATAAAAGTTAGTCTAATCCGAACTCGATAACGGTCGTTTCATTCTAATAGAAAGTACTTATAAGGCCTCATTTTCATGTTTTTTTTTTATTTCCGGAGCGAATATTTAAATTCAAAGCCACTGACTTTATCAAAAAATTATGTTTAGAGAACACTATTATTTTTAAAAGTCCTATTCAACGACACCCCACACATTAGTGTAGATACGAAAAAAAAATTTCACTCCAACTTTAGGTGTACGAGAGGTACCCGAAAACAGGTTTTTTTTTAGTTTTTACTTTATCGTTTTGTCGGCGTGATACATACCAAACCAAACCAAATTTCAGGTTTCTAGTGCTAATGATCACTGAGCTAAGCCGCAGACGGACAGACAGACGGACAGACGGACATGGCGAAACTATAAGGATTCCTAGTTGACTACGGAACCCAAAAAAGAACTCATATTATAGCCAGACAACTGACCTTTGCGACTGTTATCTAAAAAAATAGACTTGTTATATGCTAATGTAATGTTTACTAATAAGTAATTTTTGTGTATGATTATAAGGGCAATGGTGGTTTATGTAATTTGACATTATGCTAATATTTTACAAGGCAAAGTAAATGATAATTAAAACCCATACTTCATAGTTAATTAATAATTGTGTTTTGGTCATAAATGTGGTATTACACTTTTATATATATGCCATTCTTTACTCCTATACATTGGTCATAGAAACATTTTATTTTTGACATGATACTCGTCATCATGTTTGTCACATGCCGAGTGAGCTAGGGCCAAGATCGCCACAGATTGGAGACCTAAAAGCTCAAAACGGAGACGCGGCAGACCACATAGGCGATGGCGGGATGAACTGGACTCCTTTTTGAAAGAATGGCCGGAAATTGCCCAAAATAGGGAGGATTGGAGGAAGAGGGGGGACGGAAGTCTCCAGCTAATAACATAGTGACTCCACCCATGAGACCATTGTTCCCTCTAATGTCTTTCAAAGTGTTATACAGCGCTTCAAAACACCGTTTATGCGCCATTATACTTTCGTCCCAGACGGTTACCCCTTATTTCACACTTTTCAGGGATGAATTTCCAAAAATGCTGAAATTTGCTTTCTTAGTTTTAAATGAAGTCTATATGTAAAATATTATAAAATTTACTGAATTAATTACAGGTATTCCATACCAAATTTCAACCCCAATTTAACCCTGTTAGGAGATGAATTTCCAAAAATTCTGACATATATTTTTTGAACATCAAATGAAGAATTTATACCCGAAATATTATAGCAGTTACTCAAATAATTACAAGTTTCCTATACAAACTTTTAACCCAACCCCGTATACATTTCTAAAAATTTAAAACTATTTTTTTTATATTTGAATGATAAGTCTACACGCAAAATTTTGGTTCAGTTAATAAATTAATTACAAATATTCCATACAAACTTTCAACCCCAATTTAACCCAGTTAGGGGATGAATTTAAAAAAATACTGAAATTCGTATTCTTATTTTTAAATGAAGAGTCTATACGCGAAATATTATAACAGTTTAGTCAAATATTGAAAAGCTTGCCATACCAACTTTGAACCCCAATTTAACCCCGTTAGGGCATGAATGTCTAAAAATTCCGAACCTATTTTTTTTATTTGAATAAAGAGTCCATAGGCGAAATATTATAACAGTTACTCAAATAATTACAGATGTTCCATACAAACTTTCAACCCAAATTTAACCCCGTGTAGGGATGAAATTCCATAAATGCTGTAATGAGATTTCTTTGTTTCAAATGAAGAGTTTATTCGCAAAATATTATAACAGTTGCTCAAATAATTACAGGTTTTCCATACAAACATTGAACCCCAATTTAACACCATTACGGCGTAACACATTATTTTCTTCTGTTTCCGCGATTATTACTGAGTGCAGGCATTTATAAGCTGGACTGCGAGTGTGGTCTTTCATACATTGGTCAAACGAAACGCAGTGTATCAACCCGGGTGAAGGAGCACATAGCAGATGTCAAGCACCGTCGGTGTAATAGGTCTGCAGTCGGTGAACATGTCATTGACAAACCAAACCACTCAATTAAGTTTGATAAACCTTCTATCCTTGCCAAAGAAAACAGATATTTTCCCAGAATGCTACGCTAGGCTATTGAGATTAAAAAGCATCCTAATTTCAATAGAGAAGATGGATTGTCACTACCCAGCTTGTGATCCTGTAATACATCTCATTAAGGAACAAGCGAGACACAGGACTGCAAAACCTTAACTTCTGAACGATGTAAAATATCTTATATGTTCAAAAAGTAGTTTAATAGGCTCTGTTTTTAAATTATTATAAATAGTAATGAGGTAGCCTGGGAGGTTTTCTTTGCAGCGTCTCTTTTCTCCTCAGTACGCCTCATTTGTGAAATGCCTACTTGGTAAATTATTAGAATAAAATAATTAAGCCCTTCTGGCACATGTGTAACTGTCTTTATAGCTTAGGCCCATCTGGCATGTATGTACACCTTTATTTGATTTTTCAAAAATGGGTAGTTTGCACAAATTGTAACTTTGACAGAAGAAAATACATTTTTTCACAGTCCATCCGTAACCATGGAAAGCTGGAAAGCTTCCGAAACGTCGGGAACTAAAATGAGATAATATACGCGATATAATCCGTTAAATTGTTTTATTTCAATGCTTAATTATTTGTTTTGTTTTTTAGTAAGAAACTTTTATACAAAGATTCAAGTCTAACTCTCCAAATGAACGATTTCCATACGACGGTTCAACCCCTATTCCACACCCTTAAGGGTTGAATTTCAAAAAATCCTATTTTAATACACGTCCACGTACTATAAAAAATATACGTTCCAAATTTCATGTTTATATCTTTAGCGGTTTAGGCTGTGCGTTGTCTGTTAATAGGTCAGTAACGCAAGAGTTTTATATATATAGATGAACGCCGGCTGCACGGACGAAAAAGCATGACTCATTGTCACGTTCCACTGTTACGTTCTGCGTGTAAGCGAGAACGTGGAACTTGCAATAAAGAGGCTCGATCGGCCTAAGCGTTCGGCTCCTCTTCCACGTTGACACGTAAAATTATCTTCCGTAAACTGACTTTACAGACAACCAATTTTTTTTCCGATAGTGCGTGTACCTACGTTATGTGAACTCAGAATCGACAAATATCTTAATTTTACATTGATTTAAACTTCCGATCTTCACTCATTATCACAACACAAAAAAACGGGGCTTCATCGCGTATAAATATGATTTTGAATCCAGTCATTAGTAAATGTAAACAACATATGTATAATAACATCCGATAAATAAATAGCCTGACGTAGGGAGTGTAGTTTGTCGGTCGGTCTAGTGACGACCATAGTATTCATCCTAATAATAAACATCAAGCGCGGGTAGATCGAAAAACTCGCGTGGCTAGAAGACGTTGATTCGCCGCTCCAGTTCCTTCGAGACCATGGACGTAACGCGACGTCTGAAACGTCGAAGAATTACCAACGAAAGGTAATTAAATAAATCATATTTATACGCAATTAAGCCCTGTTTTGTTGTGTTATGATAATCTTAATTTTATATCAGTTTGTATGGATTTAACTTTTCTAACACCAGACGTGACATTTGTACAGCTCCCTCGGGTAAATACATTTTTACTTTAGTGTACATAAATTAGTAAGCAAAATTAAAAAGTTAGGTATCAATGACATGTTTTTATATATTTATTGCAGTGGCCTGTAAATCATACTTATAAGTATGATAAACGCAGTAGTATGTTTGTACTTTTTTTTGTTTTACAAATATCATGATAATAATCACAATTTTTGCAATTTATTAGTGGATCACTCCACTAGTGTTATTATTATAAACAAAGATCAGAAACAAATGAAAAAAATTTTTCGACGATACTGGACTTGAACCAGTGCCTTGAGCCAGACCGGGGCAGCACGCTCTACCATCTGAGCTAATCGTCCACACCAGTAGTCGACGAATTTTGGCGAAAGAGTCGGATGCACCATACAGAGATCCATAAGCAAGAACAGATGACAAAATTCGTCGACTACTGGTGTGGACGATTAGCTCAGATGGTAGAGCGTGCTGCCCCGGTCTGGCTCAAGGCACTGGTTCAAGTCCAGTATCGTCGAAAAATTTTTTTCATTTGTTTCTGATCTTTGTTTATAATAATAGCAGTAGTATGTTTGTTTGTTTAGCCTTCTTTCACATGACAGCGGTGGAGGATAAATAAAATGAAATTTTGTGCTTATAAATAAAATAGAGGCAGTGATTTCGAGACGAGGAGCGAGATTTTTATACATTAAACTGAAAGGTGTCCGCAACTTTGTCAGTTGATGAGATAAATATCATAAACCTCTTTTTTCTTCAGCGTAGGTAGTCAAGTAAAAAGTATCCCATAACCATCTGTGGATGTCCAGCTACCAGTGTACTAAAAAAAGTTGAAATACATTTTAGCCGTTTTGGCATGATGATGACACGTAAAAATAACGAAAAAAAATGATTTATTGACTTTTAAATAGTAACAAATTCATTGCTTTTGTCATTAATTAATAACACATGATACATTAAATTTACAATTGCTTTGTTCCATATTTATTTCTGTTACTTTTCTAATAAGCAAATATTAATTGCTTACATCGAAAAAAATGCCCACTTACCATATAATTTCGAAGACTGGCATTCCCGACTTTTTCTTTAGCCACTTGATTGTTAATGCATGAAATTGAATGAAATAGGCTAATTGGCTTCTCGTTACGAAAGCTCCTTGAGTGAAGTGGTGTGTTTTAGAATATTTTACTATACAGGGTGAAATTGGAGACGTGAACAAGAATATTTCACCATTAATCTCTATTATAAAGTTGTAAAAAGGAAATGTCTGTACATTGAAGATACAAAAGTGATACTATTTGAAGGTCACTGAATCGATTTTTTTGTATGTTTGTATGTTGTGTCTTTGTAGCTTCATCACGGCAAAACGGCTAAACGGATTTCTACTATTTTTGGTACACGGGTAGCTAGTTCTCTACAGATAGTTATAAAAAAAAAATTAATTCGACGACGCTAAAACAAAAATAGGGTTATAATTGTTTTCTCATCCACTGACGAAATTGCTGGTACCTACTTTAGCTATAAGATCGTAGTATAAGTTAAAGTTTAACTATACTATACTGTTTCACTTGTGGGTGTGCAAAAAAGAAATTCGATACCTTTAGACTCAAAGAGTGTAAACGACACACAAATAAATGAAGGAAACGGCCGTTGGATCTTAAGGTACCAATGTGAGATTATTGATGGCCAATTGATTGCGAAAGTAACTATATGAAACAACAGAATTTGTTTTTTTAGGGTTCCGTACCTCAAAAGGAAAAAACAGAACCCTTATAGGATCACTTTGTTGTCCGTCCGTCTGTCCGTCTGTCTGTCAGTGTGTCAAGACCCTTTTTCTCGGGAACGCGTGGAAGTAACGAGTTGATTAAAACTATATACTGAGGACTACAGTCCTTTGAAGCTGTGAAAAAATCAAATTTCTAAGTTTACAAAAAAAAGGCCGTTTATGCCGCAAAAAACAATTATGTCGACACTCTTTGAAATTGATACGGTTGATCCAGTTGTTCTAGAGACTAGAAATTTGGTATGAAGGAAGCTCTTATAGCACAATCAACACAATAAATCTGAAAAACTATTTTGTTTACGTCTGTCTGTCTATATCAGTAATTAATATACAATGATTGAGCACCGCATACATTTACCTTAGGGGTAGGGCTCTGCTGACACTGGATTTCCATAGATACGGGTATTTGTAGCGTATATTTTTTACGGAACTCTACTAATCTAACACATTCACTGCCAGCACGCGCTCTGCTCAGAGACGCGTAGCCAATACCATGCGTTTCCCCGTATGTAGAGGACTCGCTACGAAAAAGTTGGCATCGAAATTGTTAATCAGTCAAGGTCATCATATCATACTTGATAAGTGCCTTATGGGGACTGATGTACTATCGGGTGAAGTATGATGGTCAAACTTTATGAAATAACTAGAAGGTGGCCGCAACTTTATCAGCGAGTTAGAGACAATCATAACCCTTTTTATGCTTCAGCGTAGTCGGGTATAAAGTAACCATCCGTGGATGACCGAGTTGTACAATTTTGTTTTATCTATTCAACCATTTTGACATACAGTGATACAAAAAATCCAAAAAAGGGATTCATCGGTTTAGTAACCCTTAAAAAGCCCGGTATATATTATATTGGAAAATATCTTCACTGTACAGACATATATATTTTTGACAACTTTAAAAAGTATAAATATTTCTTTCTTGTTACGATCTAAAACTAATTGACAATATCATAGTTTTGGAGACAAACATAATAATAATATTGACTTTTTGAGTTTTCGTTTGGTCTTGTACTTTCTGATCACGACTGTGATGTCACCCTAGACCCGACATCCCAGTTTGCCTTTCATTTTACTAAAACAAAACAATGATGGGGTACAAAACTAATCAGAAATCTTTCATATATTTTTCAAAGAGCCCTAGCTTTTTTTTCAGGTCTTTTTATATTTTGTAAAATATTTTTATGAATATTCACAAGCATTTGCTTATGACCTAGCCAGTTATTACGTGTTTTTTAAGGTTGCATAGTTCACATACGTAGTTACATTTTGTACATACAAACAAGGATCCCTATGTCTATTTTCGCCAACGTTGAAAACGTTTAAAAGTCGTTATTTTTTATCATCTGCAATAATATTGCAACCTCAATGCTTTGGCCGGTTGTTGTTTGTTGATACTTAGATATTCATTATCTGGAATTCAATCCAATATTTTCGATTGCGAAACAAATTAATATTTATATGGAAGAAACATTTAACCTAACAGTAGGTAGTATTATCGTTTGAAACCACAGGCAAAAGTGGTCATTAATCGGAAAAACAATATCTTAAATACATATTGTTGAATTTATTTAACAGTTGTTATTAGAAGGGGCTCGTTAGAAGGGGCTCGCAACTTCGTTCGCGGAAGAGAAAAAGTCATAAACCCTTGTTTTTTTCTTCACTGTACTATTATAAATATAATATCCTATAACCATTTGTAGATACCCAACTACCCGTGTACCAAAAATAGTTCAAATACGTTTAGCCGTTGTTGCGTGATGCTTCATCACACAACGACATATACAAACATACAAAATAAAAATGATTGCCTCCAAATTGTCTGTTACTCGGTTACGCTGTCGCAAAAAGAGGGGTAATGATTTTTGAAGTCGCGGGTACCATGAAGTTATAAATAAATAAAATGGATAGGTACTTATATATCGGGTGAAGTCGAGGGTAAAATCGTGTTGTTTATAGAATTTCGTTACTTTGTTTCAATAATGATATTATACAAAGCTTTTTCTATCTTTTTGCATAGTTGAAATTAATTTCTATATATAATCTTTTTTTCCTTGTACAAACAATCCGTAAGCTACACTTCTCTTTTAGATTTGCGAGTTAATCTCTAGATGACCATAGACCACGATATGGATGTGTCTATCACAGCTTTGTTCCAAATCTAACTTACTTTGTGAGGTCGCCTTCTGATACTCTGTTAGACCTTCGTCAAGGAAAACGACATAACATATTCACTAGTCCTTCCTTTATGCAGCTAGCTAACCAAAAGCCATTCAATCGTAACCTTCATTACAATTAGAATAAAGGTTACGGAGTAGTTTCAATCGCGCACTGTTAAAGCTGCAAAATGCTATAACACGATCGGAAATGAAAAAAATATTCCCCATATTCGATAAGTCATTTTTATTTGAGTAAAACTTTGCCTTTGTTATTACGAGCTTGCTGGAACGGTCGGTGGAGTTTTCAACGACTTGTTTAACTTCGTGTTAAGAGTTGAAAGGTTTTCGTTTCACCAGTTAAATTAGAAGTTGGTCTTATAAGAGTTTTCATATAACTAAATGTTTTTGTTTTAAGACGAGGTTCTCAAGTAGACTGCATGTTTTAAACAGACTACGTCATAACGAGTGTTACTTATGTTATAGTTAAATAAAGAAAATAACTAACACACAATTATACATACATAGACTGTCTACCATTTATTCAATACTAGAATGTGCCCCGCTAACTAACCGTGTACCACCAACCGTTGAAATCCGTTCAGAGCGGTTTGATTTGTCTGGGTCGAGGAAGTGTCACCTTCACTATTAAGTTATAAAAATGAAAAGTTTGTATACTGAAAATATTCATAAAAAAGTATATTGAAACGGATTATTAGGAATCGTTGGATCAAGAAAAAATATATGGGATGATATGACGAAGATAATGACGAAAATGCACTATGTACTGGTATTATCAACAGGGTACATGCATGATTTGTTTTATCGCTTTTCTTAAGTAAATATCAAAATACCGTAAAAACGATTTCAAAATGTGAAATTAAAATTAAAATCGGCCTAGAATTACGTATGATAAACGCATTTTAAACTACTAATTAGACAGCGATTTGACGGAGAGGTCCGACATGTACTGTTTTGCTAGAAAGAGATAAATCGAAATGTTTGACGGCTTATATCTTGGTTATTTTTATAGTTATTCGATTTTTTTTTTGTCTGCCGTTTGTCACGTGAATGAGCTTTGAATAAAGCAAAAATTAAAATTCATGAACATTCCCTATTATCATCTTGTACCGCAACGGAGTTAATCCTTCTCAGCTGTACCACAAATGGAGTTGGCTAAAGCTCTGATCAATACAATTACTGACCGAGACCGTTGCATCGGGATAATGTGGTTCAACTGAATCAGGGACTGCATTCGACATCCCAAAATCCCAGGTGTTCCCAAACATCAATATTCAAGAGCTATACTTTAAGGAATTCTTTAAAAAACTGCAATACTGGCTAGTCAAACATTGTTTTTACTGTGTGCATGAATATTTTGAGATCTACTTAACTAAATAATAAAAATATTACATAAATATCAGGGACGATCTTACATAAATCGATCTAGTCCCAATCTAAGGAAAGCTTGTACAATGGGTGCCAGGCGATGATATACCTACATGATATACTCATACATAAATTATAATACTTAAATACGAAGAAAACATCCAAGACCCAGGAAGAATCATTGACGCTCATCACACAAACACTTGCCTTGGCCGGGATTCGAACCTGGGAGCGCCAGCTTCATAGGCCGTTGTGCAACCAACTGATACTATTATTGTTTTAGTAACTATTGAACTTGCAATGGCGATTAAATATTGAATACTATGTTTCATGGTAAAAAGTGTGTGAGTGAGTGAGACAAAAGATTGAAGGGAGATCTTCATAAAAATATTTAATTACATGGTCCATACAGTTAACTTAGGGAACAATATGAGACATGTATAGGTCTCATATTCTGCCCTAAGTACAAAACCCCTACAAAATCCCTGTGCGAATCCGGGGCAGACAGCTACTTAGAATAATATATAAGTATACTATTATACAATTGTAAAAATGAACAAACAATTAAAAACATATTGTAACAAACTATTTGAAAGTCAGTATTTTTTGTATGTTTGTATGTGTCGTTGTGGCTTCATCACGCTAAATCTGCTAAACGGGATTTAACTATTTGTGGTTCACGGTTAGCCGGGTATACATAGAGTAACGTTATAAATCTTTGTACATCGTAAATAAACATGATGGTAATGGGATATTTTTTACCCGACTACGCTGAAGAAAAAAAGAGGGGTTATGACTTTTTCTTCTCTACGAACGAAGTACACCTAGTAAAATTTTAACTTGATAGCAAAATAAATGCCACTTATTGATATTTTTAAAAGCAATATAACTGTTGTGAATTTTAATTATTTTTGATCATTGTTTCAGTGTTATATCTGTCTCCAATACTCGTACCAATTGGTTTTTCTGTGTCAGTGTTAAATAAAGACATATTTCGCAATATCGTAAAACGCAATGGGGGTGGGTATTTTTGCAGCACCGATCGTATTAGATTCGGCGGTAACGAGGGACCGGCGGCCTTCATCAGCTGGCGACGTGACTTGGATAAAGAACCCATTTTCTGATTCGAGAATATGGCTTCGATATCTGCCGTTTGGTTTGTTAATTAGGGTGGATTTAAATTGGCTTTGTTACCGAAGGGCTTTAAGCTGGCTCGTGGAAAAGAATCACACAAGATAGGAATCAATAGCGTGCACTCGTATTGGAGGCCAAGACACACTTTGGGTCGCTACGCCAATGGAGTAAATAGAAGTAAGTAGCAGAACTACACTACTGTGGATATTATCACACACAAAAACAACTACTGGCATGAGGGGGGGGGCACTCGTCTGTAAAAAAATTAGAACTTTATTGCTTGTAGCGGTCGCTTGCGACTTCGTCAGCCTTAGATTCGTTTATCACAGATACAAGTTATTTTTCCGGGATAAAACGTAGCTTGTGTCTTTCCCCAAAACTCGATATTTTACTAATTTAAATGTAAAGCATATTGCCAAGTTCCTAGCGTAAAAAAATATTTACTAAATTTTCATCCCCTTTTTCGTCCCTAAAAGGGATGAAATTTGACATACCTGCCTTGTAGCCTATGTCCTATTCAGATATATAAGGTACATAACTGGAAAGTTTCGTAAAAAATCATCCAGTAGTTTTTGAGATTAAGTGGTACGTACATACATACTTTCACGTTTATAATATAGTAAGGAAATAAGGATCTACATACAAATAATGTTTTGATATAATTGGGATGTTGCCAATTTTTGACAACTTTTTTCTATAGTATGTTAAAAAACAAACTCTCAATAATAAAAATATTGGTGAAAAAACTACTAGAACACCAAGATACAACAATGTTCATGCAATCACATTTTTGGACTTTCCCTAAAAACACTCCATGCCAGGGATCGGAAACGGTATTTTTTTCAATATTTGAAATAACGATAAATTTTTTCGTTATTATAAAAATACCGGTTCCGATCCCCGCTCCATACTAAAACCTAGGAAATAGAAAGGTGTGACGTCACACGTTACTATCTTGTATGGGGATATTAAGAACTGTGTTCTGCAGCTATGTTAAAACTTGCGTTTATCGAAAGAGTTTCATAACAAAATTTACTACACTTTTATGGGTTATATTCAATGGTATTATTGGTTATTAATATTTTTATACTTTAAAAATGGACTTTTCCACCCAACTTTAAATGTTCGTAAAACAACTTTTTTTCATCATAGATAGATTAAGAATAAAGATTTCTAATCATAGACATGGGTCTACCATATCGCATTAATTTTTATTTTTATTTTAGTAGGTACAGTCAACAACCCAACTGTGGCAATAATTAGTATCATAAAGTAAATTATTTTATTTTATGAACCGCTTTGCCATACACTTTCCCATAGAATGTCTACTAAAATCACTCACACAAGAAAATATCAACGTCTACCAAAACACCTACATAATTCCCTGTAAAGTGTAATCTTATGAAGTTGCGCAAGTGTGTATAAATTAACATAAGAAACAAACATCGGCGTGGCAATCTTCAAGGTCTCGTATAAGATTAACGTTTCCCACAAATTACGGATCACAAAACCACAAGGCTTAGCAATTCATTGCGTTGGGTTGCCTAGGAACTAGTCTTAGATCTAGGCATTTGATTAATTATACAAAAGCGGGTATCTACGAAGCTGTTTATGGATAATAGATCAAGATTTATATCGCAATGAGGTTATAATTTATTTGTATATATCCTGTAGCTGTTTACCATTATAAGAAAGTACTAAATTTTCCCAGACGTTCCCAAGGTTTTGCTTGCGTGGCAAAGATTTTTTACAATTTCAGTGCACAATGTGTTAAAAACAAGTAAAGATCGACAAAGATGTCGCTTTTTCGGTTCAGGTTTGTTTCGTCCACATTTCTGCTTCGTCCACAATCCCACTTCTTCAACATTCCCATTTCGTCAACAATCCCATTAAGTTAACATTTGTAGCTTAACTAACGCGTAAAGTAAAATCAGAAGTAAATAAAAACAACCATAAAATGAAAATAAAACAAAATAAAATATTTGGTGGTGACCTACATGGTTGTTTGCCAGTGCATTAAGGCTGGGAATGTGGACGTGTACCTATTACAATGTACAAATTTCAATCCATTAAAAGTATAACATAGAACCCTTGGATAGAGCTACTGATATTTCGATTCTACATTTTTATTATAACCCACGAAAAGTACTCAAATGAATTAAACCAACAAAACTAACAAGTCAAATCAATTTGACACGCGTACTTCAGCAAGTTTGTTTATCTCATAAGCAAACATAAAATGAAACTTCATACAACGATACACAGTTAAGTTCCTTAAATCCCTCGACGGTGCCGATAGCCCTTTCCCATAATAAATTAAACACCAAATTCAAGCATTACGCAAATTGCTCAAGAGTATTCTCCAACTTTTCTAATGTAATCAACGAGCTGCATCAATTCAAATTAGCCATCCAGAAATAACCTACCCCGGGGAACTACATATTAATTAAAACACATCGCTGTTGAGGGTTGGCGCGTAGTCGCAACTAGCCAAAGGGGGTAGAAGTAGTTATAATTAACAGGTTTTAGTGGTTCAATTTCTTTGGGTAAGTGTCGGAAATAATTGATTTTATGACAAGAGTTACAACAGGACATTAGGACACGAAGATATTTTACAATAAGACATTAAGACACGAAGTGGTTATTTGTACAAGCCAATGAAGCGATAGAGAACAAATATTATCTAAACTATACTCTGATTTTTAATTCAAGACCAAAATTTAACGTCAACGGGCGCACTTTTGCTGTGATCACTGCATACTGGTTTAAGTGTTAGTATTTTTATCAATAAAAGTTACCCTAATATCACTGGTTGCACAATTTCTCATTCATATTTTTGTGAAATCATTTATTTATTTATTTAATCTTTATTGCACAAAAGAAAAAAGTTATCGTACAAAAGGCGGACTTAATGCCATAGGGCATTCTCTACCAGTCAACCTTGAGGCAAAGCAGATAAATGTTTATTTGATGAAATAATCAAGATGAGAACTGTCAGATTTTGGTCTTGAATTAAAAATCAGAGTTTAGAAGGGCACCTTATTTATTTATTCGTATGGCTTATAAATTGTCAGTCGTTCATATATATTTATAAATTAAGATTAAGTGTATTAATCAATGGATTGCGTCATTTTTCAGGGTAAATAAGTCTGCAGGCTTTCCGTTGTATTTGCAGTCGTAGATGATATGCTTGACGACTTGTACCGCAGCTCCACAATCACAGGTCGGCGAAGTTGTCCAGCCACATTTGTGTAGGAAGTCTCTGGACCTTCCGCTGCCAGTTCTGAGCCTGTTTAGCTAGCTAGGCAACCATTGTTTTCGAGGTACAGAGAAGCCAGGTAGTTTTTTCGTGGGGTCGATATTTGCTCCCAAGCAATCTGGTGGTTTGGACTGCCAATCCTTTTTCCACTTAGCGTGCAGATCAAAGGGGACCTCCATTAGGTCTCGGGCAGTATGGTAAGGTGGATGGCGAGATTTTAGATGGTGTGGCGGAAGGTTTCTGAACTCTGCGTAAATTGGTAAGTCAGGGCGAACCAGGATTTTTTGCGCCTCATGGCGCAAGTGCTTGTTCTCGTCTTAACTGGGAGGGTGCTTTGTGACTCAACGCAGGCAGCCACATTAGGGGGGTACTTTTGATGGTCCCAATTATACATCGCATAATTCCTTCTTAAGGTGGGTCTACGCTACGTGAACCGAGCACGAGCCGACTCAATTCGTCTAGTGTGGACCGACAAGCCTCGAACGAGCGCGCTGCGAGCATTTCGTTCGTGCTCGGCTGCGTTCCGCCTGTTGTCGGTTTTTTGACGAACATAAAAGGATTTGCTTCGCATTCGCAGTGCGTTCGAGCACAGTGATCGTTGTAGGTTCGTGGCACGTCCACACTTGACGCCGCGAACGACGAAGCCGAGAACAGCTCCGCTTGTGCTTCGCTCGTGCTCGGATCGTCTAGCGTAGACCCATCTTTAGTCAGTGGAGGAGGAAAAAATCATAACCCTGTTTTTTTTTCAGCGTAGTCAAGTAAAATATATTCTATAACCATCTGTGGATGCCCAGCTACCTTACCCGTGTACCAAAAAAAGTTGAAATGACGCCGCCCGCCTCGCACCTCGAAGTCGCTGTGCATGTCAAGCAGTACTCGGCTTGTACTACATGAGTGACAACTAATGTCATGGTCGTGTAATCTAAATCTGAGTCTCATGGTAGATTTCTAGTTCACGTTTATATTTTAACCTAGTAAAACTATGTTTTGTTTGGTTTTGCGGACTACATCAATTCTAATCTGTCACACAGAAATAACCAAACAACATTTTTATGATATAAAGTTGTAAAACCGGCCAAGTGCGAGTCGGACTCACGCACCGAGGGTTCCGTACAAAATATAGGCTACAAACGGCCGTATTTACGAAATTCCAGTGTTAGCTGAGCCCTACTCCTAAGCAAAATATACGATGTGTTAGATCATTTTATATTGGTTGCTTACATAGACAGATATAAAATTATACTTTTTTTAGTACCTATTTGTTGTTCTATCATCTGTAGAAATTTCAACTGTCTAGCTATCATGGTTTATGAGATACAGCCTGGTGATGGACGGACGGACAGCGGTGTCTCAGTAATAGGGTCCCATTTTACCCTTTGGTTACGGAACCCTAAAAATTAAATGAATATTTAAATTTTGATTAACATGGTCGAAAGTCTGTGAGCCGAAAACGAACCGACAGATTCCAACTAATCTAGGTACAGAGATAACTGAACATCCACACGTAGCCATGATATGGACATTCATACCCGACTTTGACATAAAAGAGGGTTAGGATGTGCCGGGTCAGTTGGAAATCCGCAGACGGTTAATGGTTATAGGATACAATACACATTACCCGACTTCAGTAAATAAAAAGGGTTATAGCGTTTGAATGGATTGAGCATTTTTTGGTGTTGCGTCAGCCAAACATCCTCAGTTGGTTATAGCATACACATTATCCGACTTTGCTAAACAAAAAAAGAGGGCTATGAGTTTTTTCTTTACGGACGAAGTTGCACCCGTTATTCACCTTCTGATATTAATTAAAAAACATTGCTGCCGAGGTTCTGACGCTAAGTCGCAACTTGCTGAAAAGATGGATTAGAAGTAGTTTTATTCAGACTTCTTGCTAAGATTTAGCAAAATTGTAGCTAGTGGCTTAGTTTATTTGGGTACCGTCTCAGAAAAAAATATTTTCTGAGTATAAGGTTCACATTTGCAACGATATTGTGCTAAAATGTAAACGCCACATTTTTCCGATTTCACTGCAATGAGAATTCATTTCAATAGCAGAATAATATAACGTCCGTAATCTGGTAGGAACCGGTTCCTACTCGTAACGCGACGTCCAAAACGCCAAAGAATTACAACGCAAGTTAATTGAATAAATCATATATACAGGGTGTTAAGACCAGCGTACCGATAATTTAAACCCTAGTTTCAGACAGTCATTCTAAGCTGGAAAAATGTGTAAATATCCCTCATAAATTTCCCAATTGATTTTAATTATTTATACATTTCTTGAACGTAAATAATTACATAAGGGTGGATCAACTTTTTCTTGTTCTTATCTTATGCTTCACCGTAATTCAGGAGACACTAGTGACAGTGTCACTTAGAAAAATACTTAAAATTATCGAGGCTTAAAACTTACTTAAAAAAACATACCGACGTGATGAGCCCATGAAAAATGAACCTATATTGACTAAAAATTTGTTGCCTTTATATCATTTAAAATTGAAGTTTTAAAGATTTATTCAGGAGATGTAACCATGGCAACAAGGTAGGTAGGTACAGTAACAAATAATGGACCCTTAAATATTACAATATACGTTTTCTTGAACACAAAAACCTCTAAAAAACATAATACAGGAAACCTACAATGAAAGTATCACAAACACTTACCGCTTTCTGACACTTAAAAGGTCTACGATATGGATTGGTCAACGTCAAATTCACAATCGGCGTCGCAATTTTGACAAATCTCTTTTGAACCACATTGGGTTTTTTGAATGATAATTTCTCAATAGGATTGCGCTTACGTCAATTCGACAGTTCGTTTTGTGGAATTTGGGAATTTTACGTTTAAAATCAATACAATCTAAAAACAATATGCGTAAGTTAGCGTGCGATCAAATATCTAAAGGATTGCTCGTTTAGCAATACGTAAATGATATCACTGGTACTTTTGAGCCACTGGAATACCGAAATCGTCATATGTCATTGTTATTGGATTCTTATTGTATTATCTATTTGCAAAGTCACACGCGAGCCCTGCTCCTACTGCTGCTACTCGCGCTCAGGTTTTAGGTGTTTGCGCGTGCAAGCGCCACCCGGTCATTGACCCCGCTTCATTCCCACGCCACCTCTTGTTTCTCTTACTTGCAGCTATTGGATTTGATATACTGCGTTACGGATACTATCATTAAACATTTTCTCTATAAAGCATGTTGTGTTTGCCTGTAATTGGGTAAATACTCTAAAATGTTAAGTACCCATTGTATAAATGTATACCTATTGTATAGTATTGTACCTGTTGGCAAACCTAATAAATAAATAAATAAATAAATAAATAAATAAACATTGTTTTTATTATTTAATTCCGGCCTGTGGTCTGAAATTATGGTTTAAATCATCGGTTAACCGTCCCTTACACCCTGTATACGCGATTAATATCCGCTTTTTAGTATTGTGATAGTGAGTGAGAATCGCGTAAGTTTAAATCAATGAGAATTTTATCTTAAAAAGTGAAAGTAATTTTGTGTGATCCTGGTCTTTAGTGTAACGAGTCGCAAGACCTAATGCACAATTCGATAAGTGATATCTAAGAATTCTTATCATTCCTTCTTTTTAGTAGTAAACGTATAAGTCGCACCAAACACTATCCATAGTGCATATAAGGTCTTAGTTAGATAAAGATTATCAGTTATCAATCGATGTCTTCACTTATAATTTAATAAAGTTAATCGGCGAACTTTTTGCTTGCGATGTTACTTATAAAAAGGGTGAATTAATTATCAGGCTTACTTATATAGGCTTTTCTGTTGTAGTTATTAGCAAGCTGTATTTTTAGGACAATTGACACGCGACTGTACCACGCGACAGATATTATCTATCCTTTTCTACTAGATACAGTGCAAGAGAGACTGATTACGCCTGACGCTGTGTTGTGTGGTTGCGTGACAAGCCAAGTCGTGGATAGAATTGCTAGACCTGGCGATGTAACTTGTGGAATGGGAAACTTGATTTTCAGAAGTGGGATTGCAATTAGCAGGAATGTTACCGGCTGCTCTAGTGTAACTCAATGGGGAAGTTGAAGAGGTAGTGGGCTGGTTTCCATAATATATTGTAAAATCGGCGTTTGGGACCTAAGGAATTTGGAAACTTGAGTTCAGGAGTGGTTACAGTGAATCGAAAAGCGTAAATGGATAAACCGATGCAATATAACTTCTGTGTAAGTTAGAGATATTTACACGGATTAGATTAGATTTTTTTGAGAATCTCTTCGACGGATTAAATTACAAACCTCAAACTCTTTTTCACAGTACTGTCGAAATATATAATAATCGCCACACATTGATGTTTGATGAAAAAAAAAATGTTTTCAGTTTCGTTTACATGTATGGAGTGCCCCCCTTAAATATATATTTTTGTTATTTAACTATCAAACTAAATAGCGGTTTATACAAGACACCTATAGTTTAAATTTCATCAATATACATAATGTAGTTTTTGAGTAAAATGCCTGTGACGTACGGACGGACGAACAGACGGACGGACGGACGGACGGACGGACAGAAATAGACGAAACTATAAGGGTTCCATTTTTGCCATTTTGGCTACGGAACCCTAAAAACTAGTGTTGCGAGAGAGATATCGATAGGTAGTAATTTGCAATTAAAATGTATTAGGCTCGAAAAGCGCTAAACTTACTGTTTGTCAGTATTAAACTGAATCTGCGTTGTTCTAAGTTTAACATGTTATATTATTTATGATAATTCCATGTGATTAATTATCAAAAGTGAGATTGCAATCAGCAGGAATGCTAACAGTAGAATTAGTTAAGTGTAAGAGTGGGATAGTACTAAGTTTTATAAGAGAGACACACCTATGAGGGATAAATTGCATTTTTAAGAAGAACATCCAGTGCTCACAAATAACCAGTGAAATAGTTTCTAAAACCTATTACCAGACAAGACCAGTACTGAAGCACATACATGAAGTGAACATTTTGATGAGATTTAAAAAGTTACTAGGTAATTAGGAGCATTAGATAGATTCGCATTAGACCGCCTACGCCTTCAGTTCTGCCCTAATTATGTATACACGTGAAGTTTAAGTACGTGTTCTAGATCACAGGTGAAAATAGCAGTCCTAGGCTAATCTGGTATATTATAGCGCAGGAAAAGTGAGTATCCTGTTTTCCAAGGGTGACCTACGAATTTGACACATTTCTAGAAATTATATTATTATGACGTGACTAGTCCGCCAGCGCTGCGTTTGACGCTAAAACACATTTCGCGAATACAATAGCTGGTCTGTATCACGCTAATCATTAGCCGGGAAGTTTGTAGAACCGAATTAAGGAATTAATTATTCAATGCGATTGAACGCGGCGTTGATTTGTAATTTAGCCTTATTTATTATTTAGAATTTGACGTACACGATATAACGGGGAGTATTGTTTGAACCGTGAAAAATGTAATGTAAAAGAACTAAATCGACGGGGAGAATCATGTCGGACCATGCTCGGTGTAGGGTTCCGCTGCTAATAATATAAAAAATGCACTATAGATGAAAAAAATATGATGTGAAAAAGTGCACCTGCAAAAGAGAGTATATTCATGGGACTTACGTCCTTTTCTTGAGAAACGCAGTTTTCAGGCAAAAACTCAAAAACGGTAAATTAAATCGTGTTGACAACATTTTTCGTTAGAAGTATTTATTTAATTTTATGCTTGTATTCTTTTCTTTTTTTTGGACTTACAGTTTAGAAAATAGGGGGACGGGGGGAGGGGATACGATTTATTATGCTACTCTCGGAGCGATTATTTCAGAAAACATTCACTAAATCAATGTTTATTAGAAACTACTAAGTATTTTTTTAAATAACTATTGTGTAGCCTTGGTAAGAGACTACGTTGATATATATATATACGAGTATATGCAGAAGGGGCATGTGCGGAGGTCTATTACTTTTTAAATTGTCGCTCATTATAGTCAATCAAAATAAAATTTGATTTAAACTCTTCTGGTTTAATACGAACAAATCCAAAAACAATCAGCTCAAAATAATCAAACACCACACGGATGTAAATGGATTTCGATTTCTATCGGAACGCGGTGAAGCCGGAATGAGGTTCGTAGCACGTCCGTTCTGTTCGATGCCGCAATAGCAAGCATATAGCAAGTGATCCCGCTTAACTATGACAGCTGTCAGGTATTCTTCGTTTACCGCGCAAACTGACAGTTTACACACTGCTGCCAACCTTCACTTCCACACACCCAAATCTGGTAGGATTTGACGTCCCGTTTCTTGCACTCCGACATATATATTATTTGATTTGATCATTACTTTTGGATCGCCTCTCGCATTTGATACAAGTCATGATAATTACGAACTTGTAAACTTTATTCATAAAAATAACGCCACGTATTTTCATTTGCATTTTGACTTAATGAAGCGGCAGTTAGCGTGAGCGTGCCCCTTCTGTGACAGTATGTGGCAACCACTAATAGACCTCTTTGATGAGGCCACCGGCTGGTACTATAGCCGCGCGGCGAAAATATGAAGTGTACCATGCCTGGAAAAGCATCAAAATATTGTAACAGAATTTTGTTACATAAGAAGCCAAAATCGAGTAGACTGATTCAATTATAGCAAAATCGAATTACGCTCACATATCGGGTTACCGGGAGCCTGCGTTCATTTTGTAATGGACGGGTTAATATGATTAAGTGTCGTTATTATGCGATGCGATGAATAGTGCCGAAAGGGATTTGTTTTCTATCAGGCCAATAATAAATCTATCTACCTATCTACAGAGAAAAGAAAAAAAGGAAAAAATATCAAAATCCGTTTGTAGACAATTGAATATATTATACAAACTTTATTGAATGGTTAAACCAACCCTTTATATCACAAATAAAAAAAAACAATTCATGCCTTGTCATGCAAATTATAAAATGAAGTGTAACCTTGAAAGTTTTGTATTCAGTATGTTTCATTATCAAGCTGTTAGATATTTAGGAAAACTGCCAAGTTAGGAATCAAAATGCATTAAGCGGCCATAAATTAGTTTAACTGTTAACAATCTAGTAACAGAAATGCCTACGTTTGGTGGAACATGAGAAGCTGGCTTTTTTTCATATTTATGTTTTGGTGGGATATAATTTAATTAGGATGGCAGCCTTACATGTGTTCTTAATAGTTTGGTGAAGTGGCAGAAAGTGAAAGATGAACACAGAGATTAGGATTATTTTTAGGTTGAAGCGAAAAAAAAATTGTTCCGAAAATTTAAGAAAACCAAAGCCAACTGTTGAGATTTGAAGGAAATATAAGCATAAACTCCTGACGTAGTTTTGCGTGGCAAAGATGAAATATCACCTTCTGAAGGGTCATCGACATTTAGTAAGTAAGCTGATAATTTTTTGACAAAACTTTTACCTGTTTACTGCTTTAGGTACATCTCTGGAACGAAACCACCCGTAACGGCAAATAAGCATTGCAGTACAAATCCACCCACAGAGCTAGTTACGTTAACTACACAACTTAATTGCAGATGAAGGACCAAGTTCCAGCATCGGACTAATACTATTCCTAGAGGCAAATCGCGCTAAATTGGAGGAAGGAATGTCCGAACCAAAGGTAAAGTACGACTGAGTAACGAAGTTAGTCTGGTCGAGTTTCTACTTGTGTTCCAAACTTAGGCGGTGAATAATAGATTAATATTTACAGACTTGGTAAAGATTTTGCAAATAACAAAGTTGAAGGTTCAACCGTTGTTAACACTGAACAAAGGAGCAAGCAAAACTAGCAAAACTAACATCATCTTTAGCGTTTATTTTTAAAGATAAAGAGACATTATCACCAGTTATCATAAATTTGGTTGCATTTTTGGGGCAGCGGTCTTGGTATTACGCTAAAATAGAAGTGGAAGGTACCAATTTAAACGATTAAACATATTTATTATTTTTAACATTAACTCTAAACCATAATTTCGGTTGAAATTTGCCACACCTATGGCATTCTACCATGATTGCTCCACCGAAAATTCACCCAATGTATTTATGATCACAACATATTTATTTCACATGACGTTTAGAATATTGCCTCGGGTAGGATTGGAATCTAGCATCTCCAATAACTTTTCAAGCCAAAAAGGGAAACAACTTTGCTACGGTAACAAGTGCCTGAGTGAATTCATTTTTCAAGCATTTCTACATTTTAATACCGTATGCGTATCCTCTTGGCAGAGCAGTCGTGGTTCGGCGGTAGCGCGATGCACAATCTTCCTGCAGCTCTCTCTGGCCTAAGCTCTATGAGCACATTCGTTAAGGCAAGCAGGTCAGCGTGTTTTTAAAATTAAACCTATACATAGATACATTACTAAACATATTGTTTTACAAAAACATAGACCTGCGATTGTTTTCAGTATCGTAAGCGTCCAAATGCTTCAGAACTTTATGCCAATAATTGATACCCGGTGTGTTGAAAGAGTCAACTAATGGGACAGTGTCAGGCACTGGGATATTTACCTAACCAACTGATGGAAACCAACTTAGAAGTTGATATTTCAATAATAATTGACACTCTATACAGCTAGCACAAAAGAGGAGAAAAATTGGGAGCCTATGTTTGTTAGAAGTTCAAAAATTGATCTAAATTTTTCTTTGGTCTCGATGATGATGTAGTCGTACACGGCTGTTCTTCGTCCTCGGTCCTCTCGACTTGGGTAGCCGCCTTTGCAATTTGTCTCCTTCTTTTGCAGCATTTCGAGAACACTCTGAGATGCTCTTGTCTGTCACAGTTTTTATAAGATCCGTCCATCGGGAAAGAGACATCAAGAGGTTTTCGCAACCCGTCCCTCTATGGACTGCTGGTTTCGGGAGATATGATCAAAGAATCTGAAAATTTTGCAATTGTACAGTCCAAGAAAGCCTGTCCTCAATTCTTAACTCCTTTAAGATACATTGGGTAACTTTATTATAGTTGGTATATAGATAATATAGTGTAAAGCGATTGCAAACTATACTGATGAGAGTTCTTCCCACGCACTAGAACTGCGTAGTCTGTCTCTCCGTTCGTAAATAATGATTTCCCATAAAGTTTGCTCAACCCCATAAGTTACGGCGTGTCAACACGCCACCGCCTCGTCTAGGTTGCCACGGACCATAAATTGCGGGAACTTTCCTTGCATCCCGACGGAATATCCCGGCCATTATGGAATATTGTCTTTTTGCAACATTTAGTGGGTCTAATTTTGCACGATTCTTAAAAGGACATGCGGAATGAAGGGGAAGATTTTCTTGTTTTTCTTGCTACATAAACCACGTAGCTATGTCTTGAGTAAGAGGTTTCAAATCAGCGGGACTACAGACCACGTTTTTTTTTCCAGAGCTTGTTGACATTGAACTGGGTGTCTGGTTATGCCTCCTTATCAGGAATCGGATTCAGTGACGGGAGAACAAACCGCCAAAATCGCGACCGCTTAAAGCAGGGTAGGCATGCGGTGTACAAGGACTGTAGAGGTAGCTTGAACTGGTTTAACCTGTATTAAGACGTGAGAGAGAGAGAGAAAAAGAGAAAGATTCAGACATAGGGGAGATAATTAGACGATGGACTGGTTGTCTCCGCTGGTGGGAGGCCAGGAAGACATGCAATACAAAGTTCCGAACTACTTGCAGTTTTCTCAAAAAGAGTCTCGTTTTTTAACTTCATTAAACCAATGCAGTATACCTAAATAAACGTCAAAAAATAAAAACACCGGAATTTAAATTTAAATTATAGTAGCAATCCGTTTCACAGACTTAGGTGGTTGGCCGTCCACTACTCTACGTTTTGCTAGAAATTTCCTGACTGAACTGCGGAATAAATTGTCGCCAGCATTATTTCCGGTACCTGTAACACAGGCAACGCACTTGTGATTGCTCTGGAGTTACAGGTCTCTATGGGCGACGGTGATCGCTTACCAACAGGCGATCCGCCTACTCGTTTGCCCCATGTAACATAAAAAAGACCATTTACAACACTAGAATACAACACAAGAATCTTCTCATCGTCTTGTACAATCTCATTTCTAAGTAAACACTCGTATAAATTCTAAACAGAAACACTAACCCCCAAACCGAGAAGCAAAAGCAAAGTTATGCGCAAATAAGTTTCAAGCACCGTCCATTTAGGAGCATATTGTCCAACTCTAAACACCTCTCGACCACGATCCGGCATCCCAAAAGAAGCCAACAACGCCTCTGCAATAAACTACAAGTGTTTGCATAATAGAATGTTCCAGGGTACCCACTCAACAAATCATTTCCGGTAAACGATCGGAAGGGTCCATGCTTATGTATGAAGGGTTTGGAATCGGAGTGTTTTTTACCCGAGGTCAGAAGTGATTTATGAGGACGTAGGGATAGAGTGGTCGCACCTGTAGGTAGTGAGACGTTTATTGGCACCGGGAAATTAGATTACGGATGGAAACTTGGTTTTGTCTGTGAGATTTGAATGATCATTAATATTCATGCGGCAGTAGTGAAGCGATACATGGAATAGGATAGTTATAGTTCGAGTTCAGTTATAATCAAGTACTTCTAGTCGGTCTAAAATAGAAATTCGTTTCCTCGCCGGATTGTTTTCAGTATTTTGTACTAATTCAGTGAAGCTTAGACTTGTAGATCAATTTAAATAAAGAAACCAAGTTTTTAATATTAAAATAATAATATTTTAACCCATACGTGCAATGGGATGTTGACTATTTATTTTAATAGCCTATGTGTATGTCTCACTGCTGGGCAAAGGCCTCCTCTCTTTTTCACCACTTGTCCCGGTGGAGTGCATGTTGCTGTCACGCTTCCTGAAATGCACCCAGGTCATCCCACTAGCTCTTCTTCGGTCTGCCTCTGCTTCGGTAGCCATCTCGAGGCGTCCAGTCAGTAGATAATTTGGCCCTTTGATAGTTCTTGATGCATTCGGCACACGTGTCCGGACCTTAAGCATGGCGGTCCTCATCTGCGATACCTGATTTGGAGCGCAGTTCAGTGTCTCTGATTCGATCCGTCTTACGAACTCTCCCTATCCTAATTTTCGGCGCCCTAACTTAGTTTGCCAGCGTGCAATGGAGCGCAGCATGTTGACTATACTCGAATAAAACAAGGAGATTTTGATGCGAAATGGCAGCTACTACTCGTATTATAGGAATCTTTAAAAAATAATTGAGTTCGCTCCGTTGCGTGTAGCATGTTTATTAGCCTTTAAAGTTGGGTGAGTAAGTCCAATTTTAGGGTTCCGTAGCCAAAATGGCAAAACCGGAACCCGATAGTGGTATTATAGATTCGTCATGTCTGTCTGTCTGTCCGTCTGTATGTCACAGGCATTTTACTCAAAAACTAAAAGATGTACATTGATGAAATTTTAAGCATAGATGTCGAGTGTAAACCGCTACTTAGTTTAATAGCTAAATAAAAGATATGTATATTTCTAGGGGAGGCACTCCATACATGTAAACGAAACTGAAAAAAAAAATTCAGCCAATATCAATGTGTGGCACATATTTCGACAGTTCTTCTTAAATCACTTTGAGGTTTCTAAAATTTTTTTTTGATTTAGTGAACATTTTCCGAAATATTCTCTTCGAAATTAGCAAAAATTGTGTCCCCCCCCCCCTCTATTTTCTAAACGGTATGTTCAAAAATTGTGAAAAAATGTACAAATATAAAACTTAATATATACTTCCAACGATAATTGTTTTCAACATGATCGGACATACCGTTTTTAAGTTATTGCCAAAAAACTGCGCTTCTCAGCAAAAGGACGTAAGTGTCGGGGAGATATGCCCTTTTGTTTGTGTGTGTTTTATTTCATATCTACCTATACAACCGTGTAAATAATAAAATAAGCATATACACACTACAGTTTCACAATTGTAAAAAGCTTTAATCACTTGGATAAAAGACCTTACCTATGACGAAACTGAACTACTCCTGTCTCACTTAAAGTAAATATAAATACACAAAATAATAAATAAATAATTACACATGCACACCGAGATACTACACGCACACAGACATATATGTAATAAACTGTATATAGTCTTATCTGAATTTATGTATCTAGGTACTTATAATTAGTTTAACTAATTAATAGTTTTTTTAAAATGGGTTGCTACCAATTCTTGTTGTGGAAGAGCGGTGTCTCCTGACACAAGCATATTCAATGCTTAGTAGGAGGCTCCAACCTTGTCTATTTGTAAAACGTGTAAAAAACCCAAAATAAACATTTTTCATTTTTTTCATTTTCATTTTTCATATCGTATTTTTTTAATCAGCAGTGCATTTTTTAGTACAAACGGCTGCGGAACCCTTCATGGGCGAGTCCGACTCACACTTGGCCGCTTTTTAAGTATGTAAATATTAATAACTAATAATACCCATTGAAATAAAACAATTTAACGGATTATATCGCGTATATTATCTCATTTTAGTTCCCGACGTTTCGGAAGCTTTCCAGCTTTCCATGGTCACGGGAGGACTGAGAAAAGATGTATTTTCCTCTGTCAAAGTTACAATTTGTGCAAACTACCCATTTTTTTGAAAAAACACAAATAAAGGTGTACATACATGCCAGATGGGCCTAAGCTGTAAAGACAGTTACACATGTGCCAGAAGGGCTTAATTATTTTATTCTAATAATTTACCAAGCAGCATTTCACCAATGAGGCGTACTGAGGAGAAAACAAACGCTGCAAAGAAAAACTCCCAGGCTACCTCATTACTAATTATAATATTTTAAAAACAGAGACTATTAAACTACTTTAAAAAGATAAGATATTTTACACCGTTCGGAAATTAAGGTTTTGCAGTCCTGTGTCTCGCTTGTTCCTTGATGAGATGTATTACAGGATCCCAAGCAGGTGGTAGTGACAATCCATCTTCTCTATTGAAATTAGGATGCTTTTTAATCTCAATAGCCTCGCGTAGCATCCTGGGAAAATATCTTTTTTCTTTGGCAAGGATAGAAGGTTTATCAAACTTAATTGAGTGGTTTGGTTTGTCAATGACATGTTCACAGACTGCAGACCTATTACACCGACGGTGCTTGACATCTGCTATGTGCTCCTTCACCCGGGTTGATACACTGCGTTTCGTTTGACCAATGTATGAAAGACCACACTCGCAGTCCAGCTTATAAATGCCTGCACTCTGCAAAGGGGTGCTACTCTTCACGGGTCTAAGGTATTGAGACACCTTCTTCAACCGCTTGAAATATGTTTTTATAGAAGCACGCTTCAAGATGTTTCCGATCTTGTCTGTGACCCCTTTCACATATGGTAATACGGCAGGTTTACGCTCGACTGTTGGTTTCTTCATACTGGGATTCTGCTTGGAACGTGGTATCTGGAGCTCGTTGGCTCGAAGCGCACGTTTGACATTCTGCAACTCAGCAGTCAGATGTTGATCGTCGCAGATACCCCTGGCTCTCTGAAACAAAGATTTACCCACTGTAGCAAGTTGACAGGGATGGTGGTGAGATTTGCCATTCAAATACCTATCTGTATGCGTAGGTTTCCTATATACAATATGACCTATGTCATTGTTAGGACCTCTAATTACTAGCACATCTAAGAATGCAAGTGAATTTTGATTTTCCAACTCCATAGTGAATTTAATTTTACTATGCATGGAGTTCAGATGGTCTAAGAAAGCTGAAACACTAGATCTAGGTAAAATAGTAAAGGTATCATCTACGTATCTTTTAAAGATTCTCGGCTTGACAGGTGCCAATGAAAGCGCTCTCTCCTCGAAGTCTTCCATGAAAATATCGGCGACAACAGGAGACACCGGAGACCCCATTGCCACACCATCAACTTGCCCGTAGAATTCACCATTCCATAGCATATAGCCAGATGTACGGCAGTGTTGTAATAACTCAGCATATTCTATTGCCATCTGTTGTTCACCCAATCTTCTTTTCACAATTTCGATACATTCTTGAACTGGTAGGCATGTGAAGAGAGACTGGACATCAAAACTGACCATAACTTCATCATCAGTTAGTCTCAAATCCTTAATCTCACTGACAAAATGGTATGAATCCCTTGTGTATGCTTCCGTCTTCCCTCGCAGTAAAGAAAGCACACCTGCTAAGTACCAAGCTAATCGATAGGTAGGAGCATCGATTTGACTCACTATAGGGCGTAACGGAGCACCAGGTTTATGTATCTTTGGTAACCCGTACAACTTTGGTGGCACCGGGCAAGAAGGCACTAAACTTTTCACATCCAGATTAAAATTTTCAGAGTGCTTACTTATCAGCTCGGCTGTCGTTTTTATTACTTTCGCCGTTGGATCTCGCTTAACAAGCTTGTATGTTGTAGTGTCTGACAAAAGTACTTCCACTTTCTGGTTGTAATCACTAGTATCCATAACAACCGTCGCATTTCCCTTGTCAGCTCGAAGAATGGTGATGTCTGGGTCTTCACGCAAGCTCTTCAAAGCGTTGAATTCAGTTCTGGGTAAGTTAACTTTAGGAGACTTCGCTCGTCTTAAAATTGAAGACACATCCTGGCGTACGGCCTCCAAATCCTCCTTACGCATATGATTTTGGACCAAACAATCTTCCACACTGACTATAATCTGTTCAAAAGGGATGTTCCGTGGAGTAACAACATAATTAAGCCCTTTTTTAAGAAGCAAGGTTTGCGAGTCCGACAGATCCTTCGAGCTAATATTCACTACAGGTGCAACGGCATTTGACGTTGACGTTTGATTACCTCCACGGAGCGTTTCATTCCTAGTGTGTTTTGATTTCAACTTGTCAAACTTAGCATTTTTCTTACATGTACAGCTTTTAAATTTTGATGCGTAACGTCTGTCGCCTTGTTCAACAATACTTTTGAAGTCATCATCTGTCAATATCAACTGCAATTCGTCACTCTTTTCTTTAATCTGTTGTTCAAACTTGTGAGCTGAATAACGGGTATTGTGGATAAGTTTGCACAGTAACTTTACACTAGCTTGGCGGAGAATGCGTTCACTACCGAAAATGTCCTTCTTCGGTGCTATTTTCACGCATGTAGGAATGAGATCTTCATCACGGCATTCTTTAAGGAAATTCAATGAACTTCGAGCTCGTGCGAGTCCCGTCCTGAGGTCTTCATACCGCCTGATTTGGTTAGCAACATCCAGTCCGTACTGGTGTACATAATATGTTCTTCTGTTTCCGCGATTATTACTCATTGAAATAAAACAATTTAACGGATTATATCGCGTATATTATCTCATTTTAGTTCCCGACGTTTCGGAAGCTTTCCAGCTTTCCATGGTCACGGGAGGACTCAGAAAAGATCTATTTTCCTCTGTCAAAGTTACAATTTGTGCAAACTACCCATTTTTTTGAAAAAACACAAATAAAGGTGTACATACATTCCTCTTCCCCCGGAACTCCGCAAGGATTAGACGTGCATAAAGACTATACGATTATTTATTTTTATTAATTTAAATTAAAAATATATTTCAAAAATACAGTTCAAATACTAGGAGTGCATGCGTCTAAGGATATTACTACGCAGAACCGGCGCGACGCGTGAGTCACTATCTAAACCAGTTGTGCTAACTGCGCGCGTGTGTGCGTGTGCATTCAGCGTGTGGGTTATCTCTGCAGTCTTAACAGCGCATCCATTCAACTCATAACCGCCTAGTACAATAATGTCACAGTTGAATGAGAAATCTATGTCCGAGTCGGACCTCGCGCTACTAGGGGATAATGATACGACACCACCTAACTACGTCAACCTGGCGGCACGCCACAAAAGAAAGCGGGAGGACGAGAACACAATGGAGTTTACCAATTTAAAGGAAGAAATTAAGGAAATGTTCGCGACTCAGCTTCGGGAAATTAAGAAAAATTCGGACACCTTGCGTGACATCCAGCAAACAAATCGCAATATAGAAAATTCGGTATCTTTTCTGTCCGAAAAATGCGACGAACTTACTAAGAAAATTCAAACTCTGGAACAACAAAAAAATGAAGACAAAAAATATATTACATTGCTAGAAAACAAGGTTGAAGATTTACAAAGAAACTCTAGAAAATCTAATATAGAAATAAAAAATGTCCCTAAATTGCCGGACGAAACAAAAGAAAAGCTAATTAGCATGGTTGTCAGCTTGACAGAAAAAATTGAGTGTCCTTTCACCAGATCCGATATTAAGGACATTTATAGAGTACCTAGTAAAAAAGATGGCACTTCAAGCACACCTATTATAGTAGAAACATCCTCTACTTTGCTCAAGAATGATATACTCAAGAAATGTAAGGCTTTTAACTTGAAGCATAAAGAAAATCTTCAAGCGAAACACCTGGGTCACCTCACTTCGGGAGACACTCGTATTTATGTATCGGAGCACCTCACACCTAAGGCGTCTCGCCTTCTCTTTCTGGCCCGCGACCTGAAAAAAGCTGGGCTTTACAAGTTCTGCTGGACCTCTTATGGAAACGTATATCTGAGAAAGAGTGACAACTCGCCGAAAATACCCGTACACAGCGAGGCCCAGGTTCAACAATTGTCTATGGAAAATTGACTAATGGTATGTGATATGAAAACCAGTTATAACACTTTAAATGACTTTAAGTTATTATTAAACCTCAACCGTGTGATCGCTTTAGAGCTACAAATAAGCTTATTTATCCCCAATACTAACCATGTCATGACTCTGTTTTGTTGTCTAACTCTATTTACAAACAAGGAACCACTACACAATATTATAAACTACATATACTCGTATAAATTATTTTGCATCTCTCATGTACCAATTATAACACTTAAACACCTGCAGATACATATTTTTACAGCTCGCGTTTGTAGTCTTATCTGGACATTTGTGTACAGCTATGGAAATAAACTAATAATTTATTATACCAAATTACTGCTTAAAATGAGGCATCTCTTAACAGACATACAAAATATTCATATTTTGCATATTAAAATAAATATAATAAAATACCTATTTATGATAACATTATTTTTTATTTTAGTT
This sequence comes from Hedya salicella, assembly GCA_905404275.2. NCBI lineage: Eukaryota > Metazoa > Arthropoda > Insecta > Lepidoptera > Tortricidae > Hedya > Hedya salicella. Next base: position 5,739,323 of record FR990102.1, read on the forward strand.
TCGTTAAATGGAGATACATCCGAATGTAATTGATGAAATTGATGATACGGAAGTTGCGCGTTCTTTTGTATGTGATATTCAGGATTTAAAAAAACATATACAAATTACTAACAGAGACTTAACTGTTGCAACGCAGAATGTAAGAAGCATTTATGGCAATTTTGTTAACCTTCACTCATCACTCTCTCTTTTAGACTTTGACATAGACATTCTCATCTTGACTGAATGTCGTTTAACCTCACATAAACCTATTCCCCAACTGAAAAATTATACATCTTTTGCATCTACATATAATTTAAATCAAAATGACGGCGTGGTATTTTATTATAAAAATTATTTAAAGGCATTTGTCACTGAAGTTAGAATTGATCAATCATCCTGTGTTCAATTAAAATTAAATAATCATATTATATTGGGTATCTATAGGTCACCATCTAATTATAATGCATCTAAATTCATAACTTCCCTCAATAACTACCTAAAATCTATAAAATCGTGTAAAAACATCATAATAACAGGCGATATAAATATTAATCTTATCCCACGTGAACAAGAGCCCTCTCAAGAAGTTAATAATAGACATACTTACCTTGACACCTTATCTACTCAGGGCCTACTACCTGGACATACTCACCCAACGAGAGAGCGAAACTGTCTCGATCATTTTCTGCTTAAGGGCTGTCAAGACTCTGATACCTATATTGCCGTACTGAATACATCTATAACTGATCACAAAACCGTTTTATTAGCACTTAAGCACATAAAAACTGAGAACATGACCCCTAAAATTATAAATAAAATTGACTATAATGTGGCTTTAAATAATCTCAAAAACAAAAATATTGAAAATCTTCTTTTCTGTGTAGATCCCCACTTCATCACACAGCAATTAATATATAAACTCGTAACGTCATTAGATGAAAGGATAATTACCAATATTCCGAATAAATTAAGCAACATTAAGCCATGGATCACTCCTGGAATTCTGCGATGCATCAGGAACAGAAACCAGATGCAGAAAAAACTTCGTTCTGACCCGCATAATGACATTCTTCGTGTCACATACAAGAGGTACCGCAACTTCTGTAACAAATTAACTAAAAAACTCAAGCAAAAATATGATAGAGATCTACTCAGTAAATCTGCAAAGAACCCTAAGGCTCTCTGGACAGCCATAAGGAAAGTAACTCATTACAAAGCCATAAAAACACAAAATACGCAGTTGTTAAGTTCAAAATCGTCTCCATCGGAATCTGTGAACCATGTAAATAAATTCTTTTCGGTCGTAGGTAAGAATCTTGCCGAAAACATACTCCTGAATTCTCCGGCGGAAACTCGAAAAACGAATTCTACACAAACGATTCCTTCATCTTTTGTCCTTTTAGACACTGACCCCTTAGAGATCGATAATATTATCATGAGTCTAAAATCGAATAGTGCACCTGGATGGGATGGTATACCCACAACTTTTCTTAAGATGGCTAGACAGTTTGTAGTCCCTGTTATTAGCCACTTAGCCAACCTTTGTTTTGCGCAAGGCGTCTTCCCTGGTCCCCTAAAACAATCCATTGTAACTCCTGTGTTTAAAGGTGGCGAGAGAGACAGTGCAAATAACTATAGGCCCATTTCCGTGTTGCCTGCTATTTCTAAAATAATGGAAAAACTACTAAATAACCGACTTAAATCGTACCTTAACAAATTTGAAATACTATCGGAATCACAATATGGTTTTAGGAATGGCAGGTCGACGGAGGATGCTGTCCTGGCTCTATCTTCTTTGATAACCCGGTACACTGACAGTGGTGATAAGTGTATGGCGGTGTTCCTAGACCTAAAAAAAGCATTTGACACTGTCTCTCCTGCCATCTTAGTACAAAAACTTGAACATATGGGAGTCCGGGGAATACCCTTAAAGCTGTTCACAAACTATCTCAGTGGTCGCACACAAAGGGTAAAGGTTGGTGATTATGTAAGTCAAGAAGAGGAAATTACATTTGGAGTCCCCCAGGGCAGTGTCCTAGGACCCACACTCTTCTTGATTTACATTAACGACCTAACTAACCTCAACATCACCAAAGGACAAGTATTTTCGTATGCAGACGATACAGCTGTAGTCTTTAAAGCAAATACTTGGCAGAATCTCTTTGACTGTGCTGAAAAGGGTCTACAACAGATTTCATCCTGGCTCAAGTCCAATCTCCTTACGCTAAACTTGGAGAAAACCAATTATATATGCTTTACGAAAAACATCAAAACCCAACCGGATCCGATACTAAGACTGAAATTACATTGTTGTGACCTTACTGACCTTATTTCCTGTAGCTGTACAGAACTTACAAAATTACCATCCACTAAGTACCTTGGAGTCATTATTGACCAACGGCTAAGCTGGCATCCACACATTGAATTTATTAACAACCGCATAAGAAAACTTACCTGGATTTTTAAAATACTACGAGATGTTTCCAATAAATCATTACTGGACCAGTTATATAAAACTCTTGCGCAATCTGTGATGTCTTACTGTATTGTAGTATGGGGTGGTGCTACCAAAACTCAATTTCTGCAGGTAGAGAGAGGGCAAAGATGCCTTCTCAAAGTAATGTATAAACTACCCTTCAGACATCCAACATATGAACTATATACACATAATAATATACTAACCATGAGAAAACTGTACATCTTACTAACAATCCTAAAAATACATAAAACTTTAAAATTTAATCCTTCCTTGCTAACCCGTAGGTTAAACCATATTGTAGCTCCTAGATGTTACACTAAGTCATTGTTTGCAAAAAGACAATACTCTGCAATGTCATCGTCAATGTACAATATAATAAACAAAATGTTAAATATATATCCAATGAATCAATTGAACTGTAACAAGAAAGTAACAGAATGGCTAAACATACTTACTTACGAAGACACTGAATTGCTTCTTAATTGACAAACATTATTTGTAACCCTATTAAAACAAACGTAAAGTGATAAACACAACCATACTATATGCATACACACACACACACACATACACACACACACTTATTTTCCTTTGTTTAGATCTAGATATAAGTAAATAAAAGGCTTAGGAACAATTAATGTTCCTTTTATGTTAAAGTTGTACTCGTATCCCAACTCATTAACATTTTTTATACCTACTTGTGATTGTAACTTATTATATAACAACTCCGGGGAGGAGCGGAACCTCCTAACACAAGTATTGTCATACTTACCAGGAGGGGCCGGTCACTTTACTATGTACCAACTAAGTATAGTTTACCAAATAAACATTTTTGTTTTTTTTTTATTTTTTGATACATGCCAGATGGGCCTAAGCTGTAAAGACAGTTACACATGTGCCAGAAGGGCTTAATTATTTTATTCTAATAATTTACCAAGCAGCATTTCACCAATGAGGCGTACTGAGGAGAAAAGAAACGCTGCAAAGAAAAACTCCCAGGCTACCTCATTACTAATTATAATATTTTAAAAACAGAGACTATTAAACTACTTTAAACAGATAAGATATTTTACACCGTTCGGAAATTAAGGTTTTGCAGTCCTGTGTCTCGCTTGTTCCTTGATGAGATGTATTACAGGATCCCAAGCAGGTGGTAGTGACAATCCATCTTCTCTATTGAAATTAGGATGCTTTTTAATCTCAATAGCCTCGCGTAGCATCCTGGGAAAATATCTTTTTTCTTTGGCAAGGATAGAAGGTTTATCAAACTTAATTGAGTGGTTTGGTTTGTCAATGACATGTTCACAGACTGCAGACCTATTACACCGACGGTGCTTGACATCTGCTATGTGCTCCTTCACCCGGGTTGATACACTGCGTTTCGTTTGACCAATGTATGAAAGACCACACTCGCAGTCCAGCTTATAAATGCCTGCACTCTGCAAAGGGGTGCTACTCTTCACGGGTCTAAGGTATTGAGACACCTTCTTCAACCGCTTGAAATATGTTTTTATAGAAGCACGCTTCAAGATGTTTCCGATCTTGTCTGTGACCCCTTTCACATATGGTAATACGGCAGGTTTACGCTCGACTGTTGGTTTCTTCATACTGGGATTCTGCTTGGAACGTGGTATCTGGAGCTCGTTGGCTCGAAGCGCACGTTTGACATTCTGCAACTCAGCAGTCAGATGTTGATCGTCGCTTAGGCCCATCTGGCATGTATGTACACCTTAATTTGTGTTTTTTCAAAAAAATGGGTAGTTTGCACAAATTGTAACTTTGACAGAGGAAAATACATCTTTTCTCAGTCCTCCCGTGACCATGGAAAGCTGGAAAGCTTCCGAAACGTCGGGAACTAAAATGAGATAATATACGCGATATAATCCGTTAAATTGTTTTATTTCAATAATAATACCCATTTAAATAAACCAATAATACCATTGAGTAACCCATGAGATTTATGGTAACTTTTGTCACGAAACCGTTTCAATAAACGCAAGTTTGAACATAGCTGCAGAATAAAAGTTCTTAATTTCCTCATACAAGGTAGGAACGTGTGTCATCACACGCTTTAGTATGGAGCTTTTTTTGGGAATGGACATTCCCAAAAAAAGCGATGTTAACGTTGTTATATCTTGGTGAGGTTCTATGAGATTGAAATCGTTTATTCACAAATGTTTCTTTTATTGAAATGCCATTGTATCTAGGTATCACAGAAAAAAAAATAAAAAATTGTCAACATCCCAATTATTATTGGTATCGACCACAGTCTTTTTTTTCTATATTTTTATGTGGAGATACAAAACAGTGAGGGATAACAAGCCAGTTTTGCCTATATAAGCAATTGCAATCTTAATTTGCGCAAATTTTATTATTCATGAAACTAATTCATTAAAAGCAATAGCTTCAAGTATTCATTATTTCAAATCTGACAAGAGTCGTTGCTTATTAGAAAAAAAAAATAACTTAGTGAATATATTATGTTTGGACCATGCCATCCTTGTTTAATTCAGTATGCCAATGGCTTGACTGATATAAATATCAAACAAATGTCAAACATATAGTTATATTGGGATTTATCCGTAATCTTAGTGTTCACAACTAAGAAAGTCTGAAAATAATTTTCATAACGCGTATTCCTCGTAAGTATTTTAAAATTAGGCCATGTCGTAAAAGTGTTAGCAAAGCCAATCGAAGTGAATGCTAGTAAGTAGGTAAACAGCTGAGAAGTTAGTGCTAGTAGGTACTTAGTGTATTTTTATAGCATTAGCTATCTAAACTTTGTTAACTTCCTGGATTTATACAATATTGCAGAAACTATATCGACTGAAAGCGTCAGAAACCATACATCAATCTGACGTATAATTTACGGCACGCCGTAGGCCCGATACTCGATCGACCAAACCTATCCAATAACATTACAATGCCTCTGATCAAACTTAACTAATTCCATTTCCATAGAACATATTCCAGAAACCAATTTCCTCTCTATTCAGGCCCTGATTGATCCGGGAATAACTTCAGGCGGCAATAATCCAGGAACTCTGTGGAACAACTTTTTAATTCCTCGCCGTATTACCGGGGGAAAGTTGGAGGCCGTTATGCGGAACTTTCAAATTAGGTGCAAGGCTTAATGTTTGTAAGGGGTTTATTGATTAAGGTGTGAGTTACGGAAGTTTTTCCAATTTAACTTGAGCAAAGGATTAACAATCTTCTACGTCTTGTCAACTTTAGTCAAGTTAGCACCTATCCTTGGATGAAGACAAAGATTAATCTAAGTACCTCATATGATTAAAATATAGGACACCGACATCTTTGTAAAGTACGGAACTCACAAGTTGCCGACACAAATTCTGGAATAAGGTCAAATTTAAGATCATTCCTGTTCTCACTACCTAACAACTATCTCCCGACGATGGTAGACAAAGCCACTTTCCTGCTGTTTGCCGACGATGCAAAAATCATCATGCCCAAAAAATGCCTTAAAATATTGTCAGTATAAAAGTGGACTCAATAGTCCAGTATATACTGACAAATTGACAATATTTTCAAAAGGATATCGATGTAGCAAGCTGATAAAGAAGCTACTATTTATTAACAGTGAATGTGAGATCTTTTTCGTGTTCCCTTTCCGGAATTGGTTAGTATGGCCAGTATCGACTATATTTTTTTACAAAATGCTGAATGGCGTTTATTTCAATAACACAAATAGCATATAAAAGAAAGTAATGGATAATTTCTTTCATAATATTCCTTTTCGGTATATAATGGATTATTAAATAAAAAGTTTCTGAATTATTGTTTAAATGTTCATATGGTGCAGTTCGCAGTTCGGCGGGTAGACTTTTGTAGTAGGTGGGGTTATTGACGCGCGGATTTTTACCAGCAAGTGCCATGTGACGCGGAACTGTTTAATTATTCCACTTCTGGTTTGAAGTCGCCACCGTATTTTGCTTCATGAAAAAATAAGTAACACGTGTTATTTGAAGGTTTTTTGGTGGGTGTTTTGCCACGTCAAAACGGCTGCGCGGATTTCAACAATTTTTGCTACTAAATTAGCTGGATATTCAAGAACACTTTTAACACAAGTACAAAAAAGAAACAATAAAGAAGGTTAGGACTATTTTTCTCCTTAACGAACGTAGTTGCCGCTATTTTCTAGTACAATATTGTAAAATCCAGCTGTCTCGCCGGGTCATGATTCCAGGAGAAATCATTACAGCGCGATGCACGATCGACTTAAAATATATGAGCAGTGATTATGGTTATCATTATCTCGTTCGGAATATCTTCATGTACTCATCACGTTTTTTCATTCTACTAATATTTGTTACAAGCATAGAATAGAAAGCTACATAAAGGTGGTTGTAGGACTTTTTATCCAACTACGCGGTACCACAAATGATTGTTAATATGCAGTTTTTTCCTCCGCTAACGACGGTGTCCACGATCTAGTAATACATATTTTTTGTTGTATTGAAGCCAACTGGGAAATGAAATTCAGAAGAAATCAGTACATAATTCTATTGTCAATTAGCGTCCTTAGTTTGACGCGTCGAGGATTAAGGACGGTAGCCGAGAGACGGCGGACTTAAGTCCGAGAAAAGAAAGGATGGCAGGAAAATAGAAATAAAATGGTTGAAGCCTTCCCAGGCTTCTTGCTGAAAAGTATATCGTTTATTCTCGTTGTTGGTTTCTTCGTACGTACTGCCATCTTGGTTATGAGAATTGATGAAGGCCAACAAGGTGAACTTTTGTTTGCGGAAGATGTTGGACCTATTAATGTGGCATTCTCCAAAGGAGAATGTCTAACAGTCGACGTCTCGGCAGATGAGATGACTGGAGAAGGCGGCACTTGAACAGAGGAGGCCTGTTGAAATCATTATGTACTCAATATTCCTAACGCTATAAAAAAACACCTCAAATGTCTTGCTAATTGCTCCTGCTGAAGTTTAGGACAGACACGCTAACGATCTTTTCTTTCAACCAACATTGTAGTTTTCGCTCAAATAGGGTTGTAAGCTTAGCATCGTTTATTACTGATATGCTGAGTGTACTTGCTAAGGCTTATAGTAACTTTGATAGTATTGTATACTTAGGTACTAGTAACTACAGACATCTGTATTGGGAACTTAAGCTCGTGAACTAAAAATAACACTCAATTTGACGACTAATAATGTAGTCGTTAGATTATTTTTCTAACGGCCCTTTTGTTATCCACGCTATTTTTCAGCCCCAAACTAGTCCCTTGGCGCTAGTAAACTTACCAAAAATCAGGATAAGTTCAACTATGTAACTCTCAACCTTAATTCACTGCATTAAAATCTGTACAAAGCGAAGTCGATCGCAATTTTAATTTGGAAAAACTCACCGCGTTCCAAACTTAATTTTGCTGTAGTTTTCGAAGATACGGTATCTTACTGTGTTGATTTAAGGCTGCCTTTAAATAAGGATAGCTGTACTGTTTTGTAGTTGTTTGGCATTGTTCCAGTGGTCGGCAGTCAATAGGGCGTGGGCATATTGGCAGAAGCATTGTTAGGCCGTGTTTACACTGCTGGCGATGCTAATACAGGTTGTGAGTGGCAGGCCGCTAAGTGGCGGAAAATTTGGGGTCGAACGTGACGGGCTTTAAATAAAGTTGGGATATCGATTTCAAAAGCTTCTTCAAAGGAATTGTTTGGTAAGGTTGATACAAAATTTGTATCTAATTCGGAAAGGTGCCAAAGTAAGCAAGTGCTTTTAATTTAATCAGGTAATTTTGTTAGAGATAAGTTTTCGTTAAAATATATGTATTTTTAAATGTAATGAGAGGTAAGCGGGTAGACGAGCCACCTGATGGAAAGTGGTCATCGTCACCCATTGATATGTGCACTACCGAAAAAATCGCCCATAGAATGCCAACCTTGGAGTGCCCTGTTAACTCGCTTCTTGAAGAATCCCGATTATCGATTCTACGAAATGAAATGTATGAAAAACAATAATCGAAAGTACATAATTGTATACCGTTTTATCCTGGATATCATTCTTTTAGGATAAGAAAAGGCGAGTGGAATTTATATGTGAAACTCATCTATACTATTAAAAAAATTGCAAAAATTAAATGTCTGTACATTGAAGATATTTAAAAACTGTATTTTGTTACAGACTATTTAAAGTTCACTGAATTGAAAAAAAAAAAAAATTGTATGTTTGTACATATGTTCATATGTGTCGTTGTAGCTTCATCACGCCAAATCGGCTAAACGGATTTCTACTATTTTTGAAACACGGGTAGCTGAGTATCTCCAGGTGGTTATAGGATACTTTTTACCCGACTACGCTGACGAAAAAAAGAGGGGTTATGACTTTTTCTCTTTCGCGAACGAAGTTGCGGGTCTCCTACTAAATAAATAATATTTTAATGTCGTGCACAATCTTACAATCTTTATTAACAAGGTTAGTACCTGCGTCGATTTCGTTGCAATAAAAAAATTCGTTACTCTTGTTCTGTTCATCATATCAAATCAAATCAAATCAAAATATTCTTTATTCAAGTAGGCCTAGTTACAAGCACTTTCGAAATGACATGAATTATGATTACATGAGAGTGAATGTTTGTTTGCTGGGAGAAATACAATATGATCCAACATTTGCTGCAAGGATTAGGGAAACCCAGAAAAACCTAATCAGATCATTTAACTTAAGTGTAATATTATTGATAAAATCATCATTTTAAAAATTAAAATAATCAATAAGATAAATCCCAAAAGGATTGTCAATAAAAAATAAATAATCTAGAATGTGTCTAGAATAAAATTCTAAATGTCAGTGTATATAAAACTATTAAGATTAAAATAATAATAATACCTTAGGTATTCGTTAAAATAATTATTCATGTACCCACATGACGCTACTATTTACATTAATCCCACGCGGCTTCATCATTCATGTAGTCTTGTGTGCTATAATAAGCTTTAGAAAATAATTTTCGTTTCACAATATTTTTGAATATACCAATAGACAACTCAGTTATGCTGCTAGGAAGTTTATTATAAAATCTCACACAGTTACCAATGAATGATCTCCTTATTTTATGGAGCCTAGTAGCAGGCACTGCGAGCTTATGCTTATTTCTAGTATTAATATTATGTATATCACAGTTCTTCTTAAAGTCGGTAATATTTTTATGTACATACATAATATTATCATAAATGTATTGACAATGCACTGTCATTATATTAATGTCCTTAAACTTATCTCTAAGCGACTCTCTATAGTTCATTTTATATATCGCACGAACAGCCCGCTTCTGCAGACCAAATATAGTATTAATGTGGGAAGCACTGCCCCATAGTAAGATGCCATACGACATAATACTGTGGAAATAACTGAAATACACTAATCGAGCCGTTATCACGTCTGTTAATTGACGAATCTTACTTACTGCAAAAGCTGCAGAACTCAGTCTATTCGAGAGATTAGCAATATGGGGACCCCATTGGAGCTTAGAATCTAATGTTATACCGAGAAAGACTGTACTATTAACTAGTTCCAGTTTCTCACCTTTAACCATAACGCTTGCTTGCTCGTGTTTTACGTTACTCGTGACAAACACATTTAGTCTTTTTCTCATTCAACAATAAATTATTTACATTAAACCAATTTACTACTTCACAGATAGCATTGTTTACGTCATTGTAGGATCGTTGATTTCGTAAGACTTTGAAAATTAGAGGCGTATCATCTGCAAAAAAAACTATCTCATGGTGGGTCTTTGCGAGGTGTGGCAAGTCGTTTATATAGATAAGGAACAGGAAAGGTCCCAATATTGATCCCTGCGGCACACATATAGAGACTAATGACCCCGGTGAACGCTTTCCATTCACGTCAACCCTTTGTATTCTACCATTTAAATAAGACTCTAATAAATTTAGTGCTAATCCTTTAACTCCGTAGTGGTGTAGCTTCCTGATCAGTGTCTCATGATTAACGCAATCGAAGGCCTTAGATAAATCACAGAAGATGCCTAAAGCATCTCGCGATTCCTCCCAGGCATCGAAAATGTGTTTTACGAGCTCAACTCCGGCGTTGGATGTCGAGCGACCCCGCGTAAAACCGAATTATGCATCAAATTATTCAAATTAAAATATTGTAACAATTGATATGATATAAATGTAGGTAGTATTGATATTGGTCTAAAGTTAGTGGGGTCAGAGGTACTACCTGATTTAAATAAAGGAGTTATTTTGCTGTTTCATCAGATCAGGAAACTCACCGCAGTCAACACTGTTATTGAATATATCTGCCAAGTCAGGCGCTATTACTTCTATTAGGGATTTGACAGCATGGGCTGAGACCCCCCATAGGTCATTGGTTTTTTGACATTAATAGCAGAAAAATGCCTATCGTTGGACACAGGCATCTCCTAAGGATGTCCGCGATACGTCTTGCACTACCTACGCCTAACTTCCCGCTCATTTATTGACAAAACTTAATCATGACTAATTAACCACTGCAATTGCGCACTAAAATGGTTGACTGTCATCAACATACTAATCATAATATACTCGTATTACGGACATGTAACGATTTTCTGCATCGACACGAGCTACATTAAGTGACATTAAAAGGGGATGCATCGACAGCTATTTTTTAGTGCGATTTTTATCAAATCTGGTGTATGAAAAAGGCTAGTTTTCAGATATGTGATTTTTGACTATATAATCTTTTCAGCGCCTAACGCGGAAACATGTTTACTTAAACTTTCCTCGATAGAAAAATTATCCAAAACCGCGTCTAAATTTTCCATTTTTTGTCTAGTTTATACAAATGACAGATTAATAAACGGCTAAATTATTTAAAAATGTCATTCTTCCCATTATCTTTTACTTCACTTACTTAAATATTAACAAAACATAATATCATCTTCGATTTCATTGTATTTTTACATCCGGCGCTTACGCCAAAAAACTCCAATCATGTAGTGTATTAGCTTTCTCTTTCTTTGATGCGCGCGAGTAATAAATGCGTCTCTTATTACAAATTATGCTCATTGGGCGGCACGGCGGCCGGGGCGTGGTTTTTCCTTGACGATGCAGGCCCTTAATGGACATATGGTTTAACCTCTCAAGTACTTTCCGCAACTGTGACTGCATGTCAATATTCTAAGGTAAGGTGCCCGCAACTTCGTCAGCGGAGGAGAAAAATCTCATAATCTCCTAATCCTCATTCCTTTTCTTCGGCGTAGTCGAGTAAAAAGTATCCTATTACCATATGAGGATGCCCAGCTACCCGTGTACCAAAAATAGCTCAAAGCCGTTTAGCCATTTTGGCGTCATGAAACCACAACGACACATACTATTTCTAGGTCACTGAATCGAAAAATATAGTTTTTGGATTTTTTGTACGTTTGTGTTGTTGAGGCTTTATCACGCCAAAATTGCTAAACAGATTTCAACTGTGTTTGATACACGGGTAGCTGGGTATCCACAAATGGTTATAGGATACTTTTAAATGGACATAGCTAAAGAAAAAAACCGAGTCATTAGCGACCATGACGTTTTGCTACCTAGACTCTTTGAATCTAAATCAAAATATAACATTTTTGTTTATATTTTTGAATCTGAAAACATCACATATTTTTTATACAATATTGATACAAAGATCTAAGTAGAAAATATGTGGTGTTTTCACGTTAAAAGATATAAACAAACATTATTAATTTATTATTATAGTACACCCACATTGTATATATTATATCATTCACATGAATTATTTTATTCTTATAGGTATTTACATTAAAGTGATCACAGCGCCATCTCTCTCGTAAGCTTGAGACTACTGAAATAGCATGTCCGCTTGAAGAATTGTTGCGAAAGCGCATCTTCTTAGAGTGGTGCTATAAGGTACTAAACCTTTCAAATAATAATGGTACATAAAGCTAAGAATACACATGCCTGTAAAACGGATCAGTAGCTTGCATATTAGTTAATGGCATGTAGAAGTAACTGAACTGAAACTTGCATGCAATTTGCTTCCTTGCATGCCTGTATTTCTGAGACGTATACACATGACTGTAGCTGGTACACTTGTATTCTAGTTTCACCAGTTTTCAAAAGAGTCGTGAGTAATATATCGTTGCCGAAGGTAGAGGATTAATTCGTTGTGAATCACCAGCGTTCTGATGGTCTAACGGATAGGGCGCTGTTCCGGTATAACAGAGACGCTGGTTCGATTTCGGCTTAGACTGCAGTTCGCAATTATTTTTTCTTTTCTACTTAGATCCTTGTATCAATATTGAATAAAAAATAAAAAACGTGTAATTACACAACCATGGCATTAAAACAAAACGAAGCTCTCATTATCATAGCGGATATACCTCCTTCGTTGGACACAGGATTCTCCCAGAGATTCGCATAGTGTTTCTGCATCCAGCTGTTACCTTCACATAAACCAAACACATACATGTCTAATTGACAGCTGAAATAGCTCAATAAAAGGTTGGATTACGTCCAATTTGTTTAAAAATTGAGTCGGCAATAGTCCCGCGGGCGTATTCTGCCGGGGAGCGATTCCGTAACTAATTCACGGCGGTTTCACTGCCGGTGTATCGTAAACGTGGTTTATTGCGCGCAGTCGACTATGCTCACGCCTTCTAATGGCTGACGGGAAGGAAGCGGTGCAATGAGTGAACCCTTTTTAAATCTTATTTTTAAAGTTGCTTGAATACAAAAAGTGACAGATTTTGGGTTACTACTACTTCAGTTCCAATAGAACCAGGAATCTGAAGACAATTAATGAATTATCGACATGATGGACTAAAAGATTAGTCGAAGGTTAAGACAACTATTCTCAGTAAATGTTAATTGCCGTGACGCCAAAAACGGTTATCTTTGTATAGCACAGTTTATAGAATCTATACTGATATGATTTATATAAATAAGAATATCAGGTGTCCAGCTGACCTCTTGAAATTATTTGAGTTCAAGCCAGACCATAACACTAACGAGCAAAGATCCTCTCTTCACTACCTAAAGTCGGTTGCTATATAGGAATGAAGGCACCTTCTAAGTTCGTTAGAAGGTATCTAAAAAGGAAGGTGTCTGATAGATAGTATTTATACTTAAACATACTTGTTAAAATGGAAATTGCAGAATTTAGAGGCATTGATTGGACCATCATTGCACATCAATTCTGCAATTGCCAACGAATTAAAAAAAAATGTCATTAAAGTTTGGAGCGAAAATATAAAGTCGTAGTCTATAGAGTCCGTACGGTTCTAGGCGTGGAAATCGTCGTGAAGGTACTTATCATCATCATCATCATTTCAGCCATAGGACGTCCACTGCTGGACACAGGCCTCCTCAATAGATTTCCACATGGGCTGGATAGAGGCAACCCGCATCCAGCGAGCCCCCGCAACCCTAACCAGGTCGTCGGACCACCTTGAGGGTGGCCTTCCCACACTGCGCTTGCCGGTACGGCACTCCACTCGAGAACCTTTCTACCCCAATGGCCATCGGTTCTTCGAACTATGTGACCTGCCCATTGTCCCTTCAGTTTGCTTACCCTGTTTGCTATGTCAGTGGCCTTGGTTCGTCTACGGATCTCCTCATTCCTGATTCGATCCCGTAGAGAAATCCCGAGCATAGCCCTTTCCATAGCTCGCTGAGTGACTCTGAGCTTCCTTAAGAGGCCTATAGTAAGAGACCACTACTAATGGTACTTGATATTGTCCTTATTTTTTCTAAATGCTCCCAGTAGGCCCCGGCACTGCGAACAGTCGTTCCACCGGTTTACGGGCAGCCTTTGAATATTTCAGCGGATGAAGTGATAAAAAAAACAACTTTTCGATTGCCCGCTAACTGCCCGCGCTTGATTAAACTAACTGTATTAGTTTTTTTTACAGTTTTCGTGAATTGCCAGTTTTGGGCTTAGTCTTATTTGTTTAAAGGTGTGATGTTTTTTTGTTTTTGTAGAGTGTTGAGTTACGAGTTAGACGTGGTTTAAGTGAATGAAGTTTTTGAAGAGTAGGGGGCTAAGCGTTGTGCCTTGAGGAACAACAAATATATGGGTTCGAACTCTGTACATAGCGATAGCATAGCCAACAATATCCGTCTTTATATCATCATTTACAGGATTTGAGCTCAGTACAGAACATTTGAGCCTATAGTTGCATTATAGTTTTCCGTAACACCCTTTCGAAGGCTTTTACAAGATCTTTACCCAAAATTTAGATTAACTTTTTGAGTTAAATGTGTTTATTTAGCCCCATCAACGTAACGTTCCTCAAATTTGATGATTTTATGGTTGCATTCAGGTTATCGGTGCGCACTGGCTTATTTTTTCTCTTCTGTATTAGTCATGTGGTACCTTTTTTTTCCGTTAGCCATTACATTTACTAAATCAATTCAATATTACCTAAAGTGTCTTCACCGCAACAATCAAACAGCAAACAATATCAAAAGTAACTTTATCACTAAACCAATATATAATCTAATTCCACAATTCGAGGCAATTTCGCGCGTCACACCCCGGTACAAAAGGACCGCGGTGTCATATCGAAAATCCCATTCGAGACTGGGATGGGGCTCAGCCCGATTCTTACCTCCGGTGAGGCTCCTAAAGTAAATATAGCGCTGTGGCACTGAGTACTATTGCGCTCCAAATTGTTGACTTTTACTGTCGCAAAAAAAAAAAAACTGATTGAAGTTTTAGTTAAGTGGTTCCAAAATTATGATGAAATATACAAAAGGTAAACAGATAGTCAAACTGTAGCTAGTTGTAGTATCGTATTTTAGATGTTGAAATCTGTAGGTAACTTCTTTGTCGGTTTCATCCTGTGCAGGAAAGGTAAGGTAGCTACACCACTTATATAGGGGAAACCGAGGTGACTTGTACTTTTTAAAATCTATTAGCTGATAGAGAGCTTGCAGTAGCGTGCGGTTGTTAGTTCTAGTTTGGAGTTAATAAACGCACCCTGGAGCTCAGTAAGAGTTAGTAGGTCCCAAAATTCGATCATGACACAATTCTCCTCTGTTACAACTTATCTCTGTCTCCCTTGCTGAATCAATAATTGGAGTTTTTTTCCACTTAAGGTTTTTTTTGTTTTTCTAAGTAAACGGTACGGAACTTGACAGTATCTAGTAACCATCTTTTTTATCAATATCATTTACATATACAATTACGCACAAATTATAAATTGTGGGTGTTCATTTGGCAGAGTGATCGTCATTTCAAGATAATCCTTCAAAAATGAAGTCAGTACCAAACGTTACGTTAGTAGTTACTAACCTGTTGTCTAACGTGACGGTTTTTATCGGTTTATTAGATACCTATGTACATTGTCAGAAACGTTTAAAATAATATCTAAGCTTGTATCCATCCATATATATAAGTGAGTACCTATATCATAAGAATAACGATACTGTTTCAACTTTATCACTAGTCTTCACAACTGTACCCACATCCTTTGAGCCGATTACGTCGTCTCTCAGCGACAAACACCCGCCCGACAATCCTATATTTTATTGCGTGTATCTCTAATACTAAATAAAAGAAAACTCCATTGATAATCTCCTTTGACATACATATTCTTAATTGGATTGTGTTAATTATAAAATTGATTAGCACAGCAACCAGCCATACATGTGTTCACTTATTAGTTACTTAGTTCACTTGTTAGTGAACAAGTACCATATTTTCCATGTATTTTTTATTATTACTGGAATTGATAGGGTAGTAGTGTTTTAACAACTGTCCTAATTTTAAAGGGGTGCAACCGCGCAAATAAGAGAGACATCAGCTATTTGACATTGTTGTGCGGTGAAAGCTCACGAACTTCCTACTTTTCTCAACCGGGGCAGAAACTTGATTAGTCGTTGATTAGACATTTTGTAACGACTGTCAAAAGGGGCTTTGAATTCACATACTCTAATATAAAAATACCTGAAACTGCCGTCCGGGTTTGCGCTCTCCTTAATACGGCCCTGGGTTGAAACGGTTCAATTCAATAAACTAAGACGCCCATTATTGTTACAAACATTCTGTATTCTACCACTTTCTATACAAAATTAAAGGAAAAAAAACTCAATGAGTAGATTTTTCTTCAAAAACTCACCAGCAATTGAGCCCAGTGCCATATGTTGTTACTTGTTAGTTTAGCTAGTGGTGGCAGTTTCAGTTTTTTTTTGGAAAATAACAAATAGTCCAGGTAGCTAATATATTATAGTAGCTAATAAATAGTCCAGGTACTAATTACAAGTTTTTTCAACATTTGTGACGTTTTTGAAACTTAATTTGCATATTGTGTCTTTCTTGAAATTGTTAATTCAATTGCTGCCACAAACATTTCGCGAAGTTCAATGAAAACATTAATATCAATATTTTACATTACTACGTCAAAGGGAGTTTGATAATTAATGCATTTCCAGGCTGCTTCGGGGTGAGTTATTTCTAGATACACGAATGTTAGATTGTTATTAATAAGATACGGGATGTTTCAAGTAGCTTGCGATAATCTTAAGTAAGCATTACAAATTAACAGTTCCTCTGGTTTAATGCTCTAATACATAAAGAATATACAAAAATTCTTTTGTTTTTTCGCGATTATTACTCATTTAAATAAAACAATTTTAACGGATTATATCGCGTATATTATTTCATTGCATTTCCCAATGTTTCGAAAGCTTTGCAGCTTTCCATTTTCACTGGTTTACTGAGAAAAAGATATATTTTTGTCTATCAAAGTTACAATTTGTGCAAACTACCCACTTTAAGAAACATATAAAGGTGTTTGTTTATATTTTTAAATGTGAATACATCACATATTTTTTTTTAAACAATATTGATACAAAGATCTAAGTAGAAAAGAAAAAATATTTGCGATCCACTGCAGTCGAAGCCGGAATCGAACCAGCGTCTCTGTTATACCGGAACAGCGCCCTATCCGTTAGACCATCAGACCGCTTGTAATTCACAACGAATTAATCCTCTACCTTCGGTAACGATACGTTACTCGCGACCTTATGTACCATTAATTTTTGAAAGGTTTATTACCTTACAGCGCCACTCTAAGAAGATGCGCTTTCGCAACATTTCTTCAAGCTGACCTGCCATTTCAGTAGTGTTAAGCTTACGAGAGAGTTGGCGCTGTAATCACTTTAATGTTTGTTTATATTTTTAAATGTGAAAACATCACATATTGAAATAAAACAATTTAACGGATTATATCGCGTATATTATCTCATTTTAGTTCCCGACGTTTCGGAAGCTTTCCAGCTCTCCATGGTCACGGGTGGACTGAGAAAAGATGTATTTTCCTCTGTCAAAGTTACAATTTGTGCAAACTACCCATTTTTGAAAAAAACACAAATAAAGGTTTACATACATGCCAGATGGGCCTAAGCTGTAAAGACAGTTACACATGTGCCAGAAGGGCTTAATTATTTTATTTTAATAATTTACCAAACAGCATTTCACAAATGAGGCGTACTGAGGAGAAAAGAAACGCTGCAAAGAAAAACTCCCAGGCTACGTCACTAATTATAATATTTAAAAACAGAGACTATTAACTACTTTTAAACAGATTAGATATTTTACACCGTTCGGAAATTAAGGTTTTGCAGTCCTGTGTCTCGCTTGTTCCTTGATGAGATGTATTACAGGATCCCAAGCTGGTGGTAGTGACAATCCCTCTTCTCTATTGAAATTAGGATGCTTTTTAATCTCAATAGCCTCGCGTAGCATTCTGGGAAAATATCTTTTTTCTTTGGCAAGGATAGAAGGTTTATCAAACTTAATTGAGTGGTTTGGTTTGTCAATGACATGTTCACAGACTGCAGACCTATTACAACGACGGTGCTTGACATCTGCTATGTGCTCCTTCACCCGGGTTGATACACTGCGTTTCGTTTGACCAATGTATGAAAGACCACACTCACAGTCCAGCTTATAAATGCCTGCACTCTGCAAAGGGATGCTACTCTTCACGGGTCTAAGATATTGAGACACCTTCTTCAACGGCTTCAGATATGTTTTTATAGAAGCACGCTTCAAGATGTTTCCGATATAATCCGTATATAATCCGTTAAATTGTTTTATTTCAATTGGGTGCAATTGCGATACGCAACCGAATAAGACACAGCTTGTTGTAGACCTTTGCACACTTGCATTATTTTCAGTCGCACGCTTGTATAGCTACGAGCATTAACAAACTGCTTTTTGGAATACAAACACGCTGTCATCGCACGTTCCTAAAACATGACTCGACGGCGCGTTTTAAAAACCCGGTGTACAGAAGCTATAAGACCTATTAGTAATAATAGAACTGAGGTTTCAAACGTAACAATTCAGATTATGATCGGAAAGTTGGAAAAATAAGGCCCTTTTGGCATGCTTTCATAGATTCGTATCCGCTATGTTTGTTTGCTTGTAAACACATTATTGTACATAAAAACAATCAAAACAAGGCGGCAAAGTAATAATGTATACAAAGGCGAATTTATATCTTTAAGGGATCTAATCCAGTTAACCTTAGATCAAATGAAATAAAAGCATAAATATCAATAATCAAACTAACAAGTTAATATATACAAATATATTAAAAGCTAAAACATACGAATAGACCTTAAATAATCCATACTAATATTATAAATGCGAAAGTGTGTCTGTCTGTCCGTCTGTCTGTCTGTCTGTCTATCTGTCTGTCTGTTACCTCTTCACGCCTAAATCGCTGAACCGATTTGGATGAAATTTGGTATGAAGATAGTTTGAGTCCCGGAAAAGGACATAGGCTACTTTTTATCCCGGAAAAATACCCTTATCCGCGATAAACGAATTTAAGGCGGACAAAGTCGCGGGCAGAAGCTAGTAATTACTAAATATATAAATTAATAAATATAAATGTGTAAATATACATTAATGTATATACAAAATAAATATACATAAACACATATCCATACTTCCATACTATATACTATATACTATATTACTATATAATATTATAAATGCGAAAGTGTGTCTGTCTGTCTGTCTGTCTGTTACCTCTTCACGCTTAAACCGCTGAACCGATTTGGATGAAATTTGGTATGGAGATAGTTTGAGTCCCGGGTACTTTTTATCCCGGAAAAACCCTTATTCGCGATAAACGAATTTAAGGCGGACGAAGTCGCGGGCGGAAGCTTTTATAACAATAAGCATTAAATCTTATAAGCATAGGAAGCATTAAATACCTGTGACATACGGACGGACCGACGGACATGACAAAGCTATAAGGGTTCCGTTTTTGTCATTTTGGTTACGGAACTCTAAAAGAGGACATTCGGCATTGTACCCAGAACCAAGAGAAACCATTATTTAAAGGCGTTATTTTATGATTGTAAGTTGTAGACAAATTGGTGTCCGTCTAAAAGTTGACCCATACTGCTGTAAGTTTACATTTAAATGATTTTTCTAATAATACGCAGATAATACTTTTTTACGCATCATCAAAAACTAAAAATACGGAGGCAGTTTGATTTAGCGTAATGGCTTCATAAAGTTATGTTTGCCGGTCAAGTACCCAATTTAAATGCATGGTACAGAAATTCGAACTACCTTATTGAGCTTTAAGTGTAATTTGCCAACGTAACCAAACGTTTCGGTAGCGTTTATGTTTCCTGTATAAATAAAATTATTACAAACGCGTTTCAGACGCTTGTTCCGTTAAAAACAAACTTACAGTGCCTGTACGGGGAGGCCTACGTCTACCAGTGAACATCATTTGGCTGATCGTGACTGGTGTCTTTGCTCATTTTTAGGGTTCCTTAGGCAAAATGGAAAAAACGGAACCCTTATAGTTTCTTCATGTACGTCCAACCGTCTGTCTGTCCGTCCGTATATAGTATGGCGACAAGCCTCTTTAGTGTTTAGCAGTAACACAATAGTTTACTGCCACATAGGAACGCATATTGCTTGTATGAGCGTTAACCTCAATGTATAAATGGTTTTATTTAAATAAAGGTCTTCTTAACTACACCTAATTACTGGTCTCACTTATATCCCTTCGACGCCATCACCCTGCTACTTCAACCCCCTTCTTAATTTATTACACATATGTCACAGGCATTTTACTCAAAAACTACAAGATGTACACATTGATGAAATTTGGAGTATAAGTGTCTTGTGTGAGCCGCTTCTTAGTTTAATTGTTAAATAATAAAATTTTAAAAAATCTAGGGGGGGCATTCCTTACATGCAACGGAAACTAAAAAAAAATACAGCAAATATCAGTGTGTGGCACATTATATTCATTATCGACGGATATTTTAAAAACATTTTGAGGTTTCAATTTGTTTTTTAAATATAATCGACATTTTCGGAAATCATCGCTCCTAAAGTAGCATAAATTATGTCCCCTCTATTTTTTGTCCAAGAAATAAGAAGAAATGTACAAAGATGAAGCTTAATGAATACGTTCAACGAAAATTAATTTCAACATGATCGGATATAAGTACCGTTTTTGAGTTATTGCCGGAAAACGACACTTCTCAACAAAAGGACGTGAGTGCCATGCAGATACTCCCTTTTGCTAGGGCACGTTTTCATATAGCATTTTGTTCACCTTTAGTGTGCATTGTTTTGAATGAACTGCTGCGGAACCCTACACTGAGCATGGTTGAACATGCTCTTGGCCGGTTTTTTATTATGACCAGCACTGCATTATGATGTCTGCGCGTAAGACTCGTGTAATGTTGTCTCGTAAAGTTTGGTCGATGCGTCAAATCTTAATAAAAAAGGATGTTGCGTTGCCTGATCTCAAAATTTGTGAAAAAATATATAGGGTCCTGAAAAAACAGCAAAATAAGGAACTAGTTTAAAATTTTTAGTCAGATGTCTCACGTGTAGTTTTTTTATGAGCCCTTGAAGTTAAGTGGAAAAGTCATAAATATTCATAACAAATAATACCATTGAATACTTTAACCCATAAAATGTATAGTAACTTTTGTTATTAAACCGTTTCGATAAACGAAAGTTTTTACATAGCTGCAGGACAAATTTCTTAATTTCCCCATACAAGGTACTATCCGTTTCATGCTTTTTTGGGAAAGTCCAAAAAGGTGATTTAAACATTATTGTATCTCGGGGAGTTCTAATAAGATAAGATTGAAGTAATGTTATCACCAATATTTGATTTATTGAGAGGTTGTTCTAAACACACCACAGGAAAAAGTTGTAAAATAGTCTATTATAATTTGCAAATTTGCAACACCCCGTATTGTTAATATTATGTTGGTATATATTAATATTTGCTCTCGAGCTTAATCTGTATGTTTGCGTTCCGTTGATTATCTTGGTTAACACACCAATGGATACACACACTGTTTGTTATTGAATTATTTGTGGGGAATTAATAATTGGGTGTTATTGTGTGTTATCATGCTGATGCAGTATCACAAAATTTAATTAAAATACAATTGGATACATGCATCCATTTTTTATAATGACAATTAATTCAGTTTCTAATAAGGAGAATATCTATATAAAGGACCAACATGGATTGAGCATAAGGAACGTCAGAAATAACAGTCGAAGTCAGGCAATATCTGCAGAGCGTTAAAAAATCCCATACAAAATTGGCATTAGGCTCTGAGCAATGTCGTTATTCATTAAAAGCGGGCAGTAAAGCTGTACTAAAAAAAAACAAGTCTGTCAGATTTGGCCATGAAAAACTACGTTTAAGTGTAGTTGAGAAATGAAAAGGTTGATTACTTTTCTACTCTATGTATTTAAGCTTGAAAAGTGAACAACCTTTTAATTCCTCGACTGTACATAGTAGCATTTAATTTACTATTGGGTAATTTAAATAAAATATTCATTAAGAATGCAATATCAATATGAAAAAATTATATTTATTATGTATTTTAATTATGTTGTAAAAATGTGGTGTTTTCAAACCTGTAGAGGGTCAATTTCAGAACGTTTCAACCGCACTCATTAGTATCAGCGCATTAATGGTGCCTTTTATTACAAATTCGAATCAGATAGTATACCTCCTTTGTAGAGGTACTGTACCTCTACACAATATCTCAAAATCCCATTCGAATCTGTAATAGAAGGCGCCATTAATGCGGTGACACTAATGAGTGTGATTGAAACGCTCTAAAATTGACCCAGAGAGACAGTAATGTCTATTTTTTCTTTATGCAAGTTCCCCATTTGATTGTACAGGGAACATAGGGCCTATGTTCCCTGAACAATGAGGAACTTCTCTTCCTGAGTTCCCTGTGTCATAGGGAACTCAGGAAGTTGTGACAAAGGAGACCCGGAAACAAAAAATCTCACGTTCAGTTGATTATCATTGACATCGAGCCCACACGCGTGTGTTGATTGAGGTTTCGCGTAATATCAGCAGATATTAATTGTTACGTAATAGGGTACATGCATGAACTATTTTTATCGCTGTTCTTAACAACGCATGAAAATACCGTAAAAACGATTTCAAATAGTGGAATTAAAATTAAAATCGGCTAAGAAATACGTATGATGTAGGCATTATAGACGGCGATTTGACAGAGAGGTCCGACATGCACTGTTACGTCATAGTCCACTTTTTGCTGGAAAGAGATATAATGAAATGTTTGTTGGCTTATATCTTGGTTATTTTTATAGTTGTTGGAAAAAATATTTTTGTTTACTTTTTCTTACATGAATGAGCTTTTCTAAAATTTTCATTTTTTTTGCAAAAATTTTCAACACTTTACCTCTGTGACGTCGAACTTGCCTAATATAAACATAAGTATTTCTGTACTTATTATTAAAAAAATATTCTGTACTTTTAATAAAAACTCATCGGTAGTGGTCGTGTTTGTACCTTACGTTCGGTTAGCCGTAGTTGGTATTCTCAGAGCACGGGGAGTACTCTATGCTGTGGTTGCTTGAATACAAAATAAAAATGCTCTTTACTGCACACCTCACAAATATACAGGGATTTTTTAGAGGAAGACAACTGGCGTTCCCACTAGAAAAGTATTCTCGGAAACAAAATTGACACACTTCATCAAAGTAACGGTTTGTTGACAAAGTAACAACATACTTTAATACTTCAATTCTAAAGTGCTTTGCGCCACTTACTTATACGTCTCTCACTACCCAAAGGTTGTCTGGAAGAGATCGCTGTTTAGCGATAAGACCGACTGTTGTTTACGTTTCCTTAAATGTATTGTTTTCTGTACTTTATTTTGTGTGGTGTGCAATAAAACAAAATATGTTTACTTCAGGAGCAAAAGCAGACAACACAAAAAATATTTAGGTTAGGATTTTAATTGCTCCGACTTGCAATCAAACACGATATTTCACAAAAAAAAAACAAATTATTGAATACATTTAACGTTTATAATTAGATGTTAAGCAGCAAATCGCCATATTTTTAATATATTATGCAAGCAGATGGCGAACCTGTACCAAAATTACTTTGTATTTGAATAAAACATTTATTTCTGAGCCAATTTGCAAGTCCTTGCTAGGTCACAAGTCAGCTAGTTCAAACGATCGTCAAATATAACGGAGAAGTACGAATACCTAATTTACATGCGATTCGATGCTACAAAACTTGCTTCAGAGGTATAAAATACAGCGGGTGTCATTTAATAGAAAACGCTGTTACAAAACCAATAGGCATATAAAGGTGCGTTCACACTCGTATCATTTGCTCGTATCCGATCACCGTGCCGTGGCATGACTACGTATCGCGCTGCTTGGACGCTTACTGTCGATGCGCCGATCATGCCGTACTCTTCCGATATAACTGTGTGATACGCGTAGCAAAATGGATTTCGAGCGTTCCGATCGGCGCAACGTCCAAACGCGTGATCGTGACACGCGATCATGCCACGCGACGATGATCTGATACGGGCAAATGATACAAATATAGACGCACCTTAAGGTTAATTTGTTTCTACGTTTAATTGTAAATTAACTGAATAGAGATGTTGACTGTACCTTAATAATAATAAAATTTTAATGCGGAATGATAAAATTTGAGTTCGATACCTTACGTGTAACTTGTTTTATAAGCCTTTAAAGTTAGGTGGGAAAGTCCATTTTTAAAGTATGAAAATATTAATAAACGGTAATACTATTGAATAACCCATTGAAATGTATGGGAACTTTTGTTATGAAACCGTTTCGATAAACGCAAGTTTAAACATAGCTGCAGAATAAAGTTTTTAATTTCCCCAAACAAAGTAGGAAGGTGTTACGTCACACAATCCTAGGGTTTACTATGGAGTGTTTCTTGGGAAAGTCCAAAAGTGTGATTCTAACGTTGTATCTCGTGGAGTTTTTGTAACATTGCAGTAGTTTTTTCACTAGTATTTCTATTATTTAAAAGTCGTTCTATAACATACCATAGAATAAGATTGTCAACATCCCTATTATTTATCTTAGATTTATTTTACCTTACAGTCTCTTTGGAATCGACGCTTTCGAATTGAAGTGCTGGCGCCGCCTGATAAGGATTTCTTGGCCAGCCTACCGCACAACCATCCTCCTAACTACAGGTGCAGTAACTCTAGTCAAAAAGTAGAAAAAAATGCACCTTATTTCAATCGAGCAAGGTGTACTTTACATTTCGCCTTTGAGCGAAGTTACTGCACTTATCGTTAGCAGGGCAGCATGTGGGTCGTTAAATAACTAAAAACAGAGAACGCCCAGCTGTCCTTTGGCAAATTCGCATAAAAAGGACCCAACAATCTAGAAAAACCGGCCAAGAGCATGTCGGACAATGCTCAATGTAGGGTTCCGCAGCCGACAAAAAAGTGCACTACAAATGAAAAAAATACGATATGAAAAAGAACACTAACAATAGAGCGTATCCCCGGGCACTTACGTCCTTTTGCTGAGAAGCACAGTTTTTTGGCAATAACTCAAAAACGGTATGTCCGATCATGTTGAAAATAATTTTCGTTGGAAGTATTTATTAAGTTTTATACTTGTACATTTTTTCATATTTTTTTAACATACCGTTTAGAAAATAGAGGGGAGAGAGAGAGACACAATTTTTGCTACTTTCGGAGCGAATATTTCCGAAAATATTCACTAAATCAAAAAAAAATTTAAACCTCAAAGTGTTTTTAGAAGACCAATCGAATGATTTACCACACATTGATATTTACTGGAAAAAAAAAACAGTTTCAAATCAAATCAAAATATTCTTTATTCAAGTAGGCCTAGTTACAAGCACTTTCGAAATCGTTTCGGTTACATGTCTCGGTTCCATTTCAGTGCCCTCCCCTAGAAATATATATATTTTTTATTTAACTGTCAAACTAAGTAGCGGCTTCACAAGATACCTATGTTCTAAATTTCATCAATATACATTAAGATGTAAAAACAATCTTCGATCTTCCTCTCTCTATAAGACAAGCTCAGAGCATTTTCTCTTTCAAGCGCATGTTGCGAAAATCATCTCTTCAATAAATCTCAAGATTGATTGTCTGTGTGATGTTTTGCAGGTGTAAGGGTACATATATATTTTATAATTGTATTGTATTTATCTATTTGTATTTTAATGTAATACGTGTGTATGTATATAAATATATATACGTATATATCCCCATATTGACTTGTTGATTTGTGTCTCTTTTCTTTACTTTTTTTTGTATTCTCAACATTAAGATCCTGCACTAACTACTAGTTTCTGTTTGGCCCTATGGTTGACTGGTAGAGAATGCCTTAAGGCATTAAGTCTGCCATTTGTAACAGTTTGTATTGTGCAATAAAGTTTAAATAAATAAATAAATAAAAACAATATGTTGATTTTGAGTAAAATGCCTGTGACATACGGACGGACGGACATGACGAAACTATAAGGGTTCCATTTTTGCTATTTTGGCTACAGAACCCTAAAAATCGTTAGTGACGGGAAAGGTAGAAGGCAAGAGGCCCATAGGGGGGAAGCCAGATAAGATGGTTGGACTAGATTTCCGAACAGCTGGAGTTACCTGTCATCGCCATCCCCCACCACGCGACAGACCGCACCAGTTGGAAGTAAACAACTGGCACTCAAAACAGGAGTCACAAATGTTTTTTTTTACGAAAATCTGTATGTTTTACCAACACGATCCTCGTGATTTTTAAAGTGAATTTCTGCACTAAAAAACTATATTCTTTAAATACAAAAGTTTCAGCGTTGCAAACAATAATTGACAGCATTTCAAATTTCCAAATACCTATTAAATAGACAGTCATTTCAATAATTAATTATGAAGGAAATAAGAAGAGCAATTTTTCATGGCTATTAGTTAGAAAGAAGTATACAATCCTCTAAATGACGTCATTAGTTAAATTGTGACAGAGACAGCGCACAAGAAGAACAGGAAATTTCTTATATCTTCAATTTCTATAGTTATCGTCTTTATTATTGCTTGTGTATTATTTTCTACACTGTGACGGTCCCCTACGCCCTGGTTATTTTCATCTTTGCCTTTTTAGAATTAATAAATTTTGAAATTGATTTCTTTATATGAAATTGGAATACTGTCGAAAATTTACACATGTTTTATCCTCTAAATATTTTTTTGATTTTGCCGATGATAACAGAATGAAATCTTGTCAATTACATTTGATTTTTAGCAGTGTCCGAGCTGTTTTAAGCTACATACCGCGAGGCCATAAAGCGAATAGCATACAATAAATAAACATATATTTTGTTCACGTCTGCGATATATGTACCAGTTATGGGTCTGTCTGGTAGTCTGCCGTTATTGATGTATTTGGCTTATTGATGTTTCTCAGTTTGTTTCTCATTGTGTATAGATTTGGACCAGCCTAGAAGAAAGTCAAACGGTAGATAGTCGGCAAAGTATTGCACACCAACCGTGGTCATGTATACCGATGCATGCTCAATATTTGCTTGGGTCCGAGCCCATAGACCGCTTGCACTCCGCTAAAGATTTGGGTGTAGTCTTTGATACGTGGCTAACTTTTCGTGAGCATATATCATCGCTTGGGGCCGGTTGCAATCGAAGACTGAGCTTCTTTATCCGCAACCTTCATCACTTTAATGCCCCGTGGCCATCAAGTTCGTCTATAATACCTTAGTAAGAAGCAAGCTTGAGACAGCGTCGATTATTTGGCATTCTTATGAATCAACTTACGCTTTGCTTCTAGAAAATATTAAAAAACATTTCTAAGGTTTTTGTTTAAGAAAATGTACGGGTATTACCCGTTTCTCTACCCAACTAAGCATCTCTTTGGGACCTTAGGTTACCACTCTTTGGAGGCGAGACGTAACCTATGCTTGCAGAAGTTCGCGTGTCGGACCCTGCGTGGTGACTCGGACTATCCGGGACTGGTGAGTCGCCTGGTGCGTCTGCATGTACCAGACGTCCCCAGGATAGCCCTCAGGCAACGCCGACGCGATCTGTTGGCGGTGCCATTGGCGCGCACCGCGTCGCACAAGAACTCACCACTTCTTCGTGCTCTTGCTCTCGTACTGATGAATGCGCTCTTGGAATCGGCACCCGAGTGTGATCTGTTTGCGTGGCGATAGACGGCTTTGAAAAGTGAATGCCTGAGACTCTGCAAAATGATGAATGCTAGGCGGCCTATTAGTTACTATAGAAGTAAAATGTAAGTGTAAAGTAATTTTCAATAGTTGGTGTGATTTAAGAATATAATTTACTAAGTTCAAGTTTCATGGCGCTTTGGATGATTCTGTAAAGTCATGTAAACGCTTTTATAAATAAATAAACAATCAACATAGGAATATAGTAGTATACATGTATGATTTTTTAATGGCTTTTCTTAACAAAATATCATAAAACGATTTTAAAATAGTGAAATTAAAATTAAAAACAGCCAAGGAATGCGCATGATATTATGCATTTTTAACTAAGAATTAAGCAGCGATTTGACAGAGTGGTCCGACTTGTAATTTGAGTCATAGCATAGTACACTACGGCCTTATAAACTCCATATTAAATTCTGTTTTGCTAGAAAGAAATAAAATTAAATGTTTGATGGCTTTTATATCTTGCCAATTTGTATAATCAATAAAAAAAAGTCTACTGTTTTTTAAAGGAACGAGCTTTTAATAAAGCAAAAATAAAAAATCATGCTGATTCTCTATTATTAGATAACTGAATAAAATGCTCAAATAAATTAGTTTTACATAGTCTTTCCACCTAACTTAAATTAAAAAGAAAGGTTCCGACTACTTGAACTGCTTTTTTTGAAGATGGTTAAAAACCATTCTAAGTACAAAATTTGGTATACTGCAGCGTAACTGAAATTAAAAGTGAATTGAATGTTTTAACATCTACATACCTACATTGCTTCTAGCTTTACGACTGGGTACTTTAATATTAGTCAGTTTATTACCATCCATTTGCTATATTTTCCCCGCGGAGCACTGTCTCGGTAACTACCGGTGAAATAGCGTTGGACAGAAATTATTTTGAATAAGAATAAAGCAATATAACGTGATTCTTTAAAAAAAACCGGCCAAGAGCATGTCGGACCATGCTCAATATAGGGTTCCGCAGCCGTTTATACAAAAAACTACAGATGAAAAAAATACGACATGAAAAAAAAACACTAACAAAAGAGCGTATCTCCCCTGCACTTACGTCCTTTTGCTGAGAAGCGCAGTTTTTTGGCA
Organism: Hedya salicella; assembly: GCA_905404275.2. Taxonomy (NCBI): domain Eukaryota; kingdom Metazoa; phylum Arthropoda; class Insecta; order Lepidoptera; family Tortricidae; genus Hedya; species Hedya salicella. The sequence continues at coordinate 5,768,404 of FR990102.1, forward strand.
ATAACATAAAAACTGTATGTCCGATCATATTGAAAGCAATTTTCGTTGGAAGTATTTATTAAGCTGTATATTTGTAATTTTTTTCATAGTTTTTGGACATACCACACGGGGGGGGACACAATATTTGCTACTTTCGGAGCGAATATTTCTGAAAATATTCACTAAATCATTTTTTTTTTAAAAACATCATAGTGTTTTTAGAAGATCTGTCAAATGATGTGCCACATGATATTTGCTGAAAAACATTTTTTTTAGTTTCGGTATGAAGTGCCCCTCCTAGAAAAATATATATTTTTTATTCAACTATCAAACTGAGTAGCGGCAAACTGAGCAGACATCTATGTTCTGAATTTCATTAGGATACGTCGTATACTTTTTGAGTAAAATGCCTGTGACATACGGACGTACGGACGGACGGACGGACGGACATGACGAAACTATAAGGGTTCCGTTTTTGCCATTTTGGCTACAGAACCCTAAAAACCATAAGTGACGGGAAAGGAATGAATGGAACCCTAAAAAAGAGCTGATTTCGAATTATTCTTAAAGCTCATCACTTTAATATAATTCAATTAAATAATTAATTTATAATATTAATGAAGTAAATAATAATGTTATTCTTTATCTATACTACTATAAAGTTGTACAAATTAAATGTCTGTACATTGAAGACAAAAAACTATTGTAACGGACTATTTGGAGATCACAGAAGCGAAGAATACTTTATTTTGGTTTTTTGTATGTATGTATTGTTGAGGCTTCATCACGCAAATTGGCTAAACGGATTTCAACTTTCTGGTATATGAATAGCTGGGTATCCACAAATGGTTATAGGATACTTTTTATCCGAGTACGCTGAAGAGAAAAGAAGGGTTTATGAACGTCGACACCATTATATAACGTTGTAAAAATAAATTGTCTGTTTGTACGTGTCGTTGTAGCTGCATTACGTTAAAACGGTTAAACCGAACATTAGAAAGAAAAAAATAAAGAAAGAAAGAAACATTACCATAAATTGTTGTTATCTGTTCAGCCGTTTTGTCGTGATGGAGCCACGTAACATACAGAAGTGCAAACATAAAAAAAATCCAAAAAAAGAAATGGAAAGCCTCCAAATAATCCGTTACGGTTTTTTTTTATATCTTCAAGGAACCGAAATTTTATTTTTAACAGACTTCCAAAAAAGGAGGAGGTTATATGTTCGATAGCTTGTATTTTTTTTTATGTATGTTCACCGATTACTCCGCCAATTGTGGACCGATTTTAAAAATCTTTTTTCATTTGAAAGGATATACTCCCGACGTGGTCCCATTGCCACCAAGTTGTGATCTGATGATGGGATCCCAGGGAAATCGAGGGCAATCCTCAAATTTTATAGGCACTTAGAACGTTTTTTATATATTTTCTTAAGCTATTCAAGTATTTGCATATGGTAGTCATCATCTCATCATGCTGAGCTGATGACGGAAGGTACTCGACTACGCAGAGCCCATCTATGTTATTTACTTAATTTTCAATAGAAACATCCATAGCACATGTTTCGTCCAAACACAAATCTTTATATTTGTCACAGGTATCTGCGATAGGAAAGGGCAGCGTAGGACGGCTCCCGACTAGGTGGACGGATGACCTTGTAAGGGTCGCGGGGAGTCTGTGGATGCGGTCTGCGCAGGATCGCACCCTATGGCGAGCTATAGGGGAGGCCTATGTTCAGCAGCAGACGTCCGTGGTTGATAAATATAGAGATCTGTATAGTAACATGCATATTTAAAAACTAGAAGGTGCCCCGCAACTTCGTTTTTGGAGGATAAAAGTCATAATCTTTCTTCTTAGGGCACCACAGCCAAAATGGCAAAAACGGAACCCTTATAGTTTCGTTATGTCCATCCGTCCGTCTGTCCGTCCGTCAGTCCGCCCGAATGTCACAGGCATATTACTCAAAAACTGCATGATGTTTATTGATTAAATTTGGAATATAGGCGTTTTGTATAAGCCGCTCGCCTTGCAGACAACCGGGTGAAATGGAGACGCATCGAGAAAGCTGCTGTCTGTCAGAAGAAGGACGAGGATGAGGATCCAAATGTGGACACCATTGCCGTAACCACTCCCACTCTGCCAAGAGTGAGCGACTGATGAAGATGATAAGCCGCTACTCAGTTTGTTAATGAAATAATAAAAAAATATATTTATAGGGGAGGGTACTCTATACATGAAACCGAAAGTAAAAAAAAACAGTAAATATTAATTGGTGGCACATATTTCGACAGTTCTTTTAAAAAGAATTTGAGGTTTTTAAAAAACAAAATTGATTAAGTGAACATTTTCGGAAATAATCGCGCCAAAAGTAGCATAAATTAATGTGTTCTCTCAGCCTTCTATTTTCTAGATAGTTTGTCCAAAAAATATGGAAAAAATCATAAAAATAGAGCTTAATAAATAATTTCAAAGAAAATAATTTTTAACGTGATCGGTTATACCGTTTTTGAGTTATTGCCAAAAAACTACATGCTCTTGGCCGGTTCCTTCTTTAGCATAGTCGGTTAAAAAGTATGCTATAACCACCTGGAGATACGCTATGTGTGCCAAAAATAATTGAAATCTGTTTAGCCGATTTGGCGTAATGAAGCCGCAACGACACATTCAAACATACAAAAAAATAATATTTTCTTCTGTTTCCGCGATTATTACTCATTGAAATAAAACAATTTAACGGATTATATCGCGTATATTATCTCATTTTAGTTCCCGACGTTTCGGAAGCTTTCCAGCTTTCCATGGTCACGGGAGGACATGGTCACGGGAGTACTAGCTTCTGCCCGCGACTTCGTCCGACTTCAATTCGTTTATCGCGGATAAGGTTATTTTTCCGAGATAAAAAGTAACGTATGTCCTTCCCCGGGACTCAAACTATCTCCATACCAAATTTCATCCAAATCGGTTCAGCGGTTTAAGCGTGAAGAGGTAACAGACAGATAGACAGACATACAGACAGACAGACACACTTTCGCATTTATAATATTAGTATGGATAGATGAGAGTTATGACTTTCGACTACTTAAGTTGCAGCCACCTTCTAGTATACAAGAATCGCTCGTGTTAGGTAATAAATAGGATAACTTATTCTTTAATGTAAAATGATTTTATTATTAGGTACGAACCGTTATTCAAATAAATGTCAATTTTATTCTCGAGTGCCCAACTCTGTATTAAAACGGTTCCCATTACATTTTCAACATAATCGCACTATCCTTGGATGCTAAAAGTAATCGCTCAAATGGACTAGTGTTTCATGTTAAAAAATGATTTTCGTAATATTTTATTGCAATTAAAACACCAGCTAGGTGATAAATTAAAATCACTGTCATAACTCCAAATCATGATTGGTGCAAAACGAACGATTTTTTTATGTATGTTCACCTACTCGAAGACTATTTGACCGATTTTTTTTTTGTTTTTAGGAGGTGTCTCAAAGTCCATATAACGGTGAAGATCTGTTGATGGGATCCATGAGGAATCGAAGGAGCTCCTCAAATATTGTAGGCAAAAATACGGACACAATTTTTAGATAAGTTTTTTACTAATGGAGTAATATTTAGGTAGCATATATTAGCGATGATGACAAAATTTAATAATTAGTCCGTCATGAATATAAATTAAACCCTTATAGTTCGTTATCCCCATCTATATCCGTATATCACAGGCATTTTGATGAAATTTAAAGTATAGGTGTCTTGTATAAGCCGCTACTTAGTTTAATACTAAGTCCTTTTCCTTGTCATTCCACCGGATTATCTTAAATCTATGTTTACATTTGTAACTGCCCGTCCTGGGTGTAAGCTGCGCTCTGCTCGCAGTCTCAAACTCTCTCTTCCTTCTCACAGCACTAGTTTTATGTCCAAATCCTTCTCTGTTCAAGCAATTCGTTTATGGAACAATCTTCCTCTCTATATAAGGCAAGCTCAGAGCATTTTCTCTTTCAAGCGCATGTTGCGCAATCATCTCTTCAATAAATCTCAAGATTGATTGCCTGTGTGATATTTTGCAGGTGTAAGGGAACATAAATATTTAATAATTGTATGGTATTTATCTATTTGTATTTTAATATAATATATGTGTATGTATATAAATATATATACGTATATATTCCCATATTGACTTGTTGATTTGTGTCTCTTTTCTTTCCTTTTTTTTGTATTCTCAACATTATTGATCCTGCACTAACTACTAGTTTCTGCTTGGCCCTATGGTTGATTGGTAGAGAATGCCTTAAGGCATTAAGTCTGCCATTTGTAACAGTTTGAATTGTGCAATAAAGTTTAAATAAGTCAATAAATAAATTCCTGGCCTATCAATTCCAGATAACAAACCACTTTTCAGTGTTAAGCGTTTTATTTCAGGTTAGAAATTCATCTAGATGATCTTAAGACAAGTAAATAAAGAGACCGGTTACATCTCGGAAAAACCACTACACTCTCATTTTGAATTCAAGACCAAAATGTGACAGTTCCCCGTTTTGATTAAAATTAAACAAATAAACATTATTCCTTAAAAAGATGAATGAAAACTCATAAGCCATAAACCAATGTGCAGTAATCACATGTCCGGCCGTTGACGTTACATTTTGATCTTCAATTAAAAATCAGAGTTTAGGTTTATTTGTTCGGTTCACTTTAGACGAGTGGCTTCATAGACCGATTACGTTTTCGACTATCTGTTACTCAAATGATATTAGGTGAGTTTGATACCGTAGACCACTTGCATTTTTGACCACTTGAAACTAACCCAAATTATCATACTAATTATTTGCTACAATGCACGTAGCCCAAATTCTAATCACCATAACCAGATATCACCGAAGTTAATTGTACGTGCCACGTTACGCAAATGGCTTGCGGTGGGCAATGAAAGCACTATTGTGTCCGCAATATGTGGCGTCAGCGTCGAACACGGCGCTGAATAAAACGCTGCTACAACGACACACAAACGCACCAACTATTCGTAATCATAGGTCTCGCAATTGGCTTCGTTTTCTTAAGTAATATTTGGTCCGTGATCTGTGTGACTACTATGAGCTGAGTTTACGATCGGCGCTAGCGAGTTTCTCGTATCGAGAGTCAGTGCACCTCTCTCGCACGCGCTAATAGTGCAAAAGAGATAGACCGTCATCGAGCGCTCGATACTCGCTCGTGCCGAACTCATGGTAGGCGTACTGGACCATGTCACTTCACGTGTATATAGCCCAGCAACTTCGTTAGAGACACTCCCACGGTCTGCAGGCGACGGAGGGAAAGACAGCGCGATATGGAGAGTGCACGCGGCGCGGCGGAGCAAGATGACCCTGCCTCGCGCATACTTCATACCCTGCCCCGCCCTCTTTCTAACTTTGCCGTCCCTTAACTTTTACGAGTGCTTTGTATTTGTAAGGTTTTAATCTTGACATTTTCCAAAGGAGGGAGTTGATATAGGTCCTTCTGCCTAGTAATGCTTGCGTACATCTAGGAACCTATCAGACAAGCCTAATGCAAATAAATGTTACTATAATGAGTCAAACGTTGTATAACAACTTGCCAAATTAATGTAAAATGTGTATCTCAACACTTATAACGAACAATAAATTATTTTGATTGAATGGTTGAATAAAATGTTTTTTTTTTTGTAATGGAATTATACAATATTTTTTCTGAATTCATTAATTGAAGCACCGTAAATTTCTAAGAACAACTGTAAAATGCGTCTATTTTATCAATAACGTTATCTGTAACTATTTGTAACCTGCTTGACGGACCAAAATTATTATTTTGCTCCGTGGTGTGTCTCTGTTCTATGTAAGTATCTTCTTCACGTTTCTAGTTATATAAATAACGAGGACGTTCAATTTTTTTTTTCAGAATAACACCTCTGCAGTCATTGTAGCTTATCATAATTTATCCATTCCAAAACGACATGCGTGCGCGTTATTGTAATACACATAATTCACTTTGGAACTGACATGCCGTAATGCAATTTCTGCCGTGGGCTTTAGATTTTAGTGTTTGCAGCTAGTAGATTCAATTAATGTGAATGGCACGCAATTGTGTACACGTTTTGCATAGATTTGCGTGCTTTATTTCCACAGTCCGCTTTTGAACAGGCATCTAATATGACAGGCAATCTGGCCTCATTTTTAACATCGCTAATCTAACTGGTTCCAGCAAACATCTCCTATCTACTGTGGTGTGCAGCGTACCTAATGCACACATACTCATCTACATGTAAGGATGACGCTTAATGGAAACAAGTGATGTGTGTGTTGAATATGATTTATTACTATTGGATAATATACGGTGCGAGTACCGGCAGTATAAGAAAGGAGAGATGAGTCTGTGTGCATTAGGCTGCACACCACACTATATCTATCTATCAGCCACTGACGTTCACTGCTGAGTATAGTCGGCCCCTATAGTTCGCTACAGAGTACACTCTTGCGCATTCACCAGCTCCTTTGCAATATTCATATATCCATTCATCAGTTGCGTGCGGTCCATATAAGCACATAGGCGAACCTTGGACGATCATGGCTCCATTTAGGCAAAGAAAAAATGCCTTCGTTGAAGCCCTGAACAACCATGGCTCCATATAGGCACAGAAAAACTGCCTAAAAAAACCTTGGCTAAAAACCCTATGCACGCCATTGCTATCCTAGTCGGGGGCCGTCCTACGCTGCATTTTCCTATGCGTGGTCGCGACTTCAGGACTTTACTACTCCAACTGCCATCCACTCTCCAGGCTACATGTAGCCAAGGCCTGCCCATTGCCATTACAAACATTTTTAATATCCTCATTCTCCTGCTCAAACTTATTTAATCATCTTTCAACTTATTAGTTTCGGTCTCGAAGGGTACCAAGAGAACCCTATAACTAACCCTCCGCGGTCTGTCTGTCACAGAGCTCTAACCGTTATTATCACTTTATTACCCATAATCGTTGGAAGTCACAGTGTAATGTTAGTATAAAATCATTTGATATAATTCTGAAAACGTTAAAGTTTTTTGTAAAGGTCATCCTGTAGACCCATATGTAAAGTTTAGTCCTTCGAGGAATACAAAATTCTCCTAATTTTTTCTTTACAATATCCTTATACAATAATTAATAAACCATCCATATATTATGATTTTAAATAAGTTTAGGCTAAAATGAGACAAATACGAGTTTTGGCGCTTGAGTCTGAACACTAAAAATGTTCCTAATTTTTTTAACCTTTATTTCTACGTCTTGTAAAAACAGCAAGGGTCGTTTTAAAGTGTGGTGTTTGTAAGATATCATCAATAAGCTTGATCGGATTTCAACCATTGACACCATTGCCTCAGTTAACCTTACCGATGTTTTTATAGCAGATAGTATACGATACTGGATTAACTCAAGATCAAAACGAGACCACGATCTGCTATCACAGATACTTGGGTATTTTGGTCATAAGCGGATAGAAATTCGGATAATCTCAAAAAGCTGGTTATAGTCAGCAAAGTTGGTGGAAAGTGTCCCGCAGTACACCCAACTGCTGAACAGACCAGATAACTTTACTCACGAGCTGAAGACAGAACTGAATGGAAGGCCTTTACCAGGAAGATGGAGATACCTTTGAAAACGGATACGACCTTCAACAATGAAGAGATAAGACTAAGAAGAAGTATTTAGTTAGGAGTGCTCTAAACTATTAATAACAGCGACGGACAAAAAGGTATGCATGTTTTACACGATACCCCTTCTGTACACATACCTATTGTCCCTACTTAATTTCGCCACTATTTAATATCCCTCTTCCTCAGTAGGGATATTTGCTCCGAAACCGAATATAGTATAGCTTGGTCCACAGGTTTTAATAAGTTTTCACTACTTAATTCGAAAGGTGTTTGCTTCATGTCGCGGTCAAAACGGGCAGACATTCATCTAAGCCGATATATAAATTCCCAGGACACTCTCTCCACGAAGTTAACTCCGTCGTTGACTTTTATTTGTCATGGTGTGTAAATGTCAAGCTTCAAAGTTAATCCAATATCATAGAAGATTGGTTCTTCAATTAAGTGCCCTTATCGGAGAAACGATATTGTCCTTTTCTTGGCTTTCATATTCTTTATTAACGTCTAGACGTAGACATCACTAACTTTTGTGAGCAACAAATAACAAACAAGGATTATTATTAGTAATTAAGCTGAAATACGTTTCACTGTTTTGTTTAGTACTGAATACGTTTCCATGCATTTATTTAATAACAGAAAAACTAAACTTTTTAACTGTTATATGCATCTAAATAAATAAATTATCTTGCGTTGTGTATGCCATTTGCCTTTGATTAAGTTCCAAAGCATAAATATTACCCATTACTAAAAAAAAAATCATATATCACAATATTAATAATACAAAGCATGAAATGGCCAAACTCCGAATTATGTTCGAAACGTCTGTCAAGCCGACACAACTATCCCATAGCGCAAGGTAGACAGGACAACTTCCCAAAGTAACTTTTCCAATATCTGTGTTATTGTCACCGTCCCACGAGGAATCAGATTACGTGGCCCAAGCCAAGTCCGTGCAGTCAGCCTTACCAATATAATTTTACTGACAATACACTTAGCACCATCCCAATCTGTCTCTTAGGACAATGCAGCAAGGACCGCACCTTGATTGTGTTCCTGCAAAAAGAAAATAGCAACAAAGATTTATTTGCAGTTCCCAAAGCTGAACGCAATCAAATTTCGTTTATAGATAGAACGGATTTGGGTGAAGGGTCGTCGATTCGGCCTGTAAATACAATTTAGCGGAATGTCAAGTCGGATAAAGTTTGCATGGAATACCTTTGGACGGAGCTTCGAAGTGAGCGAGTAAATTGAGCTGGACAATACTCGTATTTGGGTTTCAAAGGGAATTAATAAAGCCTGGAATGCAGTTAATAGCAAGTTAGTTGGACTTGAGCGGCCATTGTCGTAAAACGAATAATTCCTTAATTTTGTTAATGGATTCGAGACTACTTTTGGGGTCGGGGTAAAAAAAAAACAAGAAGTTTCCTTTTTGAATGTGTCCATAGAGATGATTTGAAAATTAGAAAAAAAAATATTGTTTTCTAACATACGGACAAAGTCTGACCAATGTATAAGAATTAGTTGCCTACAGAAATAATGATATTTATTCTGTATGTAGGCCGCAAGGGCACTTTTACAATTCTAAGTCTACCGGCATTTCCCAAGTGGAGACCACTATTGAAAAGAATGCCAAATGAAACTGAACAGTCAGTATTTTTTTTCTTAATAATTCTTATATAATTATTACAATATTATAACTTAGCCACTCTTAATTACTATCTTTTTAAAGATAAGCATGTATTAATGCCCACTATTTGATACGGTCTTAAAATGGAAATATCGGTACGTATACCGGCACGATATCATCACTTTTTTATGATCATGATCATGGATCACATAAACTTATGTTGTCTGTATTAACTATGGAACCCACGATCATCTGCTGTGTAAAGATTCTAAACTCGTTTTCCACTTTCTACTTTTAACTTATAATAATAAGTGTAGCGTTAACACCCGCTACATGTCAAAGCGTAGTGCTTTAAATTAAATAATGTGTTCATGCCTTTATGACAAATCTTGGATACAGGCCGCTTAGCTTGTATTCCAAATGGCAGGTTTTTGAATTTTGACAATTTGAATTTTTCCGTGAGAGTGAATGTCAGAAAAATAGATTGTGCTTTTGATGAGCGAGTTTTTTTCTGACTGAAATATTTAATTACAATAATTGAGTCTTCTGTGGTTTCCTGCGTTACTCGGTTGGTTTAAAACCCACCTCCAGTCGTGGCGACAAGAAGTGGTTTTCTTTTTCAACCAGTATTCCCATTTTCTGGGTCCACCTTGCGGGTGACGTGACAGCCGGGCGGAGCCTTTCTTGTTTTATTGAGAGTGCCAGTTGACGGCATCCGCCAGGATGCGCACGGTCGCGCAGACGGCGCGTGGTTCCGCAACGGTCCGATTGAGCAAGTCTTGAAGAGTCGGAGGTATTTTACAGAACCGTTTAATTTGGTGGCGCAAGCTGTGAGTTTTCATTCAAATGACTGCTAATCTAGTGGAAATAGGGCAACAGATTTTTTTGTGCGGTATGCGGCTTGACTTTCCAAATCTAAAAATATTATCTTAAATTTTATTTCATAAGTTTTGTAAGAATCTGGAAATTACTCTTTAAGTTTTTTTGTTCAAACGTATTCCCACTTATTTTGCGTGTCTAAATGTGACACTACAAGTTTTGTAAATGTATGTAATAACCTGAACGGAATTGTTGTAAACCTAACCTTTTTATCCTGCGCAGGACAAAGTGAGATAGGAAGAAATAAGGTTTTCTATTTCATTAGAATTACATTTTTTTCTTACTTTGGTTCTTAATTATTTCTTTAAATTCTAAAGCCGGCCCGCAATTGTCGGGCATTAGTCAATTTTGGTAATTATGTATTTAGGCAAAACAAAATGATAAATTCGTTTCCCTATTTATTCTAGCAATTAGGGAAATAAGTTTCTTACTAGACCACGGTTTAGTTTTGTTTGAATAAATTTAACACCTAACACTATAGACCAGAATCCGGTAATTTACGGTCTGGGTCATCAATTTTTTTTTTTTTTTAGATTTGGTTAGTCTGTCAATTTACAGACCGAGATCCCCCTATTTACGGGTTGAGTTTACACATTCTGTTATTTGTAAATAAAATTATTTCAACAATAAGTCAACGTTAATGAATATTGTAATACACGAAACTCTATCGTTTGATTGCTTATAAATAAAATTATTCACGTTTTCTCGGTGATCTACTCCTGAGACATTGTTACCTTAATTCAATTTTTGTCATTGAGTTATCGTTACATAAGTAAAAATAATAATAATAATAACTTACGACTAGCTTAAGTATATACGTATATAAAAGGTATACACAAGAAATCTTATTTCCTGTTTTCGTTGTGATGGACAGATAACCAGTGTCTAAAAATATGACTATTTGGGTTATCACTGATAGCAATGAAAATTTTATTGCTAGAGTTTCTGATATTTTCCCGAAAAGAGGCCACACTAGATCTCAGAATTGCAAAATTATATAAAACATTTATTTATTTATTTTATTCAGTCTACCATTGGTTTTCACCCGGTTACTTATATTTATTAAAGTTAGTAAAAGTAACCAACAATATGAATTAATTAAACGGGACTTCTGCTTATATTACAAGTTACAAGCTTTTGAGAAACAGGTCCCAGGTCCTGCATTGGCCTCCGAAGTCTTCGGAAATTTCGTCGGTGAGTGCGCTAGAAATAAATAAATAAATATTACGGCACAATTTTTAACTGAAATCTAACTAGTCCCATGGTAAGCTCAAGAAGGCTTGTGTTATGAGTAGTTGATGACGATATATTTAATAGATATACACTTATATACATAGGAACCAACCTTGGTTCTCTATTCCTGAAATATTTATTCCTGAGTCTTGACCCAGGAATAAAATATTGATGCTCATCACACAAATATATGCCCTTACCAGGATTTGAGATTTTGCAGGCAACGTTACTTCAGCTGAGTTAAAACGGTCGTCCAAATTTAATATGGGAGTGCTTATAAAATAGGTACTACTTTTAACATTACATTCAATCAAAACACTTAACTTTAACTAAATAATAAGAAGTTTTTTATATGATAGTTTTGTTTTTATTTTCTGAACAAAATAAATAATTTCACATTCAGCCCAAACATAACTATCCTGTGAATTAAACTGACATAATGATTTTCATAACATTGTCATTTGTTTATATTACTGAAGTGACCAGTTAAGTGACAGTCTAGAGGTTCCATAAGATAATAAAAGAGGTTTTTATCGCTGACTACCAAAAACTAACATGAACTTTTAAATGTACTTCTAGCGACCAAAGATAGATGGCCATTGGCTCTAAAAGTATTGTAACTTACCTAATTTGTTAGCATCATATTTAAGATTTGCAAAAAAATACCATAATTAAATTTGTTAAATAAACTAAATAAATAAATATGCTTTTTCGTTATAATCATCATTTGGCATAATGCATTTTTTTCTGAAACTGATAATTCTACAGTTAAGCATTAGGTTAAGAAAGGTTTGTTTTATAGCAAACGTGAAAAGTATAGGTGTTCATAAAAAATACATTATGCCAAAAATATGATGAATATGACAATTTTTTTTTCCTATATGAGGGTTAACCGTTTTTTTTAATCCTACTTACTGCACGTAGCGTAATGGAATGCTTTTGTATTTCACAATTAGATGATTAAATACGTAATAGCCCGCTGTCCTCATGGCCGAACGCGGATCCTGTATCGAATATTTGATCAGGACGCATTGAGGCGTGAAAGAAGTTTGTAACTGAATTAATGTTAAAGGGCGTTGCGTCGACCCGAGTAGAGAAGAGCCCTATTGCTTGTTTTCGAAGGGAATGAACATTGAGAATTAACTGAAATTGGCTCATATTTACTTAGGTGCACCAATAAAAAAAACGCCACGTATCTAGAAAAATGATAATAATTTTCAAACAGAAACAAATTTTCTAAAATAGGATTATCTTAATATTATATACAATCGAAACTTCCGTAAAAAATAACACAATACTCTTTATTAAGTGCACACCAAAAGAAAAATATGATGAGTTAATTAAATATGAAACAGAATGAGAAATGGTAAACAATAATAATTTTAATAACTAGCAGGCGCCCGCAACTTCGTTCGCGGAGAAGGAAAAGTCATAACCCCTCTGTTTTCTTCAGCGTAGTCGGGTAAAAAGTATCGTATAACCATCTGGAGATACCCACCTACCCGTGTATTTAAAACTAATCGAAATCCGTTTGGCCGATTTGGCGTCATGAAGCCGCAACGACACATACAAACATACAAAAAAATAAAAAGTTAAATATTTTTCGATTTAGTGACCTCCAAATGGTTTATTACAAACATTTTTTTTTCGTAAATATTATCAACGTACAGACATTTCATTTTTACAACTTTATAATAGTACAGATAATATTATTATGACTTAACATTTTATGTCAATCAAACATACCCTTTGTGCACAAATACCAGTTCCCTTATAAACATCATATAAAATAATAATATGTAGCATAAAGCTACTCAAATATCATCCGCAATTACCCAAAAATGGTCAAAATTAAATCGAATGTTAACCTAGCAGATGCGATATATTATTAATTAAATAATTATGAGTATATTCTGAAGAAAAATAATTTTAGTATAATTCTGAAGTATATTTTGTCAAAGATTCATAGGTAGATAGCCGGGTGTAAAAATTGCTTTTTTGATCTCTAGGGTGGAAAGTATTTTTTTATTGTTACCATTAGCTACTAAATCGAAAATAATTGAGTTACGTCATATTATTAAAATACAAAATTTTCATGTATCTACAGGTTTGTATTTTATATTAAATTAATGTAACACTGGACAATTTTAGCATATATGCGTATAGTATTTTATTTTCCTCACAGTCGAAATAAAAAGTATAGTGTTTAACTCGGGTGAAATGGGTCCCGTTCAACCCTTGGATCACAATCTATTATTATTTCCGGACATGGGTGCCTGGACTTGGGTAGTTTTAAGATACTATTGAGATGCCATTCTGCCATCTACAAATTACGTTATTTAAGAATGAAATGCGCAAGCTAGCTACTCTTAGATTCACTGAAGAACGCTTCATTTTTAAAATCAAACCAGTACTTAATAATATTTAGCAACTAGCCGGGTGTTTTGTGCAGATTCCAAAATACCCAGACGTATTTTTTTTAATGTCATAGAAGGCAAACGAGCAGACGGGTCGCCTGATGGTAAGCGATCACCGTCGCCCATAGACACTTGCATCACCGGAGGAGTCACAAGTGCGTTGCTGGCCTTTCAGGTGGGAGTACGCTCTTTTCTTGAAGGTTTGAAGATCGCATCGGTCCGGAAATACTGCATGCGGCAATGTATTCCACAGTTCAGTCGTGCGAAGCAGGAAGTTTCTAGAAAAACGCACAGTTGTGGACTGCCAACCATCTAAGTGGTGAGGGTGGAAATATTGTCACGTAGGACAGTGGCGGAAAGATGCAGCTGGGATCAACCCGAACAATTCCTCGGAGCACTCCCAGTTATACGATAGAATATGCAGAGCAAGGTTACATGTCTACGCAGAGCCAAGGAGTCAAGCTGATCTGAAATACGCTGGCAACCGACGATACGAGTCGCTCTCCGTTGAATGCGGTCTAGAGGGAGAAGCTGGTACTGGGGAGCCCCAGCCCACAGATGACAACAGTATTCCATGTGTGGGCGGACCTGCGCCTTGTAAAGCTGTAGGAGGTGGGCTGGAGTGAAATACTGTCTAGATCTGTTGGCACGCCGAGCTTCTTAGAGGCTAATTTGGCCTTACCCTCTAGATGGCCGCGGAACTGGACTTCACTCGATATACCGACGCCAAGGATTCCGATACTGGCTGTGGCAGTTAGGGGAGTATTCTCAAAACGAGGTGATGCAACAAACGCGGACTTTTTAGCGGTGAAAGCGCAAACCTGTGTCTTTGTACGTATATTTTATAAATAGCTATTTAAGATTAAAACCTGGAGGAGTAATCTCGCTACACATTAAATTAAATAGTCATAATCACTCCGAAATCTACTTATTACATTTCAGATATCTCCTACAAGAAAGTCAACTTTTTTCATTTATTTAAGTCAAGTGGGGTAATTGTACCTTATAATTAAGATGCGTTATAGGTTTCTGCTATGAGTTTTATACGTGGTACAAATCATTCGCTTTTCTAACACAATGAGTCATTAAGTATAGGACTTGAAGTTATGTTTTCAATAAACTTGTATATAATTTTGTACTAATCCTTTCATAAGCCATTACTCTTCTAAATTAATAACACAATTGGTTTCAACTCAACAGCGACTTTTAAACGTTTTAATCCGATAACCCTCCCTCTGTAAACTGAGTCAGCGAATTAATATCCAATAAGCTCTCATTCAGTTCGATTTATTCGCTTAATTTCTTCATTTTAATATTCGGGCCCGGCTGTGAGCAAGCTACGTAAGCGGAAACGATCTCAGATATTATTTTATACATTTTTTTGTTAAAGAAGAATAAAGCGCGCTTATAATAATCAAAAGCAAACATTTAAGAATCAACAAAGTGATGTATTACTTTTAAAAGATTGCCATGGAGCTGATGGAATAATCAAATTATATTAACAGCTTTGAATAACTTTTTGAGCGATGGTACAGACGACAAACGGATTCAGTTTTGGCTGTAGTAAAACCAGACATTCGCATGAAATCGTACCTGCAGCCGGTGATGATGGAGGAGAGAAACAGAATCCAGGAAGGAATGGAAGATATGCGGGAAAGCATATGTCAAACACTTGCCTTAAAGTTGCTCAAGATGATGATAAATAAGGAAATGAAAATAATACATTTAATAATTAGTAGCGTAGGAAGGCTCTTACATTAATAGACGGATGATTTGGTGAGGAGTGCAAAGAATCGTTGGATGATGAAGGCGCATAACTGGTTATTGTAGATCCTCGGGGGCGGCCTTTGTCCAGCACTGCTGTGGTTGTCTTTAGGCTATCCTAGCCTAAATGATGTACAGTTTGATTATTTTTATACTCATATAGGCTAATCCAAGTTTCAGTGTGTATGTAAGATTAAATAAACATACGTACCAAACAAGCGGAACTACATGTGACACCCCTGCACGCAGGCGGCCGCTGCTGCTCGCCCCACGGTGCCGGCTTGCCAAATGACGACAGTTGATGTGCGTTTTTGGACCAAAAATTTACAACGCCGTTCCACCTGACATACAAGACGCTGAAAATGACGTCCTATTTAGAAGCAAATTAAAATCACTGCTTTTGGACCGAGCCTATTACAGCATTGATGAGTTCATGGCAACAGATCGCCGACCCATCACATGGACATTTAAGTAATTAAGAAAGATGAAATGATAATGGTGTGACTAAATTAAATAATTAATTCAATTAGAATTAAAACCAACCACTAAGAGTGTATGAATTTAATGATAATGACTTGTAAAATTGTATTGCTTTTTTTTACCAATAAATTCGGTATTCTGTATTCAGGAACAAATATTCGTGCTCATCATACAACCACTTGCCTTTTCTGGTATTTGAACCCAATACCGTGAGATTTATATACCGATGTAATGTCGTAATGAACAGCTCCAAAATGGAATTCAGTAAATATATACTCAACCTAAACAAACTAGTTTCAAACGCTTTTAATTGAATCGATTAGCGCTTAATGTTTGACGCTGCACGATTTTACAATTCAAATGATGTTTCGCCACATAAACTAGTCTAAATAAATAGTAATGGTAGTAGTATTTGTGGTCAGCAATTTTGAATTTATACCAACAGCCCATACTTAATTTATTTCAATTATAAATTCTGCATCGTCTAAAAGTATTGCACGCAGAAACAATGTTAATGAAGATGCACATACACGGTGCTCGCGAGGAATGGGAAAGATTTAAACTACGCATTCAGGGTCTACGGGTCAGGTAACCCCGGGCAAATCCGACTTTACTTTCAAAATATATTATCAATAATATTTTCTTCTGTTTCCGCGATTATTACTCATTTATATAAAAAACAATTTAACGTATTATATCTTTTCAGCTTTCGCTCAGCTGAAAAGCTTCCGAAACGTCGCGAACTCAAATGAGATAATATTCGCGATACAATCCGTTAAACTGTTTTATTTAAATATATTATCAATTTTCATGTAAAAAATATGGTGTGATTACTAAAGAAGGCACATTAAGCTCTTTTGATAGCGCTCGCAATCAGAATCAAGTGTCATGATTTTGTATGGGCTATGACAGTTGATTCCGATACCAAGTGTCACAATTTCGTTAGGCCATAACCCCTCGGTGGCCAAGTTTTGCGTCGCTATTGATAAAAATCAAAGTGACAGCTACTACTCACACACTCACTAAAATCATCCTTTTTTGGAAAAATAATCGTAACCATTTTATTAAAAGGTATAATTTTCATAGAAAAGCGAAATATATTCAATTTCTATGTACAAAATTCGACTAAACTATATTTTGTTTTTTATTGCTGAATTTGACTTGGTTCATATAACATTTTTTAATCCTAATGGCCTCAAGAATGCGTGGTTAAAATGTACAAGTACCTTACAAGTTTTTCATATATTATGTATGCTTTTTGACATGGAACGTCTTTCAGTTCTTTAATTAGGGGTTACTTGCTAAAACCGCATGCAATGAAAAATGTCGTCTCATCAATGGCTGTAACTCTGTGGCTTTGCAAGCGTGATTCGATTTATACGTAGTCGAGAAGAGAAAAGTAGCCTTTAGCCAGAGGGTATCTGACTTAAGAGGTTGATGGTGCTAGAGCCTTGTGACAAACGTCGAAGTTTGAGCTACAAAAATACGCTTATAAGCCTTTCTTATGCTCGTAACTCAAGAGGTAGTACATGTACACTTGTACAGATTAAGACAAAAGTGCTTCCATTGGTTAAAAATTAGAATATATAGCTCTTTATGAACGTTTTTTCAGTTATAATTAGTAACAAGTGTTTATAAATAGTTATAGTCGATTTTACTTCAATTTCAATGAAAATTCCTGAATACTCCTGGCGCCTCCTGGGTATACAATTAAGCGTCTGAAACAGTAAGATATGACTTAAAATAAAAGAGGAGAGTTCGAGGATTAATTAATTATAGTTCCATTGCTTTTCCGGTAAATATTGTCTTAGTTAGATTTGCCAGTAAATTGTGCATATTTTCGTTAAGTTTTGAAAAAAAAATACCTACTCATGCAAAACCAACAAATCACCACCAGAAAATTCAGCTTTTATGGGGTCAAGGTTTTTTGTTTTTGAGGTTTTTGTTATTATTGAACATTCTTTTTTATGCCTTTTCAGTAGTTCAATAAGTTACGAAATATTAAGAGATTAATAAGAAAGAGAACACATTTACTTAACACACAGACATACTAAATTATACAATTACAAAAGAAGACAACAGATTGCGCTGAAAAGTCACCACTCAGCAAATTAACTTAATACATTTTTTTGCCATTTCGTGAAGCCAAGAGACGCCCAGTCACTGCCTCAAATCTCTCCAACGAACATCCTTCAACCAAATCTGTTCCGAATTCATGATTTCATATTTCACGAAACGACATTACAGCAGATTGCAATGTCTTAAAGTCAATAAGAGTTATTTGAACAATTGATTAACCTCTCAAATTGTTAAACCTTCGAAAAAAGTATGAACCGCGGCGATCTTTTTTTTAAATCGAATTAAGTAAACGAGTGTTTATTCGGAATTGAGACTTGGGCGGCATTTTCATTCATGGCCCACAAAGGTTCGGATCGAGTTCGGAATAAGCGAGTTGAATAACATTATCTATTTCAATGGAAAAAAAGTTTCAACAGCGGACTTTGTTACGAATTGTGGGTTCCGTCTAATACAATCGAAACGTTGAAAAATAACATCGTCTTAAAAGGTACCATTTTTCGTTCTTATAAAAATAATAATGGAGAACTTGCATAAACAATAGGGATTACTGTATGACAAAACATCATATTTTTACCATAAAAAATATAATCCACAGTAAATGTACATTTGTCATGCCGATATATTCCATTCTCAATGCATATATTTTTTAAATGATCCACTTGTAAATGAAATGCTACTATCCAATTTTTTTTTCACAAGAATGAAGAATAAATGTGGCTCAACTATGTACTTAAACGAAGTTTTTCACGACCAAAAATAAAAGACTTGTTTTTCCATTACAGCTTTACTGCCCGCTATTAATGAATGACGACATAGCTAATGCCCATTTTGTATGGGGTGTTTTGACGCTCGGCAGATATTGTTTAACTTTGACTGCCGTTTCTGACGTTCCTAATGCTCAATCCCTGTTGGTAATTTGTATACATATTCTCCTTATGAGAAACTGAAATCATTGACAAATGACATTATAAAAAAAATTATGCAAGTTCCAAATTGTTATAATTATAAATTACAAGCTCCGTTAGCCGAGTTCTTTAAGCGTACGACTTTCAAACAGGAAGTTGTGGGTTCGACTCCGGGTTGTACCACTGAGTTTCTCGGAATTGAATTACGGCTTATCATCGTTAAATATAACCGCTAGCTTTTTGGAAAAGGAAAACATCGTGAGGAAACCTGCTTAAAGCTGCGAAGAAATTCAATTGTTTATGTGAAGTATCTAATTCGCACTGGAGTCTACATCCAGCTTAGAGACTACCGCAAATTCCCTCTCATACATGAGAGGAGGCCTGTGCCGGTAGTGGGACGTAATAGGCTGATTGATGATTATGATGATGATGACGATATTATTGACTTCTAAAGCAAATAATCAAATCAAACTACCCTTAAAATGATTTCTTGATACAAATGTGTGTAAGTGCATTTGTTTAACCCTCTGACGGTGCAGAGCGGTCGGAAATGTTGTTTTATCTAGACGTATTCGTAGAATATAGGCTAGAGACTATTTGACAATTTAGCTACACAGCGTGAATAAACATTTTCAGTATTTTGAAATATTGCATTGAGGGAAATAGTTTGCCTTGTAAAAGAAAACCTCGATTCTCGAGAAATAATATTAGTCATAAGTCAACTCAATCCATACTAACATTATAAATGCGAAAATGTGTCAGTCTGTCTGTCTGTCTGTCTGTATGTCTGTTTGTCTGCCTGTCTGTCTGTCTGTTACCTATTCACGCTTAAACCGTTGAACTGATTTGGGTGAAATTTGGTATGGAGATAGTTTGAGTCCCGGGGAAGGACATAGGCTACTTTTATCCCGAAAAAATCCCGACGACGTCGCGGGCAGAAGCTAGTTATAAATAAAATAAAAGTTGTGATTACACACAAGTGTACACATTAGTGTACATAATGAAAACTGTATATATAGAAGAAATACAAGAGTTCATCGTAATAATATATTGCCTCAGAACCCTTTACCCAACGGGTCCCGAATATCGACGAGCGAATTAATTAAAATCTAATTTAGATACGGCAATATTGGCTCTCTTATCGAGTCCGTATCGACAAATCTTGGCGACTGTGGGATAGAAATGAATGTTCGTGACAGTCTCTTCGATTTATGCCTTAAAAGTAACATGTCTTTTCACGACAAATACTTCTATTTTGAAAAACATTAACTTTTTTTTGGATTTTGTAAATCGTAGTGATAGGCAACTATTGGTTAGCCTGGTTAAATAGAGATACCACTTTTAATATTAATAACGTAGGCAGTAACAGGATATACGTCAAATGAGTATTTACTAAAAATTATCAGTGTTAAGTAGTAAAGGAGACGAGAATGCATAGGGCAGAAATGAGAATGGATGTGTGGTGTGATAATAATGGATAGAAAAAGGAATGTGTTTATACGAAGAAGTCTGACAGTAGCAGTGCCAATTAAAGATATTAAGTTGCGAGCTAACCGCCTAGCGTAGCAGGGGACATGATACGAAGAGACGAGTGACGAGAAGTGATGAGACAAGGGTGAGTATAATGTGGAAGGTTGTAGAAGAAAAGGAAGACCAAATAAAATATGGATGGATTAAGTGAAAGATGATATGAATGAAATTCAATTAAGCGAGAATATGATGAGTGATAGGAAAATATGGAAGGCAATGCAGACTGATGATGTGCGTGCTAAAATATATTTTATTTGAACCGCACAATTAATGCAAAGTGATATTGTTTTACTTTGGACATGGAAAATAATGCTTAAAAAATGCTATATTTCTTGAATTTAATCCAGCAGTAATAAATTACAGATTCCGGCAAGGTACGAAAATAATTTATGCGCAAACTGCAATCTCATATTACAAACGTTAAAGAAAAATTTCGTCGACATCGCGTGGCTAAGAATTTAGGGGGCTATCTTGAAATTTCTAGTGTCTCATTGTAATAACTTTGATATTCTTGCAAATATCGTGATTGTCCCACCTCTTGTTGCTTTGCTCGCTATTTGTGGCCATCCTCATCACAATATAGAGCTTCATGCTGTTTTCCTTTAACCAATAATAAATAAGTCACTCAGTCAAAGCTTTGCCGTATGTTCGTCTTTCTTTATATTTACGACTATGGCTACCCTCATAATAATCGTCGCATCAAAAACTGGTATCTGAATATTCACATATTACTTAAAACTCAAAGTATTTAATAAGTCTGTAAATTATATCAAAAGATGAAGCGTTCAAAGCAACAAGTGAAGACATTTTGGCCCGTAATATAATTTTGCTTGAGCATATGGACTTAAATTGGCTTAAATCGTCAACTTTACATCGCTGTCTTCGCTTAAAACCAAGTAAGTCAGTCAAGTCAAAGTTAAATTGTTGTCAACTCACTGAACAGGCAATTTGTTACACTCAAAATAATAGAATGAAGTTATTAATTATTCGTACTGTGTTATATATGACAATAATTAAAATACCTGCTACTTAAACCTAAACTCATAAAAAAGTAAATTCTACGGTAAATAAAAAAAACATGGCCCATCAAAATGACAATAATAGAATTGATAATATATAATTTCAATTGTTGGGTTTTTCTGAGTCTTTTCCTCGTAGCAAACGTTTTTTTTACAATCCGGACATTTTTAAACACAGATTGCGTTGACATTTTCTGGGTACTTTTGCCTCATCGTAGGCTTTATTTACTTATCGTAGGCTTTATTAAGGTTAAAAATATATATTTTAAGCACTACACTGCACATAAAAAGCGGTTGAAATATAATAAAGGCAGACGACACAGGTACAAAGGTAAACTTTACCCTAACATAGATGTCTTTTGAGAAAATGAGCCATCTTATCCCGTAGAGACAAAACATTTTCCAGGATTAAAAATAAATATACTCCTCTCATCCATACTTGGTTCCTACATTGATTTGTTCTACTTCAAATGGCACCTATTAGGTGATTCAATAATGTAACGCAGTTATCGACTGCATTGTCACCTACGTCAAAATTTAGAATAGGCCCCTCAAATGCAGCTGCTGGGACACCTATCATGCCTGCCATTCTTATGATATAGTCTACCTTTCTGACTAAAGGTTTTAAAAGCATCAGCGCTGCTTAATTTTTGGACAGGAAATTTTAAGGACCAGAGCGCAATGCAATTCCACGAAAATTCTGTCTCTATTAAATCAAATCAAATCAAATCAAAATATTCTTTATTCAAGTAGGCCTAGTTACAAGCACTTTCGAAATGTCAGTTACATGAGAGTGAATGTTTGCTGGGAGAAATACAATATGATCCAACATTTGCTGCAAGGATTAGGGAAACCCAGAAAAACCTAATCAGATCATTTAACTAATAAATACCTAACAATATATGTATTGCACCTGTATAGACCTTTGATCTGCGCTTACAGTTGAAGTGCTATTACTTAATCGCTTTTTACAGTTCATCTTTGTTTAATATCAGCGTAAAAATATTAGTGTAAAAAATACAGACCGCCAAATAATATTTCCTAAACTGTTTACTTTCATGCATAATTATACTCAAAAACCAGCTGCTTAAATTAAAATAATTCTTAATCCATTAGAAATAATACACTTAGAAATAAAAAAGTAGTGTCCCTCTAACCGATATTTATTCCTGTATTGGTTTATTTTACTTAAGATGGCACCTGTGAGGAGAATGTAACTTTTTATCGACGACATTGTCGACTATCTTTGGAATAGCTCCCCAAGCGCAGCTGCAGTGACACCTATGATGCATGCCGTCCTTATGAGATAGTTTAACTTCCCGACTAAAACTTTTAAAGGCATCAGCACTTTTATCTCTACTATTATTGAATGTTGGCAACCGTATTTATAATTATTTTAATTTTGTGTGAAAATAATATTAGGTTCTTGACACTAAAGTAAAACTTTCTTTATAATTACTTATTGCCATTTGTTACTGCAATATATTTATGGTACTGTATGTAGCACCCACTCACAGCGCAAAACTTGTATATACATATATTGTTAGGTATTTATTAAGTTACTCAGACTATCATAAGCAAGAAATAGTTATAGGCATATTTGGAAAAAAAAAATACCTGTCATCTCGGATAGGAGATACTTTCAGTTGAATTTTAAAATGATACATTTCGTAGAATGCTTATTTCATATATCGTTATTTTGTAGAAGCACATGACATTAATTTGATATATTTTTCGTATAATTTTCAGAATCTAGAATCCGTGCTAGGTATACCTTCGGCTATTAGTACTTCACAATAAAGGTAGGTTCGTTAGTTACCTTTCGTCCTTCAGAGCGGAAGCCACGAGAAGCTTTGTTGATGTGATGTGCTACGTACTGTATATTATGCCTATTGATTATTCCATTAAATACTCGTTATACGAGACAAAATTATACAATATATTGTTCGTTTTCGTGAACGTTATACCATTTTTCTTGGTGCGAATGCAAACAATGCTGTTATTTATGGTACTTAATTTACTGGTCATGTATGTATACAGGGTGGAAACGAGTAACCAGATCTTAACCATCATATGTAGAGCTTAATTGAAGCATATAAAAATACATATAGTCCGCAAACGCGTAATTTTTGAGATATTAATTATTTTTATAAATTCATAAATCTCAAAATCTCATGACGAACACGCCTTAATGATGTGATGTAGCCACTTATTTAATACTTTTATACACAGAAGCAGTACCTGCATACTTTTTGGCTAGTTTGAATTGAGTTTTAAAATACGTTGGGCATCCAATTACATTTATTTTTCTTGTTGAGGGTAATTCGTGTAGAATTAAATAGTCCTCGTGTCTCTTAGTGACATCTTCATTACATCAAAAAATATTTTTTTTTGCCTAAATACTTTTTCAATTATATAAATGTGGAGTACATAGGTTCAGTTAAAAACACGCGAATTCTTAAAATATAAAATTTCTCAAAAAAAGTTTTTTTTTTTTAACTGAACGTTATACCAATGTACTCCAATGAGGCACTCGATGGTTAAAGTTTGTCGGTATAGTTCCCACCTTGTATTTATAGAAATCTGGACACGACTAATCATTATAAAGCTTACTTAAAGTATTAATTAAGATAAACACTGACGCTTTGTACAACTGTGCAAGACAAATGGTTAAAACGATGTTACTCTTTAACTTAGCAGAAACTTTAATTGCATCGGCCGCTAGTGACTGGGAAGTTTAAACTTCAATTAAGAGTTTTTACGCTAGCAATTAAATTATGTATATTGAGGCATTTCAAACTAAATAAGTCAGCAACATGGCAACAACTTCGCCTTGTTTTAAGGAATCTTTTCGACTTGCTAATGACGCAAATAAGAAACCTTTCAATAACTTTGTTGTTATATTTGAAACATTTGTTTTCCAAAAGTGTGTCATACCTATATTGACGATCAAAATGATGTTATTTCAAATAAGAATGAAGAAACTAAAAATAAGAATTTAACAATTCAGAAGAAGAATAACTACATTATCTTAGCTTCAAAATGAGACTGATTAAATTTTGATGAATCAGCAAGTGTCATAAAATATCTATATAATTTTGTCTCGTCCATTTAATTCTTTTCATAATGGAATTGAATTGGATATGAGTAAGTAGTTACATATTAGTTCAATCGTAATGCAAAAAAAATGTAAAAATGTCAATGGCGCTAATTTGTAAGTACAGTCAGCCGCAAAAAGATATACACGATTGGTCCGTTCATAGATATCTTCTCTTTACTCTATTGACCGGTACCATATTAGGTACTCGTCAACGAAAAAGAAAAAATATACACGATTAGTCCGTTCAAGGTATCTTCTCTCAGCTCTATTGCCGGGTACCTTATTATTGCCTGGAACGTGGTCACCTTTCAAGATCCATTCTGCCTCAATTACCATATCGGTTTAACATACAATGTGCCACGTCTACGTTCATGCTAAAAAGATCATATTAATATGAATAAATAATTTGTTGAGTCTTCCAACCCCCAATCTATCTATCAGCCACGGACGTCTACTGCTGAACATAGGCCAATAGTTCGCCACAGGATGCAATCCTGCGCAGACAGCATCTAACGGCTCCCCGCTACCCTAACGAGGTCAGCCTTTCACATATCTAGTGGGGCCGTCATACGCTGCGCTTTCCTGGAATCACCATTCCAGGACGTTACCGGCCCAACGGCCATTCGTTCTCCGGGCTACATGGCCAGCCTATTACCAATTCAACGTTACAATCGATATTCTCTAATATTATCACGAAGAGAAACCCCATAGCCATTGCACGATGCGTGACTCTGAGCCACCTTATGAGTCCCATTGTGAACGACCATATTTCAGTTCTTTAAGTCATCACTGGCAACACGCACTGTAACGCTGCTTCCCAAATGCTGACCAACCGAGGCCCCATATCCCCGCTATTTTCAGAGTAATCTAATCTCTTCATTGGTAAGTAATCATGTAATCTTAATATTCTGACTCTGGAAACTCTAGAATCAATGTGCCAACACTCGGCAGTTTCAAGTGAGAACAAAACACTTATGCGCTTATTTGGAACCGCTTCGTCGTAATTGCTCTCAACCCTCGAACGGGCTCAAAAGAATTGAAATTAAAGGGATTTAAAGAGCCGTGTACTCGTACGTAGAAATTAAATGGGAAACGATTATGCGCGAAGATTGCAGGAAACCTCTTTTCTTCATGGGAAAAAAAACCTTACATTCATTTGTAGGTATTTTAACTATCGATGCCAGATAAATCTTTTCTTTTATATTTGTAGAGCTAGCTAGAACATTATTATATCTTCATATATTTTCAAAATATTATTATTAGGTATTAACCTAATAATAATATTTTATTTGGTGAAAAACTTAACAATAGTAACAATTTCTCCCTGTGTCAGGAAAACTCGCTCCTCCTGAGGTGGTATGTACAATTTGCTTTTATTTTTCCCACTAGTTATTTTTTAGGGTTCCGTACCTCAAAAGGAAAAAACGGAACCCTTATAATCTCACTCGTGTGTCCGTCCATCCGTCAGTCACAGTCAATTTGCACAGAAAGTAGTGGACCAATTTAGTTGAAATTTGGTACACATACGCAAGTCTTTGAACAAAAGACGGACGTGTAACATAAATAAATGAATTTTAAACATTATGGGTAATTAGAAAAAAAAAACTATTTAACGGATTATATCGCGTATAGTAATATACGCGATATAATCTGTTAAATTATTTTATTTAAATCAGTAATAATCGCGGAAACAGAATGTTTTCAAACCGTACTGTGTGGTACTTCAAAAGAAAGGTCTTGTTACGACGACCTCAAATAAATTTTTTTTATAATTTTGTTATAAGTAGTTTTGAAGTTATTAAAGAAAATATGCAAAAATTGACCCCCCCCCCCCCCCCCTATCTCCGTCCTAGAATTTTTTTGTCTATAGATTACAGGAAAACCTAAGAGAAGTCTATTATATTGAAAGTAACAGAAATTTGCTCAATATGTGTGTTTATTAAGATAAAATACTTATTTGCCGTTGGTAAACTAACCGCGACCTGTGTTGATGTATGGGGACGACAGTTTTTCAACAGCAAAATTAAGTTTGTTCCTCAGTACTATAGTAGTCAAAATTTTGAAACAATAATACAGAAAATAGTTCTTTGTCCATACATTACAGAAAAACCTATAAGAAGTATTTTATATTTAAAGTAACATAGAAATTTGCTCGATATGTGTGCTTATTACGATAACATACTTATTTGCAGTTGGTAAACTAACCGCGACCTATGTTAATGTATGGGGACAACAGTCTTCCAATATTTGATGTTGTTTAAAATTTTGCATACAGCTTTGGTATATATACATTTTATTTAATCTCTATCTTTCTATGTAACTAACGAATATAAAATGACCCCACACTTCGTACGTTTTGCTTACGAGTAGGGCTCTGCTAACACTGGATTTTCAGACTGGATTTTGATACGGCCTTTTTAGGGTTCCGTAGCCAAAATGGCAAAAACGGAACCCTTATAGATTCGTCATGTCTGTCTGTCTGTCTGTCTGTCCGTCCGTATGTCACAAGCATTTTACTCACAAACTATAAGATGTACATTGATGAAATTTGGAGCATAGGTGTCGTGTGTTAACCGCTACTTAGTTTGATAGTTAAATAAAAAATATACATATTTCTAGGGGGGGCACTCCATACATGTAACCGAAACTGAAAAAAAAAAATCAGCAAATATCAAGGTATGGCACATATTTCGACAGTACTTTTAAAAACACTTTTGAGGTTTCTGAAAAAAGATTTTGGTTTAGTGAATAGTTTCTGAAATATTCGCTACGGAAGTAGCAAATTGTGTCCCCCGATCTATTTTCTAAAGAGTAAGTTCAAAAAATATGAAAAAATTTACAAATATTAAGTTTAATGAATACTTCCAACAAAGAATATTTTCACCATGATCGGACATAACGTATTGCCAAAAAACTGCGCTTTTCGGCAAAAGGACGTAAGTGCCCGAGAGATACGATCTTTTGTTAGTGTTTTTTTTCATATCGTATTTTTTTTTCATCTGTGGAGCATTTTTTGTATAAACGGCTGCGGAACCCTTGATGGACAAGTCCAACTCGCACTTGGCCGCTTTTTTAGCGTAAATTTAGTACGGAGCCCTCGCCTCGGTGCGCGAGTCAAACTCGCACTTGGCCGGTTTTTTATGTTATTAACATTGTTGGGCTGTCGTAAGTAAAATTTTATATCATATGGATTTAGCTTCTTTTTACAAAGTGCCCGTGAGATTTTAATCAAGCATTTCTTAGGTAATTGGAAGAAAAAAATTAACCGCCGGTTAAATCCGGCTTTGTTTTGAAGATATTATAATTTTTCACGTAAATTATTTATATATATGTATATATATTTCCCACTGTCCTAATGTTGGGCAAAGGCGTCCCCTCATTTCCGCCATGCATTCCAATCCAGCGCATACTCCCGCCAGCCCTTGCAAAATGTGTCCAAATCGTCGTGCCATCTCCTTTTCGGTCTGCCTCGGTTCCGGTAGCTATCCTGGGGGATCCATGCGGTAGTTACCTTGGCCCACCAATCTGGATTCATACATATAAATAAATATTTATTTTATTTTATTTTTATAATAATCGTCATATTTAAGGTGGCCTGACTTTCTCTTAAGAGGCTTGTATTTAGCTCATTATAGTGTCTTCAAATTATTTTGCTGTGTATGTGAAGAACTAATTAGTCCGTTTAAGTTCCCGTGTACACGCGGTAGCGTGTCAAGCCAAGTTCAAGCAAAGGAACTGGCTACCAGCGCCGAGTGTAATATTACACGAACCACTTGGTGCCACTTTTGATCCTCCTATAACTCAAAACATCTTTAACACATAAAACGTCGTGTGTTTAATTATATTTATAAGGACATCTCGGACAAACGGTTGCAAATTTTAGCACTGACTGGCTGACTGACATATAGTATCTAAATCTAACCTATTTTCAGATGACCTAGAAGGATGTAATTTGGAATCCAGCTCGGTAATTGTAAGATTAGTTTTTATCATAATTAAAATGTATATGTTGAATAACTATATATAATTACTAATGTAATGAAAACTGGCCAAGTCAAATCTAACTTACTTTAAGATGTCACATTTTTAAACAACAGCAATTGTTATAGGTATCCAATTAAGCAAAGAAATAGAGTTCAATACTTGTGCATAATGTTATTTTGTTTCTATAAATACATATTTGAATTTTGCATAGAACTTGGCACTCATTTAGATCTCCATTCTTTTTGCGGCGAAGCCCACAGCCAAGCATAATTTTTGTATTGAACTTGGCTCTCCTTTTTAACATTTATGTTTTCGGTGGGATAAATATAACTTGGTTGTGGCATCGTAGCGCAGGAATGGCCAATATTAATTATTAATTTGTTTTTTGTGTATTGAAAGGTTACAATTTGGTTTCAATGACATCTGTTCAGCGGTTGGCACTTCATCAGTATTTTTCTTCATGTATCGCTGGGGTCTTCAAATTTTTTGACTCAAGGGCCACACTGCACTTAATATAAATTCCTGCGGGCCAAGACTTTGCTTTCATGGCTGGTCATGGAACATTCGTTAAGTAGTAGTCTTCAGGGGGTACCTACATTGTACCTAGATAACGCATAAGGAACGCACTTGGTGTTGATTATGGTCATAAGTGGCTATGATTATGACCAATTACCGCCCAACTAACAAAATGCTCATAAAATCTAAGATTGATGGTAAGCCATTATATGACTTTTTCATCGTAGATACGTCGTAAATAAGTAAGTTTTAAAACGTGACGTTATACAAGTGTCATTTATACTGCATTTTAGTTTAAATGCAATATGATCATAAAACGCAGTTGTACAAACGTTTGTATGACATAGTAATACAGCAATTTTAAAGTTGTCGTACAAAAGTTTTAGACGTGAAATTTACCCGGTTTTACGACTTTAATATGACATTTTACAGCAGTTTGATCATAGAAAAGCTTTTAGAGTGACTACTGTACGACTAATCATAATTTTTTTTTTACAACTTTTAACTTTTCTGACGAAATAGTTGTTTAATATCTATTTTATGACAGCCGTGTGACTAAATGTGTTTGCTTATGACCACTGCGTGATCACTGTACGACGATTTAGTCTTACAAACTGCGCCAAAATCGCGTTTTATAAACGTGTGTATGACTTAAATTGCATACCATTAAGTTTTATCAAAAACGTTTGTAGAACACTTATACAAGTTATTTTTGCTAGTTGGGCGTCAGTTTGTAGGCTCTCCTGCCTTCTTGCCGCGGACCGGATTAAAGGGCCGGGCCGTAGTTTAGCGACCCCTGATGTATCTGTTCACCGTTGGAATTGTTACATTAGAGTGCTTGCTACATGTACGAGTATATTATGCTCGGTAAAAACATATATATATTAAGTAAATATCAGGGAGACTTTTACACAAATCGACCTAGTCCCAAACTAAGCAAAGCTTTTACTACGGGTACCAGGCAGGCAAACACTTGTCCTGGCTGTAATTCGAACCCGGGACCACCAGCTTCGTAGGCTGATGTGCAACCAAATGAGCCAAACGTGTCGTCATATTTAATTTCGCTTCATTGCAATATTTTATTAAATAAACGTCAAATGTCCTTAAAATGATGATAAAATGATGAATCAAATATCAGCTTACAAAATTAAATCATTGTGGAAATTGCTATTTAAATATCGAAAAGGCCAATAAGTAACAGGGTAGTGTCAGTAGCAATATAATTTACGCATATTAGAAATATGTGGTCACCAGAAATTGGTTTAATGACGTATCTCGTTACAAATAGGTTATAATACCTTTCAATAAAAATAGGTACAGAGGTCAAGGCGTATAGATAAATTCGATGCGTACGAGTACGTCACAGTGCTCGCTAGTGAAAGGGAAACACACCTGACGTGTAATCAGGAAGTACCGGGTTCGAGTCCTGGTGTGACAACGTGCGAGAGCAATCGTATTTTTCTTTGCGCTTTGATTTGTATCTATATCACCATAAATAGGTACTTGTTCATATAGTGTTCCGTATCAAAAAGGTAAAAAATTCGGTTAGTCGGTTGGCCGGTTTTTTTACTTTTTTACCTCGTGAACTTCTGAAAGGTTCCGTAGCCGCTATTACAAAGAAATGCACTACAGATGAAAAAAGAAACACGATATGAAAAAGTGCACTCATCTTCATGGTATTGACGTCCTTTTGCTGAAAAATGCAGCTTTTCGCCGATAATTCAAAAACAGTGTATTCAATCCTGTTATAAATATTTTTTGTCGAAAGTCAGTTTTATCTCCTATTTTTTTCATATATGTTTTGGACATTTCCGAAAATATTTACAATTTTTTTTTCTTTGACACCTCAAAGTATTTTAAGAAGAACTGTCGCAATATGTGCTCACACATTGAACTTTGCTACAAAAACAGCTTCGGTTAAAGAGTATGTTATTTCCTATATACGGAATTAATTAATATAATTGGCTTCCGTTACATGTATGGAGTGCCTCCTCTAAAAATATTTATTTTTGTTATTTAACTACTTATATACCACATTTATATCTTCTAAAGTGATGCGCGAACAAAGATATTCAATTGATTTATATTTATATTATAGACCGAAGCGACGTACTCAATGACTGTTTAGTAGTAGAACGGACTTAGATGAAACTTGGTGCATGAATAGTTCAGGTCATAGATTAAACATTACTATACCTTATTCCTAGTAACACGGATGAAGCCGCGGGCAAATTCTTGTTTGTTATAACTTGACAGTTATTGTTATGGTTATAGGCTCCACACTTAGCCCGTGAATGCCGGGCCATTGTGCGTGGGGATTATACTGCCTCAATCCGTCCAGCAGCGTAGGATCCTCCTGATGTCTCCACAGGCATGCCGGGGTGACCTCGGTGTTATGAGGATTTCAGTCCGTTGTTTAGCTACGCCGACGCAATCTAGGACCACGTCAGGAGCTGTTGTGTCGACCGAAAGGAAATCCTTGCAGGGGGCTATCGGTTATTTATAGAACATACAAATCTTTGTTAAATAGGCAGTGTCTAGTGATATACTCGTATAAGTGATTTGAGAGTCATGTACGAGTAGACACACCGGAATATTAAATAAATAAATATTAGAGACAATGTTTCACAAATCGACGTAGTCCCAAGTTAAGCAAAGCTTGGACTACGAGTATGTACTAGGCGACGATATACATAATATGTAGATAAATTATAATTCTTAAAGACAGAAAATATCCTAGACCCAAGCACACACACCTGCCCTGGCCGGGATTCGAAATCAGGAACGCTAGCTTCGTAGGCCGTTGTGCAACCCACTGAGCCAAACGTGTCGTCAATTTGATAAACACCTTTACTGATGACTTTTTCCTATATTAGTGAGCGGTCCCAGGTTTGTTTGTAATTGAGTACTTTTTGTAAGAATTATTCTCGAAACTACGACAAATTAGGTTACAAAAATCATAGAACACTGCACTGGGCACCTTCTAGTAATAGTATAAATGTGCCAAATACCAGGCTGACGACTAATGTTGTTAAAGGCTCCTTAACTAGGAGAATCTCGGAAATGAAACTTATATGATATGAAGTTCTCTCTAGTTTTAATGCAGCAAAGTCTTCAAAGAGTAATCAGACGAATTTGGCAATTATTTTAGTTTGTAAGGAAGCTTGAAAGCGGAGTTTCAGGTTATTCTAAGAGGTAGTGAGGGAACGCGACGAGAAAGACAAAGTTCTTTTGTATATATAGTAAGTAGGTATCTAAAACGAACAAAGCTTTCGTCTCCTAGGGAGAAAATATACTATAACTACTAACTAGGATACCCATAGCTTAGCTTCGCCGATTTTGCTACAAATTTTCATTTTTATTTTCCAGGATATCCGGGATCAAACTATCCTATGCCCATCTAAGAGGGCCAAACTATCCCCATGCTAAATCACAATGGGTTTCACATTTAAAATGTATGTATTTTGATGCAATAATAAAAACGAATGCAAAATAAAATGAAATAAATACCAATATAATACAGTTTGCTACTATTTCATCGCTTCAGCCATAGGACGTCCACTGCTTGACACAGGCCTCCTCAATAGATTTCCACATAGATCGGATAGAGGCGACTCGCATCCAGCGAGTCCCGCAACCCTCACCAGGCTGTCCGACCACCTTGCGAGTGGCCTCCCCCTGTACGCGGTCTCCACTCGAGAACTGCTTCAGCTGGTTTAGCACAACTCTCTGCGACTAAGCTTGTCGGGCGATATAGTATCATCCGTCTTTCTCGAATTGTGTTGAAAGGAAAGAGACAGACAATCTTTGTTGTGCGACAAAGAGTCGCGTATTACAGTTGTGATGGAGTTGCAGGTGACTGTTTCAGATCTTAAGTATTTTTGGCGAGCGGCCCCGGGTGATGAATAAGAAACATACAAGCTGTACTATTTAAAAATGCCGTTTTCCAGACAATCACAAGTTAGTAGGCTCTGCTTAAACAACACCTGGCCTGAAGCAGCCATCACTTTCTGACAAGCATGTAAGTGTCAGAGTGACAGAGCCTTATCATATATTTATCCTTTGTTTCCGCAGAAGAGCTTGAAACAATCGTTGATACATCACTATATCAGCCCATGGACATCCACTGCTAGACAAAAGCCTTCCCCAAGGATCTCCACAACGACCGGTCGCTCGCCTCCCTCATCCAAAGGTTTTTCCGCGATCTTCACCAGATCATCGGTCCATCTTGTTGGTGGCCTCCCCACGTTGCGTTGTCCTGTAAGCGGTCATCAGTCAAGAACCTTTCTGCTCCAGTGGCCATCGGTCTTACGAGTAATGTACCTCGCACACTGGCACTTAAGTTTAGTAACTCTTTGAGCCATGTCGACGACCTTGGATTCTTCTGCGGATCTCATTTCTGATACGATCATGCAAGGAGACTCCGAGCATGGCTCGCTCCATTGCCTTTTGAGTGTCTTTGAGCCTTCTTATGAGGCATATTGTGAGTGACCACTTCTCTGTGCCGTATGTCATTCCTTGCTCACTCTGGTTAAAAACCTTCGTCATAAGACACTGCGGTATTTGAGACGAGAAAATAAAACGTAGCTTCTCGAAAACTGCCTATCCGAAGTTGGATTCGAATCGTTGACTAAATGCACACAAATGGTGACGTATCCGTACCGAATAGAATATTCCAATCAATGTTGCGGAAAACGATTGTTATATTTTACAAGAATAAAATAACTGTTATTATTTTAAAAGGTTTCGTTATTTGAACGAACTGAACTGAACTATCAATAAATTTATCTTTTCACATTCCCCGTCATTTTATTTTAAACGAGTTGTTGTGTAGACATTTTAGTTTGTGTGAAACATGAATTCGAACAATACACAAAACCAGAAACCGGATGGACGCATCCAACATATTTATGAAGTGCATTACGATCGTTTGGCTGTTCGTCTTGGTCTGCGAGGCCACCGTCGGTAACCCTACCCCATTGAGTAGCATCAAGGCCGTCACGTGAAAGTGGATAAAAAGTAGGGGAGACCGGGTCATATTGGTTGGTTGTCACACGACGGCCATAACATAACAGAAAACTAAACGAACGCATAAGTTCATCGACCGGTGCCGCAAAATCTTTCGACATAGAGCTTTATCTAGGAAGGAAGTATAACTCTCGTAATATTTCCACACCCGTTCATAGTCTATTATTGAAACGTTGCGCTTTTACAGGGGAAGGGCGTGTCAGTTGATAAATGGGAGTGATGGTAACAACTTGTACTTCATGTGATGTTGGTGCATAAAAAATGGGTGACATGAAATAATTACAAATATAAGGCTCAATTCGTTTATTCCTAAATTAAGTTGGAATACAATTTAAATCTACGGTTTATAGGGACTGGACTCTGAAGGGTAGCCGCTTGTGACGGAGTAATGTGGCTAGCACAGTTTCGGACAAAGGTCGAAGGCTCTTTTTACCCAGGTCCAGTCTCTATACCTATGCTAAAGTTTTCATTTTAGGTGGTATTCTTTGCATATAACAAAAAGGATATTCTTAAAGCTTTCCAAATATAGTTTCGCTTAAAAAAACCCCAACAGGCTGAAAGAAGAAATAACACTTCATTAGACATCAGAAAAAGCTGACTGTTACAAATATTATCAAAAAGAAAGATATCTTACCACGAGCCTCCAAGGCAACGCTTGAAGCCAGTGCGTGCTATACCCAGCCCGCGAAACTCACTAA
This sequence comes from Hedya salicella, assembly GCA_905404275.2. Lineage (NCBI taxonomy): Eukaryota > Metazoa > Arthropoda > Insecta > Lepidoptera > Tortricidae > Hedya > Hedya salicella. The sequence continues at coordinate 5,803,279 of FR990102.1, forward strand.
AAGATCAGAAGAGGCTAGAACCCGAAGAATATATTGTAACTGAATCCAAATACACTTGCTCAAAACTGTTCAATAAATCTCACCAGAAATCCAGGAATACTCCTGAATGGCTTTATCTGTAATTCGCTTCCCATAGGGACCTCCAAAGGGGTCATGGACGAAATTGAGGAGCGCTTGGTCGGTGCCTTCACGGCTAAATTTCGGAATCGAAAAGCCTTTCGAGGGCATCGTGGTCTCAAATCCGGAAAGAGAGAAGATTTCCAAATTCCGATCATTCACTTAGGACAAAAGGGTTATCACAAATTGATCACATAATATCCCGAGAATTAAACACCACTTCCTGTGGTGGAAGACCTTAAGAAAACCCACGAAATTACTCTAACCTTCGTGTTGGTAAACAAATGACAATATAAACTTTTGAATTCAGCAACAATTTCTCTTTACTTTTTAATTTTCCTAGATATACCAACTATGAAAACCTCAAAATCGTAAACAAATATCATAAAGTTAACTAGAAAATCACAAATACCATGAAAATGTATTACGTGGTAACCCTAATTTAATAACTTCCATACATTAGGAAATGAATCGACCACAGATAATCCAAACGTTGAGACAGTACTACCAACTCAACAACAAAACGCAAAACGGAATGAATGTAAATGTCACTCGCTACGTCACATTATGACCTCAATGACAATCAACCCGTGAGACAAACTTAACTCACCCGATCTCCCCTATATCTAAAAGTAAATGGACGCTGGTAGTGCGTTGTCGTGGCTGAACCGTTTTGGCAGTACTCGATGAGGTAGTATTACTGACGGTGTCCACTCGGTCTATCTACTACGTGCCATGTTCCAAACATATCGCGCCGCGTTGCTGGCGATCGTCCAGAATATTTATCTGCCGCAACTTACCGGGTGATGAGTGAGTTTGCGCACTCGAGGCTTTATGAATTGATACATATCGTTTACCGAATAACACTCAAAACGGGGTAAATGTTACGGATGGATTAATACTGCGGGGTTGGACTTCGGTGGTCGCTTTTTTGCCGGGATCCCTTAAGATATGCATATTTGAGTTATCTAGTAGATGTCGGTGAATTCTGCCAAAAAACGAAGAAAAACATTCAGATCACACGCGATTCCGGCGATAATGCTACCACCGAAGTCAAAGCGGTTATGATTTTTGGATGTTGTTTGTGGCAGTGAGCGTGAAATCCGTAGGATCAATGGCCGCTGAGGCAAAAACGTTCTCGAGTAGCGAAAACGAATTCGAAGACGCGGTATGAGGAGCAGACCATCTATGACCTATTTACGGTTAGCCGCAGAGAAACTTGAGCCATGTCATATTTTTTTACGAGAAGAGTAAGTAACTTTACTCTGTAGCTGATTGTACTTGTGAGAATCGTGAGAAAACGTTCAGATTTTTAAGGTTGGCAAAAATCCAGAAGTGAACTACATTCGGCGGACATGATGATGATTATTGTGTTTGTTCACCCGTTCAATAAGTGCAAAATATACTCGCCAACAGATAGCGTTACTAGTACTGTTTTTCCTGAAACTTAGGTCACATTTTTAAGTTATATACATATAGTTCACAATTTTATTTATCTATTGTTTGTTACATTGAATGAGCTTTTACTAAAGCAAAAATAAAAATTCATGCATATTTTTTCTTAAGTGGCAGTTTTTAATTTACCAATCTGCAATTTAATCATACTCGGTTTGTCTAATTGACAGAGAGGTAATCAGCCGTGAATTGACCAATACATAAAGGTCCTTAAAATTAAGAAAACAAAACCCACTACATAGCAACCAAATAATAGAGCTGGTGAATTAGGCACTATATATCTTAAAACAAGAAAACTCGACCTATTTCTTACATTCAAAGTTTTGGTAGGATAAGATCCCTCGTTACACCTAGAAAGTGGATGCAGTAAAACAAGATGGATGCGTCCCCAGACAAGCTAAGCGCCGTCGTTAGTCAAGCAGCAATGTTGGTTTAGGGAAACATTTCGATAAATCTGAAAATGATACAAGATATATTTTAAATACATCTTTATATAATCTTTGTACATATAGTAGTAACTTTAGAATAGTAGACGCTAACAAATATGTTAGTAATCATTATTTTTTGACAAAAGGTAAGTTTAACCTTTCCAATTATTGCAAACGACAAATAGTTTTGTCACTAGCCTATTTAATTGACATTTCTACCAAGAATTTGGTACATAACTCTGCTTCTATTGAGCAGTCCGACATTAATGTTGTTATGTGTAATAATTTAAATTAAGTGATGAGACAATGGAGAAATCCTTTTCTGGCAATGAAAAGTATATCCACCTGGTTCATCAAAATATTCAGTGTATTAAAGGAAAAGATTTGCAGATTGAATTATTTTTAAATGCCTATAATATTGATATCTTATGTATAACTGAACACTGGCTAACTTGCAATGAGATAATGCCCCAATTCAATAATCACCAGGTGGGTAGTTCGTTCACCAGACTTAGATCCATACATGGTGGGTCGTTAATTATATTAAATAGTCAATTGAAATTTAAGGAACGTATGGACATTGTATCCTTGTCTGTTGAACGGACCATAGAATTAAGTGCAGTAGAATTAGAGCAATTATTGTAGTTTGTGTGTACAGGCCGCCATTAAGTAATTTCGATGTCTTTCAAACTATTATGGAATATGTGCTTTTTAAGATATCGCGTACTCGTAAAAAATTACTTATTTGCGGCGATTTCAATGTAAATCTTTTGGAAGATTCAACACTAAGTATTAGATTGTTGAATCTATTCAAATCTATTCGTTTAAGCCACGTATTTATGGAACCTACTAGGGTGACCGATACCAGCGCCACCTGTATTGATAACATTTTCACTGATATTTCTCCTTCTAAACAAAGTATAATCAGTAAATTAGAATCAGATCATTTAGGCCAATTAATGGAATTTGAGATATTAAGGGAAAATATAGTGAAAAAAACAAATTACTTTTGTACCGGTAACCACAGACCGTGTGGAAAGAATAAAGCAAAATTTGTTTCAGGCGCTACCCGTTCTGTCTTCTGAAATGAGTCCTAATCACATGTATGATTCATTCGTAACAACTTGTATGAAACATTATAATACAATATTTACTTCCAAATCGGTTGTAGCTGGCGGTGCACCAGTATTTAGTGAATGGGCTACTGCGGACTTACACAAACGTAGACAAGCACTGTATGCCATGTATGAGGATCGGCGGTTTAATACGAATGATGAATTTAAAGAAAATGTAAAGCAATATTCGAAACAATTCAAAATTAATTGTCATATTGCCAAACGTAATTATTTATCCCAGAAAATCAAAAATAGTTCTAATATTATCAAAACCACCTGGAAAGTGATTAATGCGGAGACTGGTAAATCAAGGCACGCAATTAGTGATCTAGAATTAAAAATTGATGGCAAAATTATAGATTCTAGTTTAGAAGTAGCAACAGAATTTGAAAATGTATTTACCGATATACCAGTATCCACAACAAAGTGTTTAAATTCATCACCTTCGTCTGCCGTTTTGTTGTTAAAAGAAAACGTCCCAGAATGTAGTAAGGACTTTTATTTTGAATATGTCAGTCCTTCAGATGTAGTAAAGGCATTTAAATCAATTAAAGTCAAAAAAACCAAAGACCTATGGGGGGTCTCTGTCCATGCTGTCAAATCCCTAGTAGAAGTAATAGCGCCTGACTTGGCAGATATATTCAATAACAGTGTTGACTGCGGTGAGTTTCCTGATCTGACGAAACATAGCAAAATAATTCCTTTATTTAAATCAGGTAGTACCTCTGACCCCACTAACTTTAGACCAATATCTGTACTACCTACATTTAGTGAAAATTTTGAAAAGCTAATTCTATATCAATTGTTAAAACATTTTAATTTGAATAATTTGATGCATAGTAAGCAATTCGGTTTTACGCGGGGTCGCTCGACATCCAACGCCGGAGTTGAGCTCGTAAAACACATTTTCGATGCCTGGGAGGAATCGCAAGATGCTTTACGCATCTTCTGTGATTTATCTAAGGCCTTCGATTGCGTTAATCATGAGACACTCACTGATCAGGAAGCTACACCACTACGGAGTTAAAGGATCAGCACTAAATTTATTAGAGTCTTATTTAAATGGTAGAATACAAAGGGTTGACGTGAATGGAAAGCGTTCACCGGGGTCATTAGTCTCTATGGGTGTGCCGCAGGGATCAATATTGGGACCTTTCCTGTTCCTTATCTATATAAACGACTTGCCACACCTCGTAAAGACCCACCATGAGATAGTTTTGTTTGCAGATGATACGTCTCTAATTTTCAAAGTCGTACGAAATCAACGATCCTACAATGACGTAAACAATGCTATCTGTGAAGTAGTAAATTGGTTTAATGTAAATAATTTATTGTTGAATGAGAAAAATACTACATGTGTTAAGTTTCTCACGAGTAACGTAAAACACGAGCAAGCAAGCGTTATGGTTAAAGGTGAGGAACTGAAACTAGTTAATAGTACAGTCTTTCTCGGTATAACATTAGATTCTAAGCTACAATGGAGTCCCCATATTGCTAATCTCTCGAATAGACTGAGTTCTGCAGCTTTTGCAGTAAGTAAGATTCATCAATTAACAGACGTGATAACGGCTCGATTAGTGTATTTCAGTTATTTCCACAGTATTATGTCGTATGGCATCTTACTATGGGGCAGTGCTTCTGACATTAATACTATATTTGTTCTGCAGAAGCGGGCTGTCCGTGCAATATATAAAATGAACTATAGAGAGTCGCTTAGAGATAAGTTTAAGGACATGAATATAATGACAGTGCATTGTCAATACATTTATGAGAATATTATGTATGTACATAAAAATATTACCGACTTTAAGAAGAACTGTGATATACATAATATTAATACTAGAAATAAGCAAAAGCTCGCAGTGCCTGCTACTAGGGTCCATAAAATAAGGAAATCATTCATGGGTAACATGGGTGTGAGATTTTATAATAAACTTCCTAGCAGCATAACTGAGTAGTCTATTGGTATATTCAAAAATATTGTGAAACGAAAATTATTTTCTAAAGCTTATTATAGCACACAAGACTACATGAATGATGAAGCCGCGTGGGATTAATGTAAATTATAGCGTCATGTAGGTATATGAATAATTATATTAACGAATACCTAAGGTATTATTATTATTTTAATCTTAATTGTTTTATATACTCTGACATTTAGAATTTTATTCTAGACACATTCTAGATTGTTTATTTTTTATTGACAATCCTTTTGGTTTTTATCTTATTGATTATTTTAATTTTAAAAATGATGATTTTATCAATAATATTACACTTAAGTTAAATGATCTGATTAGGTTTTTCTGGGTCTCCATAATCCTTGCAGCAAATGTTGGATCATATTGTATTTCTCCCAGCAAACATTCACTCTCATGTAACTGACATTTCGAAAGTGCTTGTAACTAGGCCTACTTGAATAAATAATATTTTGATTTGATTTGATTTGATTTGATACTATTGTTATCTTGGTTGACAAATCCAAAAGCCACAAATGTACTTACCTAAAACTTAGAGCACATCGGGTTAAAGATTTTTTATTCTCAAAAAAAATATTAAGACATTGTTGCATTAATAATAATAATTATATATTATTATTTCTTTAATGAATGACTTATAAAACAGAATTAGAATTATTCATATGCATGCATGACTTCATTAATTATTCGAATAAATATATTCATTATTAAATTGTATGTCATTAATCAATATTTCCATTGTTTATTTGGTACACATTAATTATTTCAATTCATTTTAAGTTTAATTTAAATAAATATAAAAAAAAAGTGTTACATTATCTAGCCTTAATTATACAATACGCCCGTGAGCGTTAATACATAGGAACGATAAATAATAACAGAACTAATAACTACAAAAGTGGGTAATTCTTGGATCGGTAACACATGAAATATCGATCTAACGGAATTGACAAGCCATGTCTTTACAAAACAAAATTTTCATGCATTATTAGCGGGGGGTGAGATAAATACGTACAGCACACTACGGAAACAATCCTGCAGACGCACACAATTAAAATAAATCGCCTACAAACAGAACAACACCCACACACCCAACTAGCAAAAATAAGTTGTATAAGTGTTCTACAAACGTTTATAAAACGCGATTTTGGCGCAGTTTGTAAGACTAAATCATCGTACAGTGATCACACAGTGGTCATAAGCAAACACATTTAGTCACACGACTGTCATAAAATAGATATTAAACAACTATTTCGTCAGAAAAGTATCGTAAGTTCTTGCTTTCTAAGAGCAATTGGTTGTACAGTTATCATAATGCAGACGTTTGTACGACAAATAAGTCGGCTAGATGCAACAGCAAGCTGTTTTAATTATAACAACACACTTAACAACCAGATTGTGGGTGCAGTACGTATTACAACAGTAAGTAATTCATTTTAATATGTCTTTACCGTTTTAAGTAACAGACTCGACATCAAATCTACAAGTGTGAAAAATCTAAAATCAGATACTATTATGAAATGCGAACATTACTATATCGATCAATTTGCAAGGTTTTTGAGTACATTTTTAAAGCCCCCTTTAAATATAGTTGATTTCATTATATTTTAATTAATTAAAATAATTTAGGTGTTTGTCTCTGTCTGTGTTATAGCAATTGTCTTCATTAAACTGAATAGGTTTAAAGTCTGTGTTATCCTGATAAAATACATAAAAATGCCAGAACAGCGAAGGTTGTAAATATTTAATATTACATAGGTAGTGAAGTACTCGTACATATAAAATGAAACTAGGTCGACCTTCTATATAATATCTATAGATTTGTCCTTTAGATAGGTATGTCTGTACCCTCGGGCCTTAATATCTCGCAGACTTTACAAAATACGAAAAAAATATTTTTACGAAATAATGTGGTTACTGCTCCGCATTTTGGCCCATTGTTTTCCTATTTAAAACCATTAAGGAGCGCTCGGAGGCTTAATTTTTATTCTCCCCAAACCCCGTATAAAACACGACGCTTACGCGATTCGGGAGTAAGAAATGGAACGGTCCATATTTACATAATTGCGCGGTGGGCGAAACGTGAAGCACACAGTGGGCTTGGAACAGTAGGGAGCTTGGTCCTGCGAGTCTTGGAGTACAAAACTTTTCAACGAGCATAGACGAGCTCCTTCCATTAGCTTGGTAAGACCTGCGAGTTCTGTACCTCAAATATTTACAATAACTTTTCCGCTAGTGCAAGCTCCTTTTAACTATTAGCATTTACATAAGAAAAACTAACTGCGGTTAAGATTTGCCGACGCTTTTAAGGTGGCAATGATTCACAATTTATATTACTTTCAGAGCAATTTTTACCAAAAAAATTCATAAAATCCAAAATATTTTTTTGACACCTAAAACTGTTTTTAAAAGAACTGTCTAAATATGTGCCACACGTTAATTTTTGCTTATTCTTTTAAAGCTGCAGTTACAATGTATGGAGTCGCCTCTAGATTTTTTTATTTTATTATTTATCTACTAAACTAAGTAGCGGCTTATATAAGGCATCAACACTACAGATTTTACCAATAAACATCTTGTGGTTTTTGAGTTAAATGCCTGTGTCTTACGGACAGACATGACGAAACTATAGGGATTCTGTTTTTGCCATTTTGACTAAGGAACCTTAAAAAGGTGGCATTTTAATTTTAAATTTTATATTACATTATTTTCAGAGTAATTATTACCCTCCTGTGTTGAATGAAAAAAACCTATCATCCAATATAATTTCTGTCTCTTGTGCTGAGGGCATACTTTACGAGCTTGACTGGATTTACTGTTCATTGTTCTCTTCACCCTTTATAGCCAGGCGCCTCTTAAAAGAGTTGTTCTGTCCCAGCCTGCACATATGTACACTAAAATATTAGCTGTATTCAGTACGTAATAAAATACATTCATATACATACGAGTATAGCATATTGTATCATCATCCTGTGCTGGATGCTGGATACAGGCCTCCTGTTTAGACTTCCACATGGGCCGGCCAGAGGCAACCCGCGTCCAGCGAGTGGCCTTTTCACGCTGCGCTTGCCGGTACGAGGTCTCCACTCGAGACCATTTGTGCCCCAATGACCATAGGTCCTTCGAATTATGTGCCCAGCCCATTGCCACTTCAGTTAGCTTACCCTGTTTGCTATCTCGGTGACCTTGGTTCGTCTACGATTGTCCTCATTTCTGATTCAATCTTGTAGAGAAATCTCGAGCATGTTGTATAACGTGAGTGTACTAAAAGGTAAGGTAAGCGTATTTCATTGTATTTCGCAAGATTATTCAAATTCAAGCAAGTTTGGAATACATGCATCTACGCGACAACACTTGAATTGAATTACAAAACTCTGAGCGATGCCATATTGGATCAAAGTGAGATAACATGTTTTGTATGCAAAACCTGGAATTCTCAATTGTCACAAATGTATACATGTATATAATAATATATGCTCGTACAGGCTATAGAATTGTATTCCAGGAATATATTAACACATGCAATACAGCTCAGTGTTGCCCTGTCAAATCGTGCATAATATTATCTCATTCGAAACCCGCTCACTCTGTTGAACAACGGTTCCTTTGAGTCCACGAAGGCCGGTAGTAGAAAGTATGTATCCTGGTATATTGTTAGAAAATATAAATTTAATTTGTGTATAAATCGCCGCGATTCTGCTCGAGAATCTGTTCACTTTTCTTCTATGTGTCTCTTGCGCTGTGTAAATACACTTCGCTCCGTATTTTATGCTCATTCAGTACCAAATGAAGCTTTTTGTCGCAAATTATTTCTGAGTTGATGATGGTGACAGGCACAGTTGAGGGGAAGAGACCCAGAGGCCGTAGCTCTAATCACATTATGCGCATCACTTTGGCAGTTTGGATATATATATTATATGCATCTAGTCTACAAAGTTACCTGCTGTTTTACGACACTATCCCAAAGGTGGCAGTGGCACCTTGTCGCAGTCCGCCGCCACATTTACATTGCTCGCCCGTCGCCTCCAGACGTGAGCGATCATTGCAGAATTATATGTCCCACGAAAACAAATCTAATAGTAGACTTCAACTCACATAATTATTGAACAAAAGAGTTATAAATCGTAGTATTATTTTTTGCAGAGGCAGTATAAATATATGCTACTTTTCATAGGCATGATTGCCACAAGATAAGCGTAGCGCGGGGACGCGTAGGAAAAGCCTTACTGTTTTATGAAATCTAATCTATATACTAATGAGATGAAGGTCTTCCAGAATAAAGGTCATTATTACTTACCTGCTGTTTAACGACATTATTACAAAGGTGGCAGACATACATTTACATCGCACCGGTCGTCAGCGCCAGCCGTGCGCGATCATCGCAGAATTATGTGTCCTCTCGAAAACAAGTTTTTGTTACTGCAGAGCGTTCCTCCGTTAGGTAGATAATACTTCTGCTTGCTGCGAGAAATAACTAGTACTTTGTAAAATCACGTCTAAGCACAATGTTACCTGCTGTTTTACGATATTATCTTCAAAGGTGGCAGTGACACCTTATCGCAACTCGTGGCCACGAGTACAATTAGCATCTAAAGTTCCAAATATTGTCACACATTTTTGTGTCTATATTATAGATTACTAGCTTTTGCCCGCGGCTTCGCCCGCGTACTTAACGTAATTTTTAACCGTCTACGGGAAAAAGAGGTTTTCAGTTTGACCCTTATGTAGGAATGTATGTTTGTCCGCGATTATCTCGCGTTTGGCTGAACCAATTTAGTTTCGGTTTTCTAAAAAGTATTTCTTACCTTCTGGAGGTCTCGGTATAAGACGTTTTGCTAAAGGCAGTTCTCTTTTTTTTAAAAGAAATGATTGCAATAATTTTTAAATTGTTACACCGGCAATGAGTTACTACTACTAAGAAATTACGATTAATGCAGATTTCTTCTCTTGAATAGAATTTTTTGCCCGCGGCTTCGCACGCGGCAAATTCGGGGTCATTTTGAATTAAAAAATCATAGACACTTGCATCACCAGAGGAGTCACAAATACGTTGCCGGCCTTTCAGGTGGGAGTACGTTCTTTTCTTGAAGACTTGAAGATCGCATCGGTCTGGAAATGCTGTTGCAATAAAGATATATATTTGGAGATTAGGATGTTACAAACTATTTGATGCTGACTGTAAAACGCGCTGGCAGTCGGCTCCTGCCGTAGATAGGCTACTTTTTATAGATGCATGATACGGTTTACTAATGTTTGGCAAATTATGTTTCCCCAACTGTATCACTTCCCAAAGATTTCATTTCCCAACCTTAGGTTTTTTCGAAAACAGTAACATTTTCAGAATTTCTATAAAATAAACCTAACCTAACCTATTGGGCTCTAAACAATGGCTGAAAAAAATATCTGGATTTTGTCCGGCTTCGGAGAAAAGCGCGAGTTTGGGAAATGAAACATTTGTGAATTGAGGCAGTTTGGGAAGAATAGTTTGCTGAAAGAAAGTACCCGGCATGATCCCCTTAAGATAAGCGTAGTACGCCGGCCACGCGGGAAGAGGCGTAGAAAAAGCCTTACCGTTGTATAAAATTGAATCTATAACTTACCTGTTGTCTAACGACATTATTCCAAAGGTGCCAGTGACACATTTACATCGCACCGGTCGTCGCTTCCAGCCGTGCGCGATCATTGCAGAATTATGTGCCATCACGAAAATAACTTTTTGTTACTGCAGGGCGTCCTCCTTCTTAAACATTTCGAAGTTAGGTGGATAATACTTCTGCTTGCTACGAGAAATAACTAGTACTTAAGAAAAATACTTCTAGGCACAATGTAACCTGCTGATTTACGTATTTTTTCTCAAAGTTGGCAGTGTCGCGCCACATGTATAATCAGTATATCGTCACATATTTTTGAGGCTGTAAAAATTAAATGTCTGTATATAAAAAAAAAAATAGAAAAACTCTTTGTAGTAACTGCTACGGAACCCTATAATGTGCATAGTCCAACATGCTTTTGGCCAGGTTTTTTTTATTGTATGTATGTATGTATGTATGTATGTATGTATGTATGTATGTATGTAATCACTTTATTGCACTTAAATTAATACAAAAAAATATATATTTACAAAACACAGATATGTACAAAGGCGAACTTATCCCTGTGAGGGATCTCTTCCAGTTAACCTTGAAGCAAATGAAAGAAAAAAAAAGTATACATTAAAGAAGATAGACAAACCAACCAATTAGGTACTTAATATGCACAAAAAAAAACGAAGCCAAAATTTTAATTCTTATAAAATTTTAATAAATACAAATAGATATAATACGAATACTTTATATTGATTGTAGATCATAAAAAAAATAGATGTACTTAACCTCCGATATTCTTGTTCGGTATTATTTTTAAATAAAATGTGATTTTAATCAAATAGACTATGATGATACAAATGTGAATTGCATAATTTTGACCTGTAGAAATAATTACCCCGCAAAAACATTTCATGTGAAATTGGTAGCCAAGACACACAAGCGCACAGTGCTTTCGCTGTGAGAAAGATATCAGATCCCAGGAAAAGCCAAACCCTCAAGCTGTGACTTTACTGACCCTACACCTTATCTTAAAAAGTATGGCTTCAACTGGCTTGAAGCCCCTAAGCAGACCTACTGGTATATGTTCAATATTACAATTTATTTATTTAATAGACACACCAACAAAACACAGACTTATACAAGGAAAAACAAATATCAATATACAGGGACCTCGTCTAGCCTGTACCTCAATTACAGGTGTGCAACAGCATTCACTATAATAGCCGGTTAGACATCAAATTTAGAGGATTGAAAAAGAAATGAAAAACTAACTATCTATACAAATATTCTATAATAATGGAAATGGCACGTTATTTATCAATTTAGCACTAGCATTTTACGCTTCAAACTGGGGAGACTATCCGAGTATATATCCAGGTCAGGCGCTTTCTGGTGTTTGTTTGCAGAGCAGAAAACTTGCCCAGGTTAGACTTGGCCAGCTTATTACATTATATAATTGATAAAAATATAATCAATTACAGTAAAACTAAACCTGAAAATAAAATTTAATTTAATTCTTCATAGTATGAAACCTAAGACTATACATGAAAAGTTCCCCCTTGTCCCTCCCAGAGGGTGCCCAGGCTGGCAGCAATGCCGCGCTGTATGGCAATGCTGATTTTCTGGGATAATTAAGTGTCAGCCCTTTGTTGACCCGATGCTTCGCGTAGCCTCTTTGATATACTTCTAAAAGTCCCCACGGCCCCTACGTCTCTATCTATCAGTCATGGACGTCCATTGCTAAACAAAGGCCTCCCCTATAGCCTGCCACAGGGTAAATTCCTGTGCAAACCGCATTTACCGACTCCCCGTGGCCCTTACCAGGTCATCCGTCCATCTAGTCGGGGGCCATCCTACGCTGCGCTTTGCTATGTGTGGTCGCCACTCTAGGACTTTACTGCTCCAACGGCCATTCGTTCTTTGAGCTACATGGCCCGCCCGTTGCCACTTCAACGATACAATCCTGTGAGCTATACTCGTATCGGTTACTTTGGTTCTTCTGCGGATATCTTCATTCCTTATTCTATTAGGAAGAGAAACCTCGAGCATAGCACTTTCCGTTGCACGTTGCCCTACGCTTCTACCTCGATAAAATAGTTGAAATATATTAAAACTCTCAATAAACTGTCCAAACTCTACTAACAGTACTTGTAGTTCAGAAATTCGTTCAATTAAAACGTCGTTCGAAACTGTGAATTGCAAAAATACACACTGAGGGACAGCCCTGTAATTTGTGCTGTTTAATGAACTCGAGTCCACGTACCTAGTGGCGCCCTGGAAACTTGTTCATTGCGCCTATTGGTGATATTTAAAGCCTTCCGATAGAACACATTGAAGTGGCATGACCCTAGTTTATAATACACGTAACAACACTAGCATACCGCTTACTTAGCACAAGTCGAACACTCACTGTATCTCCTAATATTAAGTTGTAATAAATCGCTCTGCAAACTGATCACCTGTATCTCTAGCCCGCACCACACCTCTACGTATGAACAATTGATATTCGTTCTACATTTCAGTTCTGTTTACATTTTTAAGTTTGCATAAATAATAAAAAACTGTAAAACGTTTGAGCTTTTATATTTCTGTTTTATATATGAAAAGCCATATTTAGCCGACTCTCGAAAAAGGAGACCGCTCTCAATTCGTTATTTTTTTTACACAGAATCAAGCAAAAAATTTAAACCGATTCCAAAAACAAACACTAAAAAGTTAAAAAATAACTGTATAATTTAGTTTCTTCAATTTACTTACAACTAACCGTTTTTATTTATTTAGTCTTTATTGCACAAAAGAAAACTTATCGTACAAAAGGCGAACGTAATGCCATAAGGCATTCTCTACCAGTCAACCTTAGGACAAAGGAGAAATCTCTTATTTTCTGTTTTGTTTGAAGTCGACGAAGTTTTGTACATAATACTTAACAATATAGTTAAAATGAACTTTTTGGTCTATCTTTCCATTTTTTTTACTATTGAACTTGCTATCGGTACAATATAAGAACACTAATTTCAGAATACCCGCTGTCATTACATGACAGTGTTATTGTGTGTGTGACCTCCACTCACGTGAAACTAGCTATAATAAGTTTTTACCACGTGATTAACTGCAAATGTAATTTAATATGCCTATTACTATACCTAATTGCAGGAATTCGTTAATCTCATAATTTGCTGGCTTGTTTTATTACACTAAAACAATGTTTGCTCTTTTAAATACTTATATGTCTGAGCTTTAATTTACTATTCTATGCAATTATAAAAGTTTTTGTCAAAAAATTATTTTTTGTGACAAGCTTTTATAGTTGACTTGCTTTTTTTTAAACATTTCTCACTGAGACGATTCTCAAGAGCCCAAGCTCGGTAATATTGTATTATTTTATTACAGAGTTTGTATGAAACCTTCCTGCTCCATCATCAGATTAGCTCAATGGTATCATACAATAGCAATAGCATTGTCACTGAAATAGCATAAGTGTGCCAAATTTTTGCTCAATTGGAAACCGGGAAGTAGGTCAAATTTAACATGCAAGATTCCACCCGAACAAACACATACAATGAAAGTTGAATAAAATCCAGTAAAAATAACCTATTGGGAACGATTGTATTCAAAAATATTACAACACCGGAATACGAGAAATAATTTAAAACCTTCATGAAATTTTCAAACCGCTAACAAGTTCAGAAATTCGTTCAATTAAATCGTCGATCGCAACTGAACTGTTGCGAATTGCAAAACACACACCGTCGAGGGGCAGCCCTGTAATTTGTGCTATTTAACGAATTCCAGGCTACGCATCGAGTGTCGCTTAAAACTTATCCATTACGCCTATTGCTGGTATTAAAACCCTTCCGATATAACACGTCGGTATAATATCATATTCGTTAATTGATAATTTGCTGACCAGTTTCGTTAAATACGTACAATTTTGATGCATGCATATATTTAAACCTGTAATAGTTTTATGTAACACATCTTAATTATAAGGTTCCTTGTACCCTATTTAACTTAAACAAATGAAAAAAAGAAAATAATGCTATAGTGGGCAGACGAGCAGACGGGTCGTTGATGATAATCGAAACCGTCGCCCACAGACACCTGCAGCACCAGAGGAGTCACAAGTGCATTGCCGGCTTTTCAGGTACGCTCTTTTCTTGAACGCTTGACGGTCGCATCTGTCCGGAAATACTGCCTGCATAAACTGTGTTGTATGGGACTCGTGGTGAATAAAAATAATAGTTTAAGACGTGTGTATTATAATAATATTTAGTACTTATCTAATGTTAAAATAATCTGAATAATTTATTTTATATACCTGCAAAAAGATTACTACGATCACTCCACTCAAAAATATCTTCTGTCAACTCTATTGACGGGTAATATAGTCAAGCGAGGATATTTCTAAACGGACTACTAAAGAACATTATTTTGCAGCCGACTTTACATAAAGACTTGCTTTGACACTTAAGCGTAGGTGAAGTTAGAAAGGTATTCGTAAAAATATACTGGAATTTCATCATAAATGTATTACGAAAAGTATATAGTAAATACAGAATCCAATCATCACCTTATATAATTCAGCCCGTTAATAAAATGTTTAAAAACCTCCACGTTTCACATCCCAAATTCGATTGAAGGCGCTGTGTACAGTTAAATGGATTTTTAGCAGAGCTCGCTCTGTAAAAGAGTTTACTGGGGCAAAATTCGACGAAGCATCCCAATATCTCCAAATGTGCAGTATTTTGGCCATATTCCGGATATATCTCGGCCATACTAACAACCTGGATCTTAGTTTGAATAAAGAAATTTTATTATTATTATAATAATATAGTGTTTGCTTTTCGAGCTGCACTAAATAATATTGGCAAGTTCTCATTTAAATTAGATAGAACATAGACCAGGCAAAGCTCGGTGGGAGAAAGAGCTCGGAAGAAAACTTATCTAAATAATAAACAATAAATATAGCATGGATGTATATCTCAACGACTGTTCAGAAGTTGCTTTGGACTAAAACGTCTGAAAATCTAGAGGGGAGGCCGTTGCCCATTAATGGGACACTACATAGTCTTAATTTTTTTTTAAATAAACTTGAAAAGCAAAACCTGGTCCATACACGAAATTTCATCCAAATCAGTGTAGCTCGCTTTGCATTTCTGATTATGCGTTAGCTAAGTTGGTTGTACAAAGGCCTAATAAAGCTGATAGTTCTGGGTTTTATAAGTTTTAAGGTTAGTACCTATTCGTGTGAAAAGCATGAATGTTTGTTCCTGAGTCTTGGATGTTTTCCATATATATTAAATATTATCAATAAGTAAGTACCTATGTATATTGTATACCGTCTAGTATCCGAAGTACCAGCATTGCTTAGTGCCGGTGAATGCTTATCTGTGTAAAATTGCCCTGATATTTATTTATTATCTCTTACGCCTGTCGTATCCACTATATGACTCACCGTCTTGACATTGTCGCCAATCAAAAGAGTGTATTGATAATGTCAATGAAAAACTGGTGATATCTCGGGCATGTATCTCAAACAAATGTCATTTGCCACGAGAAATTTAGTATCTGAAAGCCTTATTTGATTTGAAAGCCTTTCTTCATCGGTATTGGGAAAGTTTTATAACAGTGGGCGTACGTTTGTTGTGGCTAGGAACTTTATTTGTTATTACTTTAAAGTTTGAGACTTATCTGACGACGTTTCTCTAAAATGTTTACTTTATGGAATCTAGCTTGTCTTAGTTGGTCGATAGTGAGCTGTTAACTTCATAGTTTCTCAGAAACAAATGCAGTAATTAGATTTATGGAATACTAGGATTTCCCCGCGGCTTTGCCAGCGTTCCCGTAATCTGAGTAGCCTATGTTTTAACACATTCACGACCGCGATTCCGCTCGGGGGGTACTCCTCTCGTAGCAAGTTTTCGCTACGGTTTTTCCCATGTTGACAACGAGTGTAGCGCTACAAAAATTTCGGTTGCGAAAGTTTTAATTGCTGCTTTTACATTCAAACTTTGACCCTCCTTCTGACCCTCTTAAGTGAAGTTTTCTGGAATAAAAACTATCTTTTATCCTTCTAAGGGTCACAAACTATCTCCATACTAAATTTCATCTAAATCAGTTTCATCGGTTTAGGCATGAAAATATAACAGATAGACAGACAGACAAAGAGAAAAACAGAGTAAATTTTGTAATATTATTCTGTTTCTCCGATTATCACTCATTTAAATATAAGAATTTAAACTAATAATTATTCGCGTTTACTATCTCATTTTGAGTTCCCCACTCTTAGGAAGCATTCAGCTTTGGTGTTCACGGGGTCGATTGAGAAAAGATATATTTTCCTCTGTCAAAGTTATAATTTGTTCAAACTACTTACTTTGAGAAAACAAATTAAGATTTATACCAGATGGGCTTAATTATTTTATTTAAAAATAAGCTAGGTACCAGCAACGTTTCATAAAATGAGGCTTACTGAGGAGAAAGAAACGCTGCAAAGAGTTACTTCTGCATTTATAATATTAGTTCTGGTGGATTAGTATAGATATTATGGAGTACTACAGATAGTGCCTATGCATGGAGTACTTTAAAGTTCAAGACTAACCCGACAGCTTCTTACTCTTCAAATGTTTACTTTAGGGAAATTAGCTTGTCTTGGTTGGCCGTTGGCAAGATGTAAAGTTTCCCAGAAACAAATACAAACATTGAATTTATGGATTTCTAGAAGGTGCTCGTAACTTCATTCGCGGAGAGGAAAAGGCATGACGCTCTTTTTAGTAGTTCCGTACCAAAAATGGTTAAAAGGAACCCTTATGTTGCGACTCTGTCTGTTTAAAGCGCCATATCTCAAAAACTACTTATGATATCGATTTAAAAATTTGGAATATTTATAAACGTAATCAGCCCACATGTATTGCAAAAGAAATAAAAATAAATGTTTATTTTGTAACAAAACGACGAATGTGAGGGGGGCAAAAATTTAAAGTCTAGCTACTAGATCAAATTGTATATCATATGAAAAGGCTTGGTCTGCACATTTTTTATCTTTTTTTTTAATTGTGATTAGATTTGGTTTAATTAAAAAAAATTGTTTATCCCCGAAATTTACCGAACAAAAATGTTGAAATTTTTTACAAGTTGTATAACCATGTCTCTAACTAGCTAATTTTTATTTTTATTTTCAAAATTTTTTATTTTTATTTTCAAAAACCTATGTTAACAACCCGGTTGCGTTAAGTTTGCACCTCATTTATATCGAATGCTATAGATATCAGGTGCAAACTTAACTCAACTGGATCCGGGTAATATAATAATGTTAGGGTAAGTGAATGTTTGTACAGAACCCTCGGTGCGTGAGTCTGACTCGCGCTTGGCCGGTTTTTTTGTTTGACCGTACGTATTTAGGTAAAGAGTATCGTAATAGTTATAGAATGGACTCAGATAGCCAGATTTCTGATTTAAACTTACACGATTTTCACTAATTATTACAACACGATAAAACGGAAACTATGGACGTAACGCGACGTCCGAAACGTCGAGCAGTTACCAATGAAAGGTAAATAAATCAATCATATTTAATTTTTAAATCAATCAATTCCTTTTCATACGCAATTAAGCCTCGTTTTGTTGTGTTATGATATCAATTTTATAAGGAGTTACAAATTGACAGAGTATTTGCAACACAGATTTTTATTAACAGATTTTTACTTCAGTTTACGAGTACTTGACTTTGTGTTGTGTTTAGACCTAGGATAAGCTTCGTTATTTATATAAGTTTCCTTATTAGTATTATTTTAATCGTAATTTTATTATAGCAGAAATGTCTGCTAACCAAAATGAAGTAGCTAGTTGAAAGATTCGATGAGTCGGGTCGAAGCATCAATGGACCAATTGGTAGGTCACCCGTGTTGGACCCGAGAGCCGTTGGAAAAAGTGGGTTCTAATCGCACTCAACGCATAGAATTTTTTAATTTTTTGCTGTAATATACATCTTAACCGTACTTTATACTAAAATTATTAACTGCCTGTCTACATTTGTCATCACTAAATGGGTGCCAGAATAGCACCCGGGGTACCCATCTATTGACGACAAATTAGTGAAAATTTAGTATTGTGGCCTATCTAGATAACGTAGACAGGAAGACAGACCTAGGCGGAGACGGCAGGACCGTCTAGACGCGTTCCTCAACAACTGGCCGGAGGAGGCATCTGATCGGGAGTTGTGGAGATCTATGGGAGAGGCCTTTGGCCAGCAGTGGGACAGTCTTATAGGTTGATTAAAATTAGGCTTAGAATAAATTTATGCTTCAAAACTTGAGATAATTGAATTATTTTGTTTTTTCCAACTCACTTGGATTATGACATACAAAAATATAGAGTAAAATTGGAATACAAAGCCGAATATTCTGGTCCTTAGATAGATGGTCTTCATTTGTTTTCTATTACCAATTAATTGCCTAAATGAGTTTGTTTTTCTGTGCGGATCTCGATGTTATCTCAGCTCTTTCTTATGGGGTTAAACTGAGGTCATTTGATTTGGGTTCATTACTACTTCTGTTTAATTTTATCACCAGTGGTTATAAGACAATTTTCAACCAACGGTGGTGATATAGGAATACCATCGTGTTATTTGCAGTGCCAATTCATCACTGGTGGTGAACATTTAGTGATGGGATTGTCCAGAGCGGGAATCTATATGTTTTCTACGATGAATTTCTGTTCACCTCCGACAAAAAAGGAGGGATGTTAAAAGTTTGATGTGCTTCTCTGTATATCTGTATTTATCCGTGTGTTTGTGTATCTGTATTATTGTGGAGTAAAGTAGATTAAAATTTCCAAAATTATGGATTTTAGAAGGTTATTTGTTGCATGGGAGGCACGGAGTTTAATAACATGAATTGTATATATTGTATAAATTAAGTTGAAAATAGGTTTAACGTTAAACCGAAGGAAATAAATTACTTTATTGTTTACTCTTTTGTTAAATTTTATTTTGATATCTCGCTTTCTAGTGAATCATTCCCTAAAACTTAATCTCTTAACCATTTTAACAATCCCAAACACAACTAGGATAAATTACTGAACTTAATCAAGATATCTTATTGCCACCTACGAGTGTCAATCAAGTTTCATTAATAAGTTTCAGTGGCCTTCTGCGGTCATCTCTTGAGTTCCACTTCACCAATTTACACGTTTCTTAAAATACTGTAATTCTTATATAGATGCCTATAAAATATAAGAGTTTTCCTCGATTACGATCGATCGACGTAATGGGACTATATTCTTTAACTTTATTATATTATTAAAAAAAAAAAAAATCGGTCCGCAATCAACAGAGAAATCGGTGAACAAAAATACATACAGTAGAACATAAAATCGCCATCTTTTTGGAAAATTTTAAGAAAATATATTGATGCCTGATTAATATGATCGAAATCCCTGGTTGCAAACTCCAGATTTTTCCCTAGTCTAGTCTATCCCTCTAACCATTAGGCCACCTAGGCCCTGTTAGTAGAATTCCTTAGACCCGCCATTAACATAACGCGGGGTGGGTAAGCTAACCTAATTATGTCCCTCCGGGCTTGTACAGTGACGGCACAAATAAACTAGGAGTAGAAGCAAAAATAAAAATTGAAACTAAGCCGCCCACGGCCACCTAGCGGCGAGTTAGGAGTCTTGGAGGTACGCCAAACATGCCCGCTGACATCCCGGCTAAAAGTACAAGGCTTCGGGATAAAGGATTGTTTAAGCTGGGTGCTTTGCTATACCTAGATGATGATAGTGCCGCGATCTTGGTACTCGGAAAAACAATATTCTGTACTACTACTTGTCCAAATCTAAACATCTAATAGCAAACGGCTAAAATAAGCCAGTTTGTCACAGCGGATTATTTGTACGAGTGAGCCAAGCGAGCGAAGACTGAATCAATCTGAACGTCAAAATGACTTTTAGCTTAAAAAAAACACTGCTTTTCACTTTGAATGGGAGAAAAAGCGAAAACATTATTTTGGGAGCTAAAATAAGTCAAGTTCTCTAAAAAGAATCCACTACTTACAGGCATAACCCAAGCATAATTAGTTTCAGACATCATCTTCATGATGATCATATTAGCCTGTAGACGTCCACTGCTGAACAAAGGCCTCCTCCACGGATCTCCACAACGACTTCGTCGCTCTCATTCATCGATTTCCCACATTCTTGATCAAATAGTCAGTCCACATTGTTGGAAGCCTCCCCACGCTGCGTCGTCCTGTACGCAGTCGCCAATGGAGAACCTTTTTCCCCCAACGGCCATCGGTTCTATGTGCAATGTGCTCCGCCCACTGTCACTTAAGTCTAGAATCTCTCCGAGCTATATCAACGATCTTGGTCCTTCTGTGGATCCCATTTTTGATGCAATCAAGCTTTCTTATGAGGTCCTTATGTGAGTAACATAACTAGAATTTTGTGTTACCTACTTCATAAAAGTATTGTATTCCATAAATTTAAGCTAAGCCCGTTTCTACAAAACTAAACAGACACAAGGCACCACTCGGTGTTATGCTAAAACACATATCAATATTATCTATACAATTATAAAGTTGTAAAAATTAAATGTCTATACATTTAAGATATTTACAAAAAAACGTAACAAACCATTTTGAGGTCACTTAATCGAAAAAAATAAATTAAAAATTTTGTATGTGTCGTCGTGGCTTCATCATGCATAATCAACTAGACGGATTTCAACTATTTTTGGTATACTTGTAGTGGCCGGGTGCACGACGTCAGCGCCACCTAGCGTTCGTAACTTTGAGGGCTCTGTCAAAAGTGTTAAATAATGGACGCAACAAAATAAAGCTAAATAATTGAAAATATTGATTGTAGAGCACTTAACAAGTGCAAAATCTGTTTGTTTTTAATGTGAAACACATAAGGTATTATATATTATTATAGCTTTATTGAAGAAAGTAACTATTATATTATGTGTGTTTAGTATTATTATGTCAATTTACTTTGGGTTGTTTCCGTACAAATTAAAGGATAAAAATAATGTTTTATTATATTTGTTTCCTGATAATTGAAAGATTAGTACTATTATCGAAACCGGTTTCCAATGCTTCGGTCATAACATAAGGTTTCGGCCTACAACCGAGAGTAAAAGGAAGCTGTTAGTTAGATCCATCAGTACTAAAACAATAAACATTTACAAATTATAATTAACTGCACATTTTATATTTTCGATTATTATTGCACTAAATAGATTAAAATATTTAACCAAGGTTTCAGTTTAATACACTTACTTTATCTTCTAACAGCAACTATCAATTTCATTCTCTGGTCTTGTTTCCAACTCGATGTAGGAAAGCGATAAAGTTTGCAATTGCTATTTCGTCCTGTATTATTGCAGTTTACCATTCAACAGCTATTTTTATTTCATAATATTTTCTTCTGTTTCCGCGATTATTACTCATTGAAATAAAACAATTTAACGGATTATATCGCGTATATTATCTCATTTTAGTTCCCGACGTTTCGGAAGCTTTCCAGCTTTCCATGGTCACGGGAGGACTGAGAAAAGATGTATTTTCCTCTGTCAAAGTTACAATTTTGTGCAAACTACCCATTTTTTGAAAAACACAAATAAAGGTGTACATACATGCCAGATGGGCCTAAGCTGTAAAGACAGTTACACATGTGCCAGAAGGGCTTAATTATTTTATTCTAATAATTTACCAAGCAGCATTTCACAAATGAGGCGTACTGAGGAGAAAAGAAACGCTGCAAAGAAAAACTCCCAGGCTACCTCATTACTAATTATAATATTTAAAAACAGAGACTATTAAACTACTTTAAACAGATAAGATATTTTACACCGTTCGGAAATTAAGGTTTTGCAGTCCTGTGTCTCGCTTGTTCCTTGATGAGATGTATTACAGGATCCCAAGCAGGTGGTAGTGACAATCCATCTTCTCTATTGAAATTAGGATGCTTTTTAATCTCAATAGCCTCGCGTAGCATCCTGGGAAAATATCTTTTTTCTTTGGCAAGGATAGAAGGTTTATCAAACTTAATTGAGTGGTTTGGTTTGTCAATGACATGTTCACAGACTGCAGACCTATTACACCGACGGTGCTTGACATCTGCTATGTGCTCCTTCACCCGGGTTGATACACTGCGTTTCGTTTGACCAATGTATGAAAGACCACACTCGCAGTCTAGCTTATAAATGCCTGCACTCTGCAAAGGGGTGCTACTCTTCACGGGTCTAAGGTATTGAGACACCTTCTTCAACGGCTTGAAATATGTTTTTATAGAAGCACGCTTCAAGATGTTTCCGATCTTGTCTGTGACCCCTTTCACATATGGTAATACGGCAGGTTTACGCTCGACTGTTGGTTTCTTCATACTGGGATTCTGCTTGGAACGTGGTATCTGGAGCTCGTTGGCTCGAAGCGCACGTTTGACATTCTGCAACTCAGCAGTCAGATGTTGATCGTCGCAGATACCCCTGGCTCTCTGAAACAAAGATTTACCCACTGTAGCAAGTTGACAGGGATGGTGGTGAGATTTGCCATTCAAATACCTATCTGTATGCGTAGGTTTCCTATATACAGTATGACCTATGTCATTGTTAGGACCTCTAATTACTAGCACATCTAAGAATGCAAGTGAATTTTGATTTTCCAACTCCATAGTGAATTTAATTTTACTATGCATGGAGTTCAGATGGTCTAAGAAAGCTGAAACACTAGATCTAGGTAAAATAGTAAAGGTATCATCTACGTATCTTTTAAATATCCTCGGCTTGACAGGTGCCAATGAAAGCGCTCTCTCCTCGAAGTCTTCCATGAAAATATCGGCGACAACAGGAGACACCGGAGACCCCATTGCCACACCATCAACTTGCCCGTAGAATTCACCATTCCATAGCATATAGCCAGATGTAAGGCAGTGTTGTAATAACTCAGCATATTCTATTGCCATGTGACCATGGAAAGCTGGAAAGCTTCCGAAACGTCGGGAACTAAAATGAGATAATATACGCGATATAATCCGTTAAATTGTTTTATTTCAATATTTTTATTTCAGTTTATTATTTTATAGCAGAAAACGTAAAAATAGTAATGAAAACGTAAGGAAAATTATGAAGTTTAACAGAAACAGAGCGGCAAAAGTAACCACTTTTGGCCACATCAAGCGCTGCGATTGTTTTCGCTTTCCGTACACGACCTCTGCACCCGGCCAATAGGATACTTTTTACTCGACTATGCTGAAGAAAGAAGAGGGTTTATGAATTTTTCTCCTCCAGATACGAAGTTGCGGACACTTTCTAGTGCTAATATGAACTACTAGAAGATGCCCTCAACTTCTTTCGTGGAGGTGAAAAAGTCATAACCCGTCGTTTTTTGTTCAGTGTAGTCGGGTAAAAAGTATCTTATAACCATCTGGAGATACCCAGCTAGCGGTGTACCAAAAATTGTGCAAATCTGTTTCGTCGATTTTGCGTGATGAAGCCACAACGACACATACAAACATACATAAAATCCAAAAAATATATTTTTCGTTTTAGTGACCTTCAAATAGTCCGTAATAATCATTTCTTTGAAAATATCTTCAATGTACGGACATTTCATTTTTACAACTTTGTAATAGTATAGATATGTATCCTATCTATGTGAATAACCCTTTAGGGTGGACAATGTTCGGTCACGTAGCACAGAACGAGTTCGGGAAACGATTTGAGACTTAGAATCGGTAAATTTGGGAGTTTTTTAAACACTTGAGCAATAAGAAAGTGTAGCGTATCTGTTTAGACGAGGCAGGTTTATTAGTGATCCGATACACCAGCGATCAAGACAATCCTACTCATATATTATTAAATTTAAATATGTAGGGCTGGGTTTAAAGTTACGCTAATCGCAGATAAAATGCTTCGTCGGTATAGCCACGTCGAGAGAAGAGGTGAAGATCATGTGGTACAAATAGTATTAGACCTACCAGAAGCGAAAAGAGGCCGGCGGTCATCAACTTGGTGGAACAACCTGAAAAGAGACCTCAAGAAAGCCCAATTGCCATAACCGACAACCCAAGATCGCGAGACTTGGCGCAAAAAAGCGTGGAGACACTTTTTTACGCCATAATAGGGTAAGGAGAGGAAGAAGAAGATAAAGAATATGGACTTTATTCAAAGTTGAATGACTTAAAATGTATGAATACAAAAGAGACCTTAATACACTCTAAGGTGCGTCCACGTTTGTATCATTTGCCCGATCAGATCTTCGTCGCGTGGCATGATTGCGTATCACGATCACGCGTTTGGACGTTGCGCCGATCCCATCGCTCGAAATCCATGTTGCTACGCGTATCACACACTTAGATCGCCGTGCCGACAGTGAGCGTCCAAGCAGTGCGATACGCAGTCATGCCACACCACGGTGATCGGATACGAGCAAATGATACAAGTGTGGAAGCACCTATAAACAAAATCTGCTTCATTCAAAACATTTTATTTATATTACTTAGTCGATATAAGTGTTTTATTTAGCCCTACGTTCACCACATTGAACATTTATATTATTATAAAGCTCAGAAATTTAAATATCTTTACATTGAACATTTAAAGGTCATTGAATAAAAAAATACCTTTTTTGGATTTTTCGTATGTTTGCAAATGTCTTTGTGGCTTCATCACGCCAAAACGGCTGAACGGATTTCATTTTTTTCTAGTACACGGGCATCCACAAATAGTTATAAGATACTTTTACCCAACAACGCTCAAGTTAAAAAAAGGGTTATGACTTTTATTTCCGCAAACTAGGTTGCGGGCGCCTTATAGTAAAAATATAAGTTTATCTACATTTTATTTAATGTTTTTGTGTCTATTAAAACGAGTGACAGACACAGTTAAGTTGCTATTGACAACTCAATAGTTACGCATCTGAGTATTACACGTTACTGTGACACGCCTTTATTATATTTGAATAACGATATAATCTTCAAACACGTTAATGGAAATCTGTCTGCCAATCACAGCTGCAGCTTAATTTCCGCTCGAATCGTACCTCCACAATGGGAGTATAATGATCAGTAACTTGACTTACAATTTCTGACAGTACAATAGTACCTGCCTCTTGTGATTTTATTAACAAAATTTAATTTGAGTCTGTAAGTTAAAAATATACTGAAAAAATCTTTGCAAAACGTTGAAGTAGGTATCGTTCTCAAGAGATTTTGCTACGAAAAGTATGTTATTTATTTGGCTGTCATGCTAGCTTGACTGATTAATCTTTCAGCAGAATTATCCTGCACATCTGAATTTTATACATTGTACATTACTGAGCATTGCAAAGTGGAGACCGCGTACAGAACAACGCAGCGTCGGAAGCCCCCCCCCCCCCACAAGATGGACCGATGATCTAGGGAAGATCGTGGGAAATCATTTAAAAAAGGGTTGCATGCGACCGGTCGTTATGGAGATCTCTAAGGATTTCCTAAGGATTAGGCATTATTGCAGCAGTCGACGTCCTTAGGTGGATATAATGATGATAATTATAGGCTTTTTGACAATTTTTTTATGGTATGTTATAAAACGAAGCCTACAAGCATGTGACGTCACACGCTATTATCTTGTATAGGGAAAATAAGAACTTTGTTCTGCAGCTATGTTAAAACTTGCGTTTATGGAAACGGTTTTATCAGAAAAATTACAAAACATTTTATAGGTTATCTTATCATTAAGGTTAGGTATTATTACTTCTTAATATTTTCATACCTTAAAAATGGATTTTCCCACCCAAAGGCTCATTAAACAAGCTACACGTACGTCGAACTCAAAATTTTAACATAGTTTTTTATTTTATCAGGATCTTATATTAAAAAAAAACCGACTGTCTAATATTATCATTATCAATAAATATCAGTAGAAAGGAATAGTTTTATTTCCTACTACTAAATATAAAAGTGACAAAATTACATAAAGGTGATTGTGTCATTTTCCCCTGCACTAGCAGATTCTGGGAACAACTCTCTGTGACGTAAAACTTACATGTAACTTATCTATGTACTTTGACCAAGAATCTGTGTGGGAGTAATCACTTTTGTAACTTCTAATCTTGTTTTGAATCTTTATATAGGTATTTCTTCTTTGACTTTAAGTTTATCTTTTGTGTTCCTTCTATAATGGGATTATTTTGTTCAAACTTGTATTAAAGGTCCTATTTTGGAAAAAGGACAGTGTGCTTTAAAAACAGATCATTCGATAGAATGGACGTCATCCCAATTTCAACCTATTGTCTAGCAATCAAGTTCTTATTTTGTTTTTTATTTGTTTGTCTACTACTTCCAAATAAATAACTATGTGTCTTACGCTTAGCATTGTTGTTTATCATTTTTTAATACACAGGAGACAAAAATACTTTAGGAGTTAAAAATTAGAATAAAAGTAGATGAACTATCAAACCTGTCTCATAACTCATATCATATGAACGTCTACCAATAGCAAACTCACGTACTTTGAAAAAAAAGCGGCCAAGTGCGAGTCGGACTCGCCCATGAAGGGTTCCGCAGCCGTTTATACAAAAAAATGCACTACAGATGAAAAAAATACGATATGAAAAAAAAACATTAACAAAAGAGCGTATGTCCCCGGCCTTTACGTCCGTTTGCTGAGAAGCGCAGTTTTTTGGCAATAACTTAAAAACGGTATGTCCGATCATGTTGGAAACAATTTTCGTTGGAAGTATTCATTAAGCTTTATATTTGTAAATTTTTTCATATTGTTTGAACTTACCGTTTAGAAAATAGATGGGGGGGGACACAAGTTTTGCTACTTTCGTAGCGAATATTTCCAAAAATATTCACTAAACCAATTTTTTTTTAGAAACCTCAAAGTGTTTTTAGAAGTACTGTCGAAATATGTGCCACACCTTGATATTTCCTAATTTTTTTTTTTTAGTTTCGGTTACATGTAGTGCCCCCCCTATAAATATATATATTTTTTATTTAACTATCAAACTAAGTACCGGTTAATACACTACACCTGTGCTCCAAATTTTATCAATGTATATCTTATAGTTTGTGAGTAAAATGACTGTGACATACGGACGGACAGACAGACAGACATGACGAATCTATAAGGGTTTCGTTTTTGCCATTTTGGCTATGGAACCCTAAAAAGCGTATGTCTAAACCAGTTGGGAAAAAGGCAAAAAGCTTTGTATAGATTCACTACATATATCATTTGATTAAAATGAGATAAGGTGCGGTGGGGTAAGACGAATCTATGAAGAAGACTAAAATCTTTCTGAAAATGCTTTTGCTCTTGAAGGCGTTCAAATAAACTTAACCCTTCGAACTTCCCCCTACTTCTATCTTATCTCATCACGGCTTCAAAGTTTTTTTTTTCAAAATTTGGTATAGATTTATTTGTGTGTGGTTCTTTATGTGTGATTTAAATTTTGCTGCACTATACAAGATGGTACAAAAGGCGAACTTAATGCCTTAAAGCATTCTCTCTCATTTCACCAGAACAAGAATTTTGTTAGACACGTGCGGCTATCGCAGATACATTGTCAAAATATTATGATTATGACTCTCTCAAATACTAATCAAAGTCAAGTAACGAAATATTATTGTACCAAAAATCGCCTAGTGTTAAAAATATCAAAATCGTCACCTACCTGATATTCTGGTGCAATGCCCCTCTAGTAGTGAATTCAAAAGGCCATACAACAAGCAGTTGGTGCAGGATCGTTAAATTATTTACTGTTGAGAAAACGGTGAGAAAATTGAAGGATTCAGGTGTTACTTTGCGGAATTCCATATTAGATTAATGGATTATATATAGTTACTTTGCTTTACCGCAACATAGAGTGTTGGTTAGATGTGACAACAAAAATAATTTCTTGGGTGGACGCCGGACCAATTATGTGGGAAAGCAATGGAACTATAATCATTAAAGGGAAAAATAACATAAACATTTTGACATTATTTTAACCCATCCATTTCCAAAGCTGTGTTTTGTTTTTAACCTCTTAAGTCAATCGGAAATTATTTTACAGTTGAAAAGGACTTAATGGAATCGCGTTTTAGTGATATTTCGACCACAGAAAGGGTTGGCAAGTTTATTACTTTGATAAGGCTGGGGCTTTATCCTGTGGGGTAATAGTGGTGTAATAAAAACTGTATTCAAGTTTTTAAGACGCTTTTATTGCAGTTGACATTTTTATCACGCTCAAATTTACCTTAAACAACGTTTTTTACACAACGACGATTGTGATTATTGTTTTTAATTATGATTGTACAAGAAATAACAAAAATATTTTTTATTGTAAGAGTTGTACATGGAAAATAGTTATTTAATCTACAAACTAAGCACCTAACTGTGATGATTGGTTTTGATTATTTTATGTTTGTGTGCAACTTATTATTTTTTTTGTGAGTGTATCGAAAAATTTTCTTTTTACTCTACTATGCTGAAGGAAAAAAGAGTTTTATGTTTTTTTTTTCTCCTCCGCTGACGAAGTTTTGGGGAGCCTTCTAATATTTAATAAAAAAAATATAAGCTAATTGAGAAACCCCTCCTTTTTTTGAAGTCGGTTAAAAACATTAAATACAAACGGAGAAGTGAACTCAGAACGTCTAGTTTAAAACGTCAGACCAATATTTAAACTACAGATTTCTTCAGAAACTTAAAAAAGGGTTTCTTATTTTGCGGCCCTTACTCACTTATTTTTCAAACCTTACAAAAGGTTGAAAAATAATTTACGACTTCAATTTTGGGGTAATAACTGGTCGCAAAACAGCATAACTTGTTTCTCTTGCATTTACCGAATAGAAAGGGATAGACAACATTTGTCGCGTGTCACAGTTATGTTAGAAGTGCGCAGCTTACCAGATTGTCATAAATTAACTACCATTCAGGACGACGCAGTTAGGAAAGCCCCTAATAAGATGGAACAATGATCTAGTTAAAATCGCGGAAAACCGTTGGATTGGGGCAGCACACCTACGGTCATCATGGAGATTCTCGGAAGAGTATTTCGTATAGCAGTCCACTGCTATACGAAATACTATAAAGGTCCACCTTTGGCTGATATGATGATCTTAATGATAATGAAGAACTAAACAAAAATAACTAAATTATTTTCCTCTCGAATGGACGGCCGGACAGGCACCATCTCCTGCATCTCCTTATGTTATGATACCTCGTAGAGGCAAAACATGTGTCGAGGACAATACTGTTTGGTGGTGGTTTGCTGTATTTGCATGCGTATTTTTTTTTTAGAAACTGCGTGAAAATATGCGCATTACATCTAACCAAGACATTATTTCGCGGTAAAGCAAAGGAACATCCATAAATCCATCCGATCAGTCCATAAATCTATTATATCATTCCGCAAAGTCACGAATCTATCAATTTCTATATGGCGCCTGCAACTTTGTTCGCAGAGGAGGAAACAATCATAACGTAGTCGAGTAAAAGTGTCCTATAACCATCTGTGGATGCTACTTGTGTACCAAAAATAGTTGAAGTCCGTTTAGCCGTTTTGGCGTGATGAAGCCACAACGACACATACAAACAATAAAAAAAATACAAATAAAATATTTTTCGATTCAGTGATCTTCAGATAGTCCGTAATATCAATTACTTTTTGGAATAAATCTTCTATGTACAGATATTTTATCAAACACATGGGAGAAACCATATCAAATAGCATCCTGAAAATGATAACAGAGAGGTGGGATTCGGATATTCTGTGCCGATACACCGACCTTCATGTCATACGACGAAAAAATAAATAGTTATAAGGTAATATAGTTTACTAACATAGTTTTTAAGTTTGTGTTTTTTGTAACTAACAATGTATGGATCTCAGGAATCTGAAAATAAATAATTTTTATTTTATTTTTTTATTTATTTTATATCCGAACGCTAGAATCGCTCCCTAAGCACCATGCTGGGCTGGCTTAGAGCTAGAATTAGTGGCGCCATAATACGCGCCACTAGCATGAGCATCCACGGCACACGGGACCGCTTCAAGCCTGTTAGCAGGTGGCTTGGATTCGACGACGGCGCTGCGCTCCCGCATATAAACTATGAGTAACTATAACATAACATTAATATAATCATAACTTTGTAAATTTTGAGATTGAATAAATGAAGTATCATTTTATTTGCATAACTTTATAATAGAATAGAATTATGAGAAAATGAAACATAATGTTTTTAGAGCAGCCCAATGTTTTTAATTGATAGCCCATGGCTATAACATAGGTAGGTATTATTTGGTTTGACAAATTTATACAAATATATGCAGGAAGTAAAACGAATTATTTTCTAATTCCTAAACACAGCCAGTTCATTTGTTTATTATTTATTTTAAAATCCGTATAGTTAGCACTTGCAATACTCATGTTCTTGTATGTTATTATAGATAAAAAAGGTCTATATCCATTTTTTACACTACTGACTACAAATTACACAAGAACTTCTTAAATCGAGTCACGCCATTAAAAATGACTCAATTGACAATTCGGAACTTTTCTAGAATAACTCAGCTCTAAATTGATACCGAAATCGCTTTTCTCTCAGCCCATTGTGACGGCGGAAGTTTTTAATAGCGTTGTGTCAAGTCACCGCGTCAGTTAATTATTCGCAGTGGGAGGCCTGCCATCGCCGTTCAGAAACCAACCTGTCTACAACTCTGGAACGATGGCGATAAAACTGAAGTTGCTGTGGAACTGGTGACTTGAGCGTGAATAGCAATTAATTCTATCAATTTAATATTTAAGGTTCCGTATGAAAATGTGGATTTTTTGCTGGTGTGGTTGTGAGATGCTTGTGGTAGGTAGGTTATTCAGTTTTTGAATGGGAAAATACATATAGTTTCTAACGGTTATTTAATATACTGCTCAAAACAATATAGGGGCCACTAAATTTTTTTATCGTAACGTAAAAATATATATGAGTTGGTAAAATTTATTTTACATAGTCTCCAGCTAAAAAGGCTTTTGTTTTTTTTTGCTAATAATCTATCAATTAAATTGTCAATTGTTTTATTTGTTTTAGTTTATCAAACGACTTCCAAAAAAAGGAGGAGGTTCTCAATTCGACGGAATGTTTTTTTTTTATTTTTTTTATGTATGTTCACCGATTACTCGAAGACTATTTGACCGATTTCAATTTTTTTTTTTGATTTTATAGAAGGTACTTTCCAGTTGGTCCCATTTAATTTTGGTGAACATCTGATGATGGAATCCATGAGGAATTGAAGGAACTCTTCAAATATTGTAGGCATACATATAGCGATTTTGGTATTATAAGAAACATAATAAGCATTTGCATTCAGAAAGTGTACATTGGTGAAGTGGAACTGATGCAGAAGACCACAGAATGCCATCGGAACTCCTTAATGATAAATGATTTACGGGTGGCGACAAAATATCTTGATTAATTTAGCTAAGCAACTTCATAGTCACAAATTTAAATGTTCCTGATGAGAATGGTACCATCGAATTGATTTGATGATGGAGCCGGAAGGTAGGCACCAGATTTATGAAATAAAATAATGTATCCTAGCCGTGTTTGGGCTTGTTCGAATCGTCACGAGATACACTTTTAAGTAACGATTAACTAAAAAGTGTAAAATAAATAAACTTTTAAACAATCTTTTTTCAATATTTTACACATTCTTTATATGGCACCGACGCCAAAATAAGATTAATTGTATATACTGTATAGATTGAGTATACAAAAGGTTACTTGTAAGTAATTTGAAGAAACTGAATTATGGCGTTATTTGTTACTTTTTAGTTTTTTTTGGAGTCGGTTTTATTTTTTTGTTTAATTTTAACCACAAAAACAACAGAAATTCTCCGCGCAAAAGTGGCCTCTATATTGTTAAAGTAATCTTAATGGATTACATCTTTATGTTTGCAGCCAAGTTAACACTTTCGCTGCCAAGCTTTTCGTAGCGCTACGCACTTCCTCTACATACGGGGCGACGTATGGTATCGGCTACGCGTCTACAAGCAGAGCGCCCGCTAGGCAAGTTCCTGGCAGTAGATGTGTTAACTGATGGAAAATGTGGTTTAAAGTATCTACTTCAAGTGGCTATTTATCTAAATAGCCACGTCAAAACGTCAATACCACCCAAGAAGATAACTTTTCCATAATTTAATTAATTAGAAAAAAACAATGGAAATGATTATCAAAAAGTTCTTTCTCTGAAAGTATCATTCATCTATACTATGGTAAAGTTGTAAAAATGAAATGTCTGTTTGTATATTGAAGATATTTTGAAAAAGTATTGTAACGGACCATTTAGACGTCACTGATTTTTTTTATTTTTGTGTGTGTCGTTGAACTTCATGACACCAAATCGGCTAAACGGATACACAGATTGTTATAGGATACTTTTTTTCCTGACTACGCTTAAGAAAAAAAATAAGGGTTATGACTTATAGTCCTGGATATGTCATAAACACTAAAAAAATATGCTTTATTTTATGGAACTTCTAATATTTTACCCTGAATATTACTTCAAAGGCTAAATAGAGGAACATTTCAAAAGCTGCGGTTGTGTTGAAATAGGTATGTCCAAGGGAGAATAATTAGCGTTAGATAATCTGAAACAAATCTGTGTTTCAACGTGTTTGTAAAATTAAATACCTTTTAAAAAAACAAAATTAGTACAAGGTTCAATACAAATGACGTAATCCAATCTAAGCACAGTGCTCGCTGATTAAATGGTTGAGACGTTGGGCCGATAACCCAAAGGTCGCAATAGAGATTTTTCTTTGCGTTGTGATCTAAATCACAATAATCTTGAATAATCCTTTTTTATATATGCACGCGCACTTTCACTATAAATTTCAGCACATCCATCATTTACAAATATCACTAATATTTTGACGCTTGTTTTCACACACGTAATCCCTAAGGCAGAACTCCGACCCTTCAAACAACTTTATCTTGACCTGCCTGTCTTTGGGCGACTTTCAAATGAAATATGGCTGAAGACACAAAAGAATTCGTGGCAAAACCAATGAATAAAAACTCCTTGGACAATGAATACCCAGTTTTTTCACTGTTCAATTTTATTTAGGAGAATCGTAATGAAATTTTCTCTAGTCGGTGTCAATATTCTAGAGTGGAGCGAGAAACCGCTGTCCGCGTCTGATAATTTAATTCATTTATAGAATGACCCTTTTAAGCTGGATCAGAAAAAATATTTTGAATTGCTCCTGAAATCTTATTATGAATAAAATATTTTTGAATTGATTCAATTTCTAAATAATCTTCAATATATTTCGCTCAACGTTACTCGTATTTTCGTTGATAAGGATAGCAAACTTAAAAACAGTATTTTGTATACTTAATTTATTACCAAAAACACCATCATTGGTTTTCTTGAACGGTAAAACAAACTATGGGTTGGTGGTGTTTAAAGAAACATATGGATGGGGGCACTCAAAGACCGGCAACGTATTGGACTGCTTGTCTGATGACACATGTTTTACACTTTTTTCGTCTGCCAATCGACTAACGAAAAACACGTCTTGCATGTATTAATCTAAACTTGTACGGAATTGAAATAGAACTTATGTTATTTATTCAATATGGACCGTTGAATTGTCTATACAGATACTTGACTACTACAAACGAGGGCCGGGTATAGCTTAGCGGGAGTAATATTGCCTGCTAAGCTAATGGTCTTAGGTTCAAATCCCGGTAAGGGCAATTATTTTGTGATGAGCATCAATATTTGTATGTAAATATGTCTTTTAATTATATCGTCCTGTAGTACTCATAACACAAGCCTCATTCAGGTTATCATGATAATACTTATAGTTCGATTTGTGTCTGAAAATTGTCTCGTAATATTTATTTATTTACATAGAAGAGGTAAAGTTCTCGAGTGGAGATCGCGTACTGGCAAGTGCAGCGTGGGTTGGCCATACACAAGGTAGTCGTACGACCTGATGAGGGTTGCGGGGACTCGCTAGATGAGGGGGCCTTTATCCGGTCCATGTGTAAATCTATTGAGAGGGCCTGTGTCTGTCCTATGGCTGAAATGATGATGATTATGAAGAGGTGCTATACTTAAGTTTTTACCCAAACTTACTAATCACCTCCAACTACTATCACACAAAATGAAACAGCCCAAAATATTAAAATAACAATGGTAGCGTTAGTATTATTTTGGACCTATTACAATTCCAGAGCATGAAATATGTAAATACTCTAATTGAAAAGCACTTAGCCTTCAATTCGAGAAAACGAAGATCTGAAAGACTGGGTTCCTTCAGTAGGGTGTCATTGCCGGATTTCCACCCTGATTTAATCTTTGATCAAGAAAATTGGCTATTTGACATTTTTTTTATAGTAAGTATGTTATAAAACGACGTCTTAATAATATAAAAATTTGGTGAAAAAACTACTCCAATATCATAAAAACTCTCCGAGATACAACGACGCTAAAAGCACATTTATGGACTTTCTCAAAAAACGCTTTATACTAAAGTCTACAAGCATATGACGTCACACGCTTGTATCTTGTATAGGGAAAATAAGAACTTTGTTCTGCAGCTATGGAAAAATTTACGTTTATCGAAACGGTTTATAACAAAAATTACAAAACCTTTTAAAGTTTATTTAATGGTATTATTAGTTATTAATATAATATTTTCTTCTGTTTCCGCGAGTTATAGTTCTAGTTAATAATATTTTTATACTTTGAAAATGGACTTTCCCACCCAACTTTAAAGACTCAACAAGCTACTACACGTTAAGTATCGAACTCAAAAAATTAAGATCTTATAGATTTTTTTTTTCTCCTGTCGAATACCCTATTGTCTACATAAGATGACGCCTAAAGTGTTTTCCTTTTTTAAAACACACACTTAATACAATATTCGATGTTTTTGGTCACCATCTGCCGGGATGGTGTATATTATTGAAGAGAACAATATTCATGCTTATTGGCATTTCAAGATATCACGTAAAACACAAAATTAAAAGATGATAAATTAGATTTAAATGAGATCAGATAATAGTAGATTGTTTGACAAGGGGCTAAAATAAGCCATTATGACACGAAGTGATTATTTTGGCCGAGGATAAATATGTCTGAGTGTCGTAATGGCTTTTAGCCACGTGTTTAAACACTTTGCTTTTCACTTCGACAGCGAGAAAATAAAAAAGACTTAACATTAAAATTGTATGTTTCATGAAAAACTAAAAGTACAGTTTGAGCAATTCTATCAGAAAGTTTAGCCAATCTGATGAGGTTGGCTTGTTTGTTTTTAATTATTCGTAAGGTATGTAGCTGGCCGCAAGTTTTTTTTCAGTATCATAGAAATTTGTATGGGATTATATGGCTTTCCTTTAAACCCAGGGGCTAAATGTACTATTTTAGTCTCGCTTCGCGAAGCTAATATGACGTACTTTTTGAGCAGGAGAAGTGAAAGTGTTATTATTTATGGTATTTAAATGTTAAGCCTATAAAGCTGGTGTTTGGGTGATAAGCACGAATTTTTGTTGTTGGGCCTTGGATGTTTTATATTTTATTAATGTATTATATTTATCTATACTAAGTATCTATATCTATATTTAAATAGTATGTTTATCGTTGCCTGGTACCCTAGTACAAGCTTTGCTTCGTTTGGGACTAGGTGGGGACTTTGTGTATGATTATCCCTGATATTAATTGTTGAAAAATTCCATCCTTGAGCCTATTGGTTCGATATTCTAGTTAGTTAAGGCATGCTTGCTCGCCAGAAGAGGAGTTAGAGACGTAGTTTTGACTGTTCGCCTCATTATAAGAACTTTTAAATAAAGTTAAACGGCATGCGGTCTTATTTTTCCAGAACGAAATGAGTAAAATTTTGTTGACACCAGTTGGGGATTATGTCCCACATAAAAACGTACACTTTTGATAAGTTCAAGGGTATCCAGAATTAAGTTATTCTGTGAAGCAAGAAGCCTTTATAAACTACCGGATGATCCAGGACACATCTCACGTCTTGCGCTCCGACATTCATTAAGTTTTTCCGCGAAAGTAAAATAGGTTAACTCAGGATTAAGTCTTCAAAAAGACTTATATTTCTGCCAACGAGACTTTAACTTTAATCTTAAGAATATAGCGATAGGATCTTCTTTCAAGTGGATGTCAAAATAGAAATAGCCACTGTTAAAAACGTAGTAAAACACTAGACCCCCCGCCGGTTTTTAAGCGGTTCCGAGTTTAACACTATTCTTAAGTCTTGAGTGAAAAATTGTCTTTTACTTACGTCATAAAAGTTATTTACGTTAAAAGCATTACGTTTCAGTATTCAAATTTGGGTTGCGGGGGCTCAATGGATGCGGGTCGCCTCTAGTTACAGTACAAAGGTTCGTAGTGCTAGCAGTAACGGCATCCTGGAGACATTTTTAGAAATGTTTAATGGTCTAGTTTTAAGACCATGCATCGAAATCACCCTAGTGTTTTATGTACAGATAAAAATCATACGCATCGGAAAGATAATTGTATGATCATCAATACACTAAGGAGTTTTGATGCGTGTATAGCGTTCTACTTTTTTGCATACTCCTCGACCAAATTATTAGACCTTGGTCGGACACGGCATTTTAATTTTAACGGTTATACCAGCCTTTCTGGTATTCCTCTCCCGTCGTTTAACCATAAAAAAGAAACTTTTTACAACTGAAAATTTCGTGGCTTACAAGTCACCGCTCATGCTTCGTGTATTGTACATGGTCCTCGAAAAAAATTACTAAACCACAAGCTATACTAAAACCACAATTTACACTTTCATTCGTGTTTTCAATTCTATCCAATGCATACTCTTCAGCCTCTAATATAGAAAGCTTCAAATCCTTTTCATTCTCTCTGGATAGATAAATATTGTTATCTTTTTCTGTAACATCGTTGCAGTCGGGAAAAATCACACAAGGCTCTCAGTGATTGTGAAAACATGCGTGTTTGGCCGTAATGAATGTTTTCCCTCCGTGCGGCCGTATTTATGACGGCGGAGCTTGGACCGGGTTGGGATATATGAACACTTATCTACAAAACTTAGCCTAATTTATATGGAATCTAAGTGTAGTGGTGAGTATTTGTAAATAAAAACAAAGAATTATTGACTGAGCAGGAAAATTCAAACACAAATATAAATTAATAGTACTTATGATGAATTATAAAAAAATAGTTAAATTACAATACTTGCCAAAAAACAGTTTCAAACAAAGTAACGGGCTAAGTTAAGGGTCAACCAGAGGACTAATTTCGGCAAGTTCATCAGACACAAGGAAACGCTTGAGCTGGAGGAAACCTTGGCCTGCGTCATGTTCAGAGACATTGCAGTTCTTCGTGATCCTCAGTCTTTCAGCAACGAAGAAGCGATAATGATTATAAAACTGTTATATTATTTATTCATTTAAGTTCTTACAGTATGGTATAATTAAAAGAAATACAAAAATGAAAATGTATACTATTATAAAGTTGAAAAAATGAAATGTCTGTAAATTGAAGAAATTTTCAAAAAAAAATATTATAGCGGACTATTTGGAGGTCAATACATCGTTTTTTGTTTTTTTTTTTTTTATGTTTGTATGTGTCATCACGCTAAATCGGCTAAACGGATTTCAACTATTTTTGGTACACGGGTAGCTAGGTATCTCCAGATGGTTACAGGATATTTTTTACCCCACTACGCCAAAGAAAAAAAGAGGGGTTATGACTTTTTCTCCACCGCGAACGAAGTTGCGGGCGCCATCTAGTACAAAATATATGCTAGTACATAATAAAACAACTACCCCAGGGCCCCGATAGCAAGGAAGACCTAGTGAGTTTGGAGTTCCTAATCATATTGAACCTTATAGCAAATAATGGCAATTGGTTTCAGTTACTTACATTAAACGTTTCAATACTTGTAAACATATTCGTAAAATTGGAGTATCTTCTTCATCAGCATCATCAGCCCGAAGACATCTACTGTTGGACATAGGTCTCCCCAAACAAACGCCACCACGACAGGTACTGCGCCACCGGATCACGGGATGGTGGACCAGGTAAAAGTCAGCGACTTCTCATCATGAGCGTCAGGGTCATCACACCACTTCCTGGAGGGCTAACCCACGCTGCGTCTAACGGTGCGTGGTTGCCAATAAAGAACTCGTTGGCCTTAGCAGCCGTCGGTTCTAAGAGCCAAGTTCCCTGTCCATTGCCACTTAAGGAGTATTGGAGTCCCATTAATGTAATGAAAACGTCCTGCTGTACTGCGCTGGCGATCGTAGAAACGCAACAGACACTAAACCGATACAATCTTCTTGATTGAGTGTTGCGGATCCCGGCAGCCTTACACTTTATCTATACCTATAAAACAGTAACGCCACTTAACTTTTGACAGACAATGCAAAGTCTAAACGTTTTTAAAAAAGGAATATTTCCGTAGAATGAAAAGTGTGTTCAGTTAGAAACGGCTTGTCCTCTCCAGTGATTAAATATTAAGCATCAAGTATGAGTTCAAGAGATGATGCTGCACGTCAAAATTTTCACCATACATGATTAACAAAAAAATCAATGCATCATTAAATGTAAAGAAAAATGTAAATGGCTTTGAAATACAAAAGTCCAAAGTTACGCAAATTGTGTGGTTTTATAAAATCCAAAATCAAATTTAAACTTTTTATTCTGAATCCGTATAACTCAATATAATAATAGTTTATAGATAAATTGTGGTTTCATGCAAACTGTTTTTCAAAAACATCCTGCATACTTATGTAAGTAAGGAGACAGTGCAATAAATATAATCGAGCTGATCTGATTATGGAGCAAGAAGGTCATAGGAGCTCTGTAATAAAAAAAAGCTATCCTACCCACTTGAGCTCTCTATTATCTTTATATTTTTCAATTAAAAGTACAATCGATCATAAAAGCTTGTCACAACAATTATAACTGTAGTAATTAAAATGTAATTTTTATTTAATAAATGTCTTAATGTCTTAGAATGTAACAAACTAAACATCTTATTTACAACCAAAATGCCATAATACTTTTTAGGGTTCCGTAGCCAAAATAACAAAAACAGAACCATTATAGTTTCGTCATGTCCGTCCGTCCTTCCGTCCGTCCGTATGACACAGGCATTTTACTCAAAAACTACTAAATGTATATTGCTGAAATTTGAAGGATAGCTGTCTTGTATAAATTGCTACTCAGTTTGATAGTTAAATAATAATAAAATATAATTCTAGGGGGGGGGCACTCCATACTTGTCACCGAATGACGACTGTCGAAATGTGTGGCACATAGTTCGACAGTTTTTTAAAAAAAGACTCAGGTTTCTAAATTTTTTTTTGACTTAGTAAATGTTTTTGAATATAATCGCTCCGAAAGTTGCATAAATTGTGTACCCCCTCTGTTTTCTAAACGGTATGCTTAAAAAATATAAAAAATTGCAAAAATAAAGCTTAATAAATACTTTTAATAAAAAATATTTTAAATATGATCGGATATACTGTTTTTGAGTTATTGCCGAAAAACTACGCTTCTCATTAAAAGGACGTAAGTGCCGTGGAAATACGCTCTTTTGCTGGTGCTTTTTTTCATATCGTATTTTTTTCATCTGCAGTGCATTTTGCCATGCTCTTGCTCTCATGTCAGTCCGACATGCTCTTGGCTGGTTTTTCCTTATAAACGTATGTTTGTCCAATTGTTGACGTCTGTCGGCTGATAGAATGATGAGATTTATAACAATAATGACTCTTAGGTATTTAATGGCTAGTCTTGGTGTCAATAAAAAAAAATGCTCATAAACGCACAAAATGCTGTCAATACCAAAATTTAAAACAAAAAAACAAACAGTAGCATTTCCCAAATCCGTAGGAATCAATTCATAATTCACCAATAACCGGGTCATTACAGTTCACCCGGGAAAACCGGTGTAAACCAGGATAAACTGGATTCCCGGAGCCGGGAAAAATGCCTGGGTTATTAATTACCCAGCTTGCAACTCGTTTGTTTTACAAATTACGTACATAAATTAGACATAATCGCGCCGTGTGCGGTGTGCCGGCATTTTTGAATCGCAACGATTGAATAATGCTTCACTGTCGGGTGTGGCGTTAGATTTTAATGGATTTCTTTTGGAGAATTCCAAGTTTTAGGGTCGTTATTTTTTTGTTTCCTTGACTGTATTGATGAAAGTTTGAGGTAAGTTGAGCTGGGGGAAGACGAAAGCTGTACCGAAAATATTCTTAAAGGCGTTGAAATAAAGTTAACGTTTCGAATTTCCCCCTTATTACCTCAAGTAACGCACCTTATGCTGTTATCATTATGACTGAATATAAAAAATGAACCTTCGTTAGCCGTAACTAAATAACTAATGTAGGTAAGTCCCAATTCGAAAAGGAGGTCAATTGTGGAACCCAGTCAGATTCCGCAGCATTCGGGAAGTTGCAACCATATCTTGTGGTCAAAAATACCCCAGTGCTTGAAGATGTAGGTCTTCGAATAGTGCGTGTTGCCAGTGATGACCTGCGGGACTGAGACATGGTCGTTCACAATGGGACTCATAAGGCGGCTCAGAGTCACTCAGACAGTATTATCCTCGACACGAGTTTCGTCTCTCTACGAGGCACCATCAAAAACTTTGAGTATTATTTACCAATTTTTTTATAAAAGAGTACATTATGTTTATTACACATTATACAGGATGACTACTGTAACTTAATATGATATTACACTCTATGGCACCTGAGTATTATTATTTTCGAAATATTGTAATTTGTTGTCCTATTGTTTTATTTTCTGTAACTTCATAATTTGTATTGGTTAATATTTTGGTATTAATTTTATGCAAAATGAGAATTCGCGTTTTTTTCTTTCATAAAACATTCCATACCCGTTTTCTATAGATGCTTTTAATTAATAACAGATCCCGGGAATATGAGGACATTTCAAAATATTTCGTGAAAAACTTCCATGAAAATTTGACTTTTTTCAGTTACTTCTAGCATCTAGATATTCATAGGATTGGAATTAGGCGAGATCCCACTTTACGATAGTATATATTATGTACATCTGACAATACACTGAAAAGTTTTCACATAATTATAATCGGATAAAAAATCCGTCACTAGCTGATAACGACACACATCCACATCTTTACCAGACTAAAATAATTTATTATTATGTACAAATAAATTAAATAAAAAGATATTGAATAAAATCAAATTGTCACTATTTTAACTATTAAATAATTATTCGGTTTGCAAACCGTTTCAAAAATTCCAGTTTTTTTCTTAATGTTTCCGTGTTTTTATCGATTTTTACTTGTTTACTATGTAGTGCTGTGTGAGATATTTACGACCAAACATTGGCCAACATGCACTAGATAATGATTTGCATATTGGACCAATGTCAATGCAAATATCTGGAATATCAAATCTAACACGACTTCAGCTGAAGATTATACTTTCTGATTTGATTGTGAATTGACACCGATGGGCTTCCAATTTGGCAGCTGTTGATTTAATTTTTATCTGAAGGGAAATGTTTTGCGCTTTTGATCAATGCGTGGGTTTCTGCGACAGCGGGTTTTGTTCGGCATTAATAAGTTTCCGTGAAATATCCTCACACACGCATATGCAAATTGAATACAGCTGTTCGCCGTGTTTATCATCAATAATAATAAAAGGCCTTGCCATTCCAATTAAAGACCTATAATAAATAGTAAATTTTGATATTCGGAACCAATATCTGTACTGATATAAAGTTGTAAAAATGAAATGTCTATACATTGAAGATATAAAAAAAACGGACAATTTGGAGAACGCTAAACCAAAAAAATATTTTTTTGGATTTTTTGTATATTTGTCGTTGTGGTTTCATCACGCCAAATCGGCTAAACGGATTTTAACTACCTATTTTGATGGTTATAGGGTACTTTTTACCCGATTACGCTGAAGAAAAAAATACGGGTAATGACTGTTCTCCTCCTTGGTTGCTATAAAAATAGCTTTGTCAATTTTGGTATCATTCATTACTTTTATCCACAAACATTAATGATTTTAGTAGCTGCTTACAAGCGATAATATAATATTTACACATTTGGCGTTACTCATGCAAAACAACTAAAACAACAAGCATTTTAAGTATCGTCGAGCGTAAACCCTGCGTCTTATACAACATATTCCTTACTTCTGGTGAAAAATACTTGCAGCGGCAATGGAGTACAAATAATAAATCGTCAATACGCTCAATTTATTCGTGACTTCCACTGTTTGGGAAAACCAGTACAGTAAGACGACGTATAACATTTTAGAATGAAGTTAAAACTGATAATCTTACTTCACACATTTTTTTAAGCCACAGTTGTTTTGTAGCGTTACCTAACAGAACTGAACTAATAAGTAGTAGTTGTAGAATTTAAAATATATGCCCGAAATATGCCTAATGTAGAAACTCTGTTACACACAGTTACAGATGTCAAAAATTTGCCAGTCAAATTAAAGCTAAATGATATAATAACATAGAGTTTAATTAAAGCCTCTGCACTGATCAGTGCCTAAGCATACGGGGGTTAATCCATACTATTATAAAGTTGTAAAAATGAAATGTCTGTACATTGAAGATATTTTCAAAAAATATACAGACCCTTAAGCATACAAGGGCCACATAGTAGTCAAAGAAATTGATGCGGGCCACATTTCGTTAATAATTTGTGACTTTATCAGGCAAAGGTACCACATTGTCAGGGAGTAGCCAGGGAGGCTCGCGGGATGCCTATTCCCGACCAATAACGTAGAACATACTTAGTCAATATTCTCGCATAGAATCTTTAGTTTCATTTCAAATTTCTTGGTCCTCAAGTTGGCGATAAATTGAAATCTTCTAATCGATTTCATTTCATAACACTTTTTGATTTCAATCGCTTCATGTTCAATTGGCGAATAATTCATTCCGAGGTTCTGATCTGGCTCATGTCAGTCGATTAAGGACTCTTTTTTGAGGTTAATAAACTTCTTTAGTAACAAACTCGTCTTTTGTTAATTATGCATCAGATCGCATACGTTTTTATATTAACACATTCGTAGCATAAAATAAGAAAATTGATGTAACAATTGAAATGGCTTGAAAAATGTTGATTAGTAGAATCAAAAGCATGCAATGCAATGCATAGGCTGCGGTGACTGCTTAACATCAGACAGGCCGTACGCTTGTTTGCCACCTTAATAGTACAAAAAAAATACGAAATATGAAGTGGACTACTCGTATATCCAATCAACCTTCTCATAGTAAATTGGCCTTAACAACAAAGAGTGAGTAAATTCTCTCCGACTGTACCGCAGGCCTGGCCGGGAGCCAGCTGCCGTCATATTTATCCGTCCACGCCGTACCGCCACTGTCGTGAAATCATCCTGTTGACTGTATTTCGCACGCGATACTCACACTCAATTAAAATATCCAAAATTATCTTTGTCTCCTTAAAAAAAACCGGCCAAGACCATGTCGGACCATGCTCAGTGTAGTGTTCCACAGCCGTTCATACAAAAAAAATCACTACTTACAGATGAAAAAACATGATATGAAAAAGGGGAACACCCAAATAATCCTTAATTATTTTTTCCGATTGTCGAAATTCCGAATTTCATATTTTAATTATTTCAATTCTCAAATTGAAAAGATATGGCTTACTGATCTGTAAAATAGTGTATTAATCATTCTAGAAAATATAAAAATAAAGATTTCACATGTAAAAAATACCGTAAATATAATTATTTATTTGTTTTAGTCGGAAGACATTTTGTATAGAGATAGTGTTATGCCACCTTACACCATCAAAATGTTAATATGTAAATGAAAAGGTATTATGATACCTATTGAAGTTTTGATATATTATGTGTTGAGATACACGTTTTCATGAACATAATTATTTTATATACAGTGTTCGAAAAAGGTGCAATTTGATTTAAAAGTTATCATACACTAAAGAGCTCAAACTCGGTAGGATTACGGTAACTTATTACAGAGTTCCTATACCCACCTTCCGTCTCCATCATCATACAACACCGCAACAATAAAAGTACGCAAGCTCCATTTTTGCGTTGTCTTAACGTACTACAAAAGTTATGATTGCTAGAGTCTGGCAAATGATAGATAATAATACAGGCACACTGCAGCTACATTTTTAAATTTCGCGGTTGATTTTATTCTCATCTTTCATTTGCCAGACTCTAGTGGCTGATTGTCTGTTTGTATTAAGTATTTAGCAAGCTATAAAATATGCATACTCGTATTGTCGTCTAGTATTCA
The DNA here is from genome assembly GCA_905404275.2 of Hedya salicella. Classification (NCBI taxonomy): domain Eukaryota; kingdom Metazoa; phylum Arthropoda; class Insecta; order Lepidoptera; family Tortricidae; genus Hedya; species Hedya salicella. The sequence goes on from FR990102.1 coordinate 5,848,256, forward strand.
CAGTATAAGTATGCTACATCTTAATTGGAGACTAGTTTGATTTGCGTAAGCTTATCTGTGATTATTTAAATATAAAATAAAACTGAAATTTCAATTTAAATAATACGTCAATTCTGCCTACAAAATTATTCTTTATTGCATGTGACCATCTACTACGTATGCGTTTTCATAGTCGCCGTCATGTTGATACTATAAAACGTCAGCGCTAGAAGCCAATCACAGCCAGTTATTATGAAATTGGCCAATCACAATTATTTGTTTTGGGTAATAGAAAGTAGACTGATATTTTTGCCAACTCTTATCGGTTACACGACGCGCATGCGGATTTAGAATATTTTATACGTATGAAGCTCGCGTTCTATGTTTTTTTCGTGCACTGTTTTTATTATTTAACTACTAAACTTAGTAGCGGCTTATACAAAACACCTACACAATATACTTTAAGAGTAAAATGCCTGTGACATACGGACGGACAGACGGACGAACATGACGAAACTATAAACCGAAAAGGCTTGTTACACGGTATATTCTTCATCAGCATATCAGCCAAAAGACGATCACTGCTGGACAAAGGTCTCCTTATTATGGTTTGTGGAAATTTCACAACAGTTTGTCGTAGATATTAAATGTCGCGTCTTTAGTATTAGTTTTCGGAAAAAGAGTATTATTAATGTTGTTACGATCTGGCTTCTTTCGAGTTCACGTCTCCGACTCTTATGTGGCATTTTCTTGTAGGACATATTTGTTTGTGGGTCGCCTATTGTCAAAACATTTTTTTTGTTAAATTATCTAATTAAATTTGTATAAAAAATTACACACTAAAGTAAAAAAAAAAAAATGCAATTTTTGCATGGATATATTTGTTTTTAATTTTTTTTATTTGTACAACAGAGTCATATTCAATATACTATGATTCATCATCATCATTTCAGCCGTAGGACCTCCACTGCTGGACACAGGCCTCCTTAATAGACTTCCACATGGGCTGGATAAAGCAATCCGCATCCAGCGTGTCCCCGCAACAATAACCAGGTTGTCTGATCATGTTACAGGTGGCCGTATCACGCTGCGCTTGCCGGTACGCGGTCTCCACTTAAAAAACCTTTCTGCCCCAAAAGCCTTCGGTTCTCCAAACTATGTGCCCTTCTTCAGTTTACTTACCCTTGTCGGTCGTCTGTCTTAGGTAACAAAATTCCTACAGTAATCAACAATAAAACAATAACAACTTCAAAACTCGATTACCGAGAGTGTGAAAATCCGAAATGGATTAATGTTTTAATCACGAAGTTTAAACACATCTGCTTAAGCTAAAGACTTTACAATGTCTTTATTAGAGCATTACTACCTTTGTCCTATAAAACGTTGTATGCGCCTGTGTAATTCATATGCAATACGCTCTTTTGAATCTGTGGAAGTAGATTACCCGACAAGTTCGCTTTATGGCTTTTGCAATCGGGCTGTATTCAGCACAGCGATAACAATTATAATAATGTGATAATAAAATAATAATCATCTAACGACGGCGACCTAGTTAATGGAGGGAAGATTATGCTGTATTGTTCAGTTCTGCAATATAGTCTCTAAATTGTATGGCTGCCGGTATCGCTGGTATTATTAATGTTGGTCTAATTTGAGAAAACCAAAGCTTTTGATAGAGTTTTCTTTCAGTATTGGGAATGAATTGAGGCGTACTGCAACTTGTGACAATTATTCGCGTAACAAAATACGTCAACATTATTCGGTACTGACACGTGTGTCTGATACAGTCACGGGATAATGTTCGGTAAATTGTCACAAGTTCGGTAGAGTGTGGACCCACCTCTAGAGGATAGAGATAACAAACCGAGTCTTTACCGAACAAAATGTTCATGCATTTTTAGCGGGGGGTGAGGTAAACACAGACAGCACACTGCGAAAATATCCCCATTTCTACAAACGCAAACAATTTAAAGAAATCACCTATGTATAAGCACAGAAACAACCACACACTGATAATTTACCGTATAAACTAACCGGAGATTTCGCGATTACTTTGGCAGAGGCGAATTTATTCGTATGGCATCTTCAGTGGCTTAATGCTTTAACATCTGTAATTCCCTTTTGTGTCATCGATGAAATGCGCAGCAAACTGCCCTCAATAACTGCTTTTTTTGGCGGCCAAAATATAAATTCAATTTAAAATCATAATTTATTTTGCAGTTTATTGAACAATAGTTGACTAGTACAATAATGAACAAAGCCAATAAAAAGTTATAAGTACCGAGAAAAATGCAACCAAGGTGAGTAAATATTTCTTTGTATAGTTACGAAATTAAGTATTCTTCATTATCCAGTTGCCTGAAGGCAACACGGCACAATGCCGGCTTTCACGAAATTCTTTTGTTCGGTGAAACTAAGACTTCGTTATTATTTTTTGAAACGGGAAACTGGTGAAACCATCGTTGTTGCAACTATTTTGTATTACATGATGAAACACACTTGCTATTTACAATTAAAACTGACGTGTGGCTACCATTGAGGAGTGACAATGGACTAACGTTTTTTAAGCTGGGTACATTGTTAGGCTGTAGGAATTCCGAATAATATTTTTTTATGAGTATAAACCTCGTGCATATACCTTATAAAGGAACCCCCTCTCCACTAGTAGATGGATGATATACAAGGTGATTTCTAAGACGTGATACAAAATTTTACTTTCCGAGGCTACTCACAATGACAATTTCGAAATCATTAAATAAAATCACTGGAGCTGGAAAATTCGATGAAGCGTTTAGTAGTACAGGGAAGAGTGGAAGGTCAACGTTCCCGCGGCCGATCTCCTACAAGGTGGACGGATCCCATAAAGTCCACGATGTGAAAGTTTATGTGAAACTGAATTCAAAATATTTTAAAATGGTAAAAATAAAAGATTAATAAGTGGATTAAGAACTATCCCGAGCTCTCTTATTATAAAGATCACAAAGAAATATTGTGTACAGCATGTGACATTCGAATTAAAATGTTAAAGAAAGATAATATTAACAAACAAGTTAAATTATACTGGTACGTGTGATAGTTTCTATCGCTTATGTGTTTTTTTTAATGATGAAGATAGTAACAATTTATTGACACAAATAACTAAATAAAAATATAGGTTTGTTTCAGAAAATGCAGGAGTAGATGGCTGCATAATATGGTTCAATACAACTATCAGCATTAAAAAAAACGTTTAATGGAAATACCTTCACAATCATATGGTGAATTTTGAGTTACCGACCGTTGTAAATGTAATTGAAAAATATAATTAAATAATACTGTACATAATACGACTCTATTAATCTTGTTCTATTGGCGTGTCGCGATTGTTTTGCGATGAAGTGTCCGATCTCTGTTGATCACCATTGTGAGTAGTTTCAGAAAGTAATACTTTAGATCACGTCTTAGAAATCACCTTGTAGATACAGATCGCACGGAGAACGTGACAGGATCCATTGCATCAAACCGTCAGACGTCCATTAAACGTTCTCGATTCGCAGTGTACCTAAAATAATTTCTATACATATTTTCATCGCCTCTTTAAACCTTCTTTAATATAACGTACTAGCATAAAAAAAATTGCTAGAACACTGACGTACCTAAATATATAAACTGATTTCTAATGAATTATGCTCTTACACTGTTTTGAGTACCTTTTGTATATGACCTTGAAGTCGAAGAACTCTAACTCCTGAGACACAGGTCTCCAACCTAGTTCAGAGGTCAGAAGTATCATCATCAAATGATGATGAAGGTAGATGAATAAAGGGAGCAGAGTGACTTAACTATATCACAGAATTCTTAACAAGCTTTGAAACAAATTCATTACTTGAAAATCGTACGAGTATATCGAAATAAAAAATAGTTAATTTATCATAAGTTACAAATCACAAAATAAGAACAGTAATTTACAAACTAGGCATAGCCTTTTTCATGGAATTTAGTTACAAAGGAGTTACCATAAAAATCATCATCATCATCATATCAGCCCTTTATCGCCCACTGCTGAGCATAGGCCTCTCTTCGTGAAAATACCATAAAATGCGGCTTATTAACTGAAGTGGCACACACACACTTAAAAACTTTAACAATACTCGACAGTATAATAAAACCTACTTCCATTCCAGTGCTAGTTATTGGAATTTTGTTAGACGTATATTAAAATATGTAATAGAAATAAAGGGACCACGACTAACTCAACAATATACCTATTTCACAGAACTCTTAGGAGTATATCGAAGTAAAAAACTTTAAAACGCAAACTTGTCAACATGTGTATCCTGCCTATTCTCTCTCAATCCTATATATATATATATATATATATATATATATATCTATATATGGAAGAGGTCGCTCTTTAGCGATAAGACCGCCTATTGTCTACCGTATTTTATGTTAAGGCTCTATTAGACTGTTTCTGTTGTTGGTGTGCAATAAAGAATTGTTGTTGATGTTGTTGTTATATATCTATCTCTTACCTACGGCGCCCAGACCTGGTCACAAAGTAAAGCTGAAAAATCCAGACTTAAGTTCTGCCAGTGTGAAGCGCAGCATACCTAGGTGTTATAAGAACTGATCGCCTCAGAAACTTTGACTTGCGCTTCAGATCTGGTATTGTAGACGTGGTTGTAAAAGCTGCCAGACACAAATGGGATTGGGCAGGGCATATCTGCCGAATGAACCCTGCCGAAGTTCCTGGACATGTTAAATAATGTAAGACCTTATGTACAACATGAAATTCAATAAACGAATTGAATTGAATTGAATTCAGAACGCCAAGCCAAGCCCACGCCAAGGTAACTATAAAATGGATCCCCCAAGTTGGCTACCAGAATGAAGGTAGACCAAAAAGAAGATAGCGAGACGATTTGGATGCATCTTGCGAGGACTGGCGGGAGTTTGCGCTCAGTAGAGATAATTACCTAGCGGAAAAGAGAGGACGTTTTTGTAGAAGTGGGACATTGCAACAGGCTAGTAAAAAAATGACCATTCATTTGAATGTCATTGTGAATGTTAATTGCGAAATGCCTGTAGATTCAGATTTGTAAAACAGTCATTGTGGTCTAGTCATTGTGGAATGTTGAGTTTGTTTCGGCTTGCTTCTCAACAGTGTCTCCTCTTGGAAAATACTGTAAAGTCCTACTTGTAAAAGTGCCCTTGCGGCCTACTTACAGAATAAAGATCAATATTTCATTATTTCAATGCGAAATATTTAAAGGTTTATTGTATGTTTTTGTGAAAAGTTGTTATGATCAAAATTTGTATTAAAAATGTATATATATAACCAACAATAAATAATTTGCTTCATTAATCTGAACACGTTTATTTATTTATTTTATTTACACGTCATCAACATTACAGCATTATCGCCAAGGCGCTGATAAACTTAAACTTAACCATATTTACACATGATTACCAAAGATATTGCAGATGTAACAGCATGTGGAATAAGAATAAAATAAGGAGTTAAAACATGAATTAATAATACATTTCGCAGAAACGCTGTAAAGCAGGGTGCAGGTACCCCATTTGTCGGTACACAAATCAAAATCTGGTGCGTTACAGATAAATTCATTAAGCAGTGTCCGTGCTCTGACAATAATCGAGTGGTGGTGCGCCACTGTTCGAGACGTTTCTACCGCTAGGGGACGGTGGTAGCGGCCGCGAAGGTAATTACTGGGAACGAACAGACTACACATTCTTGCGACGAAATATGAACAATCCGACTCCCCGCTTAATAATTGACTTATGGTGACCAAGATTTCTGTTTTATGTTTAATACTGTCGTGCATCATAGTGCTAAGGCTTCAGTATTTAAGGGTGACTTGTGGTGTACGGTGGGTCGTACGGTCCGGCGGATCGAATTTGTGGCAGACTAGACACGAGATTGCTGTGGGGAAACCGTTCGGTTGCACTTAGTTGTGTGGGGCAAGTTTAAAATTTTCATCAGTAGGTCTAGCACAGCTCTCCGCAACTACGCTTGTCGCGCGACATAGCATCAACTGTTTTCTCGCATTGTATTGAAAGGAAAGAGACAGACAATCTTTGTCGCGCGACAAAGAGTCGCGTATCACAGTTATGCTAAAGGTGCAGTGCTGAAATATCTGTCATAATATATTTGTCTTGTATAAAATATACTATTAAGAGTCTGCGCGTCCTTTCTTAGGGCGCCATTACTTGATTTTTAGGCAAGTAACAGTAGTAATCAATGAATTGAGACTGATGCTCGATCAGGGTTACATGGTGGCAACTGCATTAAGAATTTTCCACTTTACTATATACGTATTGAATACTCGTACATGATACACATTCTCAAGATTGTGATTTATAAACACCTTTAGTACCTATAAAGGGTCATCGATTGTCTGCTGGAGTGCATGGTAGAGTATTGTTATTGCATCTTTTGTGCAAGCTATTTCTTCCGTTACCTCTTGTAAAAACTATGTGCAATCGGTTTCCTTCCCGCGTCCCTCTTATTAGCGTAATTGATGATTGGCCGATAATGCTTTTATGGCATTTACTCCGCCAGTTGTACTTTTTGTATTTTGCAATAAAGTTTTATTAAATAAATGAATAAATCGTCAACATTACTTTTTAAAACCATCCTCAATACGTTCGAGTTTTAACCAATTTTGGTTCGCTGGACGCTTGTATCCAACGCCGTCAACCGTCAACCGCACAACTCTTGTTTGCAGCCAATAATTGCTTTCTGAACAATCGATTCAGCAGAACCGCATCCAAAGCCTTCCAACCGACAAACATCCCACATATCTACAGGAGTATTCCACGAGAATCACTTTGACGCACAACGTGACGGCTATGACATCTATCCTATAACCAACCGACATGCAACCGCCAATGGATTCAGTTGGCGGTTACTACGTTTCCGCTTTTTGCCGTCGATATATTAAGATCTAGAAAATGCCAAACCGGATGTAATGAAATATTATCATGCCGTTGTCTCGCTAGCACTGCTGTTAATCCTATCATATCTACGATTATATAACAATTGACGTTCAGTTTGGCTCAGCGGGAGTAACGTTGCCTTGCCTGCGAAGCTGAAGGTCCTGGGTTCAAATCCCGGTAAGGGCAAATATTTGTGTGATGAGCATGAATATATGTTCCTGAGTCTTGGATGTTTCCTTTGTTTATAAGTAAATATATCGTCGTCTAGCACCCATAACAGAAGCCTTACTGAGCTTGCCATGGGACTAGTTTGATTTGTTTGAAATTGTCCCGTAATTGAAATAAAACAATTTTACGGATTATATCGCGTATATTATCTCATTTTAGTTCCCGACGTTTCGGAAGCTTTCCAGCTTTCCATGGTCACGGGAGGACTGAGAAAAGATGTATTTTCCTCTGTCAAAGTTACAATTTGTGCAAACTACCCATTTTTTGAAAAAACACAAATAAAGGTACATGCCAGATGGGCCTAAGCTGTAAAGACAGTTACACATGTGCCAGAAGGGCTTAATTATTTTATTCTAATAATTTACCAAGCAGCATTTCACAAATGAGGCGTACTGAGGAGAAAAGAAACGCTGCAAAGAAAAACTCCCAGGCTACCTCATTACTAATTATAATATTTAAAAACAGAGACTATTAAACTACTTTAAACAGGTAAGATATTTTACACCGTTCGGAAATTAAGGTTTTGCAGTCCTGTGTCTCGCTTGTTCCTTGATGAGATGTATTACAGGATCCCAAGCTGGTGGTAGTGACAATCCATCTTCTCTATTGAAATTAGGATGCTTTTTAATCTCAATAGCCTCGCGTAGCATCCTGGGAAAATATCTTTTTTCTTTGGCAAGGATAGAAGGTTTATCAAACTTAATTGAGTGGTTTGGTTTATCAATGACATGTTCACAAACTGCAGACCTATTACACCGACGGTGCTTGACATCTGCTATGTGCTCCTTCACCCGGGTTGAAACACTGCATTAATGAGATAATATACGCGATATAATCCGTTAAATTGTTTTATTTCAATGAGTAATAATCGCGGAAACAGAAGAAAATATTGTCCCGTAATATTTATTTATTTTATTTTATTTAAATACATAAGGCAAGTAATCGCACAAAGAAGCATTGCAACTTTAACGTTAGTGCGCATGATACCCGTTTATCAACTTTTACCGAACGGTCTCATCATTTTACTCAATAATTGGGATGTCCCAAAAAAAATTGACCTCGATTTTACATCAAAATCGTAAAATATAGGTTAATTAAGATACCAAAGTTTTCTGTGACGTAATTATTTAGGCAAATTGTAAAAGTAATCGTCAAAACCTCGTATCTCGTTTCAGGATTGTACCGAGATACGTGGTTTTGAGGATTACAAAACGCCTAAGTAATGACGTACATAAAATTTTGGTTAGGAATTGTAACAAATATACTCATCCGAATGGAAGACGGACAATTACAAGCGGTTTATCAAACCTATTCCTCTAAATGGTTTTTGAATTGCCATACCTTTGAAAAAACTGGTACATCCCAATTGAGGTCTTCAGACAAGAAGTTTCACGGCGTAATCAAGCAGTAAATCACAGTTTATTCACCGTACTAAGTGTCTCGTGAACACGAAAGCTAAAAAGTTTCCGAAACGTCGGGAAAGTTGTAAAAATGTAATGTCTATACAGTGAAGATATTTTCAAAGAATAAGTGAGACGGAATTTTAGGGAGTCACTGAGTATTTTAATTTTAAGTATGTATATTTATGTTTGTTTGAATCGTTGAGGCTTTATCGCGTCAAAAGGGTTAAACAGTTGTATCGGTATACCAAAATTAGTTGAAATCCGTCTAGCCGCTTGGGCGTGATGAAACCACTACGATACACATAGAAAATAAAGAGAGAGATTTCTACTGTCACATATTATCCTACAGCTGTGGGAATAAACAGTATTCATCTAGCGAGGTGAAAGTTCACTACATGATGGCACTTTTTAACCGACTCCCAAAAAGGAGGAGGTTCTAAATTCGTCGGAACCTTGTTTTTGTTTGTTCACCGATTATTCGAAGACTATTTGACCGATTTCATTTTTTTTTGATTTGTTTCATAGTTTTTAAAGATCTTCAATGTACAGACATTTCATTTTTACAACTTCATAATGGTAACATGAATATGTTTTTACTTTATTTGTTTTCTGCATGCAGCTTGCAAACATTATCTGCCAATTTCGAATGTCCTTCGGCAAAATGACCTTTATTCTGTAAATAATCCGCAAGGGTGTCTGACTCTAAGGCATTTCCCAAGAGAAGACCACCGTTGAGAAAAAAACCGAAATAAACTCAATAGTCAGTCATTTTTTCTAAATAATTCTTAATTCTTACCTTATCTTAAATATATCTTTTTAATTGAAATAAAACAATTTAACGGATTATATCGCGTATATTATCTCATTTTAATTCCCGACGTTTCGGAAGCTTTCCAGCTTTCCATGGTCACGGGAGGACTGAGAAAAGATGTATTTTCCTCTTGTTTTATTTCAATGAGTAATAATCGCGGAAACAGAAGAAAATATTATATATATTTTTAAGTTTAAATCATATATCTTGATGAGTTCACCTTTTGATCGGAAAACACGAAATCAAAATCAATTTCATCGGTGTGGAATTACGAGTAGGCAGTTGAAATGTTTTGATCACATGGGTAGGCAGCTTTTCGGTGTCTGTATGGACTATGGTCTCAAACAGTCAAAGACACACACAGATACACAACTCAAGGTTATAGCACTCGTATTGTATCGTAGTAGGTTATAAAACTACTCAATAAAAAGTTATGTGCATTGTTTGTTTCTCTTTTGTATTTTTTTCAATAGCATCTTTGGCATGCAGCAAATCCAGAACAACAGAGCCTATAATGAAGTAGGTCAATGTGTTAATTTAGAAACTATGACGTCAATTCAGACCTCGCCCCACTTTTCATCATTTTTTTCACAGTTTGGAACAGGGAACGCTGGCAACTTTTATATTTTTCATTGACATTAAAAATTTGCATGAACGCAAATCACGCATCAAATTTGCTAATTTAGAACATTTTTCACAAATAACTATAGATATAAAAAAAACCAGGGACAATCTTACAGAAATCGACCTAGTCCCAACCTAAGCAAAGCTTGTACTATGCGTACCAAGCGACGATATACATAATATATAGATACATTATAATACTAAATACATAGAAAACTTCCCAGACCGAGGAACAAACATTCGTCCTCATCACACAAACACTTGCCCTGGCCGGAATTCGAACCCGGGACCGCCAGCTTCGTAGGCCGTTGAACAACCCACTGAGCCAAACGTGTCGTCTCTTATTAAAACCTTCTTAAAATATGCATATAATCAGAACCGGTAAGGCAACCTTCATAACTAACACAGAATCTCGATGCTCAAAATAATTTTGACCACAATGTACATACGAGCGTGAGATTACCCCTATCGGTACAAAACAAAATTATCAAAGTTGGTTCAATTCATCTCTTAAAATTTTCAAGGCAAAGATTATCGTAGCGCTACGCGCGTAGCCGATAACAATGCGTTTGTAGCAAAAACTTGCTACGAGCAGAGCGACTAGCAAAATGAAATTACACGAAAAAATCCGGCAAACAAAAAACCTCCTGTATTTCAACTCGGTTAAAAACACGACCTATTTTTCGAAACGCTTGACTACGCCACCATTTCTCCACGAATGTGTTCCGATTGGCTACTGGCTGTGCCGCAAAATGTCCACAGCCATTTCCCACTGAGGTTTGTATGAGCACATCCCTGGTTCGGCCGCCAGCAGTTTGGCAGAGAAACGGATTGGCAGAAAAAGTTGCGGTATCGCCAGTAGTGAATATAAACTGAGGAGCGAGGGAAAAGCAGAAGCGGGAAAACAAGTTACCACCACAAACATAAAAATCCACAAAGTCTCACGTTTCCGGTGCTGCGAGACGAGGCCAGCTAAACGACCTTTTCTTTCAATACGCTATGAGCCTCGTTGGGCTGCGCCGCCGCGAAAAGAACGAAAAAGTTTATTAAAATAAGAAAAACGTGGTTGGGAAATTTTAAAATTTTCAATATTGATTCGATGTCATTATTTGTTGATGATTTTTAGGGTTCTATAACCAAAGAGTTAGAATAACAAGAGCTTCTGAAGCAATTACCATAAAATCTGTTAAAACAAAGAAAAGAATTGTATAAAAAGAAACGAACTTTAGAAATTAGGTCAGAAATAACAAGAATTAGTAAAAAAAATAATAAAAATATCAGACAAGAAAGAAAAACAAAACGACAAAAAACCTTCGAAAAATTCATTAATAAATCAGGAGTTTTACGCAAGGCCCATAACGAACTGAATGTCAAGAAAGAGTGGACAGAAAAACTGAAAAATAAACATGGAACTATGAAATATGGACGGCCGGATATCATAAATGAAGCAACGCTATTTTATACCCAGCTATACGATATCGAAAGTGGTGTCAGTATTCCGTCCTCACAATACAATACAAAACCGCACGAACAAGATCCAGGAAATATAAACATAGAGACACCAAACATTCACAAATCCGAAATCGAGCACGCAATAAAATCGCAGAAAAATGACAAGTCCCCAGGAGAAGATAATATTGCAAACGCAGCGGTTAAATCGGTATCCCCTTCGCTTGTAAAACCACTACAAGTATTATTTAATAACATACTAAAAGTAAAAACCACCCCAGAACAATGGTCAAAGTTTACAATTATATTACTGCACAAAAAAGGAGACAAAAGTGACCTAAGAAATTATAGACCGATTAGCCTCACACCGAATTTTCATTTTTTTTTCAAAAATCATATTTAACAGGATAACTAAACCTCTAGAGGAAAACCAACAACGTGAACAAGTAGGTTTTTGCAAAGGATTCTCCACTGTAGACCACTTACAAGTAATAACTCAATTAATAGAAAAAGCAAATGAATACAATATTACTTTATGTATGTGTTTTATAGACTACACGAAAGCTTTCGATTCAATATTTCTTGAAGATATCTGGACATCACTAACACAACAAGGCGTAAACCCTAGGTACATAAATATACTAAACAGTGTTTACTCTAAATGTTACGCCAAAGTACGATTGGAACAAGAGGGTACGGAATTCCCCATAAAAAGAGGCGTGAGGCAGGGAGATCCAATCTCTCCAAAAATATTTTCGTCAGTACTGGAATCTGTCTTCAGATGTTTAGATTGGAAATCAAAAGGTATAAGGGTGAATGGAGAATTACTAAACCACTTGCGTTTCGCGGACGATATTGTGGTATTTGCGGAGAGCGCTGCTGAACTACGGATCATGGTCAGCGAACTGGCAAGTGAAAGCCGGAAGGTGGGTTTGTCATTAAACGCAATGAAGACAAAAATAATGACTAATGGTGAACACCAAGACATTTAGTCTCAAATGAAAAAATAGAATATGTACAGGAATATCTTTATTTAGGACAACTGGTATCCTTCAACAATTATACTGAAAAGGAAATACAGCGCAGGATAACTTTAGCCTGGAAAAAATATTGGAGCTTGAAGGAGATAATGAAAAACAACACAGTAATTTAAATGTCAAAAAGAAACTATTTGAAATGGTAATATTACATACGGTTGCTAGACGTGGTCATTGAGAAAATAAAACGAATAAAAAGTAGCTATTTGCCAACGTAAAATGGAAAAAAGCATGCTAGGAATAACATTATCAGATAAAATTTGTAATGAAAATATTAGAGACAGAACAAAATTAACAGACGTAAAGAAAAGGATTAGACTACTTAAATGCCACTGGGCAGGTCATGTTTGTCGATTGAACGACAATAGATGAACGAAATGAACAGCGGAATGGATACCAAGGGATAAAAGAAGGAGGAAAGGGCGACCCCGGAAAAGATGGAGAGACATATTTAGCTATGAATGCGGAGTATACTGGATGGTAAAGGCACGGGAAAGAGACACCTGGAAAGGTTAAGGAGAGGCCTACGCCGTAGAGGCGACTACTACAAACATTTAATTAACAAACTTATTTATAGATCATGTACATAGTCATTGAAAATAGTTTAAGTTTATCATGTAGAGTTATAACGTTTCACTGTAGTAGAGAAATAAAGGCTATTTTTATTTTATTTTATTTTTTCTTTTTATTTTATTTATAACCAAAGAGTAAACCGGGACCCTAGTAATAAGACTCCGCTGTCCGTCTGTCTATCTGTCTGTCTGTCACCAGGCTGTATCTCATTAACCATGATGGTTCCACAGTTGGAATTTTGGATGTATTTCTATTGCCGTTATAACAACAAATACTATTTAAAAACAGCATAATTTTATGTCTGTCTGTCTATATCAGTAACCAATATCAAATGATCAAACACCGTGTACATTTTGCTCAGGAGTAGGGCTCTGCTAACACTGGGTTTTCAAAGATACGGCCGTTTGTAGTATTATATGTTCGTATATTTTGTATGGTACCCTCGGTGCGCGAGTCCGACTCGAACTTGGCCGTTTTTTTACTTCGTTGCGTGTTTGAGAAAAACCCTATACATACCTCTGCGTAGAAAGGGATTGCCAGCCGCGTATTCCTATCCCTACTTGGCTGGCAACCCCTATTTTCCTATCCTCTGCAAACGTGTAGTTTTTATTACTTACCGCGATCACTAGTGGCTTGGCCACACAACAAAGAGGCAATTGCAGGCGCGGCTGGCGCGCCGCCGGGCCGCAAAAAGTGTCGCTCGATATAAATACTATTTGTTTACAGACCCCATCCGTATTAACTTCTACAGCGGCATCCATTCGGTGTCAGATTTATCAGCTATATTTGGTTTCAGATTTTGTAATACTACACAATACGCTAGACACACTCCAAGAACGGTTACACTCATCTGGCATAAACTTTTTTGTCATAATCATAATTTGGCATAATTCATAATTTTTTTCTGAATCAGTAGAATTTTCAGGACTTTTTAAGGCATCATCCTGTTAAATACAATAATTTAGGTTTAGTTTGTTTTGTAACAACTCTGAAAAGTTTACGTGTTCAGAAAAATATGCATTATGCCAAATGATGAATTATGTCAATTGATGGTTATGACAAAAACTTTATGCCAGATAAGGTTGCCCTTCCAGAAATATTCTTCTTCCAACTTGAAAAAATACTTAACTAAATGATTTTGTAGCCCTACGCTCGCGAATAACATCGGAAAATGCGTATGTAGCGTAAACTTACTATGAGCAGAATGTACCAAAACAGGGCTCGTAACCGGTATTATAACTTAAGGGAAGACAAACATCTTTGAAAACACCTGATTCAATTATCACAACACTACAAAACGGGGCTTAATCGCGTATAACTATGATTTATTTAATTACCTTTCATTGGTAATTTTTCGACCTTTCGGACGTCGCATTACGTCCATGGTCTCGAAGAAAACTGGAGCGGCGAATCAACGTCTTCTAGCCGCGCGAGTTTTTCGATCTACTCGCGCTTGATGTTCATTATTAGGTTGAACACTACGGTCGTCACTAGACGCGATTAAGCCCCGTTTTGTTGTGTTATCATAATGAGTGAAGATTGTGTAAGTTTAAATAACCTGATTCAAGTTCTAGAATTTTAATTAAATATACGAAAATCTCGTAATTGAATAAAAGAACGAAAAAATAAAATGTTTTATTTTTACAAAGAGATTACTGATTTCCGAGCGGAGCCCTACGCGAAAGTGTTAAAAGACTATTTTTTTGTAAATGGTAGCATAGGTAGCCTGAATGATCTATTTTTTTACATTATCATGCAAACTTATTAATTTGTTCGAATTAAAAAAAATCCTTTTTAAGTGCTTATCTGCCTTATTCAAGCCGCGACTGCGCAAGTGCACAATATTTCATGCTTACAGTCGCAGCAATTTAGACTGCGCTGTTGTTACAATTAGTTGTTTTAACCTATAAATTGCACGACTTTACTTTCAAAATAAACACATACTCCTAGCAGTTCTAGGAAGTGTCTTTTTATGCACCGGAATATTAATACTGTCTCTTAGAAATCACCAGCATTTACCCTCAATGTTTTACCTTGAAATAGGTAACCTATATTTTTATCCCATGACCTGCGGGACCGACAGTTACGTTTGTTACGCAACATATAATAGGCGTGACGATGGGGTATGAAAATGAAATTTTTAAATAGTCTGCCAGTTAGATAATAAAAAAATATTGGATACTTATTTTTTACTTTCCAAAATAATGAAAAAATACTTAGATCATTCGCATTAATGTTTAGGAGTGGGGGCTCGTGACGTCACTCCTAGGTACAGTTTGAATCTTTATGACGGACTTATTATTAAAATTTAGTTGTCATGCCTATTAAAAAGCAGCTGGCCCTTTCTTACAAGTATGTGAGTGCAAGAGGGACAGATGATGTACCATTTATTTATCGTGTGATTAACGTAACAGTCAGAAGCTCGTAGATCCATTTGTGGTAGACAACTTTCATTTAAATTAGATTGACAGTGTCTCGTGTTTAGTAACACATATTGAGACATCTTTGCAATTTTTCACATTTATGATACCATACAATATACTATTTAGTGCACATCTAAAGAAAATGACTACAGACACTTAAATCTAAAACAGTTTGAAAAATGGTAAACAGAAGGCGGTCTTATCGCTAAGCGATCTTTTCTAAACAACCTTAAGGTAGTAGAGAGGGCGCAAAGTAAACAACCAATAAATAAGTAAGTGGTGCACAAGAAGATATGTAGTAGCATAAGATTTTTATTGAGTAAGTGCAAAATATGCACGAAAATGTTAAAGTAAAAGTGCATTTTTACATTGTATAATAATACAATGTAAAAGTGCATTAGACGAGCAGCACTAGTAGGTATAACACGTGCCTGTGGTCGTAAATTAGCGCAGATGTCGACGTGTCTCCAGTTCTTTCAAATAGCAGCCATAAATACACCGCGCTGACTTGCCGACGATTGCATCTAGGTTCATAATAGGTATCAAAGCTAGTTGAACGAAAAACTTTCAGTACAATAGTGTTATGTTTTCTTATTAAAAGTATATGAAGAAACACGGCTGTTTTTAACATCTTCAAATTGACTGACTTAATATGCACTGAATATTAAATATCAACTAAGTATATACGTTACACCAATCATTCAAAGTCTATCGAATGCACGTAGGTACGTAAAACTTGTATAAGTTCAATATAAAATCGCAAATTAGACGAGCAACACTATAAAATTTGACCTGTGCCATAAATTAGCGCAGGTATATAATGAAATAAAATCGAATAGAATAGAACAGAATAGAATATAATCAAATACAATAGAATACAATAGAATAGAATACAACAGAATAGAATATAATAGGATTTTTTTAAAATATAAAATTGTTTTCACTTTCAACATAAAAAAACGCGCACAAGCAAGCACGATGAGTCACGGCGACAGGCTTGCACCGCCACCGCCTCCACCGCGCCCCGCCGTGTGTTTCTTCACCCCCGCGTCAGTCGAACTGAGAGCACGACACAAGACGCACGCTACTTGTCTAAACAATTCTATTACTAGTGTTGCGGACAGCCGCAGATCCTGCCGTCGATCCAGCCGTCGTGCCTGCCGTCGATCCAGCCGTCGTCATCACAGCCCCGAGCCAGCAACGAGATCGATTGACGTCAGAAAATAGATTGACTGTATGAACCAGAACCAGAATATTCGATTGACCGCTAGTGCCTCCAGAAACAATCCGCGATTGACGTCTGATCAAGACCAGAGAAACGGAGCACTGAGCGTCGTGGTTGTCTTCGCCACATCGAAGACGCCAAACAACCCACCGGGTCGACGTATCTGTTGGGAGACCTTCGCGGCGGCCATGGAGGAGAAATCCCACACCATGCCGGTCACATCAGCAGAGGACGTCGAACGAGCCACCGACACCATCACCTCCAACATCCAGGCGGCGCTCAACGCAGCAGCGCACACCGTTCCGAACAGTGAACGGCGCAAATTATCCCGCAAAATCAGTAAAAGATACCTACATGTCTATAGACACGCATTTTGCATTCGTTGACTAAAACCCATCACAAGTTTCAAGTAGATAGACTGTTTTCAGGCGCTATAATGCTCAACGAAGGACTTTTAATGCAAGTAGCTGGAATAAAAAAAACTATTTGGGAAATTCTTTTTAAATATTCTTAACCATAAGATTCACCTTTGATCCATTTTTTTTTATTGAACTTGTTGACTTGTGCTAGAAGTCTTAAATTGGCACGTATCTCCAGTTCTTTCAGATAGCAGCCATAAATACACCGCTTCGACTTGCAGCCGATTGCATCCGAACACTCTCGCCGTTCGTCGAAGGTTTTCAATAGAAAACTGGCTGAAAGAAAAAAAGACAATTTACAAAAGTCGCTTAAAGAACCATAACCGTAAAATACATCTTTGAAGTTATGATTTGATCTCCCAGTTTTACTGAACTGTTAAAGGAACGAAGTATTTTTAAGAGGAATATTTTTAACATTAGATGTCGTGAATGAGCACAATGAACCAGCACGGAATGCATAGTTAATTAAGTTTAGTTTCTGCTTTATGAAATTATATCGCTTAGAAATCATACTTTTGAAGTCGCCTTCGTAGTTTATAAAACGATAGAAAATCTAATGTTATGGTATGGATTAGTCGTGATGACGAGTACGTTGTGAGGAAGCCTTGATTATACCTGACAAGAGGGGTAGATAGAGGGCGACTACAGACCATGTGGTGGATAACCGTTGCTAAGGACATAGAACGTGTAAGTTGATGAACTGTCAACTCAAGATCGACTATCGTGGCCGCTTTAAACGAGTAGGGCCAACCCTAAATTAACGAGATAAGGCACGAAAGAAAGAGAAGAGCTAAGAAGAGAAATTAAGATTTTTCATATAAAAGTAACAATTGAATTCGCAATATGGCTGAAAATACCAAACACTTTTGTTATAGTGAAGTATTCATTAAAAAAATATCTACAAAACAAATGATGAATGAACTGATTGTTACTTTAACATTTGGGTGAAGATCAAATTTTTGTCAAGTTGTTATGGCATTTCATTTTCTTAATTTTAATTGATTCTGTTGTGACACGAAAGTTGGCATATATTATTTTCGTGTCGCAATGGAATCAATTAAAATTAGGAAAATAAACTTCCTTAACTAACTTGCCAAAAATTTGGTCTTCACCCATTTTCCAACGTCAACCAGTTTCAAAATAAAAAGGAGGGTACCATTCCATTTCATCGACAGACGTTTCCCAAAATTCTTTAGATAAATAAAAATAAATATGAGGGACAATCTTACACAAACCTAGTCCCAAACTAAGCAAAGCTTGTCCTATGGGTACCAGGCGACGATATACATAATATTTAGATAAATTATAATACTTAAAAACATAGAAAACATCCAAGACCCAAGAACAAACGTCCGTGCTCATCACACAAACACTTGCCCTGGCCGGGATTAGAATCCGGGACCGCCAGCTTCGTAGGCCGTTGTACCAACTGAGCCAAACGTGTCGTCAAATTATTTCGTAGATTTTTTATTTCATCTTCACGTTTTTCCCAGACACCAAACAATTTTCATTACATTACTCGTAGAAAAAGTATTGTATACAATAGTTATATAATTAGCTTTTTAAGTCTCGTACCTTACTTAGGCCACTCAGCAAGCTTCGTGGCCTAAACACGGTACTCGAGTGAAAAAGCATACATTATATAACGATTGCATAAAATACTATTATGCAACTGTTGCATAATACGAGTAGGGGTCAAAAAAGGCGAGTGGCGTGGGTTGCGATGCGAGCCTTGGCGAGCATCGCTACGAGCGTTTTTGACACAATTATACAACGTTTCATACAATAGTTTTTCTACGACTAAGGGGCCGTTCACTAATTACGTAAGGACAATAGCGATTATCGCAAAGAAAGACGCCACGAGCGTTTTAGACCGAATTATACAACGATGCAAACAACAGTTTTTCTACGACTAAAGGGCCATTTTTTAATTACGGAAGGACATCGCAAGTATCGCAAAGGAAGACGCCACGAGCCTTGAGCGTTTTGAACGAATTATACAACGTTGTATATAGTCTTTGGTTTTTAAACTGAGCGAATCGGCTATTATATTCTTTAAGCCAATTAGCTCAGTTTAAAACAAAAGTCAATATACAATAGTTTTTCTACAACTAAGGGGCCATTCTTTAATTACGACAGATTTTTGGAACCTCCCTCCAGGACTACTAAGCACTTTTTAATTAAACACAAAACGTCTAAATATATATATTTGCGCCGAGATTTTTCTAGCAGCAAATTGTTTGATACTTCTTGCGCCACGACACAAATTTCTTCGGGAGTAAGTACAATTAGGCTCGTCTTCCTACATTTTTCTCACTTTCAGCAGCTTATAACAAGACAACAACCAAAATCTTAAAGATGAACAAAATTTAGCGCCACGAAGAAAATTAAAAAGTGAGCTGTATTGATTAAAAAGTGAGCATTTATGGCTTTCTTTTTTTTTTAAATTCGCGTATACTTGCCAGTGATGAAAACATGTTAGGAATTGAATTATTTTTTTTTTCTCTTTTTTAAGTTGCCGGCAGTGCACTTACGCACATTATTATTTTTTAATTTAAAATTGTATGAATTCGGCGGTTTGTTAAGTTGGTAATATAAATTATTTGAAATAACATTAGTTCAAGACTCACTAAATATAAATTATTAGATTTTTTTTTACTCTGTGGCACAAAGGAATACGTAGCGACATTGTAACACGCTTAGCAGTGCTTTTTTAGGAAAAAGACTATAGAGTTTTACAATTCTTAAGTAATGTATGTGTTTATATTAGAGTTGGTAACCATTTAAATGACAAAAAAAGTACAGGAGTAGAAAAAACGTTTTTCGATACTACAAGGGACAACCAACATAACGTCAAACAAACAAAGAGGTTTCTCTCTAAAAAACAAATGAGAACTTTCACTGAAAATTACAAATCCACTTACAAACGCATCTGTAATACTGTAAATTTATACTAACTAAAGGATACTATAATTCTGGTTATATAAGGTTGCCGGAAACCATTAAGTTTAAAGAGCGTCCGACCGTTCCTTGGACAAGACTTTAGGGTTGACTTTTTTTCAGCTGAGCATGTCTCCGGGTTCAAATAATGATGATGATGGGATAGTGACTCGTTAATTCTATATTTTTTGATTATATTTAACGCATCACATTAATTTTAAACTTACACGATCTTCACTCATATTTATACGCGATTAAGCCCCGTTTTGGTGTGTTGTGTTTGACATAAAAATACTTGCATCAAAGCTTTATCTTTTAGCGACACACTACCCCAATAGAATGCTCACTAATAAAACAAAATAATCATGTCCTCAAATATCTTATTGTCCAAACAACACATTACAATCGACGTCCCAGCAACCCTAACCAGGTCGTTCGACCACCTTGCGGGTCGCAACCACCATGCCACTCGAGAACCTTTCTGCCCCGATGGCCATCGGTTCTTCAAACTATGTGCCCATGCCTATTGCCACTTCAGTTTGCTTACACTGTTTGTTATGTCGGTGACCTTAGTTCGTCCATGAATCTCCTCATTTCTGATTCAATGTCGTAATAATTATTGTGTCGAAGCTATCAATTTTTTCCAAATAACGTACAATACCTTCCTTCCCCTGTCATTTACGTACTTCCACGTCATAAGTGCCCCCACAATCGCGGACTCTAAATAATAATTCCGTCGACTCCAGTCATTTTGTCTCGCTGACTTTTCATTCCTTTTTCGTCCTTTTCTCTCACGGTTCCCCGTTCACCTCATTTGTGGGCTTAATCGACGAGAAACGACGATATGATACGATTACGTGCCCTCACATCGCATAGTGCCTTATCCAACGGTACTGCCACAGAGAGAAATTATGCTTCAAGAATTTAGAAGCAACTTGCAGATTCAAAAATTTTGTTTGGGGATTGAATATGCTGTGGCTTGGAGGCTCTTTCAAGTCTCGTACTATGTAAGAGCTTGAGAGAGAGCGTTCATTCACTGTAGGAATTTTAGCTTTCGACAGAAGCGTGTTTTAAATTTTCAGTCCCATATGTTCTTAATGCTTTCGTTCGTTAAAAAGATATAATTTGAATACCCGAGACTCTGTGGAGCGACGCTTAGAGTTTCACATTTTGTAGTAACATTTTGTTGAACGAAGATGAGGTTTTCAATTAAATACAAATATAAAAGCAAAGCTTGCTAAGCGAAGTAATAATGCTTTGGCAAATATGAGTCTGAACTGTAATGAGTTAGATATCAACTTTAAAAGAAAAAACCTCCATTATAATTTGTTCGCATTGTATTGCCAAATTATGGGCAGTTCGCATTGTATTACAGGTAGGCATTTTATATTTTTTTCCGGACAAAAGCTGTCAATGTCATGTTTTTTTTTTACTTATCTATGTAGACCAAAGTAAAGATAGTCACGAACAAGGGAACTGTTACTGTCAAGAAGAGTTAAAAAAAATGTAAAATGCATCGGGAAAAAAATCAAATGCCCACCTCTAGGAAACTTTACGTTCCCAATTGTATTTACGTTATAAATACGAGTAAATTATTCATCAATAAAAAAATAATCTTGCCGCGTGAGTAATGTTTACGGAGCTTCTCATCTTTAGTTTCTTTTAGTTTGTTTTGAAATTATTATATATATATAATATAATAATAATTATTATACTATTTAAATATGATATATAGATATATATATATATATATATATATAATAATTATATATATATATATTATAAAATAATAATATAATTGTTTTGAATATTATCAAATTTATATTTATTTTCACAAAAACTATCGATGCATCCAATATGTATTAAAAAAAGGACTGGAGTGCAGCGGCTGCACGGCGACACTTCTCAGCACACGGAAAATAGAACCTTTCAGCTTACCATTAAGTTTCAATTTGGAGTGCAGCGGGACGTGCAGTTGTGGTCTGCAGCCCATCTCAGAATGCCACCTTAAGAAAAAAAAATGTTAAGAGCGTTTATACCTGCTTCACTGGCAACGTCGCATATTTTTTCATTTTGCTTCATTATTTTGTGGTACTTGAATGAAACTTAAAGGTATGTTCAATTCATACCCTACACCTTTAGGAATCATGTTGCGTTTAATTCACCCATTACCCGCTTTTGCCTTTATTTAATTACAAAACAAGATATAGACATGAATTCATTTTTAGAGCCTTAGTTGTGGCAATTAACATGAAATTTTGAATTGTGCCAGGTTAACTACCGAAAACCTAATGAATGTATTGAAAACATGTTCAAGTTACATTCATATTTCTTAAAATAATCAAGGAAAACCAAAAAATATGCGACATTGCCAGTTAAGCGGGTATAAACCCTATTAAGCCAGTTGAAGTGAGATCGGTTTGGCTAAACCGGTTCGTATATACAATTGTATTTGATATAATCGATTCGATACTCTTTGACCCATATCGCGACAAGATGTTACTAAAGGGCCTATACTTTACTTGAGCACTTACCCACTGGAGATGGCATGACGAAACATATTTTTCAGGCAATATACAAAAATCTTATACAAACAAAAAACTTGCACACTGACAGTTAATCGTATGACAGGACCTGACTTTTGTCATATATACATATTTCGGCAGGTCCGTATGACATCTCCAGTAGGCTGCCTATCCATTGTAGCGGAGCGGAGCGGAGCTGTGCAAAATTTACCGATTGTCTTTTTGTGGATGGACCGAGGGTTTTGGTTGGGGCATTGAAGAGATACCGTGTACTCGCTATTCTATAAATTCGGAAAGTGGTCAATACTTAAATCTATACAATTCTGTACATTTTATTACAGCGCCCCTTATGAGATACGCCGTGAACTACTAACTTAACTGTCTTATAATCTATATATTTTACTATGCTAATCAAGCCATCTAGGTACCGAGTTATATATAAAGTAGATCGATGGCGCTGTTCTTAACACCGATCACATTCTGTAAATTAATTTGCTTGCGTGGGTTTCAACAGTGACGCACCTTGATTGGCTTATTTCGTACAGCTCCGCTCCGCTCCACTTTGCTCCAGTGGATAGGCAGCCTAATACTTAAAGTATATTTGCCTTCGCATCTTTGCATGCTACACTTCCCTTTAATTCTACCACACTGGCTACAAATCCTTTTTTTCAAGAGGGTGGCATTCGTGTCCCACAAAGAGATCAATTTGCATATTTCCATGTCCTTGCTCACCGTAAATAATAAAACAAAAGGCTCCGCTTCCGTCGCTAGCTTTAATTGCTCACCGGATGGTTCTAAATGGGCACACGCTTTTCAGAGCCGGATGTCCACATAATATGGAGCTACTTGTAATTTCAGTGTGGCGTCAGGAATATATAAACTAAATTCGCTCTTGCCTAGTTTTCGTAAAATTTGTATGTAGGGTAAAACCCGAATAGTTGCCCAGGGGGTATAGTAGCCTCGCTTGCAATTACTCTAGTTTCGCGAATGAAACACATGTTATTTTATTTATCTATCGAGAGACTCTGCAAATACAACTAAATCGACTATTGCATAGGACGACTAAGTGCGATCAAAGTTTTTGCCGGGTAAACGTCCTTTTTCTCGACGGGGCATCTATCCTAAGCGTAATTTACATGGATTAGGCAACTATCCTCTATATAGGATATTTGCCCCAAAATTTAGAGGTCCGCAAAAATCGCCAGGCTCTGGAAATATCAAACATAATGTTTATTACACACACACATTTGAAGATAATAAACCAAAATACCTACTCGTTTTACTAATAAATAATTTTGCTTTTTGTACCAAGAGATATAAATTGATTACATAAAGTTAGGTCACTATCCGGGTTTTACTCTATCTCAGCTTATTTTTGATTGCTTCATCATTAATTTAATAATGAAACTTCTGTAGGAGTAGGTATATTTCCGGGTTTTGAAAAAAATTTCTCGTACGAATAAACGCCACAATACGTAGAAAATGTCTGTAAGTTAAGAGAAATGGCTTGATAGGATATTGCACGGCAAGCAATACCCTCAAAGTTTCACTGTAAAGAATCTAGGTTAGGCAGTAAGTACGTGATTGCAGCTTTTTCGTTCATTGGACTACATGAGCATACTGCTGCTCGTATCCTTGATTCCTTGTATTGCCTTTTTCAAGCACTTTCAGTGGAAACGAATTATCACAATAGTCAGATGTTTCGTCACAAAGCTTAAAATTCTATTTTTTTGCATGCAGAATTTTTCACTGTTGATTACAGATTTTGACCAAATAATTTTGACAAACTTGATGTGTTTTGTTTTTACTATTATATTATATATTATTTTATAGTTGTATAATAGTAGTAGTTTTAGCGGTTTTTCGTCGTTAACTATCCCGACTCACCATTGAAAGATTATACAAGAAATAAATAGGTCTGTCAATATTAGTTACCTTATAGTTAACTGAAGCCTCTAATATTCATGCAAAAAATACATTAATTCGTCGACGATTGTTACGTGAAAGAAAAACAGAACATACCCGCAAACATTCTTTTTATGTTATAAGGATTACTTTTCATCAAAAATCTACATCTCTTTCAATATACGTAGAACAGTTTCTACATCTCGTAATAAAACTCCTAAAATCCGTGTTCATTTTTGGCAAAGGATAAAAATAGACATGTTTACATTCCGTGACGTTTACGGGCGACCAATGATTCGCGCTTTTTATTATACTACTGTCTCGTGTCTCGTAATGAGCAGGAGATAATGTCGCGCGGCACGGAATAGCGGCCCGAGTATATTTTGCTGAATGGTCCTCAAACCATTTATTTTTAAAAGTTATTTTATCCTCTTTTATCTCTGGTTAGGTTAATTTTATAATAACATGATCAAAATAAATAGTAAAATACAAAATTTAGACACGCATAATATAAAAAAAAACCTAACCTATAGGGTGCCGCCGGCAGCAGGGCAGGGTTCAAGCTACCAGTAGTTAGGGCTGCATAGAGAGGAACTTGACGATGCGCGCCGTATCCTGGCTTACTGCTGTCTGTATCTGACCTATCTAGCGAGAGTCTCTTAAGGTGTTGGTCTAAAATCTTCGCTATAAGGCCTCTTATCAGAACAATAATCGTGGAATCAACAAATTGTCGAATGGCGGTCACCTCGTGAGTCATGTCAAGGTACTTGCTGAGCTTATCCTCGGCCTTCGCACAGATCTCGTCCTGTGGGATGGTGATGTTGGCGAGTATTGCCCGGCGTTTAGATTGATCTATGAGCACGACATCAGAACCTGACTGTGTCATAAGTCTTATAACTGATTGTATTATTATTATTAGTTGTTACAGATTTATTGAAAATTTTAAGGGTGTCTCTATTACAAACGTTACAGCCCTATGGCAGAAAGACAGACACCAGAGGCTTAATAAAAGTCCGTCGATATTCTTTAGGTACGAGGACCCTAAAAAAAATGCACCTAAACATTACGTGGCGTTCCGGGCAACCAATGACTCGTGCTTATTGTCTCGCGACTCGTAAAGAGCGTCAGAGATAATGTCGTGCGGCACGGAATAGCGGCCCGGGCGGCGTGGTTCGGAACATCTATACTATTATAAAGTTGTAAAAATGAAATGTCTGTACATTGAAGATATTTAAAAAAAAAAAGATTGTTACGGACTATTTGGAGTTCACTAAAACGAAAAATTTTTTTTTTTGATTTTATGTATGTTCGTATGTACAACATGCGTCGTTTTGACTTCATCACGCAAAATCGGCTAAACCGATTTCAAATATTTTGGGCACACGGGTAGCCGGGTATCTCCAGATGGTTATAGGATACTTATTACCCAACTACGCTGATGAAAAAAAAGAGGGTTATGACTTTTCCCCCTCCGCGTACGAAGTTGCGGGCATCTTCTTGTTTATCTATACTATTGTAAAGTGGTAAAAATGAAACGCCTGTACATTGAAGATATTTTGAAAATAATGATTGAAACGGACTATTTCGATGTCTCTGAATCTTTTTTTTTTGTATGCCTGTGTCTTCATTGCTCCAAAAGGGCTAAATGGATTTTAACTATTTTTGGTACACGGGTTGCTCGGCATATATTGATATTATTAGGATACTTTACTTACTAGAAGGCCCGCAACCTCGTTTGCGGGGGAGAAAAGTCATAACTCCTCTTTTTGTCGACTGTGTAGTCACGTAAAAAGTATCCTATAACTATTTGTGGATGCTCAGCTACCCATGTACCAAAAATAGTTGAAATCCGATAAGCCGTTTTGGCGTGATGACGCCACAACGACCCATAGACCCATACATAAACATAAAATGATCAAATAAAAAAAAGTTTTCTATTCAGTGACCTCTAAATTGCCCGCCTAACTATTCTTTTGAAAATATCGTCAGTATAGAGACATTTCATTTTTACAGGACTAACTACTATACTAACTACTAGATAATAGTATAGATGTAGTGACAAAAATTTACACAACACAGATGTGTTAGC
Organism: Hedya salicella; assembly: GCA_905404275.2. Classification (NCBI taxonomy): domain Eukaryota; kingdom Metazoa; phylum Arthropoda; class Insecta; order Lepidoptera; family Tortricidae; genus Hedya; species Hedya salicella. Next base: position 5,874,828 of record FR990102.1, read on the forward strand.
ATTAGTACATACTGACGTGCCCGCTTAGCGCCTCTCTTTGTATGATGTGTATATGCTTTGTTATTTCTTGGACCGCTTTTCGCGCCAATATATCTTAAAGGAGTTAATAATCAAAAGCAATTGCGAATTCTCAGATTCTTTGGACATATATTCCTAAACCAGCAGTCCATAAAGCGTCTAGTGGTGCAGGTTGAAGATAAAATGACTCGTGGGCGATTTCCAACCCGATGGACGAATCTTATAAAAACTGCGACAGACACTAGCATCACTGAGCAGGGTTTGTAACCCGGTTATTTTGCGTAGCGGTTAGAGCCATACTCTGAGAGCCTAACCAAAAAGGTAACGCTCACAAGAACATTGCTCTAACCGGTTAATATCTCGGAGCGCAAAACAGGGATCGAAATCCATTTACCGATAAGAGAGCGGTTCCTTCATGTGAGCGGAGTCTAGGGCGAATAACCACTCGCTTAGACAGGATTAGTTTACTTGCAATAATGCTATTAGATTATTTTTTTCATGTAGTTGACTGTTGTTGCGCTACTATCGGCGTGACAGCGGTCATTGATCCCATGTCCAAACACAGAGTAACGGGTTAGAGAGCGCTTCGAAATAAAGTTCCCAAATCAATTCGTCTGAACGTAACCTAAATAATTAACCGGTATAAACTAAATAAATACCGGTTTAATTGTAATCGTTACAAGTCCTGCCACAGAGTGTTCTGGAAATGCCGCCAACAGAATAAAGTGGAGACAAATTGCAAAGGCGGCTGCGGCTACCCACGTCGACGGGACTGCGGACAAAAATCTGCCGTATACGACCACATCATTATACTCATACTCATTTATTGATAAAATATGTCTAGATTTTACGTCACGTTAAGTCACTTCATTAAATTAAAATTAATCCATGCTATAAAATGCTTTGGCTATTAGCCATTTTTTTTTTTTTTTTTTAAATGTTACGTCACTCTGTATGTCTTTTATTTCACAGGATACTGCGTTGTAGATTTTTGGTCCCACTATAGACATTGTTTTACCCGACTTTGCTAGTCGGCAACATGCTGTGGAGAGTGTGTTTTTATTTTTCTGTGCAATTCGAGTGCTTTTATATGTCATTAGTGGAAAGAAGTGAATATTACATCGTACGTATTTAATAATGTAGAATATGTATTGTGAGGTAAATGTCATGATGTTTTTGTTTAAAAAGTTGCTTATCGAGACCACGTTCACTCTGACAAGAGAGAGACGACTAGAAAGAAGAAGGTATACTTACGAGTATAAACAATAATTGGTATGTTATTGGCAGTGATCGTTTTATGCGCTATATATGTGGAAAATGGGTGAATCAACTTTTAGACCCACAGAAATCTGCCCACAACTTTTAAACTGCGCTGTAAAATAAGGCCTGTAAATAATAATTTCTCTTTTTTTATTTATGGTGTACGTTTAAACGGTGAATGTCCCTGCCCGTTAAACCCAATAAAAAGGAAAATATCTTATTATAAGCCCGATTTCTTGTAACTGCATTTTTGGTAACGCCAGAGACGGCAAAAGTGTGGGTCTAAAATTTGAATCACCCAAATACCAATTTAAAGGATTAAACATGGTTAATATTGTTGACACTAACCTTATCTATCATTTCGGTTGAAATTTGCCACACTTATGGCACTCTTCTATGATTGCTGCACCAAAAATGCTACCTTTACGATCACTGGTTAATAGTTCAATACTTTGTTAATAGGCAGATAATTTGGTTCAGCGATTTGGTTACCGTGCAATACCGAATAAAGGGTGGGTTTAGAAACATCGATGACACTGTTCGCTACATCATTTTGGTGTATTTGTGGTGACCCACAAATACTTCACAATTAGAAAACACGCATTCAAAAATTTGGTTATCTTCGTGAACATGGGGGTATAATATGTTTTTAACTAGGTAGTTAATTCACCAATTGGGATACTGATAATTTTTAACTACTTTAACCTCTCAGTAATAGAAGCATTGGTGAAAAAAACTACTTCAATCTCATACGCAGGTCACTCGATAAGTTTTGAGATGCTCGAAATTCGAAAATGGAACGCACCTGAATTATATGTTTTTAAAAAGCAAATTTATTTAAAAATAGAACATAAGTTGCTGATTCGCTCCAATTTCAAAAATGAATATGTCAGTCATTTTTCTAAAACGGTTCTCGCGTTTTTTCTTTGTAACGATGGAGCTTTACCGTGAACATTTGCGTGCTATGATATGTTATCATTTTAAATTTGGTTTATCTGAACAATTGTGTTTACAACGATTGCAGTCAGCGTTAGGAGATTCTGCTCCTTCACGGGCAACAGTTTTAAGATGGTTCAACGAATTTAAAAGGAGTAAAACGAGCCTCGAAGATGACCACCGAAATGGTCGCCCCCAAACGGCAGTAATTGCAGAAAACGTGTGGACTACTGAAATGTTGGTGCGAGACGATCCACATACAAAGACATAGAAAATATCTTAGGCGTCAGTTCGGGGAGCGTTAGCAGCATTCTACATCAACATCTTGGAGTAAGGAAGCTCTGTTGTCGTTGGATACCACGTTTGCTCTCCGATACTGAGAAACAGGCTCGTGTAGATTGGTGTCGTGAGATGCGTCTACGATTCGACAATGGGACATCGCGGCGTGTATCGGAAATAATTACAGGTGACGAAACATGGATGCACCAATATGACCCGGAAAATAAGCGGCAATCGTCAGTATGGGTCTTCTCAGAGGGAAAGTTACCAACAAAACTACAAAGACCTCGTAACGTCGGCAAAAAAATGGTAGCTAGTTTCTTTTCACGGGACGGACATTTATCAACATCAATGCTGGAAAATTATAGGTCAGTCAACTCTGATTGGTATACTACAGTAGCATCGCCGCAAGTTTTCAAAGCAGTGCGAGAGAGGAGACCAAAGACTGGACTTCGGGGAATCTTGCTGCATCACTATAACGCCTCTTCACATACGTCCCTCAGAACAAAGGCGTTTATTGAGAAAGCTGGGATAGAAACCTTACCAAATCCACCCTATGGTCCTGACTTAGCTCCCTGCGATTTCTTTTTGTTCCCGGTGGTGAAAGAAAAAATAAAAGGGAAGTTTTTTCGAGTGCTGAAGAAGCCGTGGCTGCATATGAAGAAGCAATTTTGGACCTATCTGATGAAAACTGGCAAAAGTGCTTCCAAAGGTGGTTCAGACGAATGGAACTTTGTATAGAGAGTAATGGAGAGTATTTTGAAAAAATGTAAAATGAATAATACTCGATACATCGTATCGAGTGACTTACGTACAAACTCACCGAGATACAGTAAAGTTAAAAGCACATTTTTGGACTTTTCCAAAAAACGCTCTATTCAAAAGCCTAGGAACGGGTGACGTCACACGTTCCTGCCTTGTATTGGGAAATTAACAACATTGTTTTGCAGGTATGTTTAAACTTGCGTTTATCGAAACGCACATAACAAAAGCGATTTGATAAACCACTATATCGATGGTCAAATAAAATAATGAAGGAAAATTGGATGATATTTTCTTCTATTTCCGCGATTATTACTAATTGAAATAAAACAATTTAACGTCCACTTATGACCATCGCAAGCTGAAAAGCTTCCGAAACGTTGGAAACTAAAATGAGATAATATAGATTACATCCGTTAAATTGTTTTATTTCAAAATTGGATGAGTTGATTCTTGTGCAAAAGATAATTCGAGCAAATGTATCTAACGAATTTCGGCGAATGATTCCTAAGTGGTTATTAAATTCTGTGAATGGAGTTATTGGAAACGATAATCAATACAATATTTTTTGGTAAAATTATAGATTACCGTTTGAAATAGTGTTCAGGCATTTTCAGAGTAAATTTGAGTTAAGATGTTTTCTACCAGCTACAATCGACACGTATAATAATTTGCAAACACTCTCAACAATATCTCCACAAAATCAACTCCCTAACATTAATAATATCTTGTGAGTGAAGTTCAAAGTCTTATCTTAAATCTACTTCAAACCACTTAATTCAATATTCGATTACACAAACTTGTAATCTATTGTTTACCAATCGGTATGAGTTCGGTAAGATTCCTCTACAATGTAAACCTTTGTGTATCCAAGCCTAAGTTTCCGAGAGCACGCCCCCGCCTATAGGCTCTTTGAAAAGGTCATTTACCATTGAATATATACTTAAAGATGTAAAGGGGTTAGTTTAAGTACAAGGGTTAAGTTAGCAATTTGTCAATACTTCGTCACAATTTACGTATCAATGCACTCGATTATATTAATGGATTATTAGTTCTTTTGATCTTCCGTTAATAGTATTTTGGTCAGATTTGAGAACAAATTGTGCTCATATACACATATTTTCATGTAGTTTCCACAAAAAAAAATCGCATGCAAATACAACAAACCACCACCAGACAGTATAATCCTCGACACGTGTTTCCCCTCTCGACGAGACATCATCAGGAGATGCAGGAGATGTTGAAGGTCCGGCGTCCGAACGAGAAGTCAATCTAACCAAGACACTATTTTACGAAGAAGCAAAAGAACTATAATCCATTAATCTAATATAGAATTCCGCAAAGTAACGCCTGAATCTATCAATTACTAAAATTACGACAAAATGACGTCTTATCTTATCTTACCAACATCTGCCTAATCAAACACTAAGCACCCAAGAACAACTTACACTCTACACAGAAAAATTAAAGGCCGATGCGATACTAAAATCACCAAGGAAAAATATTTTTTTCTTGTTAAAAGAACCTGAATATAGACTTACATATCGGCCACAACCACAAATACAAATAAAAACAACACAATACTTAATTTTAAAGCAACCTACATATTACATAATTATAAAAAGCTACACAACGTCAGCCAACCTATACAAACAAGCATTACCTGACGTTGGGTTGGCAATGATGTGCATAACAGTCTCCATATCATTATCACAACTCAACAGATCGCGTATAAATATGGTTCATTGAATTACCTTTCGTTGGTAATTCTTCGACAAATATATATTTGAGTATACGCGATTAAGCCCCGTTTTGTTGTGTTGTGATAATGAGTGAAGATCGTGTCAGTTTAAGTCAAGTCCCCGTATCACTTAGGTTTAGATTAGCCGTCGTCATCAGCGCTTCTCCCTGGGTGCGTACTCGATTAACAAGTGGATGGACCAGGGATTGGAACCGGTAGTTTTTAAATCTTCTAAATCATGTAATTTGGAATAAGCCAGCAAAAACTATGGCAACCATAAAGTATACTTATCGAACGTGATTCCGTTTTCGTTATTTTTGGATTATATTGAAATTATTTCTATCTCGATTTTAACAGTTATTATTATTAAAATTATTTTTTTAAGTTTATACGAATACTTATAAATTTATTAGGATATTAATATACATTATACAAACTAGGAAATAAATGAATATATAACTAATTTAATACTATACTTGTGAAATGCTGCTTGGTAAATTATTAGAATAAAATAATTAAGCCCTTCTGGCACATGTGTAACTGTCTTTACAGCTTAGGCCCATCTGGCATGTATGTACACCTTTATTTGTGTTTTTTTCAAAAAATGGGTAGTTTGCACAAATTGTAACTTTGACAGAGGAAAATACATCTTTTCTCAGTCCTCCCGTGACCATGGAAAGCTGGAAAGCTTCCGAAACGTCGGGAACTAAAATGAGATAATATACGCGATATAATCCGTTAAATTGTTTTATTTCAATGAGTAATAATCGCGGAAACAGAAGAAAATATAATTTAATACTAATTTAATACTAACTCAAAACTAAATACTATTATAAAAAGAAAACCCTGTCTAAAAGTTCGCCTTGTGGCATGGTCCCCATCACGCTGGCGGCATTACCTCTCTCAAGTGCGAGAGAAATTCGTTGCAGTTAATTATTTTTGCTTAAACAGACTTTAAAACGATATCTTATAACGTACTTTAGTTACCACGCGCATATTATCAATGCTATCATATGGTACCTGACATGCGGAGATAAAACAGTGCTCAGGCATGAATGTACTAATATCCTTACACCCAAGTATTGGAAATCCAAGATTCTAAGATAGAGTTAAATTGAGTACTAATCTGCCAATAACATTCTTATTTTCCTTGGTAGAAAGTTCTCCTTTGTGTCAGTTTTACAAGGTTTGTCAAAGTTTTGCACCGATACGATCACTGTTCATAAGATGCTGAAACTATTACATGTATAATGGCCGTCATGTACGAGTAACCTCACCTTGTTTAAAGTAACTAAAAAAAGTAAGGAGAATTAAATTTGATGTCAATATTTCGTTATAAAAATTAACGGCATACTAGATGTCTAGTATGTAAAACATCTCAAATAATATAATGGTACTAAATTATAAAGGTATACTCTAAACAAACAAGCCAATGGTTATATAAGCTGTGTACGCCGGTAGAACAATGAGTCACGTTCGGCACAAGTTGGGGATCCTTCGGCGAGTTGACTAATCCGCTCACAAAAGGATTTTGAGGAGCTCTTAATGGACTTCGGTTACCTTTGAGACGTGGTGCAAATTCTTGTATGAAATAATTGAAGCTGTCGAAAACGACGAATTTTACTGTGGAGAAGTCGACTGGCAGTCATAGTACTTAAATTTACTAGATTTTCTTCCACAACGTGACCTTCAGTGTTATCTCTTCTTCATTTCGCTTTTTTCAGGGTGATCGAGGTCATTAGGTATTCATTTTTCACTGGTTATACGATATACTAATTAATAAAATAATATTATTAATGTTAAAGTAACTCTGTCTATTTGTCACCTCTTTACGCTTAAAACGCTACACCGATTTAGATGAAAATTGGTAAGGAGTTAAGTATTTTAAGACCTTGTGAAGGACATAAAATAGTTCTTATGCCGGAACTCATCCCTGAAAGGGCGAAAACGGAGGTGAATTTTTGTATGGGGAATCTATTATTAAAGCATAGGCTACTAAGTTCTCTGTAAATGTAGTCTAATATTATAAATGTGAAAGTAAGCCTGTCTGTCTGTCTGTTACCTTATCACGGTTAAACAGCTAAACCGATTTACATTAAATTACTATGGTATGGATAGTTTGAGATCCTGGGAAGGACATAGGAAAGTTTTTATCCTGGAACTCATCCCTTACAAAAAAGGGGATGAAAAGGAGGGTGAAAGTTTGTATGGGGAATCTCGGTAATACGGGCGACGCTGCGGGTAAAATGCCACGAGAATCCCGGGCCTTGAATGATGTCAGAAGACGTGAAACGCTATCCGCTCGTATCGCAAACATCTCGCGTCTGTTTCTATATGGCTCGGGGGGTGGCCCAAGGATTACGAATGCTTAAGTCGCCAACTTGAAGTTCACACGTGCCTTACCCTTTTTTGTAGCACTTAATTGATTCAGTAACGAATTGCTAATCTAGGATTATGAAGTGTTAGTTGTTAGTTCGCTTTTGTGAATAGTCAACGCAGGCTTTAGGTTTAGCATGAGAATAGTTAAAACAGAACTTAGAAAAGCGAGTTGATATACGCTAATCTAGTAATATGCTGGGCGATTAAAACGTTTTGATTATTCCTCTCGGTCAAAATGAGTATACAAGCAGACTAGCATACCAAACTCGTTACAAACTTAGTAGGTAACCTACGGGTTTATTTGTAATCAGTTACATAAATGAGGCGAGACGGTTTTTTACAAGATTTTGTCATTTAAAAACCATTTTGAGGAATAGGTGTTTTATTTACCGCTTGCAATTATCACATTTCAAAATTATGATTTCTAGGCTAAGTTATTTGTGTTATGTAGGTAGTAAACGTGATGTGAACTCGGAATATATCTACATTTTTTTTATCGATATTTTTGGGGATATATTTTTTAAGCTTCCGACGTGACATTTGTGCAGTTCCCTCGTATGAAAACACTTTTACTTTGGTCTACATAGATGAGTAATAAAAAAAAAAGTAATTAGCTGTCAATGCCATGTTTTCTTTCTTCATAAATATTTATAAAATAAAAAATATTTACCCGACTTAATTCACGGATGAGGATAAAATTGTTCGCGGAGAAGGATACAAATATAACCCTCGTTTTGCTTAAAGAAAGTCGCAGTTTTTTGGCAATAACTTAAAACCGGTGTGTTTGTTTTTGTTGAAAAAAATAATTTTCGTTGGAAATATTTAGTAAGCTTTATATTTGTAATTTTTTTCATATTTTTTTAACATACCGTGTAAAAAAGGAAGGAGGGGGGGGGGTACACTTTTTTGCTACTTTCGGAGCGATTATTTCCGAAAATATTCCGTAATTTTTTTTTTTTTTGGGAAACCTTATATGAATCACTTCCTATATCACTATCTTTCGTTACCACTAGTAGTTAAATGGGAAATATTTCATACCAATTGACCACAAGTGGTAACATTGCTCCTATTTTACCACCAGTGGTAGAATGGAATAGAAAATGGAGGTACTTTTCTTTTAATATATATTCTTATTCATTTGGAGAATGGACGAATTGGCCTATCGGTGGTCAGTAACTTTTGTTTGAGAGTAGTCCAGGAAATACGGGTTTTAAATCTAAAATTATTGGTCATTATGCGTAGGGAGGCTTTAAATTGATAGTCCTTTTTCCTCCGCCTCCCTGTTAATTTAAAGTAACGTTAATTGCCATTACCATGCACTGAGTCTTCATTGACTCTATAAAAATTTACTATATCAATATCGTAAACAAGAATCACAATTTGGAAGTAATACCATTCATTACGAATTAATTAGGGTACGAGCGACTGGGACATGGGAAGAGAAGGAAAGTTTTGGCAAACAGCCAACCACAGGGAACTGAAATTTAGGAATGCTTAAAGCTACTTTTAGACATGTTTGACTTTTCAATGTCTCATTTCAGTAATTAAGAGGTCGTGTGGTGTAAGCTCAAAGCTGATTTTGATAAAATTCGTCGCGGTATCACTAACGTAAGTATGTATACCTGAATAGGTAGCAGAAGCCTGGCGTTAGGAAAATTACAAGGGAAGCCGAAGCGTATTCATTTACTCATTTAAATAAAAAGGCAGTTATAAGCCTTTTCTTGGGAAGCCCGGTGGGAATCGGCTTATATGGACGCCATATCTCTTATAGGTAGACGTATAGAACAGACATACGCATATATGTAATAGCTATCAACCTTGTCATCTTTTGCAAGCTTAATTGAAATAAATCGATTGGGTACTTTCCTGTAGTCAACATAAATGATGTCCAGCTTGCAGTTACATGTTAGTTCTAAAAATACGAAGAAAACATTAATGGCTACTTATTTTAAAGCTTTTGTTAATTTTAAAATGATTACAAACTAATAATAACGAAGTAATTTAACCGTATAGAATTATGACGTCATAAACCTTTTTTCTTTCAAACTTCATACTTTCTGACTGTTTTGAGAGTTCATAAAAAGGAACTTATTTGATCTGTCAGTCAAGTACCCTATTTAAACTGATTATACTGCGTATTTTATGTCACTTAAGTCCCCGATGTTTCGGAAGCTTTAAAGTTTCAATATTCACGGATTCTTCAATAAGCCTCTTCAATAAGGCTGGTCATTTTTAAAAACTAACTGTTTACACATTAGGCCCATCTGGCGTGTATGTACACCTTAATTAGTTTTTTCAAAGTGAGTAGTTTGCACAGATAGTAGCTTCGACACAGAAAAATATTTTTATCTCAGTCTGCCCCTTGAACATGGAAGCTACAAAGCTTTCGAAAGGTCTGAAACTCAAATGAGATATTACATACGCGATAGAATCCGTTTAAATTGTTTTATTTCAATTAGTGATAATCGCGAAAACAAAGGAGAATATAAACTTAACTTATTTTATGAACTTGTTAAAAGCAAGATTCACTTTGTTTTTTTTTTATTATTGTTAGAAATATTTAATGTTCTGTTTTAATTTAAAATATGGATTTCATTATGGGATGAAAAGTACTCTATTTCAAATTTGAGCTTCAACTGAAACCCTAGGCAAGGATATAAATCGTTGTATTCATTTGTAAAAAAACAACAGCTTGCACTTCGGGAGTGCCGGCAGAAGTGAAAACTTGAATATTAACGTTGTGCATTTATTAAGTGCATTATCAATGATATTGTAACAGTTTTTTGATCAGGTCACGTGACCCACAGATTGAAGTCTGTCGGTCACGTGATCCGTCGGCAGTTTGTTAATATTTTTTCCCCATTACAAAAAGTGCACAGCGCCGCTAAAGAAGTTTTCACTTCAAAAAATATGGTTTGTAGTCGCCTCAAAAATGGTTTTTGTGTCCAGGATTTTTTTTAAAATTATACCTACGACCCTCAGTGTCATTAACAACAGAAAAAATCGTTACATAGTATTATAATCATCATTGGCCAACAGCATATTTTAATCTTTTATTGACAGTTAACCAAGAATAACACTAAAAAGGTCCCAAATGCGATTGAACTAACAGATATGTCTCAATAAAAAAAATGTGTTTGTCCCATTCCTCCAAATATTCGGATATTCTTTACGGCCGCTTTATTACGGATCTTGATCACACTTTATTCGGCACTTTGGGTAGTAAATACACATTTCGAGGAAGGAACCTTGTAAGTGATTGCCGTGTTCGCCCTCCAAAAGAAAAGTCAACTTATGCTAATGTATCAAAGTTCTTTATTGCTGCGTCCTTCTTTTTGGAGGCGACCCATTTTGTACAGGAAATATCAAATAAAGGTGGCTTTTACTTTAAGTCCATGTCAAATATTAGTAAATTTTTGAATTAATTTGTTTGCGATCTTGTTGTGTTTCCTTAGTAACCTCTCTCGTAAGCTGATGTCTTAACTTCAGCTCGAAAGCAGAAATAATTGAGGACTTAAAAATAGCGTTTATTTATTTATTATTAGACACACCAACAATCGGTGTTCAATTATCTAAGTAGCTATCTAAGGTAAATGTCTTAGTGTTTGATACTGTCCTATTAGTTGTGACCTACGAACTGAATTACTAGTTTAGAAAAACAGGGTGAAAATCTTTAGAATTAGGATGTCTAATGTTGAGGATTATCTTATTTAAAAAGAGGAACCTTGACAAAATTTGTGTCTCTTCAATGTCCTGCTAAAACCTTAAACCTAGAAAGATTCAATTTCATACATACAGAAAAAAAAAATAACTTAGTGGAACCATTTTCTTTTATGTTATTATATAATGTATCTGAATAGGTTTTTATCTCTAAGAGTTAGTTAAATGAGCAAGGTTAATGATAAAATGGTTAGATTTAATTTCTTTATACTTAATCTGATCAGACTATTGTAACATTAAATTTAATTGAAATACTTTTTTTGAGTTGGTAGATTTATTACACGAGTATTCGTACTGATTTAACTTAATATATTTTAATACCTAATTACACTGGAATATAAATAATATGAGTTATACATCTTTTAAAACAATGATTAAAAGATAAAGTTTTACTTCTCAGCTTAAGAAATATTTGATATTCTTGTTACATATAATGAATTAAATTAGAGAGAGAATTACTTAGGTATCAAATGTATGATAATAAACGAAATCGATATCATTGTTTAGTCTTTTAAACGTACACGAATATAATTGAAAAAAAAGCGCTAGTATTACTTCATTAAAATAAGAACATTAAATTTTTTTAGCTTGCAAGACCATAATACAATCTGGATGCTGGCACCTTGCACCTTTTCATCACAGAGTGTCAGAATGTGATTCAATGTAGTAATGTTGCCAACCAACTGCCGTCCGGAAGGGACCTGAAATAACGTTTTCACCTATAGTTTTGTAATAACGTCAACACTCGAAGTTTCACTTATTATTTTTTTAAATATATTCAACTCAAAGGTTGCAACTTCGTTCGCGGCGGAGCAAAAAGTCGGAACTTTTTTGTTTTGCTTCAGCGAAGTCGGGTAACCTAACCCACGCTGCATCGTCCAGTGCGTTACTAATACCAAATCTAAAATCTACAATAATAAAATAGACACAAGCTAACAAAAATATGTCTTCTACCACCTTGACTATCTATTTGTGGGGAAAATAATTACAATTAAAGCCATACGTGCAGCACGATTAAACTTTTGCAACATGATTTTTACGAACTTACACAGCTGTAATAAACAGTAAAAAATAAGGAAATAAATCGAATTGCTTTAATTCAGAAAAAGAGCCATGTATGGCACGATATACACTGCCAAAGCTTCAGGAATGAGATAAGATCTTTATTGAGGAAAAAATAAAATGAGTTTTTGTAGGAAAGGATTCAATATTTTTAAATCGAATACACAAAACAAAATGAAGTAACTATTTTCTGGAAAATAACAATACTCTGCCAACAAAATCAAAACAACGCAAAAAATCGGCGTTTTCTCCAAAAAATCAATGACTAGCAAAAAACTTACTATAGAGCAAAGAATTTTTTTTTTTATGAATTTTTATAGCAAACGTAATGGCGACAGACGTCGTTGTTTTGTGTGGCATTCAAAATGACAATTTCTATTGTTTTTCTATATACAAAATACTAGGTAACATTGCACTTCATACAAATCACAGTGGTAAACACATCAGAGGAGTCGGTGCAATTTTAAGCGGATTTGCTACCGAAACAAGAGCAAGCAACCTTCCAGTTGCTTGCTCTTGTTCTTGCGTGTTTTTACAAAAAAAAACTATGGTTTTTGTTCCCAAAAACAAAAAAAAAACTCAAATAAATCAAAATAAAATAAATGCCCAATTTTGGCAGTGTATGCTACACCATACATGTAAATCAATATACAAGTTTCAGTGAATTTGGCATTGTATGATACGTCATATAGCAAGTTTGAAGCGGAATAGCTATTAGTGGTTCAGTTAGTTTGTGTGATTTATTAATAGAAATTGATACAAAAAACATTATAGTGTAATAATTTAAGAAATAAAACCGCATGCGTCATAACGAAAAATGGAATCAAACATAGATAACCCTTAATTTGGCAGTGTCCCTTCGGCCGCCGACGTAACCAAGCTAGGTAACCAGTTACGTGAGAAGAATTGTTTTTCTTGCTACGAAACCAGCTACGTACAAAGAGGTTTTTTTCTTCCTACGAAACTGGTTTCGTAGAACGAATTTTTTTTTCAATAGGCTTCTACTGACTGCGTTTATCGTGGTTCCCGATGGAACAGCGAAATAAAAATAGGCTATGTCCTTCCCTGGGCCTTCAGCTATCAGTATACCAAAATTTATAAAGATCTGTTGTTCAATGTTAATACTCTTTTCTAATATGAATGGCTGATTATAATATCTTTTATAAAAACATAATTTATCGGACACTTATGTATCTATTGAAGTGTCAACTTGAAGTGATAAATAGATTTATTACATTCACACGCAGTAAATAATTTTCCGTCGGAATTAATATACATCGTAATTGTAATGAGTGGATCGAGAGAAGTTGAATTTATTACAACTCGAAAAGGTGGAGTTTCATTACTCTATAATGGTCGTCGATACCACCGTAAAAAGATTTATCGTAACGGTAATTCATTCTGGCTATGCTATGAGAATAACAGAGGTTGTTCTGGACATGTTACTCTAAATGACCGAAATGAAATTGTCAAAGAAAACACTCAACATGCTTCAGGATGTCTACAAAACATGGCTGAAAATAAAATTTTATTAGAGCTTGACCGGCTGAAAGACAGAGCGAGTTGTAATTTTATTTCGATTCAAAAACAATATGATGACGTGGTTTATTCCTTAGAAGATGAAGGTATACATATGATTGCGAATATTCCGAAGTTTAGTGGTGTTAAAACTGGTATTATCAACGCACGCAATAGAGTGTTAGGTACAAGTAAAATGCGATTTTCCTCAAGTAGTGAAGTAGTCATACCAGAAAAATATAAGAATTTTCTATTAGCAGACTATTATGATGATGACACTGGCAAGAGAATTATACTGTTTTGTTCTCCCAGAAGCAGAAGTTTAATTGGTGATTTTGAACATATCTTGGCGGATGGTACTTTCAAGTCCTGCCCCCCTAATTTCAAACAACTGTATACAGTCCATGGAGTTAACAAACTTAATAACTCGATAAGTCCACTCATCTATTGTTTGGTTCCTGACAAAAATATGAAAACTTATGACATAGTGTTTCAACTTATTAAATCGTCATTTCCGAAGTGGAAGCCAAGAAAGATTACTATTGATTTTGAGTCAGCTGTAATCAAAGCTGTGCAAAATGTATACTGTGATATCGAAGTCAAGGGTTGTTATTTTCACTACAGCAGATGTCTCTTGCCGAAAGCAAAGCAATTAAAAATAACATTAAGTACACAAAAACGTCACGTAGCGAGATGTATTGGCTTAGCACGATTGCCTCCTGAATATCTGGAATGCGGATATGAGTATGTTATGTCAAAGAGCCCATCAAACAAGAAAATTGACGATTTCAATAAATACTTCCAGATTCATTGGCTTAAGAAATCAAACTTTCCAGTATTATGCAGTTGCGATAAAGAGAAAATCAGGACTACTAATAACATTGAGGGATGGCACAGTAGAATTAACCGGTACATCGGACGAACTAATCCTTCACTGGGTCAACTGTTAGAAGTTTTGAGCAAAGAAAAAAAAGTTGTTGACATTTTCAAAAGTAAAGCTTACAGAAAGAAATCTGAGAATTACAAGGAAATCGACAATGAAATTAAAAATTCACTTGATGAATTAAACGCGGGCAAAATCACTGTCAGACATTGTTTGGAAATTATTTGTCCTTATTTTTTTCATTTATAGTTTCAATTACACCGGTATGTACATTTAAAACTTAGCAGTTGTAATGAGTTTAGTTTAAGCAGTGGTAAATATTGGTTTATATGAATAAAAGTAAATTTAATTTAACGCTGATTTCATTTTCTTTTTTGCTACTAGATTTTGCTGTTACCGAAATTTGGTAAAGCTGATAAAAATCGAGATCGTTTGGTTGATGGATTCACCTCACGCCTTTCAAGGATATATTTATAGGGTAAATTCACCAGTAGCCGGCCATGAAATTTTTTACTGGTTCGAGTATGACAAAATTAGAGGAATGTTAATCTAGAAGTTACCAACTGCTGGTGAACTTATTTATCTCAGATATATTATACGATTAAAAAATAATACAAACGCGTTAGTACAAAATACATATATTATTGTTAATTACTTAGTGCGAAACAAAGGCTGTGACAGCAGTTACTAGATCAAAAGGGAGCTTCATTATACGCACTATATCGTGTACATGGTTCCTGTTAAAATCTTCGAGGTTATCGTCCGCTTCCGCTATTTCGGACCAGTCTTGCTCAAGTTGAAGATGAAAATGGCAGGCTCGTGTCCCTGGAGACGTATATAAATTGAATTTATACAATAGCTTGGCCTTCAAGTGGTCCGGTATCTCCTCACTTTTCATTGGGCACCCTCCGAATACACGTGCTTCATTCTCTGGCGTTCTTTTTATTAGACCGTGATTATTTAAAGTGAAATTTAGGAAATCCATTTTTCCCACTTTTGTATTCGTGTCACACGTATAGACAATGTCAAGTGGACAAGAGAGTTATTGCTGAATTTCACACATAATATGACATTTGGTAGCAAATTAAATCGGCATAGAAACTACTAACTTATTTTCAGACCCCTAGCCAATTAGCAATGCATGTGTAAAAAAATACAAAAATGTGTATTGTCCCTTTCCAACAAATGCAAAGATGTGTCAGAAACTGGTTTCGTAGCAAGAAAAATAATTCTTCCCACGTAACTAGTTACGTAGCATTAGTTTCGTAGGCGGCCGTACGTAACCAGTTTCGTAGGAAGAAAAAAACCTCTTTGTACGTAGCTAATTTCGTAGCAAGAAAAACAATTCTTCTCACGTAACTGGTTACCTAGCATGGTTACGTCGGCGGCCGAAGGGGGCAGTGTATTGTGTGTCATACTAGTAATTCAAATAATTGTAGTGATAAGGATTATATCAATGTTTGTTTCATTTTGTTTTTATATAGTAGCCGTATTAACCAACCTGAATTGGTAAAAAAATATTCATAACCCTGGCAGCAACAATAATCAGTTGTCCACAAAATGTCATGGTGATGGAAGAGTGTTGCACTTTCTAAGGTTATATCGCAGTTAATACACTGTGCGCATTGCGATGAAAAACTTGATAAACTGTTTATTCTCAACATGGCTTTAACTTACTTCTTTAGAAGAGATGAATTTTGGTCTCATTTAGCATCTAAAAGATTATATCAAGGGTTTATTTCATCTGTAAATTATCTTCAACTATACCCTAAGTGTTTTTATCTATTAAAGAATACGGTGCGATTTCACTACCGCAGTGCTCCGAATTCTGCAATTTACTTACGTGCGAGCTAACGCGGCACATGACATATCACAATTTCAGAAAACCAGCAATTTTTTTCTCGTATATGCGTGCACTGGCATTTTACAGTGTATTTCCGCGACAACATTATTGTATAAGAAAAAATTGTGGTGTACGCTTAGCCAAAAAGCCTATGCAGACCGCGTACTTTAACACTTTCGCAACCGACATTTTCGTAGCGCTGCGCTCGTAGCCATATGGGAAAAACCGTACGTAGCGAAAACTTGTTACGAGCAGAGCGCCCAACGAGCTCACGGTCGTGAATATGTTAAACTGTATACAGTTCTCATCGTTGGGTTGGGGCTTCCCAGTAACAGCTTCTCCGTCTAAACCGCAACTTCAACAGAGCGACAAGTATCGTTGGTGCGTACTGCGTATACACGCGTGGCATACAACAGCTCTATGGAATAAAAAACGCACTGTCGACGCACGTCCTTTTAACTCGCCACGACGGCTTAATCTTTTGATCGGCTTCATCTTGACTTTTAAACTTATTTATCGAGTCTACTTATGAAACCTGGCTTAGATGACTTTGCTAGAAAAACCGTTTATTAATTATCAATGGGCGTTTCTCAGAAAAAGTGTACACGTGACGAACCGGAGAACGATTTCTTTTTAACACCAATTTTAAAATTTCTTTGCTTATTTAATTTCTTATAAGTTATAGTATATTATTTGAGAAAATGGCATGAAAATAGTGAAAAATGTAGAAAATATCGTCATTTTAACTTCAGATTGTGGTGGAACTAGTTCCAGTTAGTCACAAATATAAAAATCATTATAAATTAGTTGTAGTATTTTATTTACCAGTTTTAGTTTACACATTTAAAATATAGACAATAAACTAATTAAAACAGGCTTCATTTATAGAATTAATGGAACAAGTAAACTTTGGGGATAAAATAAATGTCCAGTTCGTCACAATCGCTTTCAAGTGACTGCATTTTTTTGCATTAAAATATCACAAATCAACAAAAATATTTTTTTTATACATTAAGGAATATTCATTTAATAATTTTAACGCTTAAATATGCCAATCGTTGCACTACAGTAGCCAGAAATAATTATTTTCAACACTCCAAATCATGGGACACTAAACGGAACCTCATGTGACTAACTTGAAGATGTAAGGAATAGTGTACATAGATTGAACCCAGTTGTGGCTACAGATTAGTTAATCTAAACTCACAGTAAAATCAACAAAGTAATAACAAAAACACTATATTTTAATTGTAATCAGTCTAGTAAACTTAACACTTGTACGTAGTTTACGTAATTATAATGAGATAACTTAATCAGAGTAATTTAAATAGGCACAGCCGCAGTTACCTAAACTACTTTTTATTAATCTAAACAGTTAGTATTAATTTTTTTTTTTTTATTATAACAAAAATATGGTAATATGTAAAATATATATATTTTGGGTTTTACAATGGCAGACTACGGTCTATAGTAAATGTTAAACAGTCATATCTATTTTCTGAAAACCGCATCAATCGGTTCAGCCAAATGCGAGATAATCGCGGACAAACATACATGTATACAATGATAGGGATTAAACTAAGAACCTCCTTTTTTTGAAGTCGGTTAAAACACCGGTTAAATTTCGATTGTGTACTCAGCTTTATCCAATTAGTCACAAAATCGTTCCGGTAGTATATCACGTCACTAATCGGATGTGATGAATTCTACCTCAACAAATTAAAATCATGATTTCAACATTGTTTGAACCTATTCAATGGGAAATTTATTTAGTTTTGGATACTATGATAGTTTGTTTATGTCTACTTGTGTTTAAAAAAGTTAATTATAATGTACTTACCGAAAAAACGGTGACTAATTCGGAAGCCTTTTTTTTGAGCACCGACACAGCGACCACACTTCGTCACCGCTTACAAAGAAGTGACGTTTTATTTGTAACGGCTGCGGATGCTAATAGCATCCTAATGTTGGCAGGATTGAAAAAATAACGCTTTTAGAGGAATATCAATTGCACAAGTCTGTTAAAATCGCCTGTGACAATACCCGGAGGTTCCGGTCTGTCAATTTCCTTGGACAATAGAAAAAGTAGTTTTTTGGCATTATATACTATACTTATGTATGAATCAAGCACACAGTTAGAATCTACACTTATTACTTCATAAGTGTGACCACATTCAATAATAATTCAAATTTATTTCGAGTTTCTGCAAGCCTCTGAACATGAGTGGGTCGACGTGGGACATACCCATTTTGGCATTTTTCGTATTTTTATTTTATGATAAATCGAGTAATTAATGTTATATAATCGTTTGAAAAACATTATATGAATGCCCAATATCTCTATAAAATCAAACTATAACACTCATATACCCAAATACTAAAGGTAAAGTAAAAAAAAAACACGTTCAATGGATGGGACATTAAAATTTTACCATGTACACTTTTTCTGAGAAACGTCCCAATATAAAGTTAAAATAAGATGTATTCATAAGTCAGTATTACACAAAAAACTACAAATTATGTTTATCGTATAAACAAATTAGCTTTAAGACGCTTTATACATCTCAATATCTGAACTGTAAGTTCGTAACAAGCACTTACATCGAAAGACGTAAAAAAACATTGGACAAAGCCTCGGAGAAAATAAAATATTTCTGAAGAATTTATTGGTAACTTTGCCGATCGTGTTTTTATTTGTTGCCGTAAAATATTTGCAGTTTATAGAGAGGTATAAAAGTTTATAACTACGCAGCACAAGAAGATATTGTGACATAAACATAGATGATACTCGTACCTACTTTGGATCGTAACCATATTGATATTTTTATAGCGATGGCTTTTGCAACTATTAAAAACTTGTAAGTAGCCAGACATGACTTTTGCGAAGTCACTCTAAATAGAAATCACATTTTGTTGAAAGGGTTTTAATCGAAATAATGAACACTTACTTTTTGGACAATTTTTGTACAGTTCTACAAGGAAACTACACACAATCAATTAAGCAAGTAAAAACTTCAATAATACACTAAGTAGCACCCAAAACCAACAAATAATTAATTATTTAGCCCTAGGAATATAGATTACAATTTATATAATTAGGTAATTATTGATGCGTAGGATTATCTTTAGGCGGATATATTGTGGTGGAGTAATCTAAGCGACGGGAGCGTCTTAGAAAAAGTGGCAGATTTTTAAAGCAAAATGCCAAACAATGTAATTTCACTAACTGAATGCTTTAAACCCTTAGGTTATCGATGGAGAACGCGAAGATTAAAAGCATTCAATAAGTAATTAGATGTTATTCAACCTTCAAATGGCCAGGTTTCTTCAAGTCTGCTTTATGGCGTGGGTTCGCCTAAGTTCAGCTACAGCGTATTGCTTAAGAATTTTATTTTAGTCCAATTTCAAACAAATTTTATACATTTTCTCTAAAGATATTTTTGAAACGTGGCAAGCAACGGTACCCCGGTTAAACCTAACTGTTCAAGCACTTTACCTCAACTGAAGAAATTTGGACATGTGGCGGAATACTCTAAACGACAGGAGTTTGCCACAGATCAGTTTAGTACTATCAGTGGCGTGTACAGGATTTTTGGTAGGCCAAGGTAGGCAGTTTTTCTGTGCCTTTATGGAGCCTTGGTCGTTCAGGGTAGGCAGTGCCTTTGTGCCTATATGGACTGCACGTCACTGAGTTCTGTGGCCTATAAGTTTGACCTCAAAACAAAATTAAATGTTCAATCGCATATGTTGAATGATATTTACATTGATGCTCGACAGACTTTTAAAGCAAAATAGCAGACCGTGCCACTCCATTTACTGGATGCCCTAGCCCTCTTATTCCCCATTTAATTATATATTTACTTAGAACGTCTTATTTTTGTTCGCAATTATCACTCATTTTAATAAAACAAATGAAACAAAACGCGCGACATAGAATCCATTTTGTGTCACCACTGACATCGCTACCAATGCTTGACAGATATTTATAGCAAAATGACATACGATGCTTTTTCCTAAGTATTTCCATAACAATCATTTCAAAAACGATCCATAACATATCGTCGGTTTACCTTGCAAGGGACCTTTCCACGCTGTATAGTCCGATTCGCGGTTGCCACTCAATAACCTTTCTGATCCAACGTCAATCGATTCTACGAGGAAGTGGATCTGAGCTTCGTCGATTATTGACGACCTTGCTTCTTCGACTCTGTATTCGATCACGCATCTACTCCGTTGGATAATAAAGGTCAACAATATCATGATATATGTTAAAAAGTCAGTTTCTTCATGTCTTCATTCCGTGAGAATACCTACTACGTGTATAAAATGTTATAAGATTTATGATAATCGACACTCAGCATTTTAACCACTCCATTGATACTAGCATATTGCGCATTTCCGAAATTTGGTAGTTCTGGCAGGCCGCCCGCGGGTTATCTCACCGCGACGTATACGATAATCTTTCCAATTCCAACATCATAATCTTAAATAAACGAAATGGGAGACTTTTTAAAGCGCCTACTCCATGTAGAAAAGATGATTTTTAAAGGTATAAAAATTCTTTTTTTGTGATGTGACATGTTTTGAATTTACAATCGATTACCATTTGCCAAAAATCATCGCCTTTTAAAGTGTGGTATTAGCAGACTGCTGCGTATTTCTTGGACAAAAAAATAACAAATGCATTTGAATTGAAAGATTCTCTAGTTGATCACTGCTGATAAAAAAAAAACTATCTTAGTCTTACCAATTTCGAGAAAATTGGCTTTGACTTTTAAAGGTTATTATAAAGTTGATAAAAGGAAATGTCTGTGCATTAGAGATATTAAAAAAAAATTGTAATGGACTGTTTGACGGTCATAATATTAAAGATAAATATTTTATTTTTATTTTGTGTATGTTATGGCTTCATCACGCCAAATCGGCTAGACAGATTTCAACTATTTTTGGTACACGGGGAGCTGGGTTACAAATGGTTATAGGATACTTTTTCCCGACTACGCTGTCGAAGAGGGGTTATGACTTTTTCCTCTCCACAAACGAAGCTGCGGGCACCGTCTAGTAATCATTAAAATTGCGCTTGTAAATTTCAAATTTCATGCGCACTTCTAGTCCATGCTCGTCGACCACCGCTATCCTCCCAGGCTATCTGGCAGCAACAGTAAGGTGATTCATTACCCATTTATTCTATTACCCAAACGTCTACCGAATCCAGCTCCGTATTCTACGTTCTCGTTGCATACATTATGCAGGAGATTCATCGTCTAATATTATACGCCACGTCGTGAATATATGAGCCGTTTAGTGAACATGCCTCGGGATTTAAGCCATGACGTGCTGACTGCGGCTCAATTGTTTATGCTTGCTAGGTTTTGGTGTGTTGGAAAGGAAACAAAATTGACTAAGTTATTAAGAACAATTAGTTAGTCGCTTAAACGGTTACAATAAACGTAGAAAAAGCTGATAGACTTTAAATGACCTATAAGATTTTCGTGATTCGTAGGTAAGAACATTCTTGATTAAGTCACTAACTATTCCAACAAAGAAATCTAAATACGGAATGTTGCGACGTTTCTTTACACAAAAAGTATTCTTTCCGAAGAAAAAATAAAATGGATACGTTTTTTTGTTGATTACAATGGGTATGGATGAATTAATAAAGATATTAGGTACATTTTAAGCATTTTAAGATTCCTCATTCAGGACAATAGGATTGCCTCTCTTGGATGTGAAGTTAACTTCTCCCTAGTTCAGTGCAGATTTTTTTATCTACTTTCACAAAATTTCAAGTCAATCTAACTTAAAATAAGTAGAAATTGACTTACGAAATTTGAGCATTCATTGTGACAGGTAGTACATAAAAACTTGAAAAGGTCCGGTTCAATCTAGCCATTCACCTTTGAAAGTGCGACGTAGCAAGCATTCCACAACAGCGGTTTAGCTCCGAAACGCACGGTTTAACTCGCACGGACCAGGACCACTATGTCACGCGCGTCACGCCACGTGAGCACAGAATACAACGCCGTGACGCCGACGGGTCAAGCGTCACGCTCAGGTAGTGTGGGGGCGCAAAAACGCACTCGATCAGTCCCAGATTGCCGGTGGCTTTTTGCTCAGTAGTGTTAAAATACACGGAAGAATATTTTGACCGCTTTATTTAAGTTTTACAGCGCAAGGTATTTAGTGATGTAAAGAACTGCGACGATTGAAAGGCGACTTGTACTGACTCAAAATTACAATGTTGGTAAAATATTTGAACAAAAATTGTTGTTGTACCTTTTTATAGATCTCTGGGAAATAATCAACTTAACATTAATTATCATATTATATTAATGTTATAGACTAATGTTATAATAGGTAATCGTTATTTGAATTGATCACATCTAAACCAGGGCCACTATGTCACGCTTGTCACACCACGTGAGCACAGAATACAGCTCCGTGATGTCGACGGGTCAAGCGTCACGCTCAGGTTCAGGTAGTGTGGGGACGCAAAAACACACTCGATCAGCCCCATATTGCCGGCCGCTGTTTTTGCTCAGTAGTGTTAAAATATACGGAACAATATTTCGCCCAATTCAAGTCAGTTGTATTAAAAAGTCAAAAAGGGTTTTTACCTGGTGCAAAGATTGTCCATCACCATCCCACTTAGTATTGTAGCAAGTGTGACGAGAATAATGATGAGAGAGGGGGGAGAGAGTTTTAAGTTGGGTATTTTTTTTCGTTAGTAAATTAAATTGTCAAATTTTTACATTAATAGATCCGTGTAAGCTTAGGATTAATCTATCTATACTAAAAGTGTAAAAACGAAATGTCTCACACATTTAATTTTTACAACTTTACAATAGTATAGAAATGGTAAACGGGCAGACGAGCACCTGATAGAAAGTGGTCATCGTCGCCCATGGATATGTGCAACACCGGAGGAGTCGCCAATAGGTTGCCAACTTACTAACTTCAAAAAGTGAGTTTCAAAACTCACTTTTTGAAGAATTCCATGCTTATTCCATAACTTATAACATTAATACATTTGTATACACAAAACATTTTTAAATGTATTAAAAATGTACCGTATAAAATGGTTTATTATTTAAAAGTTTAAAGCCTGTACCTTCAGCAAATAGCTCGAAATGCCAAAAAATCTACAGGCACTTCGACAACTATGTGGCCACGAATGTGAGTTGGTTAAAACTCGAATAATTATACTTAAATTCTCACAGTACAAGTTTGTGTTTCTAAAAGACAGTGCGCACTATAGTTTTATTCCTACGATACCATAGGAGTAAAAATATAAATACTACAGGCTTGGTAATTTTTAGGGTTCCGTAGCCAAAATGGCAAAATTGTAATCGTTATAGTTTCGTCATGTTCATCCGTCCGTATGTCATCTGTGACATACGGACGGATGAACATGACGAAACTACACACCACCTCTCACAGACATTTTAATCAAGAACTACAAGATGTATATTGATAAAGTTTGTAGTATCAGTGTCTTGCATGAGCTGCTACTTAGTCTAATAACAAAAATAAATACTTCTGGCAAAACATTCCGTATGCCATAGGTCTTCTTGAATATTGCCGACAGAGATAATAATTCAATTAAAACGCTCAAATAATCACCCGTATGTAAAAGTTTTAAATGTCTACCTACCTATTAGAGGTACAATTCAAGAGTTAGCTCTGTGACACATAGATCGACATCGTAGGCTTAGCCTAATAGGGTTTCGTTGGAACCCTTTGCGTACGGAACTCTAACAAAAGAAAGAAACGGTCACAGCGGTTGAAGCCGTGCTGGTTACCCGTATGTATGAGCCCTTGTAATGAATGACGGTGCGGCGATAAGGCTTGCCATGCAATTTCAAGGGTCCACGGCCGAAGCGGCTTTTTTGACAATCTGGCTTTATGGGCATTTCGTGATTTAAGTCCTTGTTTATTGGCTGCTGCGGATAACGGTCATTTATTTTAAGTAGCTGCCTATGATGGTCAAGATTTTTGGGCAGCTCGCTTTATAAACTACAACTTACTTTTACTATATTGAATCATCCTTGGAGCGTTTAAGTAAATACTTTTAAGCAATGATCGGAGGATATAATTTACGGAACTCATTTCGATAATCGTAGGAAATCGATTTTCATACAATAACTAAAAATCGTCACATTATTGATCTCTATTCTGAGATGTACCTGCCCGATATATAAAGTTGTTTATGTATGTTATATCTGAACCAAGAGTAGTAAAATTAAAATATGACTTAAATTTTTGTCTGACATAAAACTTTTGTTTCTTTAGTATCCAAATGTGCCTGTCTGGAACCTCTTCTAATTTCTAGTTAATATTTTTGTGGTATTTATAAAAAAACATGTAATTTACATTTCTTCTAATTTGAATGTAATATTCATTCTTTTTTCAGTAACATACATAATTATTCAAAGGCACAATTTTCATTCGCTAGCCTTACAAACGTGTCTTTCTTTGCTGCATACAGAAGCGAGCCATAAGTCTCGCCCGCTAAGATAATAACGCATGTATATGTTAGACAATAATAATAACATCGGGAACAGTTGGCAAGCGCGAAGCGACAATACGCTAGTGTTGGTTTTAGGAGTTTGCCTGAATTTAGAAGTTGAAAGCGGGCCTCGAATAAAATTACAAACGTATTTATTGGACTTTTTTTCTGTATTCTACAATAAACTGTGAATTACACCAGTGACGCTGGCGTTTAATTACTTATGTTCATTATGGCGCAGTCTGTAGGATTTAATCTCACGCTCTCATGTTCAAACATGTCTAGCAGAATCTCAATATGCTCTGGTTATAAAATTAACCCCACCTGCTAAAAGACTCATGTCTATTACTCGTACTAATGCTAAAATACTAGAAGACAAAAAAAATAAAAAATAAAACCGTATCTACGGAACAAGAACAAATATAGGTACAGATACATATCGAAAGTACCTACATAACGAATCCGATCCATTCCTAATAAACAACATGTACTATTACGTATTATGTGTTAACATAATTTGTAGGTACGTATAACTGTTTTATGTTTTTATATATTTGATGCTTGGTAATTTTTGTTACGAAACAGCGAAGAGCTCAAAGCTATATTGAGGAGCTATATTAACTTTAGAGCAAATTATAGAAAAAAATATAATTATGGTAACAGTCCGCGTATAACTTGGGGCGAACAAACCCGTCTGCGAAACGACCGGGCACCTCATAAAATATAACATGCAAAAACGTCTCTTTCATACGGAGCGCTATAATTGTTATGGGATATGTGGAAACTTCCAGCGATTTTGTTGCTAAAAATTGCTGACAATTTCCTTTAATTTACGGTTAGTATGGCGGGGGGTTGCCAAAAGATAGCGAGCGTTTTAATGACTATTTATTGTCTGTATTTTGATTATGTATGTATTACGATTAAAGTGACACTGAAATTATAACAATATATTACTTTTTAAGCCTCTGTATTACACTTAATTAGCTCTGGCATAATCTCTGGCTCAGAAGTAAATTGGTTCACTCTATCAAGACGGAACTGGTATACTACTGGTAGACTCCATACCGGCCATTGTTGTTTTGCGCATTATAAGCATC
This sequence comes from Hedya salicella, assembly GCA_905404275.2. Taxonomy (NCBI): domain Eukaryota; kingdom Metazoa; phylum Arthropoda; class Insecta; order Lepidoptera; family Tortricidae; genus Hedya; species Hedya salicella. The sequence goes on from FR990102.1 coordinate 5,900,835, forward strand.
GCTACCGCTGGGAGGACTCCCCTGCGTGCATCAGCGGTGCGGAGGAGCAAACTATTTAGCATATCACGCAAGACTCCCAATAACACAACAAAGAGGACCCTCACAAGGATCTGATCAATCTGAACCACGCTGCTATTAAGTCCAATCTTAACTTTGACCTATAAATTGCCTATCTGACTTAAATAATATCTTGTGACATTCGATTCAATGAAGTAAAAACCATTTAGTTTCACGCGTTTATTTTTTGACCATCGATCGTTTATTAATTTGGGTCAGAAATTAACATTACGGAATCCAATGTTTCTTTACAAATAGTTACATTCTCTGGTGTATTCGAATTTTGAAATACAAAATAACTCATTTCAAAGCCTTTGTTTTAATATGGAGGTACTTCGGTTATCTTTGCTCTTGAATATTCAGTGAAACAGGATTAGAAGTCAATTTAGTATCAACATAATCACCGTTATGTCTACTTGCATGTGAAAAGAATGGTTCTTAAAAATGTATCGATTCTACGTATTCATATTTAAATACAAATTTACTATGGAATAGAATTGAAGAAAGTAGTAAGTAACTAACATAGGCTCAGAATAAACTATTATGATTATCAAATAATGTAAATTCTTGTAAAAAGAAGTTGTCACTAACAACGATGTTCATTATTTATATTGGTCTTTCTTGAGATCCATGAAAAGAAAAATAAATTCCAATATTTTTCCAGTCCAAATTCAACTCACGTAAAAACACGAAACGAGCTTCTTTATAATCATATCAAAGAAATTCTTATCCAAACTTTTTTTTAAAACAGAACAAAGATCAACATTCTAAAACGAATGTTAAAATAATTAGTATAAGATGTAATAAGAAGATAAACCCACATTGGTTAACACAATTTGCACAAAATAGCAGTGAATATTCGCCAAAGTCCAATTTACTGAATAAACTAGTGGTATTTACGGAGAGGAATGCAGTGCCTTTATAATTAGTGTTGCGCTGTGTTCACCAATAAATACCGCGAAACATTCTTAGGTTGGGTCCACATCCACATACGGTCAATAAACTTTTTTCTGTACAGCGCAGCGTTGTCATGGTTACGTCACCTGAGTCACTCTTTAAAACTACGATTTGAAACGATAAAAAGGCAAAAAAACATTTTTTTCTAGTTTGTACAATCTCGTCAGCATTATAATATTTTTAGCATTATTAGGGTTCCGTACCCAAAGGGTAAAACGGGACCCTATTACGAAAACTCCGCTGTCCGTCTGTCTGTCGGCCCGTCTGTCACCAGGCTGTATCTCATGAACCGTGATAGCTAGACAGTTGAAATTTGCACAGACGATGTATTTCTGATGTCGCCATAACAACAAACACTAAAGAGAATGTAATTTTTTGTGTGTCTGTCTATGTCGATCGAACACCGCGTACATTTTGCTTAGGAGTAGGGCTCTGCTAACACTGGGTTTTCATAGATACGGCCGTTAGTAGCGTATATTTTTACAACTTTATGATAAGTATCGATTAGGATTAATGTTTTTGAGTGGTAACAAGGACGCAACGCAGTGTGGAAAGGCCGCGATATGGTAGCTCGACGATCTGCTAAGGATCATGGGAAACCGTTGGATGGCAGCGCACGACTGGTCATCGTGGAAATCCTTAAGGCGCGTCCACATTTGTATCATTTGCCCGATCAGATCTTCGTCCCGTGGCATTATCTCGTGTCACGATCACGCGTTTGGACGTTGCGCCGATCCGATCGCTCAAAATCCACGTTGATACGCGTATCACACACGAGAAGCGCGGCGTAATCGCCGCGCCGTCAGTAAGCGTCCAAGCAGCGCGATACGCAGTCATGCCACGCCACGGTGATTGGATACGAGCAAATGATACAAGTGTGGACGCACCTTTAGGGGCGGCCTCCGTCCAGCAGTGTCGTCGAAGTCATATCATCTTTTAGCTGATCACTTGTAGTGTTTTGTTATATTATGCTTCTATACTATTATAAATTTGTAACAATGAAATGTCTGTACATTGAACATATTTTGAAAAAAAAAATTGTAATGGGCTATTTAGAGGTCACTGAATATTTTTTGTATGATTGTATGTGTCGTTGCGTCTTCATCACGCCAAATCAGCTTAACGGATTTCAACTATTTTTGGTACATAGGTAGCTAGGTATCTCCAGATGGTTATAGAATACTGTTTACCCGACTATGCTGAAGAAAAAAGAGGGTTATGATTTTTTTCCCCCCGCGGACGAAGTTTGCTGGCTCTTTTTAGTTTACAATTGTATTGAAAATCATCTCAGGTCCAAATTCAATTATGATAAATGTGGCAAGCGCGTACAGTTTGTCCAGCGGCCCTATGATCACGAGATAAATTATATGATAACGCGCCTGTCACTCTCGCACTCGCATACGTGTCAGAAGGTGACGGCAGCTATGTCATTTGTTTATCGCGTGACAAATACAACCATCATAGGCCCGCTGCACTGGAAATGTATAGGTTGATATGATGATTGTCACACAGTATTATAGATAGATAGCTTGCTAACAATTATGAGATGAAGGTCTCATAATTGTTCGTTTTGGTCTCTTGTCAAAACTCCCATTTCCACAATTCTCACTTCTGCATAAATGACGGCACCGCCATCGTGTTTTATTAGATTAATGTTTTTTGCTGATGCACTAGGCGACTGTGTGGATGCAACTTTATAATTGTAGTAGCGAGCTTGGTATACTTTAGAAAAGCAATAGCACTCAAATTATAATCATAGTAGTTTTAGTATTTGAATATTAAAACTACTAAACTGAATTCTGTTATAAATTTTTTAATTGTGTTACTTTGGTTTGTGCCATCTTAACTTTTGAAACCTTTTGGTTTTAATTTAACTAATGAAATTTCAGTTTCAAAGTCAATTTTAATTTTTCTGTCACTCTTCACAAAGTTTTATGTAATCTGTACTTCTAATAAAGTTATTGTAAATAATAGCTAGGTAGTATTAAGATATTAGCTAGGTAGATTTAGGTTTTGCTTATGTTTTTTAATTCGAGTAAAGACTCACTTTTAGTTTCGTTTTTTACACTTTATGTTTATGTTATTTACGTGTTTAGATATAAGATTTATTGATTGTTACCTTTATTGTGCCTTTTATTAATGTTGAATTGTGTAATATTTCGTGTACTTATTTAATAAAAGATGCTCATTTCACACATAACAATAACACTGCAATACACACATATCCTATACTCTTCACACACATCTTCCATCCTTGTCTCTCGTTCCCCCCTTCCCCTTCCCCTTAAACTATATCAGATTTGCCTGCCCTGTGGGCGAAAATCCCACTAGTTCCGCCCCACATAAATTCACCTTATACCAATCCTTTCCCTAGTAAAGTCAGTCACCTGCCACTTGCCACCATTCGTCCCACGCTCCACACTACACACCGCATCGCTGCTGAAACCTGAAAAATAGTCTTCTTATTTCTTCTTGTGACCTGCCGAAACCCTGCTGCACCATCTACAGTCCACTGCATGGACCCTTTACGGACCCGACCGTAACAGTGGTCCTCCGAATAGCCGGATATTGGAAGAATCAGCGATCAAGAAAGAAACAAGTACGTGCGAGTCGTAACCAAAGGCGTAGCTTTGCCAGGTTATTGGCTCGTTAAATCTGCAGCTCCGGCCACCTTGCGGTGTTAAACGGCTGTCAAGAAAGCGTTGTGTTAAGCTTGGTTTGCGCCGGTACGGAAAGGATAGCAAAGGGGGCCACAAGTTGGTCAAGAATCTGGCACGGTCGTTCCTACCGTGTCATCAGCATCCCTGCGCTACCGATCCCTCTACCGGGGGCCTTCCTTCCCTCCTTATCCCTACGTTCCTATTCCTGGTCGGCATCACCACGGTAGTAGCCCGTCCAGGCAGATAGTGGTTAGGAAAAAGTAGGGAGTGATATTTAGGGAGTGTTACTTAGGGAGTGTTAATTTGGATAATTGTATAGCTAGGGACCCTCGTGCGCGACAATGTCAGAACCTCCACAAACTCGTTCCAAGGTTAAGCCTAGAATCGAGCAGACGCCTGAGTCCGGTGGGACCACGTCTGGAGAGACGAACACGTGGAGTAAAGGCACCGGCATAACAGAGCAGAGTAGTGGCAGCGAACGTAGGGCAGCGCCGAATCAAATAGAAATCGAAAAAGGCGCGAACGTTAACGACGAAAATAGGAGTGCATCGGGCACTGTTGTTAATACGGTACCGGCTAGTAATATGTCAATTTTGATGGCAGAGTTAGAGGCGCATAACGCCGAATTGATTAGGGCTCAGGCGGCCGCCGCCGCGGCGAAAAGTAGGCTAGAGATCGCCAGAATGAGTGATCTGGCGAACTCTAGTGACGCGGCGGGACCGCCCCGGGTTGAGGGGTCCTTACATATCGAGCGATGGCTCACAGAGCAGCGTCAGCACAGGCCAGCTACCGCGATAGAGCATAGAAACGACATCCCAGATTTCGAGCACCCTCCTAGACCGTGTCCGCGCACGGACGCCGCCGGCGGCGGCGGCGGCGGCACGGATATGCAATCGTTAGCCAACGCTATCGTTCAGGCGGTGAACTCAAGCAATAGGTCGAAGCCGCCTAAATTCATCCACGAGCTCCCACATTTTGACGGGACGGTGACGGAATGGATGGCATTTAAGGCGGTTTTCAGCGACACAGAGAGTATGTTTTCCGGCATACAAAATGTAGCCCGTTTACGTAAGGCGATTCGCGGAGCGGCCCGTGAAACAGTTAGAACTTTACTATATACGACGTCCGAGCCGTACGAAATTATGGACACGTTAGAGAGGCGGTACGGTCGACCCGATTTGATTATATTAACGGAAGTAGAAAATATAAAAAGAATGCCGCGCCTGACCGACGACGGTCGAAATATAGTCACATTCGCGAATAGGGTCGCAAATACCGTAGCCGCGATTAAAACGCTTAACCAAGAGCAGTATTTATACGCGCCGGAATTAGTAAACAGAATCGTAGAGAAACTTAACGTCATATTAAAATATAGGTGGTTCGAGTTTAAAGCGACGCACGGAGGAGCGCCTGATCTCATTTTGTTGACGCGTTTTTTGAACACGGTAGGAGATCAGTGCGGGTCCATGTTTACTTACGAGAACGTAAGGGAAGAGCGTCGCCTTAAGCACAAACCAAGAGTAAACGCGGCACGTCATAGATCGAACTCCGAAAGCTCTTATAGCGCAGAATCAGAAGAAGATTTCGAACCAGCGTATAGTGCCACGGTGGCAAGTTTAAAAAAAATGCCAAATAACACGGTCAACAAACACGCGAAAAAGCCATCGAAAAGCCGACCAAAAGCGCCGTCCCCCCCACCGCCGGTGGAGTCCGCCGTTAAAAAAGAACAAAAATGCGCAATATGCGAGGGGGGACATACCCCTCCAGATTGCGCAGATTTTTTCAAGCTGAATATCGAGGACAGGTGGGAAAAGGCGAAGCGTTTTAGGTTGTGTTTTCGATGTCTGACGAACGACCATAGGCGATTTTTTAAATGCAAGTATGTACCTTGCGGCGCGGGCGGCTGTGAAGCGTCTCACCATAGATTGTTGCATAACGAAAAAAAAAGCTAGTGAAAACAATAATGAGCGTTCCACACCCGCGCGCGGCAAGGTCGGTTCGGTTAATCACGTGCATCAGCCTAATACCTACCTTAAGATAATACCAGTAGAGGTAACGGGGCCTCTAGGCGCTATTCTGACGCACGCCCTGCTGGACGAGGGGTCGTCCATAACTTTGATAGAAAGGGCAACAGCGGACAGAATAGTGCCTGGCGATCAACCCCGAAGCCTTTTATCGATAGAAGGGGTAGGGGGCAATAAATTAGACGACCACGAGTCATGCGTTGTTAAGTTCTCAGTACGGGGTACGTGCAGTAGAAATTTGAATTCGATAGCCGCGCACACGATTAGCGAGTTGCACCTGGCTGCGCAACAGGTGGATAGAGATTTAGTCAGGCGGTGTAAGCACCTCGACGACATAGAGGACGAATTGTGTTACGATAACGCGAAACCGACTATCTTAATAGGTCAGGATAACTGGCATTTGATTTCGTCACGCCAGTTAAAGATAGGCGGTAAGCACGAACCCGTCGCGTCGCTTACACAATTAGGGTGGGTCTTGCATGGAAAAGACTCGCTATCGCGCGGAACCATTGCCTACGTCAATCACGTGCGACCCATGTCGAAACAAAATGAAGAAGAGACCGTAAAAATGATGAGAGATTTTTTTAGCATAGAAAGCCTGGGTATAGAAGCGAAAACGCCTAAGGCGGACCCCGAGCAGCGTGCTTTAAAAATTCTTAACGACACGTGTAGGCGGATTGACGGCGGAAATAGGTTCGAGGCCGGTCTTCTATGGCGATCCGAAAGCGAGGAGATGCCTGACAACAGAGCCCAGGCCCTGAGTAGGCTGTATAACTTGGAGAGAAAACTAGATCGCGACGAAGAGCAAAAAACAGAGTATAATAGGCAGGTCAACAACTTGATAGAAGCCGGTTACGCGGAACGGGCCGAAGCCCCGCCCGCATCTTCAAGGACGTGGTACCTGCCGCATTTTGCAGTTATACACCCTCAGAAGGGCAAGGTCAGGCTAGTTTTTGACGCTGCGGCCAAGTCTGGAAATAAAAGCTTAAATGACGCATTGTTAGCGGGTCCGGACCTGCTTCAGTCATTGTTCGGAGTGTTAGTCAGATTTAGAGAAGGTAGGATCGCGGTCGTCGCCGACATAAAGGAGATGTTTCTCCAGGTTAAAATCATCGACGCGGACCGTGATAGTCTGCGATTCTTATGGAGGGGCGAGGACCGTGCGGGACCACCAATCGAATATAGAATGACGTCGCTCATTTTCGGAGCGGCTTCATCTCCTTGCACGGCCATTTATGTAAAAAATAAGAACGCAGACGATCACGCAAGCGAACAACCCGAAGTCGCGAGGGCAACCGTTCGTAACTTTTACATGGATGACTATCTGGGCGCGTTTAGTGACGAGGGGGAGGCCAAAAGCGTCATAAACGCGATGCACAAGGTGCACATGGCGGCCTCTTTCGAGTTGCGCGGATGGGCATCCAACAACCCAGCGGTTATAGATGACGTAACGGATAAGCGAGCTAGCGAACAAACGACGTTAGGGAAAAGCGATTCTGAAAGAACATTAGGTATGATATGGAACCACAAGCGCGATACTCTCGGTTTCAATGTTAATCTCAGAAACATCCCGTGCGATGTCGCGAAAGGCGGGGCTATCCCCACCAAACGTCAGGTGACCAGCGCGGTCATGTCAGTTTTCGACCCGTTAGGCCTAGTTTCGCCGGTTACGATGGTAGGTAAGGCTCTCATTCAGGACGTATGGCGTAGTGGAGTACAATGGGACGAGCCCATAACAAACGAGCACCATCAGACCTGGCTAGCTTTCGTAAAAAACGTAGAAATGCTGAAAGAGATAGAAATAGCACGTTACGTCCCCGCGCCTTCGGGTAAAAAAGAGATGCACATTTTCTGTGACGCTAGTGAAAAAGTGTACTCAACAGCGATATATTTCGTTAACACCGATGTCAACGGGGTAAAATCGTCGCGGCTGGTCGCAGGGAAGGCAAAGGTCGCCCCCCTGAAACCCATATCCGTGCCCCGCCTGGAGCTGCAGGCCGCGGTATTAGGCAGTAGGTTAGCCGAAACGATCAAGCGCGAATCCGATTATAAAATAGATAAATGCTACTATTGGTCAGATAGTAAAACGGTCCTAGCCTGGATAAAATCGGATCCCCGCTCGTTCAAATCGTTCGTAGCTCACAGACTAGCCGAAATAGAGAGTCTTACCGCGCCCGTAGACTGGCAATGGGTGCCATCGGCCCTGAATGTCGCCGACGACGCGACAAAGGGCGTCCCCTTGAACTTCGATGCGAATCATAGATGGTTTTTCGGGCCAGATTTTATTAGAGGCGACCCCGAGACATGGCCCAAGGAGAAGTCAGTCTCGGTGCCGCAGTCCCCCACAGGGGAGGAACGAACGATTAAGCCCGTCTTACACGCGACAAGTAAACTCACAGCCGATAGTTACTTACCGTCGATCGATAGATTCTCAAACTACAATAGGCTCTTGCGTTCCGCTGCCACCGTTCTGCTCTCTGCTGAGGTATTCAAAGCCAAGCTACTCAAAAAGACAACAGACACAACCATGAGAACCGACCACATCCAGATGGCCGAGTTACTCCTTATAAGAAGGAGTCAGCAAGCGTCGTTTCAAGAAGAGATCACATGCAAAGAGGCTGGGCGGCCGATGCCGAAGAACTCGCCGTTAAAGAAGATAGCCGTAGACATACGGAAAGGCGTACTCTATTTGAACAGCAGAATAACGCAAGATCGTTTGAGAAGATTACCAGTCCTACATGCTAAAGAACAGCTGACGAGACTGATCGTGCTGCATACTCACAGTACCCTCGGTCATGGCAATAGAGAAACAGTGCTGAACGAGCTACAACAGCGCTACTTCATCATAGGACTGCGTAGTTGCCTGAGATACATCTGCAATAAATGCCAGTGGTGTCGCACCTATAGGGGGTTACCCAATAAAATTCCCTTGGGCGATTTACCTTCAGAGAGGCTTATGAATAATCAACCGCCCTTCACAGCCACAGCGGTCGATTATTTCGGTCCAATGCAGATAACAGTAGGCCGACGTCATGAGAAAAGGTGGGGCGCACTCTACACGTGCCTCACCACGAGAGCCATACATCTGGAGGTAGCCACATCTCTCTCGGCTTCCTCTATGATATTAACACTCAGACGATTAATGGCACGACGCGGCACACCTACTGTTCTTTATAGCGACAATGCGACCTGCTTCAAGGGATCAGAAAGAGAGATAGGAGAGGCACTGCTAGCCAACGAAAACGAAATGACTACGTACACAAACAGTAAAACCATTACCTGGAAGAAAATACCTCCTGGAGCCCCGAGTATGGGAGGAGCATGGGAACGAATGGTACGTTCAGTCAAATCGGCCCTTTACACCGTGTTGAAAGAAAAGTATCCAACAGAAGAGGTACTTCACACACTCATGCTAGAAGCAGAACACCTCGTCAACTCCCGACCACTGACACCAGTGAACCCAGACCTGGAAAAAGAATCCCTGACCCCCAACCACTTCCTTATAGGGCGGTCATGTGGCATGTCACCGTTTGGGAGTTTCAGAGACGTAAAACCTAACATGAACAATTGGAAAGCAGCACAAGCCATGGCCGATGAGTTCTGGAACAGATGGATTCGAGAATACAGACCTCAGCTACAAGTTCGACGAGGTAATGTGTCCAACGAACAAACGATCAAAATCGGCGACATCGTACTGATCGTAGACCAGACTATGCCCAGAGGCACATGGCCAAGAGGGCAAGTAACTTCTGTTTTTCCAGGCCCAGACGGCAGAGTTAGAGTAACAGAAGTTAGAACAGCCTCCGGGCTGATGCGCCGTCCAGCCTCTCGCCTCATCGTGTTAGATAGCGTTTAATTATAAGTGCTCGCGCACGAGGGGGAGAATTGTAAATAATAGCTAGGTAGTATTAAGATATTAGCTAGGTAGATTTAGGTTTTGCTTATGTTTTTTAATTCGAGTAAAGACTCACTTTTAGTTTCGTTTTTTACACTTTATGTTTATGTTATTTACGTGTTTAGATATAAGATTTATTGATTGTTACCTTTATTGTGCCTTTTATTAATGTTGAATTGTGTAATATTTCGTGTACTTATTTAATAAAAGATGCTCATTTCACACATAACAATAACACTGCAATACACACATATCCTATACTCTTCACACACATCTTCCATCCTTGTCTCTCGTTCCCCCCTTCCCCTTCCCCTTAAACTATATCAGATTTGCCTGCCCTGTGGGCGAAAATCCCACTAGTTCCGCCCCACATAAATTCACCTTATACCAATCCTTTCCCTAGTAAAGTCAGTCACCTGCCACTTGCCACCATTCGTCCCACGCTCCACACTACACACCGCATCGCTGCTGAAACCTGAAAAATAGTCTTCTTATTTCTTCTTGTGACCTGCCGAAACCCTGCTGCACCATCTACAGTCCACTGCATGGACCCTTTACGGACCCGACCGTAACAGTTATAAAAATGAAATGTCTGTAGATTGAATATAGTAAAATAGTAATACGGACTATTTGAAGGTGGTTGTAAGAAAAAAAAAATATTTTTGATGGTTTGTTATGCGTTTGCGGTTTCTTCTCGTCAAAACGGCTAAACGGATTTCAATTTTTGATATATGGGTAGCATCCACAGATGCTTACTTTTTACTCGACTAAACTGATGTAAAATGAGAGTTATGACTTTTTTCTCTTTCGCGAACGAAATTATATAGGTGCCCACCTTCTAGTATGTAGTGGTATTATAAAATGACAGGGAATTCATTAATTCATGAAATAGTACACTGTTCCTACAATGTTCAGATTATTATCATGTTAACTTCTGAAACATTATAGCCTTTTCAGTAACATGTAATAATAATTTAAACCACACAAAATGTACTTGATTCAATTAACTCAGGTGCGACAGAACCAATGAAGTTGCTTCGGGCGTTTTAATTTCATCACTCAATTTTGAATAAACTGTTGTACATTTTTTATAAATTGATTTTCATCGTTATAACCGTGACATATTCAACACGAGGTTATAAAAATGAAATGTCTGTACAAGATATTTAAAAAAAAGAAAGATTCTTACGGACAATTTGAAAGTCACTGAGCCATTTTTTTTTACATTTCTATCTGTGCCTTTTCTATGTGGCGTAATCACATTTCAGGGATATTCGAAAATGGTTGACTTGACAAATTACCTTACTACGCAGGATGAGAAAAGAGCAGGCTTTTGAGTTTTTTCTCTTCTTTTGACGACACGTTTGGCTCAGTGGGTTGTAAAACGGCCTACGAAGCTAGCGGTCCCGGGTTCGAATCCCGGCCAGGGGAAGTGTTTGTGTGATGAGCACGAATGTTTGTTCATGGGTATTGGATGTTTTCTATCGATTTAAGTATTTTCATCTATCTGTATATTATGTATATCGTCGCCTAGTACCCATAGTACAAGCTTTGCTTAGTTTGGGACTAGGTCGATTTGTGTAGGATTGTCCCTGTGTTATTTATTTATTTATTTTCTCTGAAAATGAACCACGTGTTCCCAGTGCCATAAAGAAATTGCAATGTAAATTAAAGTCCATTAGAAGGAAAGAGGAGCTTGCAGCAACACACTAGAGGATGGATGGAAGAATAAATCGATATACCTACGACGAATGGATTAAAGTTTATTTGCTTTTCCGCGAAATAATAGTTTTACTTCGCGGAAAAGCAAATTAACTATAATCCATTAATCTAATATGGAATTCCGCAAAGTAACGCTTGAATCTATCAATTATACCTACGACTGTTGATAGGTTACGTACTGTTATAGCTTCCTGATTAGGCAAGACTTAAAGTGGCAAGTGAAGGATAAACAAGTGGAAAGAAGAGGAAGTCAAAAGTGAAGTGATAAAAGTGAAGTAGTGGAAGTGAACTAAGTGTTCAGTGTCAGTTACTCAGTGTGTGCTATATACACGGTGCGAAGACTAGTATCGGTGAATGCCTGCTACTGTAAGTCGTGAATAAGCTAACGTAGAACTATCAAGGTTTTTAACTCTATCGTATACCCCACGCTCGTAACCTATTATCTGTTAGGCCTCTTGATTAAACTACGAAAATTGAGCTGACCCGCTGAAACTCTGACAACCCGGCGCCTTACTATTAAATCAGTTTCAATCTGTCCCGTCTGATGATTTTGAGCAAAAGCTCCCAGAATTAATTTATATTAAACTATCAAGTACCTATAGAAATTTACTCGTCATCAGTCTGACTTGAAAGCCTATAAATTGAGTTTTTTTTTAATAATATAGATACAAAAACAAATTGTTGCTTTAACATTTCACAGGATCGGGAAGAAGTTAAAAAGCGCGGTCGATTTGTGTAATTATTGGGTAATTTTAGTTTTCGACATCCAACTTTAAGAAAAGGCACTCTCCTGAAAAGATTTTCGACGTCTCCTAGGAGCCCATAAAGCAGCTGACGGGTTTACTATAGAACTTAATTGTTTATCTTTACAAAGTTTATTGCGTTCAAGTGTCTGATTTCAGCATTTTCGCGGTTTTTGAGAGTAGCGCATGTGTGTCGGTTGCGCAGTTGAAAAGTATAGCAATTGATATACTTATCGACTGCGCAACCAGCACTGACTGCATTTTGTACTTGCTCGCGAAGTGGATCATTTAGTTCGTGCCCAGAACCAGAACTTGCTATAGATTAGTTAACTCAAAATGAAAAGATATCAAACAAACACGCTGTATTCTTTGCTAGTCATTAAAAATATGGAACAGTAATAATAAAGGAATACTGCTTTTTCAGGCAAATTATTAATTGAAAATGTAACGCAAGCCTTTTATAACGAAAAGAATATTGTAAACGGCTAATCCCTTATAAAATATTTACTTCACATTTATTTTATATTGAAAACCTTTAAGGAAGATTTTAAAAAACGTCGGACAACGGGAAAATCAACGCTCCATGAAAGAATTGATTAATGCACGCCCCAACAGCTGAACTTGAGTTTAAAAAGGCTTTTTGTTGGGTTTACAAAAAGGGTTTTGTAAATTCATCTTTAAAAGGAAGCAGTCTAGAGGGTTAGGATTAAATTGGGTTTACTTCTATAGAGCGGGTGAGTGGTTGCGCATTTCATTTATTTATTTATTTTACTTATTTATTTTATTTATTGGTGAAAAAACAGACATAGACAGAACACATGAAAAGAATTCTTAAATTAGGTATAGCCTATATCCTAACACAGATCCCACCGAGATTTTGTGCAAGTGAGTAAGGTGGCATTGCCATAAACAACACTGGATCAATACATTATGGAACTATATAAACTGTATATGAAACCACGCTGTATAGCTGAAGGTTAGGCCGATACAATTATTAATTCAGGACAATTAGCACATTTTAGATTAAGAGCACAAGAGTACAATTCTTGAGAACGTATATAATAACAAATAAATAGTTTAGAAGTAACATGAGTATACTACAGAAGAAGGTTTACTTTGCGCCTGAAACTGGCACGCTTGTTACAAAATATATCAACCGAGAGATTTATTGTATTGCACACACATTCTGCGTAGAGGTGCTCGAACCCCTGCGTTAGTCGCTGCCATCGGGACCGCGAATAGGGTATTGGTTCGCGTTCTATGCGGAGGAGCTCGGAAACTTATACTGTGCAATAATTCCGGACAGTCGTAGTAGCCTGTACATATATTGTACAGAACCATTGCGTCTTGCGTATTACGTCTGCTTGCCAACGTCTTAAGCTTATAACGGTTAAGAAGTTTGTCATATGACAAGGGTGCATGGGTAAGTCTATAGTTGAGAGCTCTCAGGAATCGTTTCTGGATAGACTCCACCTGGTTGCTGTATGTCGTATAGAGGGAGTTCCAAACTTCTGATGCATATTCCAGATAGGGACTTCGACTTATACACAGATGTACATTATTTACTGCAACGATGCCTGTGTTAGTGTACTTAGCACGCATGCGTACACGCATCATTAATCCTAATAGCATTTTAAGTTAAAATTCAGTTTATGATTGACCATTAGAATTATAACATCGCCACTCTACTCGCAGTCTTTTACTTTTACTCTCGGTACTCATTAAAATCCATTGCATCATTACGCACGACTTTTAAGATAATGAAATTATAAACTAAGTCGATTAGATTTGATACGGCTCCTTTCATCCGGTTTAAAGCACAAGCATGCATTGCGTCCGATTTACCGAAAACCGAGTAATCGATGTTTGAATAATCGATTCCTCATACAAATCTCCCTCTTCGCACTCTTAAGGGATGGTTTCTATTACTCTATTATATCGTTCCCTGAGTTAGAAATCATCTTCTTACCACATACACATTACATCTTAATCGGTTTAGCGGGTGACAGTCAGTCACATAGACAGAGTTACTTTCTCATTTGTAATATTGATATGGATTTATTTATCAGCTTTTGCGAACCCGATCGATGCCGATCAATATTTAGGCTTTATCCGAAAGGGAGAAAAAAATCGGCTAGGTTGTCCTGTACGACGTACGCGTCGGGATTTGTCTGGTCGAGGTCCTTGTCTTCTTTGCCCATTGGCTTAACTGTATTAAAACTTCCACAGTAAAGATTATCGTAGAGCCACGCGCGTAGCCGATTACATAGGAAAATACGTATGTACCGAAGACTTGCTTCGGACAAAGCGCCCAGCGATGGGGTTCCTAGTTGTCTAATTTGTAAGTATTTTTATAAGAATTCGTGCCCAAAAGGTACGACACAATATTACTAAGACTCCGTCGTCTGTCTGTCTGTTTGTCACCAGGCTGTATCTAACGAACCGTGATAGTTAGACAGTTGAATTTTTTACAAATGATGTATTTCTATTGCCGCTATAACAAAAAATACTAAAAAGAGAATAATTTTATGTCTATCTATCTATGACAGAAACCAATACAAAATGACCGAACACCGCGTACATTTTTCTTAGGAGTAGTGCTCTGTTAATGTCGTCTACGCCAGTTATCCTTGGCTGTTGCTTCTCTAGCGAATGTTTTTTCAGATTCATCTTTGTTAGGCTTTTAATCTGCTTTGGGCAGAATAATGTCCTGTCAATGAAGAAAAAAAAAGGGACTACGAATCTTTATGTGGTCTTTAGTTTCAATCTGACTTAGCTTCTAATTGGTGCCATCATATACTTCTATTAAATATTAATTTAGCACTTAAAGTACAGGCATTATAATGACCTTCATGACAGCAAATACAAACTGCTCCGGATTATTCATAAAAGTTTAGGTAAGTATCTCAGTGTTTAGCGCCGTCCCATTAATAGACAATTTTAACCATAACTCATAACAAAAGAGATGACAAAATCTTTCTAATGTTTATAACAAGCAGCCAACTTAGGACCCACATCATCTGAGATAGCTAGGAAACCCCAGGTCACCCGTCTAGAACCAGTAATCGCTCTCCTACGGGCTCTACGTTACACGTTTAACGTTATCAGATCTACACAGGTATGGTAATCGTCATCAAGAAATGACTTAAAGTGAGAACATAAAATCCAAGCGTGGTCATTTGCACTCAGTATATGAGCTAAAAAAATAAATCAGACATTTTAGAAATTAAACTGAGCGCGGGCCGCAATACAAATAAAAGGTACAAAAAAATCTTCATTTCTAAAGGCAATTGAAAAACCGTGAAAAATGATAAAATGCGAAAAGTTTTTGCTCGACGAGTGCACTCATATATTCCAGTGCAAATTGACGTACAATGAACGAGTGTTTTGCTCGGGCAAGCTTTCGTGGCCATCGCGTTGAATGAAGCCTGCGTATTACAACTTAAACCTATGTACGTAATAGATGCTCGTTGGTAAAGAGGAATACTTGATTTTTTTTAATTCAATTGTATAGCATCATCCCACTCACTTGAAAAAGAGAATAAAAGAATCCGTTTCTTTTACTCAACACGAACTTCGAATTCACATTAATAAATAGAAGCCTTTCAATACTATTCAAATAGTGAAATTACATCCATTTCTAGAAACAAAAAACCCAACAGCAAAAAGGCGTCCCAATTGTCAATCAAGTTTTTCAATTTTAGCGCCGTATTGTATACAAACAAACTAGGCCATAACCATTTATAGCTTCTGAAATTTCGATAATCACCTAAATCATTAAAATCCATTTCATAGTTATGAAAGTTTCAGGAATTAAAGTGTACCTAATAAATAGATATACATACTGTCAAAAATACGAGTATAACCCGGTATTTACTATCAAGCAGCTGCGTAAAAAAAAACAATTCATTAGATTTTGAATAGAATAATTTATTTGCTTTACATATTTATGGTACAAAAAGTGGTGAAAAACATACAAAAGCACAAGTACATATCTAACCACGCAAACACATTAATGATACTATAGCAAGGAATATGAAACATTACATGTCTGACTACTAAACCACCACTTAATTATCAAAAAATTGTAGTCTTCAATTAAGTTATTAACCAGATGTCGTAATCGGGGCCATACAGAGATACACATAATTGGTCCAGTATGATGCAATGGTTATTTATACTCGTATTTTGATTATGGCGCGAATACCGGGTTGCACACAAGCTGTATAACAGGTACGTAATACGGCCATTATACCGCCAGTTTAAGCGTTATGAAGGCAGTTTAGTCTCTAAGACAGCATGTGTGCTACTTGGGTATGGTTTGAGTGCCTACCGTATTATAGAACTTATTATTATCTTATTTTCTTTAGTCTCGACTCCAATGCGTTGCTTTTAACAGTAGAAGAACATAAGTAAAAAAACACTAATAATGTTATTAAGGTCCTCCCGTGACCATGGAAAGCTGGAAAGCTTCCGAAACGTCGGGAACTAAAATGAGATAATATACGCGATATAATCCGTTAAATTGTTTTATTTCAATGAGTAATAATCGCGGAAACAGAAGAAAATATAATGTTATTAAGGGTTATGAGGGAATGTAACAACGAGCACGAATTAAATATATCTAAGTATGGTATATTAACTAAGAACTTAAAAAAGGGCGCCAGGTGAGTTTTAGTCCGTGTTCGACTGGGAACTCTGCCTATCCTTGACTAGCGTAGCTCCGTCTGCCTTCCAATGAAGGCTGTGATTTTAAAGGGCATTTCGGTAGTCTAAAAACACACAATGACCTAAGTTAGATACTAACTTACTAAGTTAGATATTAATTTACTATCCCTACGGATCACGGAACAATAGACTGATTCACCCCTTTGATGATCTTCACAGGACACAAATAACAAAAGAAACTAATCACAGCCACTAGTGGGATGTCCGGATATGCATTTCCACAATGTCGGTAATTTATTTATTTATTTACCCTTACGTATGTATTAAACCTTACGTACTAGGCCTAAGGGTCTATTCGTATTTTCTCGCAATACAACAATCGTACATAGTAATGTCATCGCAATAGTAAGCATATTTTGAACTCATCGAAAACTCTAAATGCGTTATGCTACAAAAGTCGTATTAACTAACTTGTCTATGGACAATAGATTCTCATGAGAAAACTGCAAGGTTGCATTTGTTTTACACAATCTGAAACAGATGAAAATTTCTTTCACATTCTACGAGTTCGAAATTTAAAGAAGGCGACCCGGTGTCGTCAATGACCATTCACATACAGTTTTTTCGTATTATTGTGTTTTTGGCCGCGTAGCAAAATTCTCTTAGTCTTAGAGGAACTTGCTGAGTGAACTTTATACAAAAGTGGATATAAAGCCGTTTAGTTTAATATCGAAAGTAAGAAAGTGGAATAGTTACTTGTTATGCAAGTTTGTTGTTAGGCGCGGGTGCTTGAATTTAAAGCCGAGTAAGCGATAGTATCTAAAATTGAACCACGAGCGGAACGAGTGGTTACAATATAGACTCCTGAGCATAGCGAGGCTTTCAAGGCACGAGAAGCCAAATAATTTCGCAGCCGTGCGATACACAACTTTTCACCCCACCAGCTCAACTTGTAAGATGTAAGAAAAGCTATGAAAATATAACAAAGCGATTATTAACACATTTAAAACAAACCAAAACAAATTCACTTAAAACAGTATATAAATTAGAACTTTAATGACTTTTCCACGCTAGCAGATAAAATGGACTTTTCAACGCAGAGTTTGCGCTATAAAGAGGACTTTTCCGAGCTCGTGTAGTGAATATATTATTTACACGTTCGATCCGCGCGCACTCTTAAACCCCTTGCCTGCATGATGCATTGCCATTTATTTTGTAGAAGAACAAAATGTCTTTCACGAGAATTATTGTTTTAAAACATGCACGCCAAATAAACTTGAATGTTTCCGCGCGAATTTAGACTTCTACAACGGGTACAACCTGAATTTAGTAAGATAACCGGTTTAAGCGATGACCTGTTAAAACCGCCGTAACGGTACTGGTAGGAACCTATTTGAGTAAGTGTTCGTAAAGTCTGGAGCTATTCTAAGGGTAATTTCGCAGTTTTCGACCAATGGTGGACTCCCTCAACCTTAGCAAAAAACTTGAAAAACCGGTCAATGAGGGCCATGCTCAGTGTAAATAGGGTTCCGCACCCGTTACTACAAGAAATGCACTATAGATGAAAATAATATGATGTACAAAAAGGGCCCCAGCAAAAGAGCATAATCTTTATGGGACTTACGTTTTTTTGTTGAGAAGCGCAGAAATTTCCTTAAAAGTATTTACAAACCATAGGTCCAAGAAATATGAAAAAAATTACAAAGATAACGCAAAACGGTTATTTTTTTTTCATAATTTTGGACTAACGGTGTGGAAGATAAAGGGGAGGACACATTTATACAACTTTCGGAGCGATTATTTCCGAAAAAATGCACTAAATGATTTGTTCTTTCTAGAAACCTTAAACTGTTTTGAAAAGAACTCTTGAAATATGATCAACACGTTGAAGTTTGCTACCATACCCTAAAAAGGCATCAATTATTAGAAATTAATTTTCAAATATTGAGACGTTTACCTCACTACCTCTTTAGTTTCTACTGTATATTGTACTATAAAAAAAAATCATATTATAAAACTGCCATGGAGTGTCATAAAGTAATCAAGCTAATTTTATTTTGAATTATTACTTTACTTAGTTTAGTTCATATTCCTAATGCTGCGCGACGGCCAAGTAAAAGTTGAAAGTATCAATTTACATTGCACAGGTAAATCTAATCTATTGGAAAGCAGACAGTATGGGTTATTTAATTTCGCGGTCCCAGGTTCACCCCCTTCGCAAAGTGCATCGGGTCAGGATAAACACGATTTGTACATCGCTTTCCGGCGAGTAAAGTAGCTTTCACAGTAAAATGTCTGTCATAGAAGAGGAACTTCGTGGAAGTTATTTATTTTTGCTAGAGACTGGAGACAATAGTGTAACTACGTTCGGTAACACATTGCGTTCATTTCTCACATTTATATTTTGGGTGAGATTTCTTTTGTTTTTGCTAGAAATCTAAAACCATTCAATAGTAATTATGCACAAAGTTATGTTCTTGATTGGCTCCATACAAAAAATACCGGATTATTAATAGCATAATATAAGGGAGGAGCGCTGCTTATCCTGTATTTATTTAAAAGATGTTATTGAAATTAATAAGCAAAATAAAAAATCTAGTTTGTGTTCTAACCTAATGTAAATATGATAATTTCTGATTATTTAAAAATGTGTATGTTACAGGCCATATTTAAAATTTCAGATTGTTCGACATATTTACGGTCAATCTACTTCCATATTAATTTTTAACTTCCTGAGTAACCAGAAAGTAGCCAAACATTTATATGTCCAGTCAGTCAGTCGTAAATCAACAATTTTTGAATCTCATTACCTTGATAATGGCAACAGAATTTTTGTAGAAATTAAGGTTTTAGTAATGCGGTTGCAAAGTGCATTAGGTCTAGACAAACACGAGTTTTACATATTCGTCCCGGCGATTAAAGTAGCTTTGACAGTAAAATATCTGTCACAGAAGAGGGAGAGATAGAGAGAGAAGAGAGTTTGAGCAAGCCTTAATTGCTCATTGATTCAAAGAGTTAAAAATATGACCACTTTCGGTAGCATATATAAGCTTGGGTCCTTTTTTCACATTTATATTTTTGATGCCGATTATGATTTGATGTAGGATACCAAATTGAAAGCAAAATCATTCAATTTTATTCGTTCACATTGGGTCCATACAGAAATGATTTGAAATGACCGTATTATAAGTTTGTCGTCAAAACCAGTCCTTAACAAAAAAAATCTAGTGATTATGCGTCCAAAACCTACCTCCACACTAATTTTCAATTTCCCACCTCAACCGGAAATAACTGAATATTTATAATTCGTTAATATTGGATGCATACAGAAATGTTTTTAAATAACCGCATTATAAATGTATTTTAAAAAACAATCCATAATGTATTATCGCAACACAACAACGGAACGGTTCCTTCGAGACAATGGATGTAACGCGACGTCCGAAACGTCGAAGAATTACTAACGAAAGGTAATTAAATAAATCATACTTATACGCGATTTGTTCCGTTTTTTGTGTTGTAATAAGGAGTGAAAATTGCATTACTTTAATTAATCCTTAATGTGATTCTAAACCTACGTCCAGACAAAAAAAAACAAAATAACCTAGCCAAAAATTTAAAAAATTATTCTCTTACATTGGGTCAAAAGAGAAATGGTCTAAAATGACCACATTATAAGTTTGTCGTCAAAACCAATATGTTGATGTAGTGTAATGTTTTTTTGTAGACATTATGCGGCCTAAACCTACCTCCATACAAATTTTCAATTTAACAAGTCACCTGAAAGTAGCCAAATATTTATAATTTATTCGTTTACATTGGGACCATACATGAAATGAAATAATGATCTTTATTCTGTAAGCAGGCCGCAAGGGCTGACTCTACGGCGTTTCCCAAGAGGAGACCACTGAGAAGAAGAAAGCCGAAACAAACTCAACAGGCAGTCATTTTTTCTAAATAAATCTTATATCTATTACATTATTTCTGAACGTTTTTACAATGACCATATTATAAATGTGTCTTCAAATCAATCCTTAATGCAATGATTTAATTTGTTTCTAGATATAATGCGACCTAAACTTACCAAATCACCTGGAAGTAGCTAAACATTTATACTATTATAAAACAGTAAAAATTGAATATATTAAAAAAAAATTGTAACGGATTATTTGGAGGACACTGTCAATCGAAAACTATTAATTTTTAGTATGTTCGTATGTGTCCTTGTGGCTTCATCGTGCCAAATTGGATAAGCAGATTTCAACTATTTTTGGTACACACACCAGGCAGTCAATCGTAAAACAGCGATTTTTGGATGTCATTACCTAGAATGGCAAGAAGTTTTTTGTTGAAATTATGGTATTAGTTAATACGGTTGGGGACCAGGTCTCGATCCCAGCCGCAAAGTTCAACGGGTCAGGATAAACCATGGAAAGCTGGAAAGCTTCCGAAACGTCGGGAACTAAAATGAGATAATATACGCGATATAATCCGTTAAATTGTTTTATTTCAATGAGTAATAATCGCGGAAACAGAAGAAAATATGGCGAATTTAGTAGTTTTCACTGTAAATTGTCTGTCATAGAAGAGGAAGTTTGTGGAATTTATTACTGTTCATAGACTCAATGGAACGCTGTTTAGTTTTCTAGTTCTTTTAATTATTACGCTTGTCGCTCGGAAAAAAAATCTTTACATATCTATATTATTGTAAAGTAATAAAAGTGAATGGTACATTAAAGATATTTTAAATAAACGGACTATTTGATGGTCACTAAACTGCTTTTTTTTTTGGATTTCTTTGTATGCGGTTGATTTCGTGCATAGGCAGAGTGTGCCGCAACGGTGGGTCGCCCTGATGGTCGCCTATGTTCTGCAACCATCTATAAGAACTCGTAAAGTTGTGAAATATTAAAATCCAGTTGCTCTTGGATCATGATTCCAAGAAAAATCAACAGTATGTAGTAAAAAGTCTATGCACATTGACAACAGCGCCATCTCTCAGCCGCAATATGGACTATTTGATCACTGAATCGAAAAATGTCTGTCTGTCTGTCACCAGGCTGTATCTCATGACCTGTGACAGCTTGACAGTTGAATTGTTCACAGATGATGTATTTCTGTTACCGCTATAATAAATACTAAAAACAGTATAATTTTATGTCTATATCAGTTACCAATACAAAATGATCAAGCACCGCGTACATATTGCTTAGAAGCAGGTCTCTGCCAACACTGGATTTTCATAAATACGGCCATTTGTAGCGAATATTTTGTACGGAACCCTTGGTGCGCGAGTCCGACTCGCATTTGGCCGGTTTTTTTTTTGTATGTTGTACAGATGTTAACCAGATTTGATACAAGGATAGCTAAATATCCAAGGATGGTTAATGGATACTCTTTACCCAATTATGCTAAAGCAAAAAAGAGGGTTATGGTTTTGCCTACGCAAACGAATTAGCGGGCACCTTTTAGTATAAAACTACAGTAACTTGCACGAAAATACTGTCTCTTCTGCAATTTTTGTTTAATGGCAACCAGTGCGCTTACTCAGCGGGATTGAAGCGAAACTAAGCTGATTGTCCCTAACATTGTTATTCATCTGCACGTTAAATATACTACAATTCGTTGCATTTAAAGTAGCTGTATTTTTTTTTTCATATATTATGGACAATCTTACACAAACCTACTTATTCCTAAACTAAGCAACGCTTGTACTAGGCGACGATATACATAATATATAGATAAATTATAATACCTAAGTACATAGAAAATATCCAAGACCCAGGAACAAACATTCGTGCTGTAACGAGGCGCATTACGACTCGTTGCTTACAAACTGTCTGGCTATGCGCAGCTTTTTAAAATTATTTATTCTTCTGACAGAAAATTCAAATTATTTTACAATTCCACACTCGAACACACGCTCGAGCTTGATTCAATTCTTTACTTCGGACCTGATCACATAATGTTCTAAGTCTTACTGTTACCAATGTTTATAAAATCCTCAAGCCTAAGCAGAACATAAGTGCATTATTCCTGAAACCTGAGTGCTTTGAGTGACTATTATTTATTTGAATACATAATATAAACTTCTAAATAATAATCTACAGAGTAAAACCATACTGTTGATCCGTCGTTGACGACACGTATTTATAACTCTAGACATTGAAACGTGCCTTTTCTTTTCCTTATTTACTTCAATACCGTTTATTTAATTTATGTGACGACCGGTTTAGCTCAGTGGGAGTAATGTTGCCTGCGAAGCTGAGGTCCTGGGTTCAAATCCCGGTAAGGGCAAATATTTGTGTGATGAGCATGAATATTTGTTCCTGAGTTTTGGATATTTTTTATGTATATAAGTAATATACCTATTAAATATATCGTCGTCTAGTGCACAAGCCTTATTGAGCTTACCATGGGACTAGTTCGATTTGTGTAAAAATTGTCCTGTAATATTTATTTATTTATTTAATAAATATCCTGGCCCTTGTCTCCTGTTTACTTTACCCCGGATCCAGTGCTCAACACACCAACACTTGCTTTAGCCGGGATTCGAACCCGGGACTTCGTAGGCCGTTGTGTAACCCACTGAGCTTAACGTGTTTTTGGTATACCCACAACTTTTCTTAAGATGGCTAGACAGTTTGTAGTCCCTGTTATTAGCCACTTAGCCAACCTTTGTTTTGCGCAAGGCGTCTTCCCTGGTCCCCTAAAACAATCCATTGTAACTCCTGTGTTTAAAGGTGGCGAGAGAGACAGTGCAAATAACTATAGGCCCATTTCCGTGTTGCCTGCTATTTCTAAAATAATGGAAAAACTACTAAATAACCGACTTAAATCGTACCTTAACAAATTTGAAATACTATCGGAATCACAATATGGTTTTAGGAATGGCAGGTCGACGGAGGATGCTGTCCTGGCTCTATCTTCTTTGATAACCCGGTACACTGACAGTGGTGATAAGTGTATGGCGGTGTTCCTAGACCTAAAAAAAGTATTTGACACTGTCTCTCCTGCCATCTTAGTACAAAAACTTGAACATATGGGAGTCCGGGGAATACCCTTAAAGCTGTTCACAAACTATCTCAGTGGTCGCACACAAAGGGTAAAGGTTGGTGATTATGTAAGTCAAGAAGAGGAAATTACATTTGGAGTCCCCCAGGGCAGTGTCCTAGGACCCACACTCTTCTTGATTTACATTAACGACCTAACTAACCTCAACATCACCAAAGGACAAGTATTTTCGTATGCAGACGATACAGCTGTAGTCTTTAAAGCAAATACTTGGCAGAATGTCTTTGACTGTGCTGAAAAGGGTCTACAACAGATTTCATCCTGGCTCAAGTCCAATCTCCTTACGCTAAACTTGGAGAAAACCAATTATATATGCTTTACGAAAAACATCAAAACCCAACCGGATCCGATACTAAGACTGAAATTACATTGTTGTGACCTTACTGACCTTATTTCCTGTAGCTATACAGAACTTACAAAATTACCATCCACTAAGTACCTTGGAGTCATTATTGACCAACGGCTAAGCTGGCATCCACACATTGAATTTATTAACAACCGCATAAGAAAACTTACCTGGATTTTTAAAATACTACGAGATGTTTCCAATAAATCATTACTGGACCAGTTATATAAAACTCTTGCGCAATCTGTGATGTCTTACTGTATTGTAGTATGGGGTGGTGCTACCAAAACTCAATTTCTGCAGGTAGAGAGAGGGCAAAGATGCCTTCTCAAAGTAATGTATAAACTACCCTTTAGACATCCAACATATGAACTATATACACATAATAATATACTAACCATGAGAAAACTGTACATCTTACTAACAATCCTAAAAATACATAAAACTTTAAAATTTAATCCTTCCTTGCTAACCCGTAGGTTAAACCATATTGTAGCTCCTAGATGTTACACTAAGTCATTGTTTGCAAAAAGACAATACTCTGCAATGTCATCGTCAATGTACAATAAAATAAACAAAGTGTTAAATATATATCCAATGAATCAATTGAACTGTAACAAGAAAGTAACAGAATGGCTAAACACACTTACTTACGAAGACACTGAATTGCTTCTTAATTGACAAACATTATTTGTAACCCTATTAAAACAAACGTAAAGTGATAAACACAACCGTACTATATGCATACACACACACACACACATACACACGAACACTTATTTTCCTTTGTTTAGATCTAGATATAAGTAAATAAAAGGCTTAGGAACAATTAATGTTCCTTTTATGTTAAAGTTGAACTCGTATCCCAACTCATTAACATTTTTTATACCTACTTGTGATTGTAACTTATTATATAACAACTCCGGGGAGGAGCGGAACCTCCTAACACAAGTATTGTCATACTTACCAGGAGGGGCCGGTCACTTTACTATGTACCAACTAAGTATAGTTTACCAAATAAACATTTTTGATTTTTGTTTTTTTTTTGATTTGTTCAAATTTAGAAAAGCAAGAAGGTTGTCAATTTGTTTATTAAAGTAGTAGAAATTAAATGTCTGTAGATTCAAAATATATTTAAAAAAAAAATTAAATAACACCAAACTGGTGGACTTCCATCGAGACAGCCTCCTTTGCACTAAGTCAAAATTATTGCGTTTACAACTATTTTCTTAATTTGAAAACATCACACAATCTTTTAAATTAGTATATTGATACAAAAATGTCAGTAGAAAGGTAAATTTAATTGCGATCCACTGCAGTCTAAGCCTGACTAATGGTTCAAGACGCTGTTCCGGTATAACAGAGACGCTGGTTCGATTCCGGCTTAGTGTTATTTTTTGTGTTTACTTAGATCTTCGTATCAAGTCGCCTCTTACGACACCCATATTGGTAGTGCTATTCGAAGTCGGCACCACACGGGGATTTATCATGAAGTTATTTTGGAAACTGTTAGAGGCTCAAAGAACTCTGACTAAACGACCCGTTGATGATGATGATGTTAATGAAGCATCAAAAATACTTTGAAAATCGTTCTTGGCAAACATTTTTAACGACCCAGCATGTAGTATACAATAAAATAAAACCGATTCCAAAAAAAAAAACTAAAAAGTAAAAAAATAACGTCATAATTCAGTTTCTTCAATTTACTGACAAGTAACCGTTTGTATACTCAATCTATACAGTATATACAATTCATCTTATTTTGGCGTCGGTGCCATATAAAGAATATGTAAAATATTGAAAATTGACGATTTTAGTAAGTTGTGACACGATAGCACCGACTCCAAAATAACATTAATTGTATATACTGTATAGACCGAGTATACAAACGGTTACTGTAAGTAATTTGAAGAAACTGAATTATGGCGTTATTTTTTTACTTTTTAGTTTTTTTTTGGAGTCGGTTTTATTTTTTTGTTAAAAAGTTTATTTATTTTACACTTTCTAGTTACTTATCTCGTGACGATTCGAAAAAGCCCAAACACGGCTAGGATACTTTATTTTATTACATAGATCCGGTGCCTACCTTCCGAATCCATCATCAAATCAATTCGATGGTACCATTCTCATCAGGAACATTTAAGTTTGTGACTTCTTCATCACTTCCACTTCACCAATTTACACTTTCTGAATGAAAATGCTTATTATGTTTCTTATAATACCAAAATCGCTATATGTATGCCTACAATATTTGAGGAGTTCCTTCAATTCCTCGTGGATTGCATCATCAGATCTTCACCAAAATTATATGGGACCAACTTGGAAGTACCTCCTATAAAACAAAAAAAATATTTTGAAATCGGTCTATTAATCTTCGAGTAATCGGTGAACATCCATAAAAAAAAATAAAAAAAAAACATTCCGTCGAATGGAGAACCTCCTCCTTTTTTTTGGATGTCGGTTAAAAATGTATTTCTTTGCTAACAGCTCAAAGGATAGTCTTTTTACATTTCTGATTCCCTGTTGTCACTTAGATATTTTTCTTTTCCGTTGTCTATGTTTGAGTGTCGTATCTGTTCGAAAGAATTGTTAAGTGCAAATCTGTGGAGTTACTCAGAAAAAAGCCAGGTTTTAATTTTTCCCAGACCATTAAGCAATTTGTTAAAACTAAAAAAGTCAAACACACGCAGAACACGTTAGAACGACACAAAGGAATTCGTATGAAAGAGCGTTTTCATAATTCAGTCCAGTGATGTTTGAACGCGCAGCTTTTGATATGGCGGAAAAATCCTTCGTAGTTGGAACTGAAATACTGCCTAAAAGCCTTTGTGTGACTGGCGTTCTTTTTGGATTGCCGTGAAGCTGCCTAAATGTCAGGTCAGCGTGAGAGCTAGCTCAATTCCTTCAATCCAAATGAGGTAACGTTTCTGCATTAAACTTTCCTAGCTTTTTATAATCTTTTATTTAACTTGCATCGTTCGAAGTTGCAGGTGTCATGTCATAATTTGGGCTTAAACGACAGCATGCCTGTTGTTATCATCGTCGGTGTGCTAGGTGGTTCGATGCTACGACATCCTCGGCACCTAGCGTGTGGGTTCGCATCAGGTTTGTAAGTATGTAATTTCAAATTCAAAAGATTTATTTGTCCAACATATGTAGAATAAAAGGTCTTACAAAACTATTTGTATCATTATGTGGTGCCGTGTTGGGCATACTTTGATTTTTACATGCTTACATGCAGCTTGCATAACACATAAAATATCATGGTTATAATTATTTAATTATTAAAAAACAAAATAAGAAAAAACTATAATATGGGATGTCAATATATAAATAATATTATCAGCTAATCATATTAGTCAAACGTTTTGTAACTGAATAATAGGTTTTTTTATGAGAAATGCCTTGAGTGAGATGTAAGTTGTGGTTTCAAAATTTGAAAATAATTTTTCAACCGATTCCTGATATTCGATTGAGCTGAATTTTGCCATGCTTTTGGATTTACGAAAGCAGGTGGCAATGCAATAAAAAAATACAATCCAGCTGATCTGATAATGGAGCTGGCAGGTGGTCATTGGAGCTTTGTAATTAAATAACGTAATCCTAACAAATTTGGGCTCTTCAGAATCGTCTTATAAGTTGACGAATGAAAAAAGCCGTCAATAAAATCTTGTCACAAAAATGTCCACTGGGCAAATATGTGATTCGCGTTTATTTATATTTTGTTGTGGAAATCTTTGAAGGAGCATTTAGCAAATTTTTGATATGAATTGAATATTTGCGAACATTTTGACCACAATTTGTAGCCCATTTTCTGGCTGCATTATTTAGGTATGTTTGCAACATACCTATCAAGTCGAAATATGTTTCGTTAAACACGTCCAATAAACAAAAAAAAACACATATTGTGAAGGATTAAGATGCACCTAGTGCACGGTAGCAAATCAGATTATACCAGCTCACGCTTTTAACTTTTACACAGGAAAATAATTTGATTATCTTCTCTTTCATACAAAGGGAACTTTCATCGTTCATAGCTAAACTGAGTTATGGCAACAGGCTCTATGTATGCACGTCGTTATTTTTCAACAGATGCTAAACCGGGATTCTATTGGTTCATAAATATCTCTGTAAAAACAGCAAGCGAGCGGGAGTTAAAAAAAAAATGTTCTTTGTTTAGATTTTTCAAAATTATATTCCTTTGACCATTAGAATAGTGCACTGCCTTTGTAGATATCAAAAACTGCGTTATAGAACTTATTCCCTAATTTACTGTGGCAAGGTGATCATTTCGTGTTGCCATTCCTACTTATTTTGTAATCTAACAACTTTATCACAGATTTTAATAATCGATGTAGCTCGGAAGGCGGCCAAATGGAAGTGGGACGTCTATAGTCCGGCAACTTCATTCGTGACAATACTCCAATGGTCTGCGGGCGACGGGGGGAAAATAGAACAGGGGCGGCGCCGCGCGAACTCTTCATACCGCCCCTCCGTCCCCCGTCGCCCGCAGACCATGGGAGTGTCACGAACGAAGTTACCTGGATATAGTTGCGCCGCAACGCAAGCTGAGTGAGCTGTGAGCTAAGACAACCACCGACTAGAAACCGTATAGACAAATCTACAGAAATTCAAAGACGTTCAAAAAAATTGTTTTTTTTTTGCATCGAGCGGTATTCACACACGTTTTTGGTATGCCCTCCAGGCCAACGTGGGTGATCTACTACTGGTCTAAATAATTGCTCAAGTATTGAATTTTTAAACCATTCGCTTCATTTCTTATACGCCTAAGGAAGATTATGTAGTACGGCCTGTTGAAAAATACCTATTGATAGAATAAAGAGAAAATACTAAAAATGATCAATTGACTGTGTACTGCGTTATTATTGCAGAACAATATAGCATTCAATGTGAAATTCGTTTTGTAACGAGGTGATAACGCCACTAATAAAAGTTCAATCTGTGTTTGTGTATGACAATTAACAGTTAAACCAAGTTTTTGTCTGCCTTGATCGACAAAGAGAAGATAATGATAATTTTCTACGAGAACTAACAGCTACTTCTTTTTGATCTGAGTTAATTGTGCCTGTAACATTTGCCTGTAACATCATCTTTGAATAACTATTGTTTTAATTTTTAAATTTATTTTCTAAGAATTCTTTTGTGCTATACTATACATTCGGTTGTGAATATTTAAAATAGATTATGTTAGTTCTATTTGCCTGAAACACAGGGAATCCTATTTTAGGCTTATAAGTCCTTTTATCTACCCTAAATTGTTTGTTTTTAGCCTATAGTTATCATTATTGTAAAATACGTTTTTTCAATAAATTTTGTTATTATTTAACACTAAAAGTTTAAATTCACAGCTTAATCGCGGTAAGATATTACGAATAAGCACTAAGTAAAGTTTAGTTCGTTACTTTTCGCTGCATAAAAATTGTGCCATAATTACATTTTCCGCTCGTACATTACACGAAACGTGTAAAATTTTACACGACACAATTATGCAATGAAAATGCTTAATATTTAACACTCACTTTGATAACTTTTTCATAATCGTATTTCACAGAACTATTTCAATCTGTAAGCGTCTTTATTAACTATAAAACAAAAGCCACATTCTAATAAAATATCACATATTTCGATAGAATCGTAAAGAAATCGTTGATTTCTCGCTCTTGGGAGAAAAACTTACGTTTTTAATATGTCCGTTAAAGCTACATACGACGTTATTTTTCTGATATTAAAAGGTAACGTAGCATGCAAGGCTTTACAGCGCGTTTTAGAATTTAATGCTCTTTGTTCTCGTACAATGTCTCACTGCCGCTATTAATGTGTAAGAGTGCTTGTAAGACCGTACAGTGCTTGTACTCGGCCTATTTTAAAGGATTATGAACTTGGATTCAGATGTTTATTTATAACCAACGTGAAAAAACTGAAAAATGAAATTTCTGAATTAAAAATTAATAATAACTACTTTCTAACTAGTCTATTCACGGCAAATATACGCCTACACTCCCAAAATTGACATTGTCTCTTCCTTATTTTTTTTTAATTGAGGCACCCTGTTTAATATGATATTCAAATTAAATACAATTTTGAAATTTGATTTGACGTTAAATGCTTAATGACTTCAAATACCAACCAGTTATGTCAGCGATGTTGTATTTGTAAATATTCCTTAGTAAACCATCCTTATCATTGGGTTTTTCCTGTATCTACTCGTAAGTGTATATGTATCTGCGTATCTGTACGTAAAGCCTGACCAAAAATATGAGAGAATTGTCAAGATGGTTGTCTATCTATAAGATTCATTAGGCAATAATTTTGCAACTGTCAGTACAGTTCAAAATATTAGATTGGCAACTGCACATTATTTTTTATGACATGTTTACATTTATTATTTTCTTAATGTTTTATTTTATAGCAACAAATGAAACAAATACAGATTAATCTAAAATCAAATCATATAGTTACCTACAACGAAACATGTGTTGGTTTTTTAATTTGTAATTTTAACCATTCACTGTAATCAAAATCAGATTCTAAACTAAATTAAATATTCTTTGTCCATTACTGTCATGGATTTTTGAAGTTCCATCTCTGCTATGTCCATATCGGTGTCTCTCATTTATAATCCGGAATTTGATTGATCGTAATCGAATCGCTATCGGATTTTTAAGTAACCGCAATAACAAATTTTAAATTTATATCCTAATGTATGCAAAATCTTTCGTAAGAATTCTCTACCCCCAGGGAAATTAATCTACCGTTTCAAAAGTCTTTATAAAGATTTTATAGTGGGCACTTTCTTTTTTACGGTATAACATTCATGAATTTTTCGATTGATCACACACAAATCAAAGTCGTTGTTTTTTTTTGGCGATTTAAATACAGATGCAGAACGATCTTCCCTTGCGATTCATGAAATCGATGTTTGGAGAATGAAAAAAATATTCCGTCCAGCAGTTTTACGTGATATGGCTACAAATTTATCTTCACACAGACAGCACGCAGAGTATCAAAAAATACTTCAGTCATTTTCATAAAAAAAATATATTATTTAGAGTCACACATCTATTTACAACTTTATTAGGCCTGTTATAAGACAAAGTGTAAATAAGGTGGAAATTACTCCGCTGACAAAAGCCCGAACTCTTAATGCATCAAAATGATGATTTGATGATAATAAATTACGCACAACAACCAATCTAACGCATTTTTTTCTTATAGTATGAGTAGGCAGCTTCTATATATAGTTTTGTGTTGTTACCATTTATTACATTTGTTTGTGACATGGTTTTGGCTTTTGCAGGGCCGATATGTACACCTATATAAAGGTCCTTCAAACATTAAAAAAAAAAAAAAGCAACCGCACTATAATGACATTAGTTTAAATACCGTTTTTTTCGTTGTTAACTTCGTTATATTATTTAATGGAATGCTCTTTTCCTGACAGTTTTTCGTGCAGTAAACAGGTGTAAAGTTTATTTATAACTAAAAGGCGCCCGCAACTTCGTTCAAGAAGGTCGTAAGAGTCATAAACCCTCTTTCTTTCTTCAGCGTAGTCGAGTAAAAAGTATGCTATCGCCGTGTAGAGATACTTAGCTACCCGTGTACAAAAAATAGTTAAAATCCGTTTAGCCAATTTTGCGCGATGAAGTCGCAACGACACATTGAAACATACAAAAAATCCAAAAAAAATATGTTTCGCTTCAGTGACCTTCAAATAGTCCCTTAAAATATTTTCTTTTAATTTATTTATTTATGTATTTAATCTTTATTGCAAAAAAGAAAAAAAATATCGTACAAAAGGCGGATTTAATGCCATAGGGCATTCTCTACCAGTCAACCTTGAGGCAAAGCAGATAAATTGTGGGCGGTGCAACTAATTTACAGACATAATTTAGGATGATAAATACTTAGATACATACTTATTCATATATAAAAAAACAGACGAAACAAGCTAATCAGAGAAGCTTGGAGTTTGCAGTTCTGCTAACAAAGAGTTCGCGGAAAGATTTTTTGAAAGCGCACTTGTTTGGGGCTTTCTTAATCTTGAGAGGAAGTCGGTTTCAAAGGCGGGCCACTTGAATGGT
This sequence comes from Hedya salicella, assembly GCA_905404275.2. Classification (NCBI taxonomy): domain Eukaryota; kingdom Metazoa; phylum Arthropoda; class Insecta; order Lepidoptera; family Tortricidae; genus Hedya; species Hedya salicella. The sequence goes on from FR990102.1 coordinate 5,933,083, forward strand.
GGAGGAGTTGGACATAAAACCTGATCAGTGACGAGGGATAGAAAGAAATTTATAATTTCACTTATCTTCAATGTACTGTACATACGGTCATTTCATTTTTACAACTTTATAATAGTATAGATATTACGCTCACACTCTGAATAGGTTTGTTGACTTATGCCAGTGTAGGAAATTAGTTCCAGTGAAATTCTGCAACATGGCGCATCCTCATATATTTAGGTCACACTATATTTAGTAGCTATCCTGCGTTTACACGTTTCACATAGGTCCACTAAATTACCAGACGTCCTATACGCTCTCCTTTGCTTCCTACGCTTTCTAACTTGTTCCTTTGAGATATACGTCTACACCAGCTATGACCAGTTAATTTTCTAATCCGTTGAGCTACACTAATAACCTTCCACACACTGATTTACATTCCATCAGCGGGCCTATGATGGTGGCGATAAATGATATGATAACGCGTCTGTCACTCTCGCACTCACATACGTGTCAGAAGGTGACGACAGCTATGTCATTTATTTATCGCGTGACAAACCCAACCATCATAGGCCCGCATGTCATTTAAAAAATTTGTGTGATGGGCATAAATATTTGTTCCTGAGTCTTTGATGTTTTCTATGTATATAAGTAAATTTATCCATTAAATATATCGTTTTTGAATCAGAAATGAGGAGATTCGTAGACGAACCAAGGTCACTAACATAGCAAACAGGGTAAGCATACTGGCAGGGCACATAGTTCGAAGAACCGATGGCTGTTGGGGCAGAAAGGTTCTCTTGTGGAGATCACGTACTGGCAAGCGCAGCGTGGGTAGCAACCCGCAAGGTAGCCGGACAACTTGGTTATAGTTGCGGGGATTGCTTACTCCACGCATACGTATCTTGCTAATTTACGCTGCCAAATATCACTTCATTTTAGTTATGGTACGTATGTCCATAAGACCCCGGGTAAATCTGTGCGCTAGGTAATTAACAATTATAGCTATTTCCGCTAGATTTCGCCTTATGACAAACAATTTCGCATAACTCTCGTTATTCAGCCCCGCATTACGCGCTATGTAAGGGACGAGACCACCTGCGCCAATTGAGCTTAGTTAGGCGTTCTCCTCTAAAAATTCTCGAAACCACGGCTTAAATGAAGAATGATGTATACAATTTGTTTAACTATCAAAAAAATAAATCTGTGCTAACTGTCAAATCAAGTTGTAAATTGATTCGACACTTAGCACTAACGTTATTATTATAAACAAAGATCAGAAACAAATGAAAAAATTTTTCGACGATACTGGACTTGAACCAGTGCCTTGAGCCAGACCGGGGCAGCACGCTCTACCATCTGAGCTAATCGTCCACACCAGTAGTCGACGAATTTTGTCATCTGTTCTTGCTTATGGATCTCTGTATGGTGCATCCGACTCTTTAGCCGTTAGCGCCGCCTAGTGCAGAACTATGAAGTTACTTTCACCCCGAGCAGATACCTTTACAGGTACCATTGCTCGGCGAGAGGTGGCGCTATTATCAAGACTGTACTTTTTGTTTTACAAATATCATGATAATAATCACAATTTTTGCAATTTATTAGTGGATCACTCCACTAGCGTTATTATTATAAACAAAGATCAGAAACAAATGAAAAAAATTTTCGACGATACTGGACTTGAACCAGTGCCTTGAGCCAGACCGGGGCAGCACGCTCTACCATCTGAGCTAATCGTCCACACCAGTAGTCGACGAATTTTGTCATCTGTTCTTGCTTATGGATCTCTGTATGGTGCATCCGACTCTTTAGCCGTTAGCGCCGCCTAGTGCAGAACTATGAAGTTACTTTCACCCCGAGCAGATACCTTTACAGGTACCATTGCTCGGCGAGAGGTGGCGCTATTATCAAGACTGTACTTTTTGTTTTACAAATATCATGATAATAATCACAATTTTTGCAATTTATTAAGTTACTTTCAAAAAAAAAGTGAAAGTAACTTCATAGTTCTGCACTAGGCGGCGCTAACGGCTAAAGAGTCGGATGCACCATACAGAGATCCATAAGCAAGAACAGATGACAAAATTCGTCGACTACTGGTGTGGACGATTAGCTCAGATGGTAGAGCGTGCTGCCCCGGTCTGGCTCAAGGCACTGGTTCAAGTCCAGTATCGTCGAAAAATTTTTTCATTCGTTTCTGATCTTTGTTTATAATAATAACGCTAGTGGAGTGATCCACTAATAAATTGCAAAAATTGTGATTATTATCATGATATTTGTAAAACAAAAAGTACAGTCTTGATAATAGCGCCACCTCTCGCCGAGCAATGGTACCTGTAAAGGTATCTGCTCGGGGTGAAAGTAACTTCATAGTTCTGCACTAGGCGGCGCTAACGGCTAAAGAGTCGGATGCACCATACAGAGATCCATAAGCAAGAACAGATGACAAAATTCGTCGACTACTGGTGTGGACGATTAGCTCAGATGGTAGAGCGTGCTGCCCCGGTCTGGCTCAAGGCACTGGTTCAAGTCCAGTATCGTCGAAAAAATTTTTCATTTGTTTCTGATCTTTGTTTATAATAATAACGCTAGTGGAGTGATCCACTAATAAATTGCAAAAATTGTGATTATTATCATGATATTTGTAAAACAAAAAGTACTTAGCACTAACATTAAAAAAGAAAACTCACAGGTAGGCTCACCGATCAATATTGTCTGTCCGAGTGACAGCATGGCAAATAAACAGCTAGCAGCGTTGTCCGTAACTCGACAAACATGCGGTTGGTCTTGAATGATTGTAAACTGGGATTGTTTACTTGACCTTTTAAAGCGATCAAAGAATAAAATACAATTATTTAATGCAAATATTACCTATTTCATTTTTGTAATGACCCATAAACTCTCAGTAATCCTAGACTCACTGTAATTTATAACTGTATCTAGTTATTCATGCTACATTTTCCGTAATGATAAACAACTATGCAATAATTCTCGCGATTTATTCTCACATTACGCGCTATGTACGAGGCGACGCCACCTGGGCCGGCTTAGCGCTAAGCCGCGGCAATTGAGCTTAATTGGGCTTTTTCCTTTAAAAAGCCCGAAACCGCAGCTTAATTGCGAAATAAGTTACTGAGTTTGTGTAACTATGCGCGTGTTAACTTAGTGCATGTGCGTGCCTTTGAAGTTACGTTAATTAAACTTTTACGAGTTTTACACATTTTATTACAAATTGCAACGTAATTGTGCAATTTAATGGCTAATTTAGGTGTAAGTTTCAGCCATTGATTTATTTTGAAATCGGAAATAATATTCTATATATAATCGACGATGATGATTGTGTAATTTATCAAAATTATTAATTTATTTATTTATGAAATAGGTATACATACTCGTATCACTTAGAGTCAAATCGAAGACGCAACACACAAAACAAAAAAATGTATTTTAGCTCCCCGATTAATAGTTTTTCATTTAAGCGATTAAGCGACACAGTTAAGCGATCAAAAACCCTTTAAAAATATTTTAAATATATCTCTAACCATGTAATTTATTCATAACCCTATTAAAATGATACCAAACGTATCACTGCTACCGTATAAAAATCCCAGACCTAATTAAAAAAATAAATGGACATCCAGTAGGATGGATCATCTTCCTTTTTTCGAGATTTTTGAAATGTAATAGTTAAAAAAAGTTGTCGTTTGGTTTGAATAATCTGTAGATATTTTTATTTTATTTTTAAATTTAATTTAATTGCCCCGCAGTTCGTATGAAGTATTACAAAAAAAGATGTTTGTATTTTCTTTTTTTCATCATATTTAAGTTTTCTAAAACCATAAAAACTATAATATTTATTTCTGTTTCTAAATAAAACAATTTAACGAGTCCACCCGTGACCATGGAAAGCTGAAAAGCTTCCGAAGCGTCGGGAACTAAAATGAGATAATATTCGCCATATAATCCGTTAAATCGTTTTATTTCAATCATAAAAACTATATTCAGTTGAAATCAACATTCAGTTATTGACAAAAAAATTAAATAAGAATATTAAACATCGTAGCCTTCATTTAGTATGGACATTTTCATACTAATTTAAAGATGCATGCGCAGGCAGAAAATAAACATCAAGTACAAAAAAATAATTATGCCTTCGTTAGACACATTTTTTTGCTATTACCAATATTAAAATAGATTTTTATTTTTCTTCACACAAGATCGATCCACCCTAACATCCAGGTCTTAAGCATTCGTCGAAATGTACAATTACATTATACATACATACATTCATAAAATCACGCCTTTTTCCCATTACGGGGTAGGCAGAGACTACCTTCTTCCACTTGCTACGGTCCTGGCATACAACTACCGCTTCATCAACATTCATTAATCTCTCTATTTCTCGCATCCATCATCTGACATACTTCATCTATTTTATCATTCATTCCTCCCATTACATTTAACGTAGCAAAGCAGCTCTCCATAGCCCACTCTTCGCACCGCTGGGATGGGTTACGAACCACATCACCGCCATTATTGTTTTTGAAATTATTGAAACTCATTGCGTTCCCACGAGCTGCTAGGGATAAAATATTCGAACCCATCAGAGCCCCACATACCAGGTAAGGGTTTTAGCCTTATTCTGGGGTCACCAGCCCCAGGGCAATTCGGCACGCTAAACGACTAGACTCGCCTCTAGCCACGCATCCATCGGCACGGCATACCTTGGATTGGCAGAATTGGAGGAAGGATAACAAGGTAAAGAAAGGATTTGTACGAATTTAGACAGGAGAAAGGGTTAAAGGATACTACTGTCCTGGAAGACTATGTATGAGCCAGTAGCAGCTCGGGGAGCCGGGGTCGTATACCCGTATACCATAACAAAAATGCCGGAAAGGGAACATCGTATTAGTAATCCCTGACTTGAATTACATTATAGATATAAAAATACGATATCAAAAAGTGCCCTAGCAAAAGAGCGTATCTCCACTTACGTCCTTTTGTTGAGAAGCGCCGTTTATCGGCAATAACTGAAAAACGGTATATCCGATCATTGATTTAAAATAACACAATTTCACACTCATTATCAGAACACAACAAACTGTAATTAAATAAGTCATATTTATACACGATTAGCCTCGTTTGGTGTATTGTGATGATATCCGACCATGTTGAAAATATATTTCGTTGGAGGTATTTCTTAAGCTTTATCTTTGTAATTTTTTTAAAATTTTTTGGACATAAGGCTTAGAAAAAAGTGGAAGACACAAGTAATGCTACTTTTGGAGCGATCATTTTCGAAAATATTCATTAAACCAAAAAAATATTGCAGAAACCTCAAAATGATTTAACTGAATACAAAATCAGTTTCGGCGACATGTGTGGAGGCCCTCTAGAAATATTTTTGTTTTGATTATTTAACTATCAAACCTATACTCCAAAATTGCATCAATATCCTTCTTGTAATTTTTTATAAAACGCCTGTGACATAAGGAAGGACGGACTGACGGACATGACGAAACTATATCTACGGGTTCCGTTTCTGCCATTTTAGTTTGCCTAAAATGAATAAAAAACACCGTGGGCAGGAGTGTTAATTGGCCCAAAACGTGTTGCAAGTTTCCCAGGTACCCACCCTAGTCTTTGGTCACACGATCTGCCTGTATAACCTTGTATTCTTTTTTCCACCAATTAAAAGCAAACAAGTTAAACCCCGCAAATTATCCATTTAAAACTTAAATCATCCCAACACTCCGACTATTCCAAAACCCATTGTCCCTGGCTCCCATTGTCCCGAACGATGAATACAGTTTTTGCTAATCATGTTTGGAGTGCTATTTGACTGCGGACCCATCAATAGAAAAGGTCGCGGTAGGCCGATTATTAATTCAGGCCGGGGAAAGATTAATTGAGGTTATGTTTAGTTTGCGCTTCGATGTGGGCGGGAATTGTACGAAATTTCCTAGAATATGGAATAATTATGAAGGTTTTCGATTTATAGTAATTAGAATGCGGATCGTACGGATCGTTGGATGGAGTTGGGCCTTGGTTTAAAGAATGATTATGTTTTACTCAATCATCCTCGACAGAAAGTGGCGGTGGATTGGCCACATACCTCGGCAAGAAGATTTCCGCTTCACTAAACAGCAGAGGCGTAGCGTCAGGAAAATTCCAAGAGAAGCCGAAGCATTTTCATTGATTCATATTTAACGGAAAAGGTGCTGGTATAAGCCTTTCCTTAGGCAACCCTGGGAATCAGCTTATATGGACGCCAGGGCACTGCTAAACAAGTACTTTGTTTCTCTCCCGCTGGGAAAAAAAAGAGAGGTCGGCCAAAGTCTACTTGGAGGAGAACCGTGGCACAAGAAGCCTCCTCTATCGGAATGAACTGGCAGGAGATTGTTGCCATCGCCGCGGATCAGAAGCAATGCACTGAAAAAAATGGAATCCAACTATGATACTTTTTCTCTTAGTCTCGTACACGTAATTATGATAAATTTTCTTAACTTCAGTAGACAAGATCTTTGTAGGCTCATATGCAGTCAAGATGCGTGATTACGTTAAACAAGATCTTTATTGAAGCAATCAGTTTTTTTTAGTGTGAAAAACTGTAGTTGAGGCCCTATGCTCCTCAAGTCCTCAAGGAGTTAAAGGATCCAAGAGAAAGAAGAAATCATTGGAACTGAAAGACGGAGTGTGGACGGCCTCCCTATAAGATGGACCCATGATTACGTAGGCAAAGCTGCTAATGCTACTAAAGCCAAAAACTTCATAAGTATCACGTATACTAAATTATTACATGTAACGAGTGTAGAAAAGATGACGTCATTAAGCGTGTGACGTCACTTGCTTAGATTATACGCGGTATTAAGATGCGTGTTCGTTCCACCTCTGTGGAGTTAATTAAGGCAATCACAGTTATATGCATAAGTATATTAGTACGATTGTCTTAATCAACTTTACATATACACGGTGGACCAGAGTAACTCGACACACTTTAGCCAATGAATGTAGAGTCTCATTGGAGCATATGAAGTTCGAAAACGTGTATTTTTGAGATATTTATTCACCATCATTATCATCATTTCAGCCGTGTGTCCACTGTTGGACACAGGCCTCAACCCAATAGATTTCCACATGGGCTGGATAGAGGCGACGCGCATCCAGCGAGCCCCCGCAACACTACCTAGGTCGTCGGACCACCTTGCGGGTGACCTTCTTACGCTGCGCTTGCCGGTACGCGGTCTCCACTCTAGAGCCTTTCTGCCCCATTGGCCATCGGTTTTTCGAACTATGTGCCCTGCCCATTGCCACTTCAGTTTGCGCTTACCCTGTTTGCTATGTCGGTGACCTTGGTTCGTCTACGGATCTCCTCATTCCTGATTCGATCTCGTAGAGAAATACCGAGCATAGCCCTATCCATAGCTCGCTGAGTGACTCCTGACTGAGCTTCCTTAAGAGGCACATAGTCAGAGACCACGTCTCGGCTCCGTAGGTCATCACCGGTAATACGCACTGATTGAAAACTTTTTTCGTCGTTATATCGTTCGGTATGCTGGACGAGAAGACACTTCGCAGTTTGCTAAACGCTGCCCATCATCATCCACTTATAAATTGCAAAATATCATGACTATCACCATAATGACGTGATGTAGCCACTTACTTAATAGTTTTAGACACAAAAGCAGTAGCTGCATACTTTTTGGCCAGCTCGTATTAAGTTTTACGATAAGTTTGGTATCCAACATTATTTTTTCTTTATTGTAGGTTATTCGTGTTGAGTAGTACTCATGTCTTCCAGTTTTAAGTCACATCTTCAGTAAAAAAGTTTTTTTTTTACTGCACGTTATACCAAGGTACTACCTACTCTAATCAGGCACTAAACTCAATGTTTAAAGTCTGTAAGGTTACTTGGGTCCACGGTGTATACTCGTATATGTAATTATATATAGTAATTAGCTTCAATTAACACAATAGCTCGGTTTTACAGAAATGGCGATAAGAATATTTTTAACATAAATTCTAAATACAAACAACACGTGGAAAAGCTGACTCCGGTCACAATACTGAAAAAGGTCAAAATATGGACCATTTAGGTCGTGGTATCGGAACCATATATTGTATATGGACGGCATTTGAAAAGGAAAACAAATAAAAAAGTTCTATTAGATACTACTTAAAAGGTGCCGGAACTTGGTCAGCGCAGGAAATAAACATTATTGATCACTTTTTTCTTCATCCATACGAACGCATAAAAAGTATACTATAACCATCTATGGATGCTTCTTGTGTACCAAAATAGTTGAAATCCGTCTAGCCATTTTGGCGTGATGGATCCGCAAAGATACCATACACGAGTACATTGTAATATGACGCCGCAGTCTAAGCGTTGGGAGCAGTACTCTATCGAGTAATATAGAAGTCATTTGAAGGTGCCCGCAACTTTGTTACATTATAAATATTTTTAACATAAATTCTAAATACAAACAACACGTGGAAAAGCTGACTCCGGTCACAATACTGAAAAAGGTCAAAATATGGACCATTTAGGTCGTGGTATCGGAACCATATATTGTATATGGACGGCATTTGAAAAGGAAAACAAATAAAAAAGTTCTATTAGATACTACTTAAAAGGTGCCGGAACTTACATTATTGATCACTTTTTTCTTCATCCATACGATTACATTGTATTTATTTATAATGTAACAAAGTTGCGGGCACCTTCAAATGACTTCTATATTACTCGATAGAGTACTGCTCCCAACGCTTAGACTGCGGCGTCATATTACAATGTACTCGTGTATGGGTCCACGGTGTATACTCGTATATGTAATTATATATAGTAATTAGCTTCAATTAACACAATAGCTCGGTTTTACAGAAATGGCGATAAGAATATTTTTAACATAAATTCTAAATACAAACAACACGTGGAAAAGCTGACTCCGGTCACAATACTGAAAAAGGTCAAAATATGGACCATTTAGGTCGTGGTATCGGAACCATATATTGTATATGGACGGCATTTGAAAAGGAAAACAAATAAAAAAGTTCTATTAGATACTACTTAAAAGGTGCCGGAACTTGGTCAGCGCAGGAAATAAACATTATTGATCACTTTTTTCTTCATCATATTACGGCGTCATATTACACATCGGTAGATCCGTTTCCGAAAAACCAAAATAGCTCATTTAAATTAATAGGATTAGTTTTTACAGATGTAGGTTATATATGATCTGTATCTATAGATAATGTTGGCCAGATATTGTTTTTACCTTTATTTACTATAATTATTGTTTGTTTTCATTATTTCTTATTTTTGATGATTACTAAATGATTTCGTAATAATACATTTATATAAGTAATGTATTGTAATTTTTGTCGCAAAAATAATGTTATCGCAATTTTTATTCTGCACTTGTTCGTGAACGAAAACTCCGACCGCCATATTGCTGCAGCGAATGACGTCATTGTAGCAGAAACATTTTTGTGTGGATAAAAGTCGTTTTAATCGATATACAGTTACATTTGACGTTTGTTACGCCTGTTATTATGACGTCAAATAATAGCGGCTCACGTTTGGGCGCAAATATTGTTTTCAGTTAAAATTATTTTCAATTAATAGTTTGTGGCATTTAGCGATATTTTTAGATGAGATAAAAGTACCAATACATTCAAAGTATGTCACAAACATTTAATAGCCTATTCTAAATCTCAACTTAATTCGTCCTCTGCACTCGTGGTCACGGTGTAGGTGTAGACAGACCCACTCCCTGGAAACCGCAAAAGATGCAAGGGACTTCCCCTGGGTCAACATGTATCTGACTGTATTGTATACCATAGGTTAGACTGACCCCGTGCAAGATTACATAATCCGACAACAATATGAACCCGCTTACCATAAACTCCAGGTGAGTCCAGCGATTTGCACCAAAGTTCATCAGCATCTTTCACTATGCGGGCCAAGCAATATCTTTTATTTACACAACTCAAAATGCCTTCCACGCTATATTCACAAATGTTTACATGTAGCTAGAAGGGCAATTTCATTCGCGGAGGAGAAAAAGTCATAACCCCTCTTGTTTTCTTTAGGGTAGTGGAGTAAAATTTATTCTATAACCATTTGGAGACACCCTGCTACCCGTGTACCAAAAATAGTTGAAATCCGTTTAGCCGATTTGGCGTGGTGAAACCGCAACGACACAAACAACCATACAAAAAATCCATAAAAAATGTTTTTCGATTCAGTGACCTTTAAAAGTCCGTATCACTTATTTATGGAAAATATCTTCAAAGTACCAACATTTCATTTTTACTACTTTATAATAGTATAATAGATGACCCACTGATACTACATAAAATACAGTCACCGTCTGTGTCATATCTTGGGATAAAATGATCACCCGGTTTAGTCAGTTTTTATGTCACACAAGGAGTTCATCACTAAAGAACTGAATGGAATTTCATTTCACGGTAGTTCATAGACTTTCTTTATATTGTATTTTATTAAGGTTCCTACTTTAATAGAAAATTGTACAACTAAGAATCGCAATACAGGGAAATCGTCTCCGAAGAGCAATCATGACACCACTCAGGGAATAATTGCGATGCTTAAATAAAATTAAGGCAGTCAAGTCTTCTGAATGGCATTTCCAACTTTTCTCGTTGCGCGCAAATGAAAAATTACGCCGAATCTTGTGTAATTTGATGCCTTGGCCGCGTAACGACGCTGCGTGGGCGCAGTACTTGGTGTTCAAACAGTAAGTAGCTTTCTGAAATACAATACCAGATTAACGAATTATAGTTCCCTTGCTTGCCCGCGAAATAGTGTCTTGGTTAGATGTGACAATAAATTGTGCTCACATGCGTATCTTTCCATGCAGTTTCCACAAAAAAATGCGCATGCAAATACAACAAACCACCACCAGACAGTATATAATCCTTGACACGTGTTTCGCCTCTCTACGAGGCATCATCAGGGGATGCAGCAGATGTTGACGGTCTGCATTGACTTTTTTTGTCAATCTTATTAGAGGTGTTAATGGCTTCTTTTATAAAGGTACCATAGGCAGTTAAACTTCACTATGAACGATTATTGCTTTGTTTGCATGTACAATAGTAATAACTTTCGATGAAAAAAAAGAAGTCTAACTATATTTATGTGTTTTGATTTTTATCTTCTTCACGTACAATTCGAACAAAGTTGCGGGCACCTTCAAATGACTTCTATATTACTCGATAGAGTACTGCTCCCAACGCTTAGACTGCGGCGTCATCTAGCGAGACATAAAGGAAACAAACGACCGGACATTAAGTCACCTGTTGTCAGATGCGGAGGTGTTATGAAAATGTGCCGCCTCCGGGTGCTAAGGAAATTGTTTCTCTCATGCCACTTAGATGATCTTTCTCACTTGACTTTAAGAACAGCGATTCTACGAAATTTCTGGAGCCTGTATTCGAAACCTAAGTGATTTTCTTTTTTAATTTAATATCAGTAAACATTTACTTAAAATTTAAATGTATGTATGTCGGGTCTAACGTTGTTTCCGAAACGTATTATAAAGTTAGCTAAATAAGCAATATCCCATTAAACCCACCTCTTAAATGTTTAACACTTGAATTGAATTACTAACTTGTCAGTAACTGATGATTTATCTGAAGGAGGATAACGAAGGCCTTTCACTATTTTTCATTTCCATCTAAATATAAATTAATTAGATAAACTAATAAAATTATGACCCAGGCTTCAAAAAATTTAGACTTCATATTATTTTATACATATATGTATGTCGGAGACAGGATGGTCATGAGTACGGATGATGAGTTGTACCGCAGCGCACGAGAAGCTTTGATTGCCTGATTCGTTGCTAATATCACTGCTGACGTTACGTTGGCTAACTTCACTTCGTACGCTAGGACGAAGGAGGCGAGGAGAGGTTGGTCTTCCTTTCCCGAGGAAGACCAGCTCAACGGTCTCGTCTAGAAGCTGTCTACGTGCCTAGTTAAGGAAAAGTTCAAATTACCATTATTTGATGTCTCATTGCTCGATATCTCATCTAACGCCCACGAGATGTCCGTGGAGCGAGTCACTCTTGACCTTCCTCCGGCAAAACCTTGTATGTGGAAATATATATATATATATTTATTTCACAAACAATCTTTTTATAATGATACCATTAAATAAGAGCAGGTTTCTAAAACTTCAAATTTTAATCATTATTATAAAGCATTTTATAACTCGGTGACTTCGTCGAAAGGCATCTTTAGGGACACAAATAAAAAAAGAATATCTGACGTAAAATACAGCGCGAAACAGAAAAGAAATAAATCGGGTATTCTTTTACGAGGAGCGCGAAACATCCTCAGTTTTTTATAAGTATTTTAAAGCAGCTTATAAGGAATTCTCTTTTCATTGTTTGATCACCATTTATTTGGTGCAGAGGTAAAGTCTAGACTTGTAGTGTCAACAGTAAACTACGATGTGGAAGGTATTTCACCTGTTAACTGCAAATGGAGTACTCGACATTATAAGAAAAGATTGAAAAAAAGAACTCAACTTTATTGTGAAAATAATGTTTACAAATTCGAATCGACATTTGAGCCGACGCTTAAGACTACCTATTACAAGTAAAGAGAAAAAAATACATAAGTTCTTCAGTTCTAGGAAAATGCATATCCAATGTACGTATCTTCTATTCACTTTTACAAGCCAGTACTAAATTGTCAGGTAGAAGCACTCAGCCAATTGAATGTGATTATCTACCTCATTCTTGCAAGTCCATTACCGCGCCTAAAGACACCATTAGAGGCCAAACCGCTCTCGCAGCACATTTTTAAGTGACTCCGAAACAAGAAGCCATCGAAACTTGCGCCATCTAATCTGTACCTGCGGCGGCTTATCGAGGATCGTAACGGTCGTAATGTATGGATGTACATACAGGAAGATAACTCGTAAACAAACGCTTCGGTCACCAAATTACTTTTTCGAAATCGGTGCAAAAATGGCGCCAAACTCAATACAGTATTAAGCTCTTTGGATTTCTTTTGACCTTCTTTTTCTCATCTTCCCTCTTCTATGACTTATTTCTTCTTAATTTATATTGACGCACTGTTTCTTCTACCTTTCTTTATCTGTTTGTCATATACAGTGACAGATTATAACATCAAATCATAAAAATAAAATAAAATTTAAGATTAAATCTAATGGGAACCATGCAAAAAGATTATTTTTCTCAGTCTTTTTTGCATAATTGATGGCACTGAACCATCGGGTGCGAAGTTGAACAATTTGATCGGTTCTTTCTTCAATCTAACTACTGCGAAGAGTAGGTTTCTTTATACAATGCAAATGCTTTTCTGTTTACTCTTGAGTTCGTAGTTTATAGTTCATAGTTCTTTATTTGCAAGTTCTTTGTATTCACTTTCTGCCCTACGTGTTCTAGTACCTCTTCTACAGAGTGAACATAATGGCGTTTCGCACTTTGGAAGATCCTCCCTTTTCTGCACCCGAACCAGTGTCAATGGTGTTTTAATCACAAAGTATATTTTCTACCTTGCCTATTTTTCCTTGAATTAACAGCCGCAAATTCTTCCAACCTCTTTGTCTGTATCATCAGCTTCTCACGTTTACTGACATATCCACGTTTCTGCGTTGTTTTGGAACATTTTGCGGCTCCGCCTTCTCCCAGTCTTGCCACTTAGGTATTTAATAATTTATTTATTTTAACTTTATTGCACAATACAAACTGTTACAAATGGCAGACTTAATGCCTTAAGGCATTCTCTACCAGTCAACCATAGTGCCAAACAGAAACTAGTAATTAGTGCAGGATCATTCATGTTGAGAATACAAAAAAATGTAAAGAAAAGAGACAAAAATCAACAAGTCAATATGGGGATATATACGTATAAGTATTTATATACATATACACATATTATATTAAAATACAAATAGATAAATACAATACAATTATAAAATATATATGTACCCTTACACCTGCAAAACATTACACAGACAATCAATCTTGAGATTTATTGAAGATATGATTGCGCAACATGCGCTTGAAAGAGAAAATGCTCTGAGCTTGCCTTATAGAGAGAGGAAGATCGTTCCATAAACGAATTTCTGCAACAGACTTCTCTGTTGCAGAAATTTATGGACATAAAACTAGTGCTGTGAGAAGGAAGAGAGAGTTTGAGACTGCGAGCATAGCACAGCTTACACCCAGGACGGGCAGTTACAAATGTAAACATAGATTTAAGATAATCCGGTGTGGTTGGATTAAATAAAATGTTAAAAAAGGGACTAATAATTTTTAAGGACCTGCGTTCGCGAATGGGAAGCCATTTTAAGTGACGGCGATACTCAGATACGTGGTCATATTTACGGAGGTTGAAAATAAATCGAATACAGTTGTTGATTAGCCGATCCAGCTTGCTCAGAGACTCCTGGGTAATATTGGAGTAGCACACATCAGCATAATCAACTGTGGGCAACAGCAATGTTTGAACAAGGACAGTTTTTGTGCTAATCGGAAGAAAATGCTTAAACCTACAAAGCACTCTTAAAGTATTACTCACTTTACGACATACGTCAGACACCTGGGAACCCCAGGTTAGACCGCTGTCAATGACAAATCCCAGGTTCTTAACTTTTGATGCAAAGGGAACTGCAATGTCCTCGAACATAATCGATGCCAAGCGTGTAGTGTCCAACAGAGAGAGAGAAGCCGAGAGCTTCCGAGTATAATGGCTTGACACTTGGATGGGTTTACGGCGATCCCAAAGGTACGCGACCACACGGAGATGCTGTCGAGGTCTTTATTAATTTGTTCAATTGCAGTATCTAAATCGCCAGGACTTGCTTGGATGTATATTTGTAGATCATCAGCATAAAGATGGTACGAGCATTTAATCCTAGAAGAAATTAGGTGGATAAAAATGGAAAAAAGAAGAGGAGAGAGAATATCTCCCTGTGGAACCCCGGAAGCAAGTTCACACCAGTCCGAAAAAGTTTTGTCGGCACGGATCATCAACCGGCAATCCTGAAGATAGGTGGAAAACCACTCAGCCGACGATGACGAGACGTTCAAGTGGTCTAGAGTGGCAAGTAAAAGGTCATGGTTGACAGCATTAAACGCGTTGGAGAAGTCGATTAAAACCAACACAGTAAGATGAGAACAATCCATGCCTTCCTCACATCTTCAGTGACCTTCAGTAACGCAGTAGTCGTACTGTGCCCGGAACGAAAGCCAGATTGAGAAGGGGAGAGTAATTGATTAGAGTACACGTAACAAGATAATTGTTTATGTACAGCGGCTTCCAAAACCTTAGAAAGAAAAGGAAGTATGGAGATAGGACGAAAATCATTAGGTTAACTGGTGTTAGACACTTTTGGTAAGGGAATGACACGGGCATTACGCCACAACGAAGGAAAAACCCCAGAATACATCGAAAAGTTAACAATATGAGTGATAACTGGGATAATACATTCCAGGATGCTGACAATCATTGACCTACTTATTTTATCATGACCGCACTGGATTTAATCGATAAAATCACTTTACGGATCTCGTCATCAGTGACTGGAGTGAGTGAAAAGGAATTTTGAGAAGGACAGGGCAAGGCATTAATGTAAGAAAGGCTTTGAGCTTTAGTGGTAGGTTCTAAGTTGGAAGGCTTAGCGAAGTGTGAGTTAAGATCATTTAATGAAGGAGACGATAAGGAATTAAATTTGCTAACTGATTTTACAATACCAAGGCTTTTTAGGAATTTCCAGGTATCAGCTGGGGAGAAGGAAATAATGTTTTCGTGTATATATTTACGCTTAGCGGCTCTTACCATCTGATTACACCGGTTCCAGGATGATTTGAACAACGGCCAGTTCACGTCGCATCGGTGCCGCTTGAATTTGCGAAATGTCCGATCCCGTCTCGTCATTGCAATGCGGACCGCTCTAGTTATCCACGGCGCAGGAGGTCGCTTCAATTTCACAGTCCGAAAAGGTGCAAGCTTGTCAAACAATTTTAGAATCGTCGCGTTCAACGAGTCAATCGCTTTGTTTACTGACGGCGCCTCGAAAGTTGTTGACCAGTCCTGTGCAAGCGCATCCTGCTTCAGTACTTCGATATCCAACCTAGCAAAACTTCCGATCTGTATTGAAACTGGTTGTGTTTTGGGAGGCTGAATATCGTAGCTCAAAAACACTAGGTCGTGGTGTGGAAAACCTGGTGCCGGAAACAGACCTACTTTACCAACACGGTCTACGGAGGTGACAAGGATAAAATCCAACCAAGAGTCCGACGTTTCAACGTTATGATGTGTAGGTTTAAGCGGAAGCACAGCAAGGTCGACAAACTCAATGATCTCTATAAATTTGCTTGACCTGGAGTTCATTTTTAACAGGTCGGTGTTAAAATCGTCCATAATTAAATGGTGTGTGTACTCTTGGCTAAGTGGATTAAGTACTGCCTCGAAATCTGCAAAACAATCAATTGCGGGGGGGCAGTAAACAACTCCCAGAACTGCATTTGCCCCTTTGAGGGAGAGTTCTAAGAAAATATATTCTAAGGAACCTGAGTAATGTGAGGAAGACGTCGAAATAATTTTATAGGGGATGTCACTGCGTAGATATATGGCAACACCACCGCCTCCTATACCCGTACGGTCATTCCGCAGCAACACGTAACCAGGTAGGCCGTAAGAAGTGGAAGCTAAACTCGGCTTGAGCCAGGATTCGGAAATAACAATGGCGTCTATGTTTGTAGCGGAAAATGTGTCCAGGAGATCATTATAATGACTGGGAATGCTTTAAGCATTTAGGTGACAGATATTCAATTTATTGTGTCATTTTGAAATGTTCGAGCAATGGTGGTACCGAGGGTATCTGGTTCAGATAATACTGTGCTATCTAGCGAATAGAAAGAAGATGACAAGTCGCGAGCAGAGTGGTAAGATTCATCATCTGACATAATATTTTACATAAGTGGGTACAAAAGTATAATAATATATATATATATAAATTTAATATAATTAACAACCAGTTATGTGCAAGGATGCACACAATGCTGGTGTAAAATACTCAACTGGGTTTTGTTTACCCTGCCAGTTGACCAATTTTAGTACATACAACGAAATTGACTGAAATTGTAAAACCGTTAACAAAATGCACATTACGTGATAATAATATTTACAAACAACAGAGACGCATAGCAGCTCTAAACAGATACCAAAACTAAACGAAAGCAATGACAATCAAATAAAAAGAACATTAAATCATTTTCCGCAATGCGTAAACAAAACGCCAAAGTGACATTGAAGTAGGCAATCAGTAAACGTCATTTACGTAATTACGTCAGACAGAAAAAAACTATCGAAACCCTGTCTATTTATAAAAGATATAAAACGCGGTAGATCAACAGAATGATATAAGCCAATTGATATTTTAAACAATTAAATTATGAACACCGTAATCGTATCCAGCTTACATCCATTCTTCTACAAAACAACTTATTTGTCTGTAAAATGAACCATTTAATCATAATCATTTATTGCTCGAAATAATGTTCAAATAGATCTTAAATATAAATTACAGTTCATTATTTCACCTTACGGCCATGCAAAACACATAATTAAAAAGTCAGTGTAGGTAATAATAAACATAATAATTAAGCGTCAAAAGTTTTATTAATAGAGCATCACTGACAATCAGCTATTGGATTAGGCCAGCCTTCCACCGATATCTTTTTGTTTTTTCATACACATTTACATGTTCGTGCATTAAATAACTCAATTAATTAAAAAATAAACACATTTACAACAATTAAATAGCTCAATGTACTTTATACAAAATTAAAAATAAATACAATTATTTAACTACATGAAAAATTTACCAAAGAATCTTTTTTCTTCACAGGTCCATATCATGAAAAAATAACAGAACACATTTTTTGCTTAGTGTGAATACTTGAAACAATGAAACAAAGTCAAAAGGACATATTTAAGCTCGCTGAAGCAGGTACCTATATTTATCTAGACGCCACGTATTAGAAAAAGTTTAATAAACGCACCCAACTTAGACCACTACACTTCTTTTACTTTACTCAAAAGTACAAGTGTTTTAAATAAACATCGTATAAACTGTATTCCCGTTTCGACACATTTTACCGCAATAACACTCCGTACATTTCCACGCAAGCACACACGCCTTGGCCCAAAATGCGATAAGCCGATAGAGGGACAGATACCAGAGACACGTTTTCTTTGAATTAACTATAAGGAAACTTCACGTAGGTATAGCCAATCTATCTCATGCTTCTGAGTAGGCCGTGTTATTCTAAACCTTAGACTTAAGGTAGTAAGGTGGCGCTAAGCCACTTTTGCGGAGAAAATCTATTCTGTATTAGAGCACGTCGATAGAATGTGGGGGATGGAGTAATATTTTGCGTTCTATGTGTTTGGTCAGATGATAACGAAATAGGGAGTGGCGGTTTTGTTTTTGTTGATGATATTGAAATTATAATCTCAAGAGGCAAGCATAAAAATCCACACATGGTAGATTAAAGTAAAAGCTAGTTACATAAAATAGTTTCTTTGCTTTCGGCTTTGGTCGAGACGGGAACTTTGTAAGCTTTATTTGATTCAAGAAGATGCACGACAAACACGGTTAGTTTGTAACATACTTCTTCATTAGTGAATATTCACTTTTTATATCTAAAAATAACTAGTTACTCAGATACGAGTTTATGAAGGACGGTAATGTCGACATCTGTCGAGCATGCTGACGTATATCATCTCCGGTTATTCTCATCATTCTGACGGCGAGCACTTGCACAGACATAACCAGGTAGTCAAGATTATCAACCAGCAACTTGGTCTTAAATATGGTCTTGTGGGGTCTGATACGTATAAGTACGCAGCAATGCCAGTTCACGAAAATACTCATGCCCCGCTAAGGCAGGCAATCAAGAACATTTATTATTGTAGCCAATAAACCTGATATCGTGCAGCTAGATCGATCTAAAAGCCGGCTGTACTCGTCAACATCACTATACAAATGGCAAGAACCTCGCGAAGATCAAATAAGACTAACTCAGCAAGTACCTTGACTTGGCTCACGAAGTGACCGATGTATAGAATGTTAATTCGGAAGATGTCCCTGCAGTCGTTTCAGTAAACGATTTTTTGAATCAAATTTTATCTAGGAAATCTTTGAAATTTTTTGCATTTTACTTTCAATATCCATTGTAAAATGAATTTAAATAGAGATAATTAAAATAATAATGATTTTGTGAAGTAACCTATCTGCACACGTTGATAACAAATTATAACAACCAAGAACGAAACGATTGACAATAATATTTTTACTGAAGAAGAAGCAAATAATTTATGTAACATTCCAATAATTTCATTCTATAATTATTATTCTTAATGAATAGTAATTGTAATAAATTCTGTCTAAGATAAAATATATTTATAAAAAATCCAGAAATATATATTTTATTGTTATAAAATGGTAGTTTACGTAGTCACGTAAACTAATACAACCGCTGCTAAGTGAACCACGTAGCGAGGCGTTAACCACGAACTTGAGACATTACAGAACAAACGGCGGTCTTAGTGGTCTGAGGCATGCAACTAGCAGCACGAGTCTAGCTACGATTACGGTGACCATGCTGTAAGGATAATTTACATATATTTGACTATTCTTTACTGAAATAGTGTGACGTCAGCATTAATGAGTGAGCTCCGTTCGTTAACCATGAACTAGAGACATAATGGAATAAAAGAGGAAAATCTTAGTGGCGTGGGACATGAAAATCTTCATATTTTTAACTAGGTACTTACTCATTACTACAATAAGGTCACGTCACGTAACCATTAATGAGTAAAGTACGTACGTTAAACATGAACTAGAGAGATAACGGAATAAAAGAGAAAGCGTTAATGGTGTGGGACATGCAAGTTTTCATATTTTTAACTAGGTACTTACTCCTTACTACAATAAGGTCACATCACGGAACCATTAACGAATAAAACACGTACGTTAAACATGAACTATAGGCATAACGGAATAAAAGAGAAAGCGTTAATGGTGTGGTACATGCAAGTTTTCATATTTTTAACTAGGTACCTACTCCTTACTACAATAAGGTCATATCGCCATTGATGAGTAAAGCATGTACGTTAAACATGAACCAGAGACATTGCGCAATAAAAGAGGCAGTCTTAGTGGCGTGGGACATGCAAGTCTTCATATTTTTAACTTGGTACTTACTCCTTACGATCTTATAAGGTCACGCCACTATTGATGAGTAAATCGCGTACGTTAAACATTAACTAGAGACATTACGGAATAATGGACAGCCTTAATGGTGTGGGACTTGCAAGTCTTAATATTTTTAACGAGGTAACTAATCCTTATTACAATAAGGTCACACCTGCATTGATGAGTAAAGCACGTACGTTAACCACAAACTAGAGACATTAGGGAATAAAAGACGCAGTCTTAGTGGTCTGGGACATGCAAGTCTTCATATGTTTACCCAGGTACTTACACCTTACCACTTTTTTAAGTTCACGTCAGCATTAGTGAGTATAACACGTACGTTAAACATGAACTAGAGGTAATGTATCTAGAATAAAAGAGGCAGTCTTGTTGTCTGGAACATGCAATTTAGAGCGCGAATCTGGCCGCGATTACGGTAACCATGCTGTCAGCAATAGTCTCCGTATTTTTAACTATTCTTTACTACCGTAGTCTGAAGTCAGCATTACTGAGTGAACCACGTACGTTAATTACGTACTAGAAATATTACATAACAAATGAGGTAGTTTTAGTGTCTGGGATATGCAACTGGCAACGCGAATGTAGCCGCAATTACGGTGACCATTTTGTAAGGAACAATGTACATATTCCGAGTTGGATCCGACATAGCAAACAGGGTAAGCAAACTGAAGTGGCAATGAGCAGGGCATAGTTCGAAGAACCGAAGGCCGTTGGGGCAGAAAGGTTCTCGAGTGGAGACCGCGTACCGGCAAGCGCAGGGAAGGACAGCCACAGCCCGAATGACTGGTTAGGGTTGCGGAGACTCGCTGGATGCTGGTCGCCTCTATCTAGCCCATGTGGAAGTAAATTAGAGAGGCCTGTGTCTAGCAGTGGATATGGTTGAAATAATGATAATGATGATGATGAATGTACATATTTTTGATTATTCCGTAATACCATACTCTGACGTCAGCATTACCGAGTGAACCCCTTACGTTAACTACAAGTTTGAGGCAATACAGGACAAACAAGGCGGTCTTAGTGGTCAGGGGGCATGCAACTAGCAGTACAAATCTTGTTGCGATTATAATAATCATGCTGTAAAAAACAGCTGTCATATTTTCAACCTCTTACAACAATAAGCTGACGTCGGCCTTACTTAGTGAACCACGTACGTTAACTACAAACTGGTGACATTACAGAAAGAACACAGCGGTCTTAGCGACCATAATAATTCTATAAATATTTTTTTTAAATTGTTTTTTAGTATTTTATTACATAATTACTGTCATAGTCTGAAATCAGCATTTCTGAGTGAACCACGTACGTAAACTACGAACTAGAGACATTACAAGACAAACACTAACTAACGTTTTATTTTCTGAGGCATGCGACATGCAACGCGACACGAAAACGCTTACGAACTGCTTTGTCGGTCGATGGTCGCTGTCGGCTGCGTTCAGGATAATGACATCCAAAATGTTCGTGCATGCAGCTCTCCATGGCACCACATATGGTCTCACTGGAAGATCAGCGCTGGCTCCCAAGCCAGCATTATACTGAGGTATTTTTTTTATGTAATTTGATTATTTTTTGTCTGAATAAACTTATTTTCTTTCTTCTGTTTCTTACTTACCGCATTATTAAGGTATATTATGATTATATATATTTTCTTGCAAACTCTTGTTTCTCTTTCAAATCATTTTGAATTTTCAAATCATTTCCAAACTCATGGATACCCTTCGATGGGATTATTCTAAATTGTACTTAACTGTTGAAGACGCTCGCTGGATGCAAAAAGTTTAAGCCCCCAACTATACTCCGCAGTGAGCGAAACTACAAAACAACTGCAATTTAACCGGAATCGAGCAACGTAGCTGCTACGATGTAGAGGTGCTACGGATGATAAATGTAAGATCGTAGCACGAGAGCAGTTGCTACGAGATAATCAAAACAATAATAAGAAAAACATAACCTAGTCTTTGCTAGTAGCGCAGCCGGGTAAAAAAAAGGGTTCAGCTGCAAACGAATAATAGTATAATTTTATTTGATATATATCACGTATGAGTATTGCTTTCGTAACCGACATTTTCGTAGCACTACGTATGTATGCAGCAAAAATTTGCTACGAGCAGAGCGCCTGCCATGTGGGCTATCCACGGGCTATCGGTTCTTAATGTGTTAACGTTAAATACAGGGTCTTACAAAAATACCCCTAAAGCCGAAAGAAGGTTAAAAGGTCCCTTGTAAATTGGCAATATTAGAAAACCGTAGTTTGGCCTGATAATTAAGAATTTTGATAATATATTTTTTTGATAATAATTAAATAAAACATGAAATTATTGTCATTGAAATTCAACCCTGAACACCTAAAACTAAAGAGTAGCGTAACGAAAAAGTTATTTACATTCCTAAGTTATTTAACCTGAAAGGTACAAGACAACAGTCTTAATAGACTATTTGATAATTTACATTAATAATGAAGACATGTTTCGTTTTAAACGTTTAAAAACACAGATTAAAGTTCCAATTTTAGAGTCTCAACTAATTTTGAGAAGAGTCTTGCCACATCCACGCAGAATTGATACGAATGTATCCTTCGCTGTCCAGGTGGCGGTTTATTGATGGCAGCCTCAATAAACCGTTCACATCGCGGGCACGATTTAAATTGCCATCTTCGTGGACATATTATCATTTCATAATATTCAGACAGAGTACATGCTGATGTTTCTTAATATATGAAGAACTAGCTTCTGCCCGCGACTTTGTCCGCCTTTAATTCGTTTATCGCGGAAAATGGGTATTTTTCCGGGATAAAAAGTAGCCTATGTCCTTCCCCGGGACTCAAACTATCTCCATACCAAATTTCATCCAAGTCGATTCAGAGGTTTAAGCGTGAAGAGGTAACAGACAGACAGACAGACAGACAGACACACTTTCGCATTTATAATATTAGTAAGGATTGGGGCAAAAATACGAAACATTCTTTAAGCTCTGAAATGTAATTTTGATGAAGGTTTATTGATAAGGCTTGTGATTGACACTATATGTCTTCTGTCTTTTTAAGACGTCAGTACTTAAAACGGTTTGATTTCCTTATATTTAGACTAGCTTCTGCCCGCGACTTTGTCCGTCTTAAATTCGTTTATTGCTGATAAAGGTATTTTTTCGGCATAAAAAGTAGCCTATGTCCTTCCCCGGCACTCAAACTACCTCCATACCAAATTTCATATACATCAGTTCAGTGGTTTAAGCGTGAAGAGGTAACAGACAGACAGACAGACAGACAGACATACAGACAGACAGACTGACAGACAGACAGACTGACTGACAGACAGACAGATACACTTTCGCATTTATAATATTAGTATAGATTGCAAACCTTAAATATTATTGAACTTGGCAATAAACATCTTATGTTAAAAAAAAAGAATGAAAATACAGTTTCATTGACGTGAGACGTTAATTATTAGGGTGGGCACTTATTTCCGGATTAATGAATGTTTTCTTTTTCAAAGGGAATTATGTAGCACGGTGTATAATGAGAGCGAAGTGCTAGAAGATATATGATATTTAATATCAACTGAGACAATTGCGTCTTTTATGACGACTTAGAAACGGAACACGTTTACACGTGTTCGGATATCCTTGACGGTATCCGAACACTTCGCGTTTTTTAAACACTTGAGTGTTTAAAGGACGCATTTGGCCCAATTGTCATCATTCTGTTATAATAGTACTAGCGGCCGCACGCGACTTCTTTCGCGTAGATTTTAGGTAAAAGCAGAGATATAAATGAAGAAAACTTTTTTCTGTCAGTTGTCCGATGCTGTTAATGTTTAAAAAAAACTCAGAACATATTCAGCGACCAACGGATTTAGTGAGAAAATGGGGATATTGAACATTATTCCATAAGAAGGCAACACTGTCACTTTTAATTTGAACGCCTGCTAGACTATGACAGGCGAAGTTCCCGACACTGGCCAAAATAAAATGTTCTGGAAGGTCCTTCGGCGTTTCAAAAGGATAGTATTTTAAGGCAAAGCAAAAAATGGTCGTCTGTAAAGTTGGTTTACAAACGATAATTTTACGTGCTACCGTCATAAGAAAACCGACGTCATAATTTTACTACGGAACCATTTTTTTGTCTCTTCCGCCCTCCCTCTCTCTCTCTCACTCGCTCTCTCTCTCTCTTTTCCTCCCTTCTTCCCCCTCATTCTCACTCTCTCTCTCTCTCCCTCCATCCCTCTCTCCCTCCTTTTCTTCCTCTCTCTCTTTTATCTCACTCTATCCCTCCTTAACTCCGTCTCTCCCTCCCGAGAGGGAGGAAGAGATTCCTATATCTCTCCCTCCCTCTCTCTCTGTTCCTGTCTCTCACCCTCTCTTCCTCTCTCTCACTCTCTCTCTCTCTTTCCCGCGTCTCTCTATCTCTCGCTCCCTCCCTCTTCCTCTCCCTTTCACCCTCCCTCCGTCCCTTTTCGTGTTTTTCTTTAATATTCTGATTAAAAAATATATTTCTAGATAGCTCCACCTATTATAAAAGAAACCTGCTGTCCTGCTGTCATGTTTCTAGCCACAGTTTAATATTAAGAATCACACATTACTTATGTGAACTTTCAACCCCCATCTTCCCCCCTTCAAGGGATGAATTGAAAAAGATGCCCTTATGAATGGTTTTCATTGTACATTAGGAAGTTGTGACCGAAGTATTAAGCGTCTAACTTTAAAAACGACATGTTTCCCATACAAATTTTCTACCTTTTTTTAACCCCCTTTTGGGATGAGTTTTTATAGCAACGCTAAATCATTTGTTTTTTGTAGTAAAAACCTTTATACAAAGATTCATGTTTATAACTTTCCAAATGAACGATTTCTATACAACGGTTCAAGCCCTATTTGGTTGAATTAATGGTTGAGTTTCGAAAAATCGTTTCTTAGTACACGTCCACGTACTATAAAGAATATACGTTCCAAATTTCATGCTTATATCTTTAGCGATTTTGGTTGTGCGTTGTATGACAATAGGTCAGTAACACAAGAGTTTTGTAATATGTATAGATAATTCTTCGGAATAAAAATTTCAGAGTTCACAAAAAGTGATGATTATCTATTTATTGTTGAAAAGAACCCGTTTTATGTATTTATCTTATTTTAAACCATACTTTGATACTAACGTGTCAAATGGGTTTCCTAGCAACTGTTTGTTGATATAATTCTTCGCAATAGAAATGTCACAATGAACAAAACTCGGGGTTTTCTAAGGCTTTTTCATTTATGGTTAAAAAATCCATTTTATGATTGAATATCCTCGAAAATTGTAGCCTATGTCCTATTCTGATATCTAAACCATATTACTGAAGAGTTTTACGCAAATCTGTTGTGTAGTTTTTGCGCAATAGTGGAACGAACATACATACTTTCACGTTTATAATATAGTAAGGATTTTATGCAATGGTTATATAATGTATGATTCTTCTGCCGAGTACCGCATTAAGGCCTCGAAGCTTGCTGAGTGGCCTAATTAAGGTACAAGACTTACATGGCTAATTACATAACTATTGTATACGATACTTTTTCACTACTTATAAACTACAGTAAATGAAACAGCTAAAAAAATAATTGCAAAAACACCGCGTTTTATTTTTAAATTCTTTATAGTGCAGTACGGAGTTGTATAATATAGGTATTATAGTTCAGGGACACATAATATAAACCATAAAGTAGAGAGTGAAGGTCTAATTTAAAAAGTATGCATTTGAGTATGGTTCGCGGATTTTTTATTCGTAGATAGGAAAGTAGAAAAGAAGAAATATGTTCAGCTTAAAATCCGATCGATTTTGGGTCAACTTTAACTAGTTTACCGGATATTTGTTGAGGTGGAAAAATATTCTGTAAACATTATACCTTGGGTAGGTTATATTACTCATCATATAAGCGTTAGCCGTATTACGAATGCCTATTTGTCTTTATACCAATGCGAATACTTATATTATTCTTTAGTATGCAAAAATTGGTTTCTATTTTTTTACATTTAACCAAAATAAATTCATTCAAAAGCGTTCAGTCTTTCAATTTATCATCGTGGATTTGTGTTAAAGAAACATTATTTTAGAAAACTGAAAAAGGCACAACTAATATTCAAAACGTTTTATCATTGGCGACAGAAAATTCAAAGGTTGTGAAAAATATGGTTTGTCGTGAAAAGGTTTGAGAGCAATTATTTTTAAGTTTATAAAGGACTTTATAAAGAAAATGTAACTACAAATATTTGTTGTAGATATTAGATAATACAATTATAAATATTTGTATTTAAAGTTTGCTGGGAGTTTCTATTTTGGTCAGTGTGCCTTCGGGCACGTTTTAGCTCGCAAAGATTATTAGCTGTTTGATTCATAAATTAAATGACTTATTTTAAAAATGTTTACTTTAACATCAACCAGGATAATTGTGTTTACGGGTGTTAAAACGTCATTAAAAGATTATTTCAAAACCAAACAAACCTATTAACCGGTTAAGTTTGCACCTGGTATATAAAGCGCCGCATACAAATTAGAATCAGATGTAAAATTAACGCAAATGGACGATTTCAAAACTGGTTTTTGAGAGTAAAAAAAGCTAGTTTAGATAAATGGTTTTAATTTTACTGTAACAGTTATGTTTATTTATATAATTTGAAGCAATTTCAAAATTTTGCTTGGTACTACGGACATAAGCCCCCCATTCTCCTGTATCTTTAATATTTTAACATAAGTTTTGTTGTAAATGATAATGGTTATATTTAATTTTGATTTTTCCTTCATTTAAAAAATAATATTTATTTTCATTAGAAACATTCATGACTTTGCCATTTTTATTACTTTTCCAAATAGATTGCATAAGTATAGTTCCTGAGATAAAACGCTGTAACAGCCGGACGGACGCACAAACATAATCACACCATAAGGGGTTCTTTTTTTAGTTTTACCAACTTTAAAAATAACATTTTGTTCGATACTATTCGTCATTCGCCAAAACTACTAAACGGGATAAAGAACGATGAATCAACATTGTATTTAGTATAGCGGTCTTCTTGTAAGCAGTAGGTACCTAGGCGGAGACGCGTTAGACCTCGTCGGCAATGCCGGAACGACTATAATGATAATAACCTACGTTCGGTTTAGGAGGAATTTTTTCGAGGAACGTCTTAAGGAAACCTGCATGCATATTATCTGCAAAGATATTCCAGGGTGTATGTGAAGTCTCCAATCAGCACTAGGCCAGCAGAGAGTCTATACGAAAACACATTCCCTCTTATCCATGAGAGGAGGCCTGTACTTAGCAGTAGGACGTATATAAGCTTATGATGATGATGATAACGATCTACTTTAGGAAACAAGCAGTAAACTTCTTAGTAACAGTTAAAATAATTTTTATTCGCAGCGTAATCTAGTTTTCCACTCGAGCGGTGGCCAGTGTAGTAAATAATTTTGCATACAGTTTAATATTTATGAAGGTTTTTTTACTCTAAGGTAAGCTTTTGCTCTTATTCTATTAGTTTTGGGATATTTGAGGCTCCATTATTGAATACCGGTAGCGACAACACGGTTGGAATTTTGTTATTACAAAAATATTGTCATTGAAGTAATTGTTTTAATCAAAGCTCACTTGCAGGGAAATAACTTAATCATTAAAATTACTGTTCCTACTTTCTTTATCGAAAAAAATTTTGTGATACTTACCACATTCATGACAGAGGTTCTGGTAGTGCTATGCGAGTAGCCGAAACATAGGAAAATGACTATGTAGAGTCACCAGCATTAATATCTGCCACAAAAAAGCGCACATAAATATATGACACTATTTCTAAAGCCATTAGGACGTGTCAGATATTTTCGTCCGCTTTGTTATGGCAGATATTGATGATGGTGTCTGTACTATGTAGCGAAAATTCACTACGAGTACAGCGCCCACCTAGCGGGTTCGTGGTTGTGAAATTATTAAGTTTGCATCCCCAAAGTTGACTACTTGTAGCATCACAGTCTTTGTTATAAGGTGTTCGCTAGGCACAGCGAGAGGATTTTGAGATTAACTTTAGACACGCCAGCTTACGTCTACCGAATTCTACATACTTACGGATGGTTACTATGTGAATAGTTCACCCTTAAAGATAAAACGCACGCTGTTGAGAACAAACATGCAGCCATTTAGCCAAGATGGAATGAATGGCATGACATAATCTCGAATAGGCCATCTGTATACATATATATAGCTATTGATACCAATTTACCACATTGAAACCGCCATAGGAATCTAAATAAATTAAGTCTCTTCTATACTATTATACAATTTTACAATCCATTTGTGCCTCTTTCCACGATAAATCTTAACAGTGCGGTCTACATTAAAACACCGCTATCTCGCAGCCGAAATATTTTTTCGGCCTCACTTTAAACCGGCTGAACAAATTTTAATCCGAGGATGGCTACAGGATACTTTTCATCCGACAAACGCAGACCAAAAAAGGGTTATGACTTTTTTCTTGTCCGCTTACGAAGCTACGCGTACCTTTTGGTATAGTTTTTTTTTGCGGTAGTGTACACGTAAACTGTAAACGTTAAGAAAACTTCACGAAGTTGTCTTTATGATTTTAAAATGATATCACGTTCTGGAGTTTAGAAAATAATCACTTCTTACCATAGAGCATTTAACTACTGGGGATGACAAGCCAAGTCATTACTAAACCAATTTTTTGCGGGGGGCGAGATAAATATGTACAGAACACTACGAAAATAATCCTATTTCTACAAACACAATCAATAAAAAAACGACTACATACCAACAATTTTACTGTATAAAGCGACCCTCGATTTCACCGGTACTTTGGCTGAGGGGAATGTATCCGTGCAATGCTAAGCTAACTAAGCCAATGTTTTTTAATCTTATTATAACGGCATAGATGTTCTTCAAAATTCATCTATTTTTGGTGGTTTGCGATTTTACTTCCAAATTTTTGAAGGCCCAGTTTTATCTTGGTATGCTATTTATTAAATTGCTGATTTCGTCTTAAGAATTGGGCCGTACATTTGTCCGGAGCACGATTATTATGTGTTTTAGTTTATCAAGAACGACTCTACAACAAATCATAAATATCAAGTTTTTACTGGCTCATCGCATTCCAAAGCGTGTCTCCGTTGTATGATCGTTATATTATTGGCTTAGAGCTTTCACTTGTAAATAATCTTCAACTCCAAACGCAATATATAATTCATTCCGTCTAATGGCAACGAATTGTCAGGCTACCCGGCCTTGGCATCTGAAAACATTAACAGATTTTCTAAGTTATTAATGAATCTGTCAAATCGTATAACGGAACAGGCTAACATTTTAGCTGCGTTGTGAATCTAATTATATGAAAGCTAAAATCAAAGTGAAGCGGCCTATATATTTTCATCTCAGGTCACCTTTTGAACACCAAAAAACAAATCACAATCAGTCCATCTTTTCGAAGGCCTTATACAAATACCTACACAAATAAACAATCTAAATAAGGATTCCGTTGTAAGGTTTCTTTTCCAAAAAGGTAGAAAAGAGACGTGCGACTTTGTCTGTCCCTCCGTCCGACTGTTGCAGAAATATATTATCTTAGGAACTATATAGTATTTTCTTTTATAATCGCGAAATATTGACTATATTTAGTCTACCCAATCAACTGGGTACATAATGTGATCGCATTGATGTAAATAATGTAACACCTGTAAAACCATTATGTGCAATAAAGTATTGAGTATTGAGTATTGAGTATAGTTTTCTCTTTGTTTACATTGGTGACTTTCAATGACTTCTAACGTCAAAGAATGTATCTTGTCATAATTCCGTTTTATGAAGGAAATTGTGAAAAAAAATACAGTATAAGAAAAAAAAATTGAAATTGCCTTGAATTATATTAACACAAAACACAACAGTATGGTTGCTTTAAGTTTGCACCTTATTTGTTCCACGCATGCTATAGATACCAGGTGACAACTTAACTCAACCGGTCATTTAGGTTAAGTGAAAGTTTGTACTGAACCCGCAGTGAGTGAGTCCCGCACTTGGCCGTTTATTTTCCTTTTGAGTTCGGTACGGAACCCTAAAAATTACATAATATGTACGGACATAACAGTGTTTTTAAAGTATTATTATTTGTTTTTTTTATACATACAAAAAAGATGTGCATTTTAATTTGTATTGTATTGGCTTCACTTTGTCGTGACAAATTTAAACGATGACACTAAGTTTACAGCTCAAATAAAGCAGAAATATTCTTTAGCATTTTGAATAAATAAAATACTTTATTAAAATGTTATTGTACCTAAATTATGGCGCTTAACAAAGTAGTTACCTAACGTCATAAATTATTAAATCAAATAAAAGCCCACATGTAGCTTCACAAATCCATGAAAAAATTTTAAAAGAATACGAAAAATCCCCTTCTGAATTGTAGGAAAGAGTATCGGCACGCTAACAAATAAAAAAATAAATAGCGTTTCCTGCCATCGGCTATAAAAAATAAATCCCTTTGACATAACATATCAAGTTAGGAGGTACGTCACGTTTGTAGTGGAATAATGGCTGAGCAATAACACGAGGCTGGGAACTCGCGATTGTGTTCCGAAAACGTAGCCTGAGGGCATATTTGGAGAAAGTCATACAGAAGGACATTTAGCGCTTCGAATAAGCAAACTATATTTGTCGAAGAGCCGTTTGTCGATGAGGAAGAAGGGTTCTGGAGTCTCTCTCGGAACCTATCGCCAGTTGAACCGATGACCTGAAAAGACTGGGGCGGGAGGCGGGTGGATGCGGAGAATTGAGGACCGAGTATGGTGGCACGAATTGGGGAAAGCCTTTGTTCAGCAGAGGACGACTCCTGGCTGACGATGATGATGATAATACAGAGAGATCAAGATGTATTAAGAAGGATCAATTTTCAATATGAGTGCACTCCATAGTAATAAGTCACTTTACAGACATACAAGAGGCATTTCAGAAATAACAAAAATAAGAGAAAAGTTGGCCGATCACGACCTAGCTTCTAGCAGAAGGTAGGTTGTTATTGGTTAGGCCAAACAGGCACTTCCGATAAATATGTATCTTGTTTTTAGCCAACATACTTTTATTTATTAAACAGTTGTATAAAAGTACTGTAATGTACTGACACTGAAGACTATTTAAAGTTCTATTTTGGATTATTTGTATCTTTGTGTCTTTGTACCATCATCACGTCAAAACGGCTGGATAGATTTCACATATTTTTAGTACACAGGTAGCTAAAGATCTACAGATTATTATATACTACTTTTAACTCTTCTACGTTTTTTTTTGCTATAAGGGACAAACAAACAGACGAATCGCCCACCTTCTATAACCACAGAGGAGTCATAAGTGCGTTGCCATTTTTCAGATGGAAGTACGCTCTTTTGCTTGAAGGCTTGAAAGTCACATTGGTTCGAAAATACTGCCGGCGAAAATTTAATATATTTATTTCCACAGTTCAGTTGTGTGAGTCTGGAACTTTCTACCAAAACCCACAGCAAAAAAGCGTATTATGACTTTTTTCCTAGGCAAACAAAGGTAGTTTATTATAAAAAACATTAGCTTTGACAGCCCTCTTGGTTCCTGTGTTAGCCCGGAAAGGCGTTTTTGAGACAAAGGTTCGTATTCCAAGTAATACATTATAATATTTTTGATAGTACCATGCGATACCAGCGATGTGTGTTGCCAGCAGTGAACGACTAAAAAAAAACATAATAAAGAATGTCCTACTGAAGATATTACTACTGTAGCATACTAGGGCTATATAAATTACAGGCACGCTACAACACCGGTCCAATAACGCGATGTGCCCGTGACGTGTCTAAATGCTGACGTTACCTGACTGATGGCGCAATATGTGAGCATTGAAGACGTTCGAATGACATGATCTTTTGAGAATTGGTACTAGGATTTATTACAGTTATTTATGTCTGACCAATGCGACGTGATGGACAGTCTTCTGTCCATCACGTCATCAACATCAGATTAGTTGGTAAGCAATTTAAATAAAAAACCATTATTTGACTGAGACGTCACACGAGGTTGCAGGGGTAAGTAGGCTCGATTGAAAGAAGGCTTCCTCTCGTGCGCTCGTCTTCCAACACCGCGCCCCGCGCCTCGCGTCTCTCTGTTACCGCAGGCAACGACTCAGGTTGAAAAAGTTGGCCTCTAACACAAGCAGCACTGGATAGTGGAGAGGGCGATGTAAAGGAGAGTCCGGTGGCGTAACTAAATACGTAACAGTGGGTGGGTACGGGCTGACTAAGGATATGAAATATGTAATCGCTATTATTACAAGCACAAAACAAAAATATTGAGCTGAATCCGTGAGCTACATCCTCGACCGCGAAGACACTTACTATCAGGTATTACTGGGGTCAAAAGTTGGTACGTTTAGGAATAAAAAAGGTCATGATCATGATTTGTTGTTAAATCCGTTGTTTCTACACATTTCTCATAAAATATTTTAGTAACAAAAATTAAATATATTTTTTTATAACTGATTTGATTGTGAGAGTTTGAGTCAGGGGAAGTTAACATCAGAGAATAAAAAAGGTAATTTGCATTATCAATCAACATAATATTATTTTTGCAATCTATATATGAGTTGTATAATATTATTCTAAGTAAAATTACCTAATGAAACCTGAAACTGAAACCTTTGTATAAACTACAAATCGTGAAATAAATCCTTTAAATTTTGTCTTCATTGGATATTGTCAAAAAAATTAAATATAAAAAAAAATACTGACGATGACGGTATAAAACTAGTTTAGTTACTGGCATTCATGATTTTTCAATTATGTGTTTTTATAAGTAACACGGAAAACATATCTTTTAATAAAATTGATAGCTTTTGTTCTAAGAGTGTACGCTACACGTTACTCACGAAGCAAGTTGTACAAGATAATCGCCCAACTAATAGCAGTGCATTTTTCTTCGATATTTAATCACCTGAGCAGCTTAGTTTCACGTAAAACGAGTTATTCCTCTCTAGGGGGAAAGAGGGGGGGAGTTTCTTAAAAAGATTCGACTAACTTTTATAGGAAAAAATTGGAAAGCATTCCCATTCTTCCTTTAATTTTAAAAACCTTTCAATAATATTTAGCTGCTTTAAAACGATAAACCGGCTCGTTAAATAATTTTTCTGTAGGATTTAAGTCCGGACTTTGGCGAGGCCATTCCAAAACCCTCTCTCTACGTTTTTCGACCCACCTGCTTAACATGACTAGACGAATATTTCAGGTCATTATCTTGCTGAAACATAAACGTCCTTCCTTAATTCCGGCGTGTCTAGGGAAGAAAAACGTCTTGTAATATTTCTTTATTAACTTCATTCATCATCATGCCATTGATTCGATGAAATGGACCAATTCTGCTTGCACTAAAACAACCCCATACCGTAACGGAGCTGCCACCGTGTTTGAGTGTAGGAAGCTGGTACTTGGGGTAGCATAGCACTGTCTGGACATTGAACGTATGTAATTCCATCTGTTCCATCGACCAGATCTATTTGGATTTTTGAGAATTGTGTGAACCTTTATATATTAAATCTTCAAAATAGTCGACTGATGAAGCTGAAATCGTTCGATTGCGTGAAGCCATTTTTATATCCATTTATAATTGCTCTTGTACAGCTACTTATAATTGCTTTTGTACTTTTTTAACAATCACATTTTTTTGTATCATTAGTTTTGGACATATTTACAGATAAATTACCATTTGATAGATTTATGGCCGCTATTGCTACTTACGGGTCTGATTTCTTGAACTTGAATGTTTACCGTGGCGTGTGAATTCGCGACCCGGATACCTTGGAGTTCTTAAGTTGAATTTCTGTTTAAGTATAGTTTTATGATTATGACACTTTCAAATTATTATTTTCTTTCAAAGTCATACTAACATAATACAATAACAAATTATATGACTAATAAATACAATCATTAAAATGAAAGTGTATTATTTCTTTACCATTAATAAATCAACGTTTGTGTTGTGTTTAGAATTGTACTTAATAATCATTTGACTTTTATGTTATTGTTATTTCCCTTCACAAGGTAATCAAGTAGAAAAAATATACTTAGCTGATATAATATAGCCTTGCTTATTGTAGGGTCAAAATCAACTGAACGTTAGAGACATATGCACTAAGTTGGACCACTCGCTTGCACTTGCTGTTTCTTCGAAAGGGCGAGCGAGAAGGCCGACATCATTGTAGTTTGAAATAAGTTAAAATTAACAAAGATCTATTTGCTTTGCTAAACAAAGGATTTCATGCGATACGAGATTTTGATTTTGATTTATTATGCAACAAAGTCAAATAATATTTCATAGGAAGTCCCCACATATTCAATAGTTTCCAAAAATACAAAAGGCAAGCTGAACTTACACAATCCTGTCGTATATTTCACCACGGGTTCACGAGACTGCTGTGCTTAGATGAAAGGTTGTAACGTTAAAGTAAATTCTAATCGCTTAAGTCCTTTTGGTATGAATCACGGTACAGTCGGCTCGTAAAATATGAATAACAAATAGATTCGATTGTTTCCCGCATGAACAAACGCGGCCGATGCATTTTGCTTTGTTATCCACTTCGTGGCGTAAATCTGAACAGTATAAATTTCTGAATTCGTGATGCATTTTTATATCACGGAATTAAACCGATAAAATAGCGGTTTTAATGTTTGCATTGAAGGTTTATGCGGTTAGCTATGTGCTTTGTTGTGTGTTTATTTCCAAATATCGAAAAAAAAATATGATGGATAATTAATATGATTACGTATTATGTATGAGGAATGGATTTAAATACCACTACGAAATTGTGTATTTAATACAATGTAATAAGAAAAATCTGACACAAGTGGAGTTTTATAGGTACAGCATTCATTTATTCATTATTTACTAGTTTGACTCTTGTGGGTGCTGTTCCTTTTTAGGGTTCCGTAGCCAAATGGCAAAAACGGAACCCTTATAGTTTCGTCATGTCCGTCCGTCGGTCCGTCCGTCCGTATGTGACAGACATTTTACTCAAAAACCACTACATGTATGTGGAGCATAGGTGTCTAATCTTGTGTAGTCCGCTACATAGTTTGATAGATAAATAATAAAATATAACATTTCTAGGGGGGATTTCATACATGTAACAGAAATTGGAAAAAGAAAAACATTTCATCAAATATCAATGTCATATTTGGATAGTACCTTTAAAAACATTTTGAAATTGCAATTTTTTTAGTGTATATTTTCGAAATTAATCACTCCGAAAGTTGTTTATCTATAATTCAAGAAAACCTTTTTAGCTGTTTTAATATCGTTACCTTTTTTTCTAGGTATGTAAGGTATTTTTTTGCTTCAACGATTTTATGTTTAATTACAAACATCTCAACGACATAAAATCTCTCAACAACATTTTACACAAACTTTTCGGGCCAAGTCGGCATCGAGCACTCATTAATTTTTAGCGGAGCTTAAAACAAGGTCACAAATTAGAAGTTGAATATTTCGGGAGCGAGTAAATCATAACTTTGCTCCGCAATTACCATAAATCTTACAGGGAAGGGTTCCTGGTTCACCGAACTTATTTTGGGAGGATAAAACATGCAAACTAGTTTGTTCGATGCTGATAATTATGTTATAGTCGGAAAGTTGTTTATGAAAATTAGTATTCATAAAGGTCTTTTAACACACTTTATTAGAACACCGCGGTGCACAGTGAAACTTAAACTTTAGATTCAAGGACGGTTTTTTACGTTGCATTTGACACGGTTCTATTAGTCGACTTTTAGCACGGTTTCTGTAATTGTAGACTTTTATTGGAAAACTACCATTAGACTCAAGCAAATTAAGATTTTATCTATCTCTATCTATCAGTCATGGACGTCTACTGCTGAACATAGGCCTCGCCTATAGCTCGCCATAGAGTGCGATCCTGCGCAGACCGTATCCACCGACTCCCCTTAACCCTCATTAGATCATCTGTCCACCTAGTCGTGGTCATCCTACGCTCACTTTCTTATGCTTGGTCGTGACTCCAGAACTTTACTGCCCCGATGGCCCGCCCCGTGCCTCTTCAACTTTGTAATCCTGCAAGCTGTCGGATACTTTGGTTCTTCTGCAGATATCCTAATTTTTATCACCTAGAGAAACTCCCAGCATAGTTCTTTCTATTGCAAGTTGCGTGAACGACCATGTCTCGGGAGGTCACATTCACTGAATCATCACTGGCAACACTGCTCGTCTTCAAGTACTGGGGAATTTTCGATGAGGAAATATTCTATGACGCAGCTTACCCAACTTATAAGACTAAAAAAGGGCTATTCACGTTGTTGAAACACGGTTTCAGTATTCTATTTATGCTAACTTTAAATTAAAGTCATATTTGATGCTAACTTTAAATTAAATTATGTCACTGAAGCGACTGCAGCAAATAATTTTTCAGGGCCTTTTTAAATTTGGGCTTGCTTGGCTCATGACGGATGTTCTCGGGCAAACTATTTAGGAAGTACGGAAGTCTTTTATTATGTTCTATCTTCGAAGTAACGCGTGGTACTTCGAATTTACCCGCGGACACCGATCGAGTGCCATGCTTGTGCTCTATTACTATTGGATTATGCTCCACCAGGAGGTTGCTATGGTTATTAACTGCTAAAAGGTATTTATGTTTTAAACTAACAGGGAGTATTTTACAAATTTTAAATGATTTCGAATAGTCTCCATTACAATTTTTTTTAGTTTTTTTATTTACAAGTAATTTTAAGAGTCTTATTTGCAATGCTTCTAATTTATCAATGTAAGATTTAAAAGTCCATAGCAATCAAGGGCATATCCGAATAAAGAATCTACTATTTCAAAATATAGGCATTTTAATATATTATATGGAACTTTGAAGCTTAAATGATAAAATTTGCCTAAGAGAATTCTTAGTTTGTCACAAACATAATTTATGTGTTGGTGCCAGGAAAATGCGGTACCAACTTTGACTCCAATATAATATGTTAAACAATCAACTTTTTCAATGGGTTTACATTGGCAATTTTTGAAAGTATTGTGAATACATGTGAAACTGTGAGTGTACATGGGCAAAGATGCATCTGTGATATGTAAATAAGGAGATTGAATAATGAGTAGTCTTGTTTTTCTGAGTTTAATATGATGCCATTATCATGGGACCATTTAACTACGGCATCTATATCCTGTTGCACCAAGTGAGACGTCTCAGTGAGGTTGGTAGCTGCACGTAAGGTGCAAAGAACATGCAAACATATGTGCTGAACAGTTAACACATAAGCTATTAACGTGCATAAGATAACAGACAGGTCCACACACGGAGCCTTGACATCGGAGCCCACATCGAACCTGTGTCTCATCGCTTAACCCGTCACTTATCTTAACGTGATATGAGCGCGATGTGAGGTAGTCACGGAACCAACAGTTCAGTGGCTGCCCCACACCACAGTCGTCCATTCCATCTAAAAGAGTACCGAGAGAGTAAGAGTAGAGAGAGTGAGGGTTAAGGGGAGTCGTATTTCCAAAGTGTCAAATGTTTGTCCCCCATAGACGCAATTGTCCCTGTTGACCTTACCTCTTTTTAGCACTGAAACGTAAAAGAAACTACTTTTATTCAATTAAGTACTTTTACTTTTTTATAGCCATAACGAAGGGAGATACTATCGGAGAGGATGGAACCGAGCCCGATTTATCATCATCAGCCATCTTTAATTTTCGGTGGATATTCACAAAATAATCCCGCGGATGTATCACACTATTATTCTTTAATCAAATTGTACAATTGGACGTGAGAAATAATCATACACTGGTCAGATGTAAACGGATTACAATTATCCCAAAACGCGGAGAGTTCTGTGCTTGCGTCCGTTCGCCACACCGTCCGATATCAGAATGCCGTCCTGGCCGCCTGTCACTTCAGCTGACAGTTCTTAGTCATTCGTTCTTTATGGATCTACCCGTTAATAAAATCATTGTGACGTACAAATTACCCGAAACGGACCAAGCACAGAAAACTCCCAAACGATATTTTGACAGCTGTCATCGCTTGACGTATCGTAAGGTTGTAAGCATAGATCCGAGCGCTGCCTCGCCGACATATATATAATTTTATTTTGAAGACAAAGAATCCAGGCTGGGTAAGGTATTTTTGTTCAAAATATTTACTCTATATTATTAAAAAATTACATTAACTTTCATTACTTTTAAATAAAAATTAAAATTTGCTGAGACTTTTAGGTTCTTAACGTAACGCCAACGGGTGAATATACTTTGGAATTTGAAATACAATCTCATTTTGTACAAGATAATATTATTTCGGGCCACGATTCAACTATAAAAGACCCATTGACTATGCATAGAAAGCGAGTTTTGGGCCATCGATCAAAACGCCAGACCTAGGTAAACAAATACTAAACAAACACGGTTCTTACCCGGGTACCAGCTGTCTACAGGTATAACCGGGTCATAAATATAGGAATTTATTTCTATAACAATATGCCTTGTGTTCGAAAGTTAGGTACACTTTATAGTTAGGGAATTACACCAACACACCAAATTAAATTAAAGTAGACAGTCAATTCGACAATTGACTGACGTTACCAATATAAAATGACCTAACACCCTACTATGAGCCCTACTTCTTAGCTAAGAAGTAGGGCTCTGATACGGCCGTTTGTGGCGTATATTTTGGACAGAACCGCGAGTCGGTGCGCGAGTTCGACTTGCACTTGGCCGGTTTTTTATTTGCCCGCGCAGCTCATCAGCATTTATCTAAATCGGTTTAGTTAATGTGTTTCTTACAACAAGTCGAACATTACATTCTGCAATTAGGGTGCAAGTGTATGATAAAAACAATACCTTTTTTTGTATAATTCAACACTTTTACTCGTATTTTATTCAAAGTTGATTAAAATATATGCATACATTCGTAGGTTTTCTTGTTTATCAACAAGATTTATGACAGAAGTTACTTTTGTTTAACACATAACATCTCAATAAAATGATACGAATGATTAGAAGGCAACTTTGTTCGCGGTGGGGAAAACTGATTATCATTACCCCTATATAAAGTTTTCCTCAGCGTAGTCGGGTAAAAAGTATCCTATGACTAGCTGTGGATACCCATGCAGCTACCCGTGTACCAAAATAGTTGAAAGCCGTTTGCCGATTTGACGTGATAAAGGGAGTCCGTTTCTACACAGAAAAGAGCTACGCTAAATCTTTCCGATAAGGCGTCTCAATGAAGCGTAAACGAGAAGCTCATTGATGACATATGGCACCGCTGCGGCGGTTTTGGGCATAGGTAGCTACAACGACAAATACAAACATACAAATAATATTTTTCACTTTAACGGCCTACAAATAGTCCGTAACAATGTATATTTTTAAATATATTTAATGTACAGACATTTCATTTCTACAACTTCATTACAATATAGATTTGCGATGGCTCTGTCTCAGCTAATGTATTCCGTATCAAACGGTCTCATGTTGCGAGACGCCATCAATCAAGCCCGTCGACAGAACCCAAAATGAACAACACATATATATATATTTACTATATAACCCGTTTATGGCGTAACCGTATAAACACACCTTGTTTATATTAAGGTGTAGTGGAACTCATGACCGTAGGTAAAAAAAAATCCGGACATTAAGAAAAGTTGCTATTTTTTGAACCATAGGTAAAACAATCTCGATGAATTTACCACAACATAATCACAATCGGTTTTGCTAAAGACGGAAGCAAAAATACACAGATTCACAGGCTCACATGTACACAGGATATAAGCACTACACATATTTATTTTACACATTTTTTTTTCGTCGGGAGTTAGCAGAAAGTCATAGACAAACAATGTTCGAAACTGGTTAGAAACCAGACCACAATATAGACGCTAACCTCCAGTATGGAGATTAGGAAGAATAAAACACAAGCCACAACCGTTGATCAGTGTCAAAACATTGATCAGTATCCTATCCAATTTTGATTATAGTTAGATAGATAAATAGATAGATAAACACTTTATTCATTTCCACAACATACATGGTTACACAATGCACGAAAATAAGAATAAAACTATAAACAAGACACTTAAAACTAAAACA
The DNA here is from genome assembly GCA_905404275.2 of Hedya salicella. NCBI lineage: Eukaryota > Metazoa > Arthropoda > Insecta > Lepidoptera > Tortricidae > Hedya > Hedya salicella. The sequence goes on from FR990102.1 coordinate 5,973,497, forward strand.
GCAATGGAAAAAGAAAAAAGAGAGAAACCATGTTTCGTGGCAGAGAAAAGACGCTGACTCAGCATAATGAGGTGGCAAGCCACTTCCCTGGTATTCTATCAGGACCTCACAAAATAAAACAATTATTTAAACACACCAAACCAATGCACCGCTTATTAGTAAGGAAAAAAGCATGTGCCCGCGGGTGTGTGTGAGGCAGAAAGTATGAGATTGTTAGTTGGTGAGCGTGTGAGAAATTAGTGGCTTAACATAACTACAGTTGAGTCAATTTCTGCTCATATGTGTAGTAGGTATAGTAGGTATAATTGGAAGTGGTCGTAACTAATTTGTTTTTTTTGGGACAAAAACACTGAAGAAAGATATAATACTCGTGGACTAGCATGATTGGGAGTATAGGTGGTTATTTTTTGGAAATTTAGAAGATGCAAACGATATTTTGATTTAAAATTTGACTTGTTATTAACCGACTTCCAAAAAAGGAGGAGGTTCTCAATTCGACGGAATGTTTATTTTTTATTTTTTTTATGGATGTTCACCGATTACTCAAAGACTATTTGACCGATTTCAAAAATTTTTTTTGGTTTTATAGAAGGTACTTTCTAGTTAGTCCCATTTAATTTTGGTGAAGATCTGATGATGGAATCCATGAGGAAGGAACTCCTCAAATATTGTAGGCCTACATATAGCGATTTTGGTATTAAAAGAAACATAATAAGCATTTGCATTCAGAAAGTGTAAATTGGTGAAGTGGAACTGATGCAGAAGACCACATAATGCCATCGGAACTCCTCAATGATTAATGATTTACGGATGGCGACAAAATATCTTAATTAAATTAGCTAAGCAACTTCATAGTCACAAATTTAAATGTTCCTGATGAGAATGGTACCATCGAATTGATATGATGATGGAGCCGGAAGATAGGCACCAGATCTATGTAATAAAATAATGTATCCTAGCCGTGTTTGGGCTTGTTCGAATCGTCACGAGGTACACTTTTAAGTAACGATTAACTAAAAAGTGTAAAATAAATAAACTTTTAAACAAAAAAATAAAACCGACTCCAAAAAAACTAAAAAGTAAAAAATAACGCCATAATTCAGTTTCTTCAAATTACTTACAAGTAACCGTTTGTATACTCAATCTACACAGTATATACAATTAATGTTATTTTGGAGTCGGTGCCATCTTACTAAAATCAATATTTTAAATATTTTATACATTCTTTATATGGCACCGACGCCAAAATAAGATTAATTGTATATACTGTATAGATTGAGTATACAAACGGTTACTTGTAAGTAATTTGAAGAAACTAAATTATGGCGTTATTTTTTACTTTTTAGTTTTTTTGGAGTCGGTTTTTTTTTTTTTAATTGGCGAAAAGGTGGAGGTATGTTGTTCCAAAATTGTGTTGCTCGGTACCAAAAACTCCCTTTAAAAGCGGTGGATAGGTGTCGAGGGACCTGCAATACGATGGCACGTGAAGCTCTGATTCTTTGCCGACTGTTGTCGTTTGCCACCAACCACATGAGTTTTTTATAAAAATAAGATGTCGTCTTTGTATGTATCGTGCCAAAGAGCAAGCAAACAAACATAAAATCTTGGTGAGCGACCATCTTTAACATGTTTGCGTTGTTCAAATAGGGTGTGACATGTGTGCGAGGTGGAATTTTGAAACAATATCTGGCACAAGCGTTCGGTATCCGCTGAATGAGACTCCATGAGCGCGCAAGAAGACATGGACCGTATGCTGTGATACAATAATTAAGTTAAGACAAGATAAGGGCTTCACAGAGTCTCAATCGAAGATCAACGCTGAGGTAATTTCGAACATTATAGAGAACTTTCAAACGATACAGACAATTACGGACGATTTCAATCACGTGGTTCTCAAAACGTAAATTTGAGTCCAAAATTAAACCAAGATTTCTCGCCTCTCAACACGGTCTATTTTAACGTTATGTATGGTGATTATCTTCTTTTTTTCGTTACTGAAAAGAACACTGGAAATTAAATAATTGATAGATTCAGGTGATACTATGCCGAATTGGATATTAGATTAATGTAAATGAAAAAGAGGACTTTGCCGGCCTAGGCCTGCATGATTTTTATACAAATTATGAGGTTGTTTTATAACATACCATAATAAAATGTCAAATAGCCTATTAGTGCCGTGACCATAACCGATGGAATCAAGCAGTTCACAAGCCGACGCGGAGTCACGATCCACAGTAATGTAGAAGCGATTAAAAGGATGACTGGGAGACAATAATGCAAAATCCTAAGGGTCGTGTCATGGTAAGCTAAGTGACTCTGCCCCCGTCGAATTTAGGCGTGTATTTTTTATGGATGGTGGTGTGGCTCTGAATAAGTAATTAATGTATCAAATGTCAGGACCTATGTAAACATTACAGGTTTTTGTTTTTTTTTTAACCAAATATTATTTTTCTTCGATATTTTATAAAAAAAAACCAAAGAAAAAAATATTTCTACTTTTTTTTTTAGAAAAATGTAAGTTTTAAGATGCTGATAATTTGCACATTCATTACTAATGTAGAGCCACACCATCAATAAAAAATACATACCGAAATTCGAGGGGGGCAGAGTCACTTAGCATATCCTGACACGGCCTTTATCTCGTGTTAGCGTTATGATAATAGGGAATATGCATGAATTTTAATTTTTGCTTTATTAAAAGCTCTTTCATGTAACAAACAGTAGACAAAAATAATTTTTCGAATAACTATAAAAATAGTCAAGATATAAGCCATGAAACATTTCATTCTATCTCTTTCTAGCAAAACGGAATTTAATATGGAGTTTATATGGCCGGCGTAGACTATGACGTAACAGTACATGTCGGACCTCTCTGTCAAATCGCCGCCTAATTAGCAGTTTAAAATTCCTATATCTTGCGTTTTTCTTGGCCGATTTATATTTTAATTTCAGATTTTGAAATCGATTATACGGTATCTTGATATTTAGTTAAGAAAAGCGATAAAGAAAATTCATGCATGTACCCTATTAGTTTCTACTAGCTTCTGCCCGCTACTTCGTCCGCCTTAAATTCGTTTATCGCGGATAAGGATAATTTTCCGGGATAAAAAGTAGCGCATGTCCTTTCCCGGGACTCAAACTATCTGCACACCAAATTTCATTCAAATCGATTCAGCGGTTTAAGCGTGAAGAGGTAACAGACAGACAGACAGACACACTTTCGCATTATAATATTAATTATGGATGTGCTTTGGCATTTGGACCTAATGGCACAATGCAAATGTACGTAACTAATTTTCAGGTAAAATTTGCATTTGGAATCTGTTATGATTATCGAAATATGATTGAATCGGGAGGTTCTATTTTGCATAGGATTATTAATTTTAGATTCGGACATCAATAGAATGAGTCAGGCTAATTTGCTTTAGTGTTGAACTGAGCGAGAATTTCGTGTAGTGTTTTGATCATTTACCATCGTTTACTGTGACGCAGATTGGGCGAACTGTGTTATTGACAAAAGGAATCTGCAAATAAGAAGTGAAGTAAGTGGGTGAGACAAAAGATATTAGTGAGATCTTCAAAAAATATTTTAAATCATGGTCCATAGACGAGTTTAGGTCTCATGTCCTTCCTTAATACATCCTTGCAAAGCGTAAAGTTTCGGTGTCCACTTAATTATATAACAGAAATAGTTTTTTATTATTATTAAACACTATTTTTATTTACATAATATACCCAACTCAATTAGCAATTTTCGCGATCTTATCATAGAAATAACAATATCGAAAAATTACGATTTTGCAATATCTCGCTCCGTTATTGACTTTTATTTCATTGGTTTCGATTGACGATTGAGTTCGATTTACACCTAATAACTATATCAATTAACTGTTATTTTTGCAGTTTAGATGTAAATTTAATAAATATTATGACAGAATTAAGGAAATGAAATATAACCCTGCTGTATTGTAGGAAATATAACGGTATTTTACCGGCCAGAATTTTTTGTTCTGGAGTGTAGTAACAGCAATGGACCAGTGAAGTCTTATTAATGACCAAATTTGAATTTGAATTAAAGTGTAACGGCGATTTGGCGTGACTCATCTATGTACCCGCGCTTCGTACTCTGTCTGTCCATTTACAGGTTAATTCAGTCAGTTCTGAAAATGACCCAATTTCGCCGGCAGCCGGTGCACCGCACTATAGCGCAGAGGTTTGCAACTTGCTCAGATCGTTGGTTCTTTAAGTTGACAAACTACGAATTATTAATATATTCGGTGTAATGCTTCACTTTTAAAACGCATGTGTAAAAGAAAGAAACTACTTATAGTGTGCAATACATTTTGTTGATAATATATTTTCTCGAGTCTAGTCATCATCATTTCAGCCATAGAACGCCCACTGCAACACAGGCCTCCTCAATAGATTTCCACATGGGTTGGATAGAGGCGACCCGTATGCAGTGAGTCCTCGCAACCCTAACTGACCACTTTGCGGGTGGCCTTCCCACGCCACGCTTGCCGGTACGCGGCCCCCACAAGGTTCTCGACCTTTCTGTCTCAAGGTCAATCAGTTCTTCGAACTATGCGCTCTGGCCATTGCCACTTCAGTTTGCTTTGTTTGATATATCGCTCACCATGGTTCGTCTACGAATTTCCTCATTTCTGATTCAATCTTGTAGAGTTCCCGAGCATATCCCTTTCCATTGCATTGCTCGCTGAGAGACTCAGAGCTTTCTTAAGAGGCCCATAGTTAGATACCATGTCTCAGTATCACCGGTAATACGCAATGGACTTTCGTCTTTAAACACAGAGGTATGCTGAACGAGAAGACACTTCGCCATTTCCCAAACGCTCTACTTAACTAATTAATAGTACTATTTGCTGATGATACATCATTAATTTTCAAAGTTGACCGGAAAGCAACAGACTATTCCGAAATTAATAGTGTACTAGTTAAAGTACTTGACTGGTTTAATATTAATAATCTGCTATTGAATGCTAAGAAAACGAAATGTGTTAGATTTGCTTTACCGAATGTTAGAGCAGTGGATTCTACTATATCACTCAATGGTGAATGTTTAGTAATGGTGGATACGGCATTATTCTTAGGTATAACACTGGACAAGAACTTGCAATGGAGTCCCCATTTAGCAGTACTTGCAGGTAAATTAAGTTCAGGAGCTTACGCTATTAGAAAAATTAGACAATTGACCAATGTTGATACTGCTCGCTTAGTATATCATAGTTATTTTTATAGTATCATGTCATACGGTATTCTGGTTTGGGGCAAAGCAGCTGACATACAGACTATATTTGTGTTACAAAAAAGAGCAATTCTTTTTATATATAACTTTAACTCCCGTGACTCCTTAAGAGAACTTTTTAAAGACATCAACATATTAACCGTAGCGTCCCAATATATTTATGAGAATATTATTTATTTTATTAAGAACCTAGAGTCTTTTACTAAGAATTCAGATATCCACAATTTTAATACTAGAAATAAAAACAAAATCGCTATTAGAAAGTTCCGCGTTCATAAAGTAGCCAAATCATTCGTAGGCCAATGTATACATTTTTATAATAAGCTACCAGATGATGCTTTAAAATTATCGTTTCCAGCTCTCAAAAAGTACTTAAAAGAGTCCCTAATGGCAAAGGCTTATTATAGGGTAGAGGACTATTTAACAGACAAAAATGCATGGCCCAAAACAGAAACCAAATAATTTACTTTTACCGGGACACGGTTCTTATAAGGTGGCATATCAAACGTATGTAAGTTGTTTTAAATAAACACTCACTATTTTCCTTTTTTATATTATATATATTTATTTACTTTATAAGTTTTGATATGTTTTCTTGAAGAAGTACGCATTGAGTTTATATACTCAAAACGTATATTTAGGATAGGCTAAGTACAGATATTGTAATAGATATAAGATTTATTTCGAAAAAATTACTGACTGTTGAGTTTGTTTCGGATTTCTTCTCTTCATTGGTCTCCTCTTGGGAAACGCTGTAGAGTCAGACTTGTAAAAGTGCCTTTGTGGCCTACTTACAGAATAAAGATCATTATTTCATTAATATTTCATTTCATTATTCCATTAATTAATACTCGTTCGAGTCGAATACTATAAAAAAAAACTTAACAACTTCGCATTGCAGTCATGTTCTTAGGAAAAACAATATTTACAATGTGCTTAAAAACCCTTTTATTCTCATCTACTTCTGAGTAGAACACTCTTGTCAGGTTGGTCCTGGTTGCGCAGATGAGGTACATGGAGAAACTGCGGGTCTTTCCCGAGGACTGCTCTCTCAGCGATGTCTATGCACTGCGATGGACTCAGTAGCCATTGCTTACCTCCTATGTCATAATAAAATCCTTTTGAACCTGGTCAGTATACGTAATATCGAATACCTAATTAGAATTCCATAATAATTTCAATAAAAGAAAGTGTCAAAAGAAATAAACACAGTATGGTCCATTTATTGAAGTTTACCGGAAATCCGGTGTCACTCACTCACCTGTAAGACTACTCCACCCGCTCACTTACAGGTTAATCCAGTCAGTACTGGAATAACCCAATTTCTCGCAGGCATCCGGTGCACCGGACTATAAGCGCAGACGCGTTTGCAACTCGCTCGCTTTGAACACAAATTGAGTGAGTTTCTGTTGGGAAGGATACTCTATATTGAACTTAGGCATTAATATTTGTTTAAGTCATAGACTTTCATATAACAATAAAGCGTTATTATGATTTACGGGGAAATAGTACATTACTACAGAGACCGGGACGAAAGGGGTTGCCGGCCAAAGACCTATAAGTCTGAAGCGGGCAACCCCGTATTTCCCGCCTAGGTATATATAGTGCTTTTTTAGAACATGCAATGAAATAAACAAAAAAAAATTGAAAGTTTTATTTTTTAATACGCATAGTAGCAGAATGTCACGATACCTGTGTGCCACAAACTTATGTGGAATGGAAATTAACAAAAGAGGACTTTGCCGGCCTAGGCCTGCATGATTTTTATACAAATCATGCAGGCCTAGGCCGGCAAAGTCCTCTTTTGTTAATTTCCATTCCACATAAGTTTGTGGCACACAGGTATCGTGACATTCTGCTACTATGCGTATTAAAAAATAAAACTTTCAATTTTTTTTTGTTTATTTCATTGCATGTTCTAAAAAAGCACTATATATACCTAGGCGGGAAATACGGGGTTGCCCGCTTCAGACTTATAGGTCTTTGGCCGGCAACCCCTTTCGTCCCGGTCTCTGTAGTAATGTACTATTTCCCCGTAAATCATAATAACGCTTTATTGTTATATGAAAGTCTATGACTTAAACAAATATTAATGCCTAAGTTCAATATAGAGTATCCTTCCCAACAGAAACTCACTCAATTTGTGTTCAAAGCGAGCGAGTTGCAAACGCGTCTGCGCTTATAGTCCGGTGCACCGGATGCCTGCGAGAAATTGGGTTATTCCAGTACTGACTGGATTAACCTGTAAGTGAGCGGGTGGAGTAGTCTTACAGGTGAGTGAGTGACACCGGATTTCCGGTAAACTTCAATAAATGGACCATACTGTGTTTATTTCTTTTGACACTTTCTTTTATTGAAATTATTATGGAATTCTAATTAGGTATTCGATATTACGTATACTGACCAGGTTCAAAAGGATTTTATTATGACATAGGAGGTAAGCAATGGCTACTGAGTCCATCGCAGTGCATAGACATCGCTGAGAGAGCAGTCCTCGGGAAAGACCCGCAGTTTCTCCATGTACCTCATCTGCGCAACCAGGACCAACCTGACAAGAGTGTTCTACTCAGAAGTAGATGAGAATAAAAGGGTTTTTAAGCACATTGTAAATATTGTTTTTCCTAAGAACATGACTGCAATGCGAAGTTGTTAAGTTTTTTTTTATAGTATTCGACTCGAACGAGTATTAATTAATGGAATAATGAAATGAAATATTAATGAAATAATGATCTTTATTCTGTAAGTAGGCCACAAAGGCACTTTTACAAGTCTGACTCTACAGCGTTTCCCAAGAGGAGACCAATGAAGAGAAGAAATCCGAAACAAACTCAACAGTCAGTAATTTTTTCGAAATAAATCTTATATCTATTACAATATCTGTACTTAGCCTATCCTAAATATACGTTTTGAGTATATAAACTCAATGCGTACTTCTTCAAGAAAACATATCAAAACTTATAAAGTAAATAAATATATATAATATAAAAAAGGAAAATAGTGAGTGTTTATTTAAAACAACTTACATACGTTTGATATGCCACCTTATAAGAACCGTGTCCCGGTAAAAGTAAATTATTTGGTTTCTGTTTTGGGCCATGCATTTTTGTCTGTTAAATAGTCCTCTACCCTATAATAAGCCTTTGCCATTAGGGACTCTTTTAAGTACTTTTTGAGAGCTGGAAACGATAATTTTAAAGCATCATCTGGTAGCTTATTATAAAAATGTATACATTGGCCTACGAATGATTTGGCTACTTTATGAACGCGGAACTTTCTAATAGCGATTTTGTTTTTATTTCTAGTATTAAAATTGTGGATATCTGAATTCTTAGTAAAAGACTCTAGGTTCTTAATAAAATAAATAATATTCTCATAAATATATTGGGACGCTACGGTTAATATGTTGATGTCTTTAAAAAGTTCTCTTAAGGAGTCACGGGAGTTAAAGTTATATATAAAAAGAATTGCTCTTTTTTGTAACACAAATATAGTCTGTATGTCAGCTGCTTTGCCCCAAACCAGAATACCGTATGACATGATACTATAAAAATAACTATGATATACTAAGCGAGCAGTATCAACATTGGTCAATTGTCTAATTTTTCTAATAGCGTAAGCTCCTGAACTTAATTTACCTGCAAGTACTGCTAAATGGGGACTCCATTGCAAGTTCTTGTCCAGTGTTATACCTAAGAATAATGCCGTATCCACCATTACTAAACATTCACCATTGAGTGATATAGTAGAATCCACTGCTCTAACATTCGGTAAAGCAAATCTAACACATTTCGTTTTCTTAGCATTCAATAGCAGATTATTAATATTAAACCAGTCAAGTACTTTAACTAGTACACTATTAATTTCGGAATAGTCTGTTGCTTTCCGGTCAACTTTGAAAATTAATGATGTATCATCAGCAAATAGTACTATTAATTAGTTAAGTAGAGCGTTTGGGAAATGGCGAAGTGTCTTCTCGTTCAGCATACCTCTGTGTTTAAAGACGAAAGTCCATTGCGTATTACCGGTGATACTGAGACATGGTATCTAACTATGGGCCTCTTAAGAAAGCTCTGAGTCTCTCAGCGAGCAATGCAATGGAAAGGGATATGCTCGGGAACTCTACAAGATTGAATCAGAAATGAGGAAATTCGTAGACGAACCATGGTGAGCGATATATCAAACAAAGCAAACTGAAGTGGCAATGGCCAGAGCGCATAGTTCGAAGAACTGATTGACCTTGAGACAGAAAGGTCGAGAACCTTGTGGGGGCCGCGTACCGGCAAGCGTGGCGTGGGAAGGCCACCCGCAAAGTGGTCAGTTAGGGTTGCGAGGACTCACTGCATACGGGTCGCCTCTATCCAACCCATGTGGAAATCTATTGAGGAGGCCTGTGTTGCAGTGGGCGTTCTATGGCTGAAATGATGATGACTAGACTCGAGAAAATATATTATCAACAAAATGTATTGCACACTATAAGTAGTTTCTTTCTTTTACACATGCGTTTTAAAAGTGAAGCATTACACCGAATATATTAATAATTCGTAGTTTGTCAACTTAAAGAACCAACGATCTGAGCAAGTTGCAAACCTCTGCGCTATAGTGCGGTGCACCGGCTGCCGGCGAAATTGGGTCATTTTCAGAACTGACTGAATTAACCTGTAAATGGACAGACAGAGTACGAAGCGCGGGTACATAGATGAGTCACGCCAAATCGCCGTTACACTTTAATTCAAATTCAAATTTGGTCATTAATAAGACTTCACTGGTCCATTGCTGTTACTACACTCCAGAACAAAAAATTCTGGCCGGTAAAATACCGTTATATTTCCTACAATACAGCAGGGTTATATTTCATTTCCTTAATTCTGTCATAATATTTATTAAATTTACATCTAAACTGCAAAAATAACAGTTAATTGATATAGTTATTAGGTGTAAATCGAACTCAATCGTCAATCGAAACCAATGAAATAAAAGTCAATAACGGAGCGAGATATTGCAAAATCGTAATTTTTCGATATTGTTATTTCTATGATAAGATCGCGAAAATTGCTAATTGAGTTGGGTATATTATGTAAATAAAAATAGTGTTTAATAATAATAAAAAACTATTTCTGTTATATAATTAAGTGGACACCGAAACTTTACGCTTTGCAAGGATGTATTAAGGAAGGACATGAGACCTAAACTCGTCTATGGACCATGATTTAAAATATTTTTTGAAGATCTCACTAATATCTTTTGTCTCACCCACTTACTTCACTTCTTATTTGCAGATTCCTTTTGTCAATAACACAGTTCGCCCAATCTGCGTCACAGTAAACGATGGTAAATGATCAAAACACTACACGAAATTCTCGCTCAGTTCAACACTAAAGCAAATTAGCCTGACTCATTCTATTGATGTCCGAATCTAAAATTAATAATCCTATGCAAAATAGAACCTCCCGATTCAATCATATTTCGATAATCATAACAGATTCCAAATGCAAATTTTACCTGAAAATTAGTTACGTACATTTGCATTGTGCCATTAGGTCCAAATGCCAAAGCACATCCATAATTAATATTATAATGCGAAAGTGTGTCTGTCTGTCTGTCTGTTACCTCTTCACGCTTAAACCGCTGAATCGATTTGAATGAAATTTGGTGTGCAGATAGTTTGAGTCCCGGGAAAGGACATGCGCTACTTTTTATCCCGGAAAATTATCCTTATCCGCGATAAACGAATTTAAGGCGGACGAAGTAGCGGGCAGAAGCTAGTAGAAACTAATAGGGTACATGCATGAATTTTCTTTATCGCTTTTCTTAACTAAATATCAAGATACCGTATAATCGATTTCAAAATCTGAAATTAAAATATAAATCGGCCAAGAAAAACGCAAGATATAGGAATTTTAAACTGCTAATTAGGCGGCGATTTGACAGAGAGGTCCGACATGTACTGTTACGTCATAGTCTACGCCGGCCATATAAACTCCATATTAAATTCCGTTTTGCTAGAAAGAGATAGAATGAAATGTTTCATGGCTTATATCTTGACTATTTTTATAGTTATTCGAAAAATTATTTTTGTCTACTGTTTGTTACATGAAAGAGCTTTTAATAAAGCAAAAATTAAAATTCATGCATATTCCCTATTATCATAACGCTAACACGAGATAAAGGCCGTGTCAGGATATGCTAAGTGACTCTGCCCCCCTCGAATTTCGGTATGTATTTTTTATTGATGGTGTGGCTCTACATTAGTAATGAATGTGCAAATTATCAGCATCTTAAAACTTACATTTTTCTAAAAAAAAAAGTAGAAATATTTTTTTCTTTGGTTTTTTTTTATAAAATATCGAAGAAAAATAATATTTGGTTAAAAAAAAAACAAAAACCTGTAATGTTTACATAGGTCCTGACATTTGATACATTAATTACTTATTCAGAGCCACACCACCATCCATAAAAAATACACGCCTAAATTCGACGGGGGCAGAGTCACTTAGCTTACCATGACACGACCCTTAGGATTTTGCATTATTGTCTCCCAGTCATCCTTTTAATCGCTTCTACATTACTGTGGATCGTGACTCCGCGTCGGCTTGTGAACTGCTTGATTCCATCGGTTATGGTCACGGCACTAATAGGCTATTTGACATTTTATTATGGTATGTTATAAAACAACCTCATAATAATAGAAATATTGGTGAAAAAACTACTCCAATATCATAAAAGCTCCCCGAGATACACATTATTTATACGTTAAATGCACATTTTTAGACTTTCCCAAAAAACGCTTCATACTAAAGCGTACAAGCATGTTACGACGCGTCACACGCCGGTATTTGTATAGGGAAAATATGAACCTTGATCTGCAGCTATGTTAAAACTTGTGTTTATCGAAACGGTTTTATAACAAAAATTACAAAACATTTTATGGGTTATTAAATGGTATTATAAGTTAGGTATGAATATTTTCATACTTTAAGAATGGACTTTCTCATCTAACTTTAAAGACTCATAAAACAAGCTACATGTAAGGTAACGAACTCAAAATTTTAACGTAGTTTTTTATTTTGCTTGTTTTATCAGGATCTTATATTATTATTATTTTTTTTCTACTGTCAAATACCCTATGGTTTGCTGGACTGCTCTGTGATCTGGTCAACGTTTTCGGACAATTATTTTTATGTCACCATCAGCCAAAAGACGTCCACTGCTGGGAACTGCCTCCCGAAAGAACGGTACTGTGACCAGTCCCACGCCGCCCGTATCCAGCGGACTCCAGCGACCTTTACCAGTTCATTACGCTGCGTCTTCGTGTGCATAATTGCCATTGAGAAAGCGTTCAATCATCGAATCAGGCTCGGCTGGGCAGCATTTTGAAGGGTGGGCAATAGGTTTGCGTCCAATATGGTCGTCATTACGGAAGAGAAACCACCAGCAGGGCAAAAGTTATTAAGTAATATCCGATATGTCTAAATTGGTGAAATTTCCTTCTTATTGCGTACGTGAGTGCCTACATCAATAACATCAAAATATTTTTTTCCGATGTAGAACATTGTCAAAGAAAAGTTAAAGTAAATCAAAGTAACTTTTTAAAAGGCTATTTAGCAATCTGCAAGTTCTAAACACACTCAACCCGCAAACTCTATTTCACATTCCACGCCACAGGCTATGAAGAGCGAATATGTTTTTTAAGTTCTTTGCGCATGCGTGAAACCGGCTCCTTGTAGCCTGCCAAGTAAACGGCTGAACAGTTGCCGTTTGAACGCCACCGGGACCCTGTATTCCGACCGTTTAAAACAACGCGATTCTCTTTTCAAACTTTCGAACATGAACAAATGAATTTTGTTTTTTTTTTGTTAGCAGCCAGTGTGATGTAGATTTGCTTTGTGTACAATGCGTTGTTTAGACTCAGTGATGAAGTGGGAAATACAGTTGGTTGTGTTCGGAATTTCAGTGTTTTTTCGGTGCACGGATTCTGTCGGTAAGTTGTCAATAATAATTAGAGTAAAACATTTTAAATTGGATTACAGCAAACAGAAATTGTTTGTTAAAATATTTTTAAGGTTGTTTGCATTTGGAAAATAGAAAGCCGATTTGTTTATAAATTATTTATATAACTAGCGTATTTCAGCTCCCTTAAGGTTTATTTTAATCTGTATCAAGCAATTATGTACGAAATAAAAGTAAAAAGATAAAATTGACACAATCCGTGCTGCAAAGTGATTTAAAAAAAAAAAGTAAATAAGGACGTCAATGTAGCCATCAAAAATTATTTACCAATTTCTTTTATTTTATTTATAGCTATAAATAGCTTTTTAAGGACTGGTGGCTGGCTTGTTTGCGGGCAATAAAAGTGTCAATGTCCGCGAAAAAAACCTCATTTCGTTTCTCTATACGTTTTCATATATGAACGAAAAAAATAGGTGCGTTTCGTAATTAGACGCTCAAAAAAGGATCAGATTTTCAGTCGTTGGGCTGTATTTGATTTGTAAAAATAGCTTAGTGTTACTGTACCTGTAGCTTATCATCATATCTATGTATCTATCTATCAGCCACGGACGTCCAGTGCTGAACATAGGCCTCTCCTATATTTATTTATTTATTTAATTAATCTTTATTGCACAAAAGAAAAACTTATCGTACAAAAGGCGGACTTAATGCCATAGGGCATTCTCTATCAGTCAACCTTGAGGCAAAGCAGATAAATTGTGGGCGGTGCAACTAATTTACAGACATAATTTAGGAAGATAAATAGTTAGATACATACATATTCATATAATATATAAAATATATAGAACTCTATAGCTCGCCATAGAGTTCGATCCTGCGCAAACCGCATGCACTGACTCCGGCGACCCTCACGAGGTCATCAGTCTACCTAGTCCCGACTTGTACCCGGTTTAAATAAGAACAAAATGTGTTTTCATCGAAGATTAGACTTGACTATTTTATTTTCCTAGTCTTGGTTTTGTTTTCTTTCTATATTTGGGACTTATTTTATATTCTAAATCTGGAATGAACTCAGTGCACATAAAACACAGACGTCCAATGTATGTCACGGCAGCAGGCAGACGGTAACCTTCTTAGACCACATTTTCCGTCTCAATTAGCATTCCCTAATTTGATCCTAGTTAATTTAGTTATTTAATAAATTTTAAATATTTGCACGCAAACAAGCGTCTCAATCGCTTTTTTTGTCTTGTGTATACTATACTATGTATTACAAAGTTGAAAACCATATTCGAAGGGCTGACCCGAAGTAAATTGAGAAGAGGCACGGAAAAAGAAGAGTATTACAAAATTGAAAAAATAAAATGTCTGTTCATTGAAGACATTAAAAAAATGTAACGGGCTATTTTTGTACGTATGTATGTATGTAGTATGTGTTATAGACACATACATACATGCACACGCGGCTAGCTTGACTTCAACAATTTGTGGTAAAAGGATCGCTGGACATCTGAGGATGGTTAAAGGGTATCTTTTACCCGACTAAGGAGAATGCAAAATAGAGGGAATACACTTTTATCCTCTGCAAACGAAGTCGGCACCTCCTAGTCCCTAGTTAATGGCTTTGTGAGCTGTAAACCCCGCAAATCTTTCAAATTTAATAGCTACGCCATTTTGAAAAAATACAAAGGCGCTTTTAAAAATCTGACTCTACGGCATTTCCCAAGAGGAAACCACTGTTGAAAAGAAAGCCGAAGCGAACTCAACAAGTATTAATTATTTCTAAAAAACTCTTATCTATTAAAAAATTAGTACTTAACCTATCTTAAACACTTGCATAACTACGCATTGAGTGTTTAAGTTTAAACTCATTGCGTAGTTTTCCAAGAAAACTTATAAAAGTAAAAATATAGTAGACTAAAAAAGTAAAACATGTTTTTTTTATAAGCAAATCGTCAATCAAAATACGTTTGATATGCCTTCTTATAAGAACCATATCCCGGTAAAAGTAAATTATTTCGTTTCTCCATATAATTATCGAACCCCCTCACAAAATTTCCGGGGAATCGGTTGAGAAAGCCACTAATAAAGCAGTATAGCTGGGCACCCGTACATATAACACCCAAACTGAAAAATGACACTTCGCTCACTTGGTCAGTTATAATTGCGAAAGTGTATTTTTTGGCATGTTCTCTTTCACACAATTACGCAGTGGATTGACGCAATTTTTACATAGATATAATAGAGATTAGAGTGTGGTATAGGCAATGTTACCCTACAAAACATGCACGATCACGGCAGGATAAACAGTTTAGTAGGGCACACGTGCCAGATAACCCTAGTAAATATTATAATCGTAACACGTTTGAGATGTTTGTGCGTTAGAAAACGTAGAGTGTATTTCCACTGAAGCAAAGCTTATGTTAAATGGACCAATCCGGCTGCATTGCCGTTGAAACTAATACGAGCGAATTGGAATCTACAGAATGTGACTGGTTAATCTTGCAAAGTTCTACTCCACTACAGTAGAAATGGACCCTTGCACCCTAAGCTACATAGAAAGCCTCAGAGCGATTGTGCACTGCAATTTTTACCGTCCGGCAGTCTGATTTTGCACAAACTAGAAAAATTGGACGTCGGACAGTACAATTCCTTGATGTGCGCAATCGTTCTCAGGATGCATTAAAATTAATCGCCGGCAAACTTTGTTTACAATGATTTTGGATTATAAATTAGTAGGGTTGTGTTGTAAATTAGTTTACGAAAAGAAAAAGATTTTTAAAAAGATTTTCGTTTTTTTTTTTTTTGTTAAATTATATTTTGTTTACCTTTTATGCGGTATTATATTTTGTCTGTTGCGCGTTACTTGAGCGAGGAAATACATAGTTTATAGTCACGGTATCTGCGTTCCAATAAAAAGCTTTAAGTCCAAAGCTTAAGCGTTGTGTTTTTTTAAGAATATTAAAATCGGCAGAGTGCTTGTCGGACCACGTACAATGTAGGGTTCCTCACCTAATCCGGATCATTTTACATTTATGTTGCATATTTATTTAGACAAGTAAAACATTTAAGACAGTAAAAACTGTTGAGAGAGCGTAGTTCCACGGAATTTACGCCCTTTTGTTGCGGAGGATATTTCATATTTTTTGGACACGTGGGTGGACATATTATACAACTTGCGGAGCGATTATTTCCGAAAATATTTAGGTAATCAAAGACATTTGGTAAAACAACCTTACAGTTTTTTTAAAGACTACAACATAACCTTCAGGTACATGCCCTCCGTAGATTGTTTAGTCATTTAAGTACAAAAATATATAACTTAGCGGTGCTTAAAAGACACATTAAATTCCAAATTTCATAAATACGAGTATATCTTGCAGTATTTGATTAAATGCCACAATAGACTGGAACACTAAAAATTCACTGCAAGGGTGGTAAAAAGGAAATAAAATGTGTTTATTTTGTGGTTAGGAGTGTGGGTGGAATTTAGTTTTTTCTACTACATAGTCTTTACTTTTGTATTCATTTTTCACTACACATTTTTTAGAAACCCGATAATAATAAATAAATAAATATTTACATATTCTTTACCTTTCTAACTAATGTGTACTGCAAAATTGATGCAAAGGGAAGGAATATGTAATAAAAAAATACATCCGATGGCGGCCTCGCTAATCTGTCTACCTATATCCGTTCAAACGCTCACATTGAGTCGAATTAGTAAAATATTACGCGCTTTTTGCGCTGAAATACTGAGCATACTAAATATGCAATGAGATTTGAAGCGGTGTATGCATGCACTTGTCGGGTTTTGCATATTTCAACCGAAGCGACACTGCGCGCACAAACTAGGGCCCACACTAGTAAAAGTGCCCTCGGGCCGAATTTGCTGAGTAAATTTTAAATCATGACTTTGATAACAGATTTGAAATTCAAATTGGAAAATTCATGAATCTCTATTTAGTGGTTAGTAATCAACTCTTCAGAGGATTTATACCTGCTTAACCGGCAACGTCGCATATTTCTAGGTTTTTCTTGATTTTTTTGAGAAATATGAATGTACCTTGAACATGTTTTTAATACATTCATTCGTTTTCGGTAGTTACGCTGGCACAATGCAACATTTTATGATATTGCCACAAATAAAGCTCTTAAACTGAATTCATGACTATATCTTTCTTTGTAAGAAAATAAAGCCAAAAACGATGATTAGGTAAATTTAACGCATGATAAATTCTAAAGATGCAAGTAAATATTGAACATACCGTTATTTCATTCAAATACCACAAAATAATAAAATACGTGACGTTGCCAGTTCAGCCAGTAGGTATAAACGCTCTTAACAGGTGATTGTGGTCGCGTAGGTGTAACATTGTCAAATTTTACATCAATTGGGATGTTAACAATTTGTGGCGTGTCGTTCTATGCTATGTTATAGAACAACCTCTCAATAATAGACACACTTGTGAAAAAAAGTACTTCAATCGAATAAAAACTTACCGAGATACAGCAATGTTAAAATCACATTTTTGGACTTTCCCGAAAAACGCTCCGTATTAAAGCCTAGGAACGTGTGACATTGCTACTCGTAATTAAATGATTGCCAAAAATTCAGAACACGTTTGTGTCAAATCTAATAACTATAGAAACTGATTTGTATAATCGGTACTATCAAGAGCAGAAAAAAAACCTAACTGTAAGGAATAATCATACATTAGAAAGACGGAATCTCTACTAAAGACTCGGGATTGAACGTTATTTTTTATTCCTTTTAAAGGGACATCTTGTCAAAGGAACAAAGCTGAATTGCATCTTGTGGATGCTGTTATCCTTATACCAGACACCCATTACGTTAATTTTCTCGAGAAATATAAAATCAGGTTCTTTTTTTTTCACTGGGTTATGACACGAGCCTTTTTATAAACTCAAAGAATAGTCGACATGAGAGAGTGATGAATTTTCTTGCTTTATATTTGCGTCTGACTATCCCGCTTTATTAAAAAAAAATGAGCAGTTTTCATTTCACAATACTTTGTACTGTCGCGGTTTGTACACATTTAAAACATAAATACAACGAAGATACAATATCCCATCCACGACCATGACGCATGAACTGTGTTGAATAATAAAGTTAAAAAAAATATCGAGTTAGAGTCACATTTACGTTTAACGGTTTTTGTTTTATGTTTCCAGGAATCAGTATAGTTAATGGACTCTGATTTTTAACGTGTATACCACGTTAATATAACAAATATAGGTACAAAGATATATAATTGCAAAGGAAAAAAATATTACATGAATTGGACAACATTGAATTGTTTCCTTTGCAATTGATCTTTGTATGGTTTACAGTCCGTACCTGACGCTTCCGGACACCATCACAAATTGTTAGAATCTTCTCCGGTCCCTAAAACTTTCGAGAGACAATCTCAGTTATGAGGGCAGTAAAATGGCAACACCACGTTTAGAAAAGTGTAAATTAAGCCTAAAGAAGTAATGTGTGGGTGAAACTATAATATATGTACCTATTAGAACCGCACATCGTACCCCAGCGGGTATTTTGCGGGATAGTAAGGTCCACAAATAAATCAATAAACTTTCGAGTGGGCAGGATAAGGTATTTGTACTTAGTATTTGTTACCCAGTATTTGTAATATGCAATTCTAAGTACCTATAGCGGACGCCATTAAATTTTAAGCAATCTTAGTATCAAATTGAAGACACGCGGCACCAACAAATACAACTACGAACGACAATTTATTTATTTTTACACATACGACATATGCCATGAGGTTAGTTTTAGCTAGCCTTTAACGTTTTGTGTTTTTTATTAGACCCTTTTAAATAAGATTTTCACGTGGTTCAAAATTACCTTCCATTGGGTCAAAGTAACCCGAGTGTACGGTACTAAGTACGTATACTAGTAAATTAAGATGTATTTTTGTAAACCTTATCAAATGACACACCCGCAAAATGCCCGCTGGGCGCGACTTATGATTAGAAATATAGGAAACCCATTCAGATAGTGTTAAATAGAAAGAGTAGGTATACGCGTCGATATCGAGTGTTGAAGCCTGATTGGAAGCGTTTGTAAGCCTGTGATCCTTTGGTTAAGATACAGCGTTTCACCATTTCGGACCGTGATACTAGGTCGGTCAAAGATACTTCGGTCTCTGATATATGAGGTAGTTTCATGGAATATTCAAGTTCGGTAGTGTATCTTTAACACAATGAGTTTTGTTACTACAGTATTTCTAGTAGACCTTTTTGGTATAGATCATCATCATCAGCATATCAGCCCAAGGACGGACTGCTAGACAAAGGTCTGCCTCAAGAATTTCCATAACGACCCGCGAATTCCAGCGATCTCCACCAGATTATCGGTCCATCTTGTTGGAGACCTTTCTACGCCGCTTCGTCGGCGGCCATCGGTTCTGCTGCAATGTGCCCCGCCGACTGCCACTTAAGTTTATCACCTCTTGGAGCTATGTCGACAACGTTTGTTCTTCTGCGAATCTCCTCATTTCTGATTCGATGACACAAGGAGACTCCGATTTCCGATTGCTTTTTGAGTGACCACGTCTCAGTATAGATAGGCCTTTGTTAACAACACGTTTAAACTTAAACTTATATTTACTTAAACTTTACCTTGCAATGTTTTTATACCATGGAGTTACTATAGCTTAATTTCTCTATACGGTTCTAAAAGATTCGGATGTACTTTATAGGCCTTTTTATTTGTTTTTCTATATACACGTGTTTATTTATTTATTTGGTAAATATGTATGTACTATTCTTTAAAGCTTAGCAATTAAATGATGGGCAATTAATGCAAAATGCCATCCTGCGAAACAGGCATGGCATAGCCTAGTGCTGGTAACACGGGCAATATATTTAGTTATATGACAGTGTTTATAACCAAATATAATAAAGAAACCACTTTTTGCTTATAACTTGTTTTAAATACTTCGCTAGTAATTGTATCAGTTAACTTTTATTGGTTTTTAGGTTTGTCTAAAACACTAAGTTGCGATGCAAATGCAGAGAGATGTCATTTTTGTCCCGTATTGATTATAATCAATACGGGACAAAAATGACATATATATAATGATTGCGATGTTTTATGTTTTAATCTGCATTTCAGGGTATCGTTTTCTAAAGTTTAAGCTTTACAAAAGATTTTAATAGAATACAAACCTGGAAAATATAATACGGAAACAATTGATTTAGGCAGTTTAACTAAAATGCTGCCAATAAACTTCCAAAACTCCGGTCGAGTCCGGTTTTCTTTTCAAGTTATTCACTATCTGAAGGTTGCCTGGAACTGGAACAGATTGCTCTTTAGCGATAAAGACTGCCTGTTCCTTCTACGTCTTTTTATATATTTTTTGTAAAATTGTGTACATTTTGTGAGGTCTGCAAAACGGATCTATAATATCGGAATCCCTAACGTCGTTTGTCATAATGTAGGTATCGTTTGTCCTAATCTATTGTTTGTCCTCACGGATTTTTTGATGAAACTGTAAACTTTTCAGCATATTATGTATGTATATTTCAGCATTATTAGGTTAATGTAACCTAATCTATACGAAGATCTTTAAAAAAAAGGACATTTACTGTTCTATAGAACTGAATTTAACACGTTAATATATAGTTTAATTTAACTTTTATGGACACAATATAATACATGTAAACCATAAGCCTTATTATTAATAAAACAAAGTAAAACTGAATAAAATTATAAAATCAGTTATAACTGAATATTTTGTAACAAAATAAATATTAGAGAAAACTACAACTTTAATAAATGTAAAAAAGAGCGTCTCTTCAGCATGATCTCGAATATGCCCATATTATTTTATAAACGATTTTTCAAACATGAAAAATTGATGAAATAAAAATATAGCAGCATGGAAAATTCTTCCATTTTAAGTACTGTGAGCATTTAATTTACGAAATAAGTTCGTTACTTTATTTGCAAACATCAAAAAAGTTTTAATCGGCATTCTATTAAAACAACTTCTAAATCTTGTAAAATAAAAAGTCAGTTACTCCCAATGTCCGAACAAACAGAATCGTTAATTAATAAAAACACTAACAAATTCACGACAAACAAGATTGGCTTCAAAAAAAATAAAATGCCAACAATTGTTTCGCTTGTAAAAATATTGGCCCACAGTTACCCGCGAATCCAATGAGCGTTATCCGAATATCGAGAGTCGATTCGATAAAAGTTAGGTCGAGTCGGATTCGTGCTCAAAGTGTTCCGTAATGTCATTTATTTTTTATTATTTGTTGTCAAAACTAATAAATTAATTTTGATTCACGGGGTAACATTGATATTTGGAAATAAGACGCGTTATTTGGAGTCAGAATCTACGGTTTATTAATATGTCATATTTTGTCTTAGATATCATTTACTAAATCCTGGAAGTAACATTTACTCACAATCGACTATATATTGTTCGTCCATCAGTATGTTACTCAAAAAAACGGCATTTTACTCAAAAACTACATTATGAAATATCATTGATAAAATTTGGAGTATAGGTGTCTTGTTTGTGTCCTCTTAGTTAAATAGTTAAAAAATAAAATAAAAAAAATCTAGCGGGTGCACTCCATACATGTAACCGAAGCTGAAAAAAAAACAACGGGTTGCATTCCGGGAGCGCCGGCAGAAGTGAAAACTTCAATATTAACGTTGTGCTTTTTTAATATTTTGAAATGGTTAGGGAATAATTTTGCATGATTTGCTTTATTTATCAGTATACAAGTACTATTAGCTATGTGGTAAATTATTCTTTTATTGCGCTATCGTACACAAACATGAATATTTATTTAACATTAAAAAATTTACCTCTCAGAAAAATCAACTTCCAGTAGTTATCACCATGAGAATCGTCATCAACAGGTCACGTGTCCGTCTTACGAATTTTGGGGACACAAAAAGGAGACACCCAAAATATCTTCAGTGAGTGCCCTTTTTAATATTTACTATCAAAGTACATTAAATTCATCCAACACTTAGTAAAAGGATTCAGTTGGTACCCTTCTGGACGGAACCCTAAAAACGCCAATTCCGATTATGAATATTCAATCGGGAAGGAATGTGCTGAAAGGCATCTTAGAAGCAGGAAATGGAAAATCTGCTCGCTATTTTCTAAACGAGCTTTGCAATACGAACGTCTTTTATTAACCCCACACGTATGAGAAAAGAAGACTGGCTTTGTCGGCTTACATACGGTACAGTAGGCGAATTTAATGAGACTAAAAAGCACCCGCAACTAAGTCCGCCGTGAAAGAGGTGTAAAAGTTACTTTTTTCCAACCTCTGGAACTTATTGGTATGAACTTGTGCTCTAACTTGAACTTCGGGCATTTGATTGAATCCTTGGCAAAACTGCAGCCAAGGAACTTGGAATCCTTTTCAAGGTGAGGCGGTACTTCACACCGGGACAGCCTCTTCAATTGTAAGAAACACAAGTCCGGTCGTGTATGGAGGTATTTTACAGGATGAGGGTGTGCGGCAGGACTGCATGAACTATTCGTAATTCCACCTTCTCCGTTTCGTCATTATGAGTCTTGACGGGGATTTGGATTCCATTTTGGTGTATATTCTTTTTGACACAGTTAAAATGGAATACAATAAACGAGTAAAAAGTAAAAATAAATAATAATAAGATAAGAAAAGTTTTAACACAGAATAGCTGACAAAGTATTCAAACAATATTTTTTTACAGGAATTGTTTAAGCACTATAATTCTACCGTGTCACACTAAAATGTATTTAGATTGAATTTTATTTTTGACTAAGGTGTTAGGAAGGAACCGAAACGTATGGAGCAGTAATCGGCTTTTACGACGTAATGAACTGCTAATTTAATACAAATATTTCCGATATTTTGTCTATTATAAAAATAAGTAAAAATCTACATGCTATTTAAGCCCCTTGATTTTTACAGTTATAACTGCATAGGAAATGTCAAAGTGTCATAGAAGAAAGGTGAAAGTCAAAGGTCTCAAAGGATCCCTCACATCTTAAGTACACTTCATCTCTTCTACTCCCCAAGTTCCATAATTGGGGGTCCGCTGCTCCTAAACCCAATTACCCCTTTACTTTGTTTAACGAATCCCCGAACAATTGATGTGGTTATTCACTTAACCGTAGCCTAAACGAATGCCATGATTTACTAGTGAATGGTCATGAGTTGATTCAAATGAAGTTGCAGACTTATTGGTAGTTTTGGCTGCAGATAGAAATATTAGATATAAAACGTACACTCGACACAGTAAACATAATCCTTCTGTGTTAGTCGCGTAATATGTAATAAGAAAGAATGCGATATTACATGCTGCCTTTTATTTAACTTAAAACCATTCATACTAGAAACGTCAATGCGACACAGAGGAATGATAAGGCTCAAAAGAGCTTTCTTAAGCACACTTCATCCTTTCAACCTTCCAGGTTCCTTAATTAGGGGTCCACGACTCCTAGACCCAATTACCTCTTTAATTTGTTTAACGAATCCTCGAACAATTGATGTGGTTATTCACTTGGCCGTTCTGAACGAATGAATGGTTTGAATGGATTCATCCGCCTTTATGATTTGCGAGTGAATGGTTTATGCCTTTTGGGAGTCGAATAATGACGTGGGATAATCCCGTATGATTAGAGATTAGTATTAATATATTGCGTGAAATTGGTGTTCGCTGTTCAGAAATCCTTATGATTTTGATGGACACCTATTGGTGCTTCAGAAGGAATAAAGGAATACTATACGAAGAATTAGTTATTCGTTTTATAATCAAATAGCTTTTGTGAAGCGAAATAGGCATGATAACTGGGTATCAAAATCAAAATTGTAATTAGTTCGTCAGCAAGATAAAAAAAAAATATTAGACACGTATTTTTTGCTTTTTGAAAATAATAAAAAACAACTAAAATAAATCGCAATAAAGTTTAGGAGTGGGGGCTCGTGACGTCACTCCTAAGTAAAATGTGTACTTTACGTCACGCGACATTTTGACTTTATTTTTCGACTATGTGAAAAAAAAAATACGTGTCCAATATTTTTTATTTATCTAGATAACGGGTTTAGTATTAAAATTAAGTCATCATCCCCATTCTGTAGCGTACATCGGGTCAGTCTCTCATCGGGCCCTTCTTCTGTATCTATGCATAAAATGCGTTGATATTTCTTTATTTGACTACGTTACAACTTGACAAATTAATTAACCAACATACACTTTCGCAATATTTCAACAGTAAAGAGTAAGACTGTTTTAAAGCTTGGGTTGAAAAAAACAGTTAAGTTCCAGTGAGCCATGTTATTCGCATTTATCACGAAATAAGTTTAGTGACAAAGCGGCCATCGGTTTAATGTTCCCCGCCCACTGCCACTGAAGCTTAGCAACTTTTTGAGCTATGTAGAACCGATGGCTGCGGGGGCAGAAAGGCTCTCGAGTAGCGACCGCATACAGGACGGCTCAGCGTGGGAAGGCCCACAACAAGATGGACCGAGGATCTGTTAAAGATCGCGGGAAACTGTTGGATGAGGGCGGCACACGACCGGTCGTTATTGAGATCCTTGGGGGAGGCCTTTGTCCAGCAGTGGACGTCATTGGGCTGATATGATAATGATGATGATGATCATACTTTGCCGGCATAGAGTAGCTTTGCGTGACCGCAACTATCCATCCTAAATTTCATTAAATACGCTTAACGTTATTAGGTAAAAAATATCCAAATATATTTACAAACTTTAACATTTACGTATAAAAATTTGAAAATAAATGCCTGTACATTAAAGATTAATAAAAAAAGTGAAACGTCTATTGGAAGGTCACTGTCACAATCAAACACTTTAATATTACCCGACTGCGGCGAAGCCTAAATGTTTTATTAGTGCGCGGAAACGGTTGCACGGATTTCAACCATTTTTGATTCACGGTTAGCTGGGCATCTACAGATGGTTATAGGATACTATTTACTCGACTATGCTAAAGAAAAAAAAAAGGTTATGATTTTTTCTCCTTTGCTGATGATGTTGCGAGCACCTACAAGTAGGTACAGATGGTTATAGGATACTGTTTACTCAACTATCCGGAGATGGTACGAGTATTCGTTTGACTGCGCTACACCAAAAAAAGAGGATTTTGACTATCACTAATGATGTTGCGGATACATTCCAGTTGACAATAATTGTAGGAAGTATCGTGAAATCAGTAAATGTACCTTTTAATGCAACTCAAATGAAATAAATATACTTCATTAAAAATATAATAATTACAGTACAATTTTAGATAAATTGAATTAGTCGCATGCATGGTAAGCTCAATAAGGTTTTTGTTATGGGTACTAAACGACAATATATTTAGTAGATATATTTAAATGGAAAACATCCAAGATTCATAAAAAAATACTTATGCTCATCACACAAATATTCGCACTAACCGGGATTTGAACCGAGGACCTTCAGCTACGCAGGCAACGCTACTCCCGCTGAGCCAAACCCATCGTCAAAACAAATAAATGCGCAAAATAGATAACACTGCACATTGTTCATTCAATTTAAATCACTCAAGTTTGTTTTAATTATCAATGACGTTAATTGATTACCAGCGAATTTGCTGCCGTCATTTATCATCTTCGCCACAATATTCGGCAATTCACATTTCACAGTGCAATAAATGAAAACGTACGTAATGACCCCATTGTATTGAAATATGTTAAATTCGCACAAAGAATAAAATTATTACTGAACAAGTCGTGTAATTACGGAATTACCTGTTTCAGTCGAATTGTTATTAACTAGAGTTTTTCCCACGGTTATATTTTAAAGCTGTATATGTATATTGTATTTAAATAGATATATGTATTATCTATTATTATGTATGTCGCACCTGCTCACGAGACAATGATGTCCCGGACCTTTGGGAGGCGAGCGCGGCGCCGTAGCCAACGCGTAGAGGCCCTTTCGATAATTTAATGACGTGAAAGGGGTAAACGTATAGTCAACTAATCGTTTTTCTGTTAAAAAAGGGCAAACTGACAAACAACGAGTATATTAAGATATGATCTATAACCTGAAAACCGGTTTTTGGCACTCTGGGCTAAATGAACATTCAATTTAATTCAACGTACTCAACTCACTGAGTAAAATTGAACACATAGTCTTATGTGTTAAATTCGGACAATCGTCAAACAATGTAAAACAGTCTCCAACAAATAACACCGCCTTGTCGGATAATATCCCATCTACCGCCTTGTACAGGGTGGGAACGAGGAAA